>BSBM01000841.1:25375000-25998125 GCA_027924585.1 Larix kaempferi | reverse complement strand
GCTTCCCGTTGAAGGTGATCCTGAGTACTTTGAATAGGATTGAGGGAAGCTCTGCGCAACCCTTAGCATCCAGGAACTACATGCAGATAGGGGTTGAATGCCTCTGGGGAGTTGTATTTGACTGGTGCTCGAGCCTTCTGGTGCGTATGAAGCACCAATTGACTAAGTGCAAAAGAGGAAGGAAGAAGAACTTCGGATACGGGAGCATCCTATGTAGCTTCTTATTTGAGAGGGTTACCTCCCTGAGTCCGGGAATGGCCCTACTGCAGCTCAATCCTCGCGATCCACTGATGACTCAATGGGGAGACATATTCTTACGCCAGTGTGGTGGCGAGACGATACTCTCATATACTGATGAGGACTTTTGGGCATGGTGGGGCCATCAGGTGTCGGCCTTAGAGCAGTTTCCCTATGCAGGGATGGATTTCCGTGGAGATCCTGAGCTCTCTCTACCTCCAAAGGAATCCTGGGGAGATATGGGTAAGACATACTTTTACCTTTTGAAAATTATTTCATTTTTAAGTTTTTTATGTATATAATTTTTATAATGAGTTAGAGTATTGACAATATGATTTATGCAGATGTGGGACCAGTGTGACCTGAGGGGCATCCTTGTGTGTATGTACGTCCAACCGAGCCTAGGGAAATTGATTGCATGCTAGTGAGCATAGAGGGAAAGATGAGTCGATTGACTCATGATATTCCCACCTACAAGATCGAGCGAATGTCACTCGCTATGTAGGAGGATGTTGTGGGTGTGCCCCCAGTGTGGATCAGGTTACTTAGGTAGCCAAGCTCATCATCTGTTACAGAGAGGTTGTAGAAGAGATGGCAGAGGCCCCTCCTTCTCCATAGGGAGAAAGACATATGTATATTTTTTGAGGCCTTTTAAGCCCATTTTATATATTGATATGGCACTGCGACATGTTATTGACCCAAAACTCATATTTTTTTATACGGATATATACAGTACCGATATTATATACATGTGTGTGTTTTTATCTTATGTGAATGCTTAATGTGTTTGTGTGTGATGAAGATGCCAATCTAGAATATAATTTGCATATGAGTCAGCTAATGAATTTAAATGTCTTGGAATGTGTTGATATGTGATAAAATCAAAATATATTTCCAATAACTTGACCCTCAAAAACTGGTGAAGCAAAACAGGATCTCGAACTCTATAGTCACCCATCAACTGAAATACAACTAACTATGAGCCAAGTCATACCTCCAACTGTGAAATACCGTGATGAATAGCATCTCGGAGTAACTCGATGACTGCACTATATTCAGCTACGTTGTTCGTTGTAGGGCCTAAACAAGCACCTCCCGAAGACATGAGTTCACCAGACGATGAGTAAATAACCCAAGCTGCTGAAGCCAACTGACGGGTGTGGCGACTAGTGCCATCCGCAAATCCTATGAAGCATTCAGTTGTCATCTGAAAATACAACCCATAAGACACATAAGACATAACAGAAAACCAAAGAGAAGACTGACTATACAAAACATGTACAGCTATGATACAAGAAAAAGCATAGAGGCCTAGGCATAATAATTTTTCAGGTAGAGCCCATTTCTGGGCTCGGTAAACTTACATCCTTCATAATCGGTTGGCTCGTAGGACCCTTTCTTCAGAACTTTCGAGACAATATACGGTCCAAGCCACATAGATTTGAACTTACCTGCCCCCAAGGGCTCTTTGTCCCGGTCTTAAAGCAGAATAAGGTCTCCTTCGAAGAACACCCTTGGTTTATGAGGCTTATCGTATTGACTCTTGACTCTACTTTTATGAGCCTCATTTGTTGTGAGCGTGTTGCGTCATTGTTCATCTAGATGTTCTAAGTGCAAAAAACATTCCTCTAGAAATGAAATATCAGGGAGTAGTTGGATAGCCAACTTTAATGAAGGAATTTCACATTCAACCAGAATAACCGCTTCTACCCCATGAACGAGTTGAAAGGGTGAGAACCTAGTAGCGGTCTTAACATTAGACCGGTATGCCCAAAGAGTTGGATACAACATGATGTGCCAGTTGGATCGACTGGAATTGACAGTCCTTTGAAGAATGGTTTTCAAAATTTTGTTGACAGCTTCGACTTGACCATTCTCCTACAGATAGAATGAGTACGAATGTGCTTGTCGAAAACCTAGCATAGTATACAAGTAAGTCATCATGTTGTTTTGAAATTGTCAACCATGGTCTGTAACGGGTTCTTTGGGGATACCAAATCAAGCAATGATCTGGTTAAATACCAAGTAAGCAGTCGTTTCTCCGTTTGCTTTCATAGTAGGCATTGCCTCAGCCCACTTTGTAAAGTAGTCAACGACAACAATGATGTGGTGGTGTCCTCCTGCCGAAGCTGGATTACACATCATGAAATCAATCCCCCACTTAGTGAAGGGGCCTGCTGTGATCACAAGATGGAGAGAAGCAGGGTGTGCTTGCATCTTTTTGGTGAAAAACTGACAAGGCTGACAATTTTTCACAGCTTCCACACAATCTTTAAATATCATGGGCCCAAAGTAACCAGCATGCAGTATTTTCTGGGTTGTTTCCAACCCAGAAAGATGACCCCCACAGGCTCCACTGTGAGCATCATTCAATATTGTTTATGCTTCCTCTAAGGTTAAGAAACGATGCATAATGGAATCAATCCCATGTATGTACAAAGTGTCTGAAATAATGAGATAATTCCTTGCATGATTTTTCAATTTCCATCATTCATCCCTAGGGAAAGTAGGACGACATATCAAAGTCTGGAGATATACTAAAATATCTTTGTACCATGGGTCAAAAGTTGTAATAAGAAAGATGTGTTCATCCAAGAATGATGACTCTTCCTCATTGTTTACTACGTCACTAGGAAATTCAGAAATTAGCTCGGCGAACACCAAATATTTCTTTGTCTTAGTGGATTGAAAAACTAGGTCAAACTCTTGCAAGATGACAATCCACTTATTGAACTTCTCGTCGATGATGCATCTAGTTAAGACATATTGAAAGGGATTGACTTATGCAATTACCATGGTGGTTCGCAGTAGGATGTAGTGACACAGTATCTGAACTGCATGGACGGCAGCTAATGCTAACTTCTCGACGTAAGAATACTTAATCTCAGGAGCTAAGATAGTAAATGACATGCTCTTGAAGCTTGTCATCCTCCTAAACAAATACTATGCCAATCGTGGATATAGATGCCTCCAGATATAGAAGGAAGTCCTTGGTGTAATCTGGCGGGCTCAGCAAGGGGGCTAATAGTAATGCATTTTTCAAAGCCTCAAATGAAGTTTGAGCAGCCTCATCCCAATGAAAGTAGGTATCTTGCTTGAGCAGTCTCGTGAAACCTTTTTTTAATTTTGGCATAGTTTATGATAAAACATCATAGAAAATTGGAAATACCCTGCAGACTCTGAAGTTGTCGTAGGGTTCGAGGAGGAGGCAGATTTACAATAGCCTCAACTTTTAATGGATCGACCATGATACCACGACTCGAAACAATGAAACCTAGTAGGCGCCTGGATTCAACGCATAATACACACTTATTAGGATTCAAACGAATATTATAGTATCTGCATCTCTCAAACACTAGTCGCAAGTGATCAGGATGATCACGTCTCTTGCGAGATCGCGCTGGGAGATCATCCAGATATGGCTCAACTACATGCTTGATATCGTGGAAATAAAAATTCATGGCGCGCTATAAAGTGGCTCCAGCGTTCTTCAATTCGAAAGGCATTTTCTGATAAGCAAAGGTACCCCAAGGACAAATAAAATCTGGTTTATGTTGGTCTTCAGGTTTTATTTGAATCTAATTATATCCTTAAAAACCATCCATGAAAGAAAACATTTAATGGCCCGCACACGCATCGATAATCTTATCAATGAACGGTGTGGGGTAGTTGTCCTTAGGACAGGCTTTATTTAGGTCTCTGAAGTCCATACAAACTCGTACGGTTCCTTGATTTTTATCAACTGGAACTGGGTTAGAGACCCATTCCGTCATATCAATCGGATAGATGAAATCGGCTTTTAACAGTTTTTCAACTTCAGCGTTAATGGCTGTTGCTTTCTGTGGGTTTACCGGACAGATATTTTGTCTCACTAGTTTAGCATTGGGGTAAGTCATGATGACATGCTCCACTATAGTAGGGTCAATGCCTGGAATCTCCTCATAAGACTAGGCGAATATGTCGCGGAATTCCTTAAATAGATTGGTATACAGAGTGATCTCGTCATGAGATCAATCTGCTCCAATAAAGAGGTTTTCCACAACACCAGGTTTGATGGAGATATCGATCGGTATGGTCCTCGATATATTTGCCATGTTACCTTCAGCGTAGATCGTTTGTGTAGAAGGATTGATGGACAAATCAATATCACCACCAAGTCTCACTAATAACTCACCATTCTCTATCTTGTCTAGATCGGGAAGAAAGTAGGACCTATGATGTATGTGTTCCCATAGATGATCTAGTCCTACCATGGCTTCCGAAATAGCCTCATCAGAGGGAAAAACAGTATCCATACAATCAAAAGAGTGGATGGAGTTGACTGACCATGCAGGTGCATAGTCTATATTTGACTCTGCAGACACAGACGGAGTCGATATATAATCTGTTGCAGCACCTTGTGTTGCTTGGTAAGCAATTTCTGCAACAGATAAGGGCACAGTAGGTTCTTGCTGAGTGGGAAGAATCCAAGGATTAGTTGTTCAACTTACGGTGAAGACTTCGTGAGACAAAATGTAAGAAGTACTCACAGAACCAATGTAGTTTACGGGAGCAGGTAGGTCGAATGTGCCCATCAATGATGAATACATGCCTACTCCCAAACTCTCGCTAGGTGGGTGAGTCTGATCAATCAAAGGGATTGTCGAATATGATGAAGCATTGTTGTTTTTCCGAGTAAATGAAATTTGATCAATTGTGATGATCTTTCCTTCATGCGGGAACATGAGTACTTGAAAAATGGACGATGGGACAGCTTGCATCGCATACGCCCAGCTCCTTCCTAACAACATATTGTAGTCAAGAGGGGCATCCAACACTTCAACCTCCACAGACACTAACTTATCGACAAGTTCAACTTCAAATGCGGGTAGAATGATCTCCCATCAAAATCCATAAGTATAGTGTTGGAAGGGGCTAACGCAGGCAAGCCAAGGGATTTCTAGCAGGATATTGACATTACACTTGTAGACGCGCCCTCATGTACAACTGTTCGTCCAATGGTTTTGGGACCATGGACTACTTCAATATGGAGGGATACGTGATACAGTAATCGGGGTTTGATATTATACATATCAAACTGAGCAAGCATACTAGATGAGTTCATGCTCCCTATTGCCGCTAGAAGTGCATTGCACTGTAATGGACAGCTCTGCAAGACTTCTAGTGTGGACATAGCACAGGGTGTTTGGGACAAATCCTCTATGACAGTATAGTTAGGAGCATCCTGCTCATTAGGGTTGTGCATACCCTGTTTGAAGACACCTTTCGGGATCTTTGGAAAAGGATCTATGAGTCTCTCAATGTGAATATATGTAGATGTTTCAAGAACTTCCTTATCTTTTTGTTGCGAGCCCGGGGAATAATTCCTGGCTCAGGTTTGCAAAAGCATATATGAGTTAACCATGTTTATAAATGATTGATCAGCTGACAAGACACGAGCTGTGCCCCCAGCACTAGAGTTTCCAAAAGCTGAGCCTTGTCTGTGAGGGAATGCGTCCTTCAGAACAGTTATTTTCTTCTCACAGAGGAGCTTCTGGGATTCTTCCATAAGAGGGCACTGGGGGGTAAGGTAGTCATCCTTACAGAACTTGCAAGGGAACTTGAATTTATTTTTATCCTTCTTTCCCTCCTCGAAATTTTCAGTGTTTTTGGTATTTGGATGGTTCCCCTCCCCTTTATTGCCCTTCTTTTTTTTGTTGGGTTTCTGAGGACCCTTTTGATTAGTCTGCACTTGTTGTACAGATTCAGTTGTAGACGGGGAGGCTACAACAGAAGTTGCATCTACAGCAGAATACTTTATAGATAAAGCATGAACTTGCTTGGTCAAAGCTTCAAGTGTTATTGAGTCTACTGAACCGATGATGCTATCTGCATGCGTTCTAGGCTTAGGTTTACCCAAATCAACATTAGATCTCGGTGCATCAGGTATAATCTTGTACAAGATCCCAGATTGAGCATATACCAAATCAATTTGTTGGGTCCCAAGGATGGCTTCCTCCTTAGAAGACACCCCAGAAGTTGCTACATCCTTAGAGATATAAGGAAGGAGTGATTTCAAGTCCCACTCTAATAGAAACTCTAGGGTAATTTCAACTTTGATAAGACTATTTCGCCTTTGCCACTCCTTAATGTGATCAAATAATTGAGTGGCCTTATTCTACCTAAAATTCGATAGAAGATCTGTGCCGGCATCATACCAGACAGGAATTTGAAAGTCGTTCAAAAATAATGTTGCCAAATCCCAAAAGTTGTCGTAAGCTGCCACAGGTAGTTCAATGTACCACTTAGCCGCGACACTAGTCAAGGTCCTTTGAAAGAGCCTCAACCTAATGGAATCATAATTCAAAGAGTTGGAAGAACACCAGAGATGAAAGGTAGTAACATGATCACCAAGATCTTCTCCAGTCTTGCCTTTGAACTTTGGGATGTCGGAAGGAAACTTGGTTGGAACTGGTGTCCATGCTGGGTTGTGATGCACTGGATCATTAGTCAGTTTTGAAAGATCTGGCAATTTTAGAGTTTCCAGAAAGGGAAAATGAGGTCGAAACGATAGCATTTGATTAACAAGATCCTGGTAGGGGGAACCTCCCAAAACCTGGTTCCTATACTGTTGGTTGGGGATGCCCCCAGCCATCGGTTGTGAAGTGTAAGCATTATTAAAGTTGTTCTAACCAAATTCTAGAGGGTTGCTTCCTTAGGTGATCGTCCATTGCGGTTGGGTGTTAGCCCCTCCGTGGTGTGGGTTAAAAAAGTTACCTCCCCTTCCACCAAACAGCGAAAAGTGGGTACTCCCTATAGGTACATTGGATGTTTGTACATTCCATGAATGCACACTAAAACCTGTGAAAGGGTTAAACCTAGGTATATATGTAATAGACGAAATGGGCATCGAGCCCACAAAGGGTGTGGAAGGAGCTATGTTTCCTCCAAACCAAGGAAAACCATGACTGAAAGGAGAAGACTGCGGATTACCCTAAGACTGTTGTATAAAGGGAGACGATGTAAACGGTACTGAAGGTATCCCTGAAAAAGGGATATTGGACGGTCCAACAATGGAACCAAAAGGAATAACTGATGTCGAAGCTGAAGAGCTTGACATACCTAAGGAACTAGTATTGAAACTGAACAAAGGGCTCGAAGCAGAAGCAACATGCAAAGAGCTAGGTACCGATGTGCGTGAATGAAGGAGATAAACCTATCGATAAAATGGATGAAGTAGGAGTATGGGGAAATCCTAAATCGTCTCCTGAGCTAGCCATGAATAAACCAGGTGTAAACTGATATGAACTAAATTTCGGTTGACCTATAGAAACTACACTTTTAAGTAAAGGATCGTTAGGTCATGTGAAAGGAGGGTTGAAGGGTGTGTTAAACTCTTGAGTGGTTATGTCTTCAATCTCAACAATATTATGAACCTGTTGATACTCAGTTATGAGGTGTGGTTCTCCGGGTGGTTCCGTTATGCCCGTAAGTTCGTATGAACCACGGGAATCAGTCCTCCGGTATCGAGGTGGAGGTGAAGGTTCCACTGTGTGTGGGGAAGGTTTTGCAACCTTCGTGACCTACGAAGAGGTTGGTCCTCCACAATTATAAAAATAAACTAAGTGTAGAAACCTAGTGGACACTAACAACTAAGGAGAAAACAGCATACCACTAAAAAATGTCCTACAGTAATCAAGACCAGGCAAACGAAGATAATACTCTCAAAAGTCAGTCTGGGATGATGAGGCCCAAAACAAACTAGTAGAATACCGAAGGTCAGTTACACAGTGTCCAATACCGGTCCTATGGGTGCAAGCGTTTGAATCACCAAACTTCCCTCCCTGGATTATTGTAGAGGGTTACCTTCCGTGTTTGTCCTAGGTGCGGTGGAAAAATCCTTCCACTATACTTGTGTAGATACCTAAAGTCGAGATTCTAAGGATACCACAAATGCAGAAAATGCCCGAGGGGACAGTTGAAGGTCCAGCCAAAACGCATGGGTAGGGTAGCTAAGCCTAAAATCCAAGAATGCACAAGGCACTAATGGACCCCCGTACGCGAATCAGCCCTGGTGTATGCTTGAAAGGAAATTTGGTGGGTATCCCCAGCAATTCCAGTCTCACACGACCTCGTGCTTAATTCCGGTTTAAGTGGAGCTTCCCGGAACACAACCACAACAATGGATTTACTAGAAGATAGTCTGCACTACGATTTGAGAGTTTAAACGATTTCGGAAAGTTTAAGTGTGATCTATTCTGAAATCCTAGCCTAAGCTAGTTGATGCCGTGTAACCCTAAAAACAAATGTTACTAATATATTTTAAATTAAGTTCTTTTTATGGGTTGTTACTTACTCAAGGTGTAGTGTAGTGTGTGGCATGGTTACAACTATAAGCAAAGTGCATATCAAAAAATGTAACTTCACAATTTTTATTTTTGTTTGTTCTTTCAAAACACGAAATCTAAGCAAATCTAAGCATAAAAAATTTCCTTCTTTTTTTCAAAGTTAAAAGCAATGCAACTACCCTACTTCGAAAAATAAAATGACAAATCTTGTAAAAGAAGTTCTTTTGTTTTTCAAATTTGGTCTTTTCTCTAGCTATGAAAGAAATGCAAATGAAAATAATGAACTAACAAGACTTATCAATCTGTGTAAGTAAAGAAAGATGGCCCATGGCTCAAAACAAACAGACCTAAAGCAAGATCGACAAAGACTTAACCCAAGAAAGTTGCTTCACAGAAGTAACTAAAATTTTGGAACAAGATGCTAAAAAGAAAAACTGATGCGTAAGATGGAAAACAGAAGGATCTTAATGCAAAAACCAGATTGTTCCTGAACATCAAAAAACCAAAGAAATAAGCATCTGCCAAATAGAAGATGGGCTAGCAAGCTAGGGAAAACTCTACAACCATAAGGACTCAAAGAGAAGTGATAAAAGAAGTTCAAAAATAGATTCAGAGCAGCTTGAAAAATGGCCAGGAGGTATCCAAACTAACAAGGACTTTCAAAACCACAAAGAAACCCTACTAAATTCAAAACCTAATTGAAAAGGAAAAACTCGGGAAATACTCGCGACTGTTCTATGCAACAACTCGCGGTGCACCCGCGGGTAATGTATAAGAGCAACTCGTGGCTAGGGAAAAAAGTGCGTGACTGTATGTACTGATAGGTCGCGGGTGGGCTTGAAATTTTCTTTAAAAAAAAAAAAGGAAACCAAAAGCAAACTAAATCAATCCAAGAACATCAGGGGGCCTCTAAAAAGGCTATGAACATACCCATAAGAGACACAGGAGTGTCTAGCAAATGTCAGAAAGCAAAGTAAAATCAAAGATCAAACCAAAAACCCAAGATCGAACCCTAAAGCAGAGGTTCAAATCTTATCAAGCAAACTCGTGACTATATAACCAAACAGCTCGCGGGTGAAACGGAATGTGCGCGGGTGGCAAAGCCTACAACTCAAGGGTACAACAGAAAGTGCGCGCCTGTGTATACAGGAAACACGCAGGTAGGTACTGATAAAAGAAGAAAAGAACTTTGAAAACCAGACTGAACTAGGTCAACACAAAGGGATCTTAAAAAGAAACCCTAAAGACCTCAAAAGAGACTAGAAAAGTTATGAAACTGAAGAAACCAAATATCTCCAAAGCAGAAAAACAAGAAGGTGTCCCCAGCAGAGTCGCCAGTTCTGTTGTTATGGAATTTACCTTATATTAGGGGATAGATACTACTAACATACAATGGGTTGACAGATAGATACATAAGGTTCTACATACATTACTGTAAACAAATAAGATCGAGGTTTAGAGAATATGTACCTTGTTTATGACGGTCAATCCAAGCTTTTCTCTAGATCTCCACAGCAACAAACCTGCAAAACACACAGACCTTCCTCAAACCAGTTTGACTATAAATAAATATTGATATTAATGAATGCAATAACATCAAATTATAATCAAAACACAATAGAGATTAACACTTTATTGGGAAAGGAAGAGTATCTCAATCTTTTATTGTCAAAGAATGCAGTAAATACAAATATTATACTTGACTCTGCATCAAGCACCTTCGCAACCATGCCCTAGGTTCCTGATCCTCTCTCTAGACTTGGAATTTCTTCAGCATAACAATAGCTCTCAATAGTTGGTCCCTTTCTCATGACCTCCTCTTTCATTTATGGCAAGGCAAGGAGGGTTGGTTTCGAAAGGAAGTTGGGGGAGTTAGAATACCTAACTCAACTAATCCCAATTCGTGTTTTTAATATATTTTTCAAACTTTCCTTAAGAAACCCGCGACTATGACCACTAGAAACTAGTGAGTGAGTCGCAACATGTGGGCTCAGCAACTCACGGGTGCAGCTTTTAATTGATACCTGCAGGTTGTCAATATAGAGACCCGCGAGTGAATCACGATGTGTCAAGTATAAGAGTTGCGGATTTATGGTGAAGGTGTCAGAAAAATAAGGTTTTAAGCTGAAGGAGTAGGGATTCAGCTCCAAATAATCCAAGGTCAAGTGAGCTCTTCCATCCATAGTGTTCTTTTGTGTGATCGACAAGGCGATGTGATCACGGACGGAGAAGTGCTAATTTGATCGATAACAAAGGTGTATGACATGGTGGACTTGTCTTTTGCGCAGGTACAACATGTAGTTGTTGATGTATATGTAACTTCGGAATGTATTTTACCCATGTGTATTGTATTCCTATAGAGATGTTATTATCCCTCTATACTAAAGTGTTTGTATTCCTATAGAGATGTTATTATCCCTCTATACGGAAGTGTTTGTATTCCTATAGAGATGTTATTATTCCTCTATATGAAAGTGTCGTCATTTATATTGTAAGTGTCGTAACTTATACTTGATGGGTTATTAGACCACCTTGATGGGGTCGGCCCTGTATGAGTCATGTAGGTAAATGGATTATTAGACCAACAAGTGTGGGGTTGGCCCGGATTAAGTTAACCATGGGTTATTAGGCTAATCTAGACAAGTTGGCCCCATTAGTTTATTGGGCAGGACAGGACAAGTATAAATAGAGATCGGGAGATCTCTATTTGATCACTCATTACTCACTTCTATATCTCTCAGAAAGTGGCGCACTTGTGAGGAGGAGGATCATCTGCTAGGAGAAGACTGTCTCTTGTACTTTGGTTGTACTTTGTTTGTATCATTTCTCTATCTATCTCTGAGGAAGTTGCGGGGTTTTTCACCTTCTTGGTTTTCCCCGATGAAACTCTGTGTCTCTTGTGTGCTTGCATTATTAGATCCATGATTGATATGCTGTAGATATGTTGTACATGTTATTCTCTCAGTTAATATCCTAGATCATATTGAAATTTCTGAAAAAAACTCACATGGTATCATAGCTATCCTAAAAGAAGGCATGGTATGGCATGTATGACACTTGTTGCACTTGCGATGCTAGGGCTTGATATAGAAAAAACCGGTCATCGTAGCACTTTCGCTATAAATCCATTTTGGAAAAAATTTCGGATCAGAAACTTTTACAGGTCGAAGATCAAATCCCCATGTACCTTGTGTCCAAAGGAAAACTCCTAACTCGTTGTACTTTGTGTTTTATGATCTGTACAATCTAGGGTTTTTGCCTCTTCCAGATCTGAGTCATAAACAGGTGACCTAGGAAAAAAGGTCATAACTTGGGCTAGGAAGATCCAAATAAAATTTCGTAAAACGTTATAGGTAGGGAACGGACTGTACTTTCACAGGTCGAAGGTGCGGAGGCCTAAACTGAACCAGTGACACATGGCACTCAGTACAAGTTTTATCCCATAAACAGGTCACGTTGCGACACTTGGTATAACTCTCCCTCAGAGAATCCAATTGAGGTCAGACCTATGGGGTTGGAAAGATGACAGGTCAGGATACCATTGGTAGAAGTTTCAGAACCTGTGGATTCAAGGTTTCAGAGTTAAACCAGAAACAATCAGGTGCATATTTCTGTCAAAACAGAATTGGATTTTGAGCACCTTCATTCATGGCTCCAGGAATTAGGGTTTCGGAGAAAGTTGGAATTTTTGTAATCAAAGACCACGGTTGAATGCTACTCTTCAAAATCGAAATTTAGAGACCAAGATAAAAAAAATTGGTTGGGCAGAAGGTCGGGCTTGATCAAACCCTAGTTTGGGACTTTGATCGGAAAAGTGGAAAATTAGGGCTTCTGCAAAAGTTGGAATTTTTTAAGTCTGTGACCACGGCTAGAAGCTCCTCAGAAAAATAGAAGTTTAGAGCTTTGGATCCAACCTTTTGGTTGGGTAGAAGGGTGGGCTTTATCGAAACCTAGTTCGGGATCCTGTCCAAAAGATCCGAAAGTTTCAAAGGCAATTTTGAGGGATGAAACTTTGTAGTTTTCAAATTCTGAGTATACCAGCTTGATTAGCTCATTAAGGCACATCCTTCTATCCTTTCAGAAGTTTGAAATTCAAAGTTTGAATTTTTATGGTTTCTCTAACAAACCCTAATCCAGCTCCAGATCCAGTTTCTGCAAATCAAGTGGATTGGGTTAATCCTAGAAGAGAATCGTTTGGTCACCTTCATAAGTGAAGAAGTTCTTGTTTCAGAGAGAGATGAGGCTAAGGCCTTACATAAGAAGATCACAAATAATCTCGATAGGTATGACTTATACAGGTATGTTTCAAGATTTGTTCATGATTAAGTTTATGGTATGTTTGTCTTCATATTATTACGGTTAGTACAATCTTGATTAAATTGAGACTTGTCGTATCACCTTAGTAAAATTATGAATGCATGATAGAAGATATTCATTAGGGTTTTGACACTTATGATTGTAGTATGCATTATGGTGTTGTATGAGGTTTATGTTGTTCGCTAACATGAAAGGTACACCAAGAAAGACAAATCGTGTTCTAGTTCAAGAACATGTGATCGGTGTGACATGAAGACAAAGATTCATCCATTTTCATGGATCACATAGAAGATCTATTTACGAGGTATGTATAACTTGGTTCTATAATGGTTAACTTATGAGATATGTAGGTTACTAGCACAAGTCATTGAATAGAACAAGAAGACATCATATGGGTATGTTAGACATAGCTAGCTAACATGCTAATCCAGGTATGTTTTTCCTATATCAAGTTAGAATCCTACCTTGTGTTAGGATCTCTTATATAAGTATACTTGGCATTATTGATTATGTTTATTCATAAAGTTAGAAATGTAAGTAATCAAGGGTTTAGGCATATTATGCTTCTTACTTTTATTAATGACATAACTAACCAGAAGAATTCTATGGTCACATATGAATATGTATGAGTAAGAGAAGTCTTCCCTAAAACCTTGAATACTAATGCTCATTATCTGTGTTTGAAATGATCATGACTATACATGTTTAAGATTATTGTGTTTTATTAGTATTATGCTAATGAATGTATGTATGAGACTTCGAGGATAACACAATGATGATACTAGTAAATATGCATAGTAATCGAGGATGGACATAAGTTCAAGGATAGGTAATCCAGGAAGCAAATATCAAGAGGGAGCACACTCCAGTAGTTTCTGCAAGGATGAAGATATTCTTAGGGAGTTGACCATTTCTCACAATCCACATCAGAATGGAGTTGCAGAAAGGAAGCAAAGACTGAGAAGGAGTCAACCCAACAAAACCAAAAACAAAAAAGATAAGTATTTTGAATTATCATTTCTTGCATATTTGATTGTTTAAATAATATTGTTCAATGATGTATATACTGATATTCCTAGAATTAGGTTGTGTATTATGCATATTAGAATAGTTGCATTGATGAACAGTATACTACTAATATACATGGGTAAGTGGCATATGGCACTATACAACATTCCATTGCTACTTATCTAGAATGAAACCTCTTTGCTGACATGTTGAGAGTAGTGCAAAACTCTTAACAATGTTCTGGTAGAGATTGGAATGCATCTAGAAAGTTACAAGATATGGATGAATGTTGTATTGAAGCATTGGCTAAAATAATTGCATGACTGTATGACATATTTCTTTATGTGTAAGAATTTGTTCTGAAAACTATGAGATGTTTCTAATCATGCAATTTAATTTGTTTTGTAGGAAAGATCGTATACCATCACCTACAAAAGAAGGACTACAACATTTGTTCCAGCAACAAAGTTATCTATTGAAGATATTGAAGAATCTGAAGTTCCCAGGATACGGGATACAATAAAAGGATGCCATGGTCGAAAAGTACCAATCGATCATGTTTGGGATGTGGTCCCAAGACCTGAAGGGAAGTCAGTTGTGACTTCCAAGTGGATCTATAAGATCAAGCATGCTGCAGATGGTAGCATAGAAAAATACAAAGTGAGGTTTGTAGCTCGTGGCTTCTCCCAGAAAGAGGGATTAACTATGAAGAGACTTTTGCACCTCTAGCCAGGAACACTTCCATCAGATCAGTACTTTCTCTAGATGCAGTGATGAAATGAAAGATACACCAGATGGATGTCAAGACAGCTTTCTTGAATGGTGTAGTCGAAAAGGAAGTGTATGTGGAGCAGCCACTCAGTTTTGAGACATATGACAGAGAGTCACATGTGTGCAAACTGAAGAAAGCCCTGTATGGTTTGAAACAGGCACCCAAGACCTGGTATGGCAGGATAGATGGCTTCCTATCCATTTTGGGCTTTACCAAGAGTAAAGCAGATTCCAACCTTTACTACAAGGTTGAGGAAGGAAATCCAATGATACTACTATTGTATGTGGATGACCTGTTTGTAACATGTAACGTCCCCTTCTCCATAGAACAACAGGGAAGGAAACATTAACAACATACCGGGCTTTTGTAAACTTGGCCCAATAATTTTTGCACATAAATTCCTAACATTTTGAAACTTATGTATGCAGATTCAATTCAATATAAACACAGCGGAATGAACATGCTAACAAGCACTCAAACAGACAATAATTGCAATCAAATCAATCACAACAAAGAATGATTCAACATACAAAGACCCAATCTCATTCGTATGCCATGCATGGATTCTATATTAATTCATTTCATTAAACATGGGCAATTTAACATATTGCAGAATGCAAAAAGGAATAATTTATAATCCACAGAACACTTATCTTGAGAAGATGATGTCCAACGACTGGCTACGTGAGAGCAACGTTCCACCCAACCATAGATCTCTGTCCATCCTGTATTCTTTCAGCTAAGAGATCACCCCCGAGATGGGCTGTGTATCCACTAAGGAGGAACTAGATGGCTCACTCACAGTCAGGGTTTCACTCAGATAGCCATGCTAAGCCAACACACGGTTGGGTTTCTCAAGCATGCAATAGGAGATGGAGGAGGATGCTAGTCCACTGAGCTCAATCCCAGAGCCACATACCCTTCAAGCTAGACTCAGCAATCCCAACCTCTATTCATACATCCACAATCGGATTTCTCACAAATCTGTCACAAACAACCCCAAATCCGTCACTGATTTTATGGGCCATTAAAACTGGGTTTTTCCATGGCTTTTGGGGTAGCTATTGCTCCCAAATTCGCCCCAAGGTTCCTACCAATGGATCCCCCATTGGATTTCACTGTCCAATACCAAATCGGGATGTTTTTGGCTTCCCAAAACGTGGGTTCTCTCACAGTCGCGATTTTCGGTTTTCTCACTGTTGGGAGCTCGTTTTTGGGTGGAGAAAGATGTCCCATACTTCCACAATGGAATGGGGATAAGGATGGAGCAACCCCCAAGATGTAGAGTGACTTGTGGGACAAGTCCAAAAGAGCCCATACCTTCCCATACGAATTTCAGGGCTGCCCATACTCCATCAAAGTCATGGGCTGAAATCTCAACCACTTCCTTACAATTGGCATTAATGTCACCTAAGGAAGTCAATGGGTTCACATAATGACAAATGGCAACCTATGGGTCACTCCCATAGCCCCCTCACCACTCCCTAGTGGATACACGTGGCCCCTTCTCATTCGTTGCCTCCGTAGCCAGCTTTGGTATTTTATATTGCATGATGTCTAATTTACATCCTATTACAATTTCCATGGCTTAAGAGCACATGGTATCAAAATATCAAATACTTGCCCTTTAAATAAAATTCGGGCTTTTACTAGCGGGGCCTTGGCCTTGAGCTCCACGCTAGGAAAACATACATCACATGTACACATTATTTACATTAAAGGCTAATATCTCCTAAGGGTCGAATTGGGGGTATTGCATTCCCCTCCCCCTTAGAACAACACCGTCCTCGGTGTTCCAAGACTTAGACATACATATACAATTTCACATGTCCAAAACTTCCAAAAACTTTGCAGATCTGCCCTGCATTCTGTTCTTTACTTTGAACTTTCAGGACCAAGTCCTTTGACCTTCACGAGATGCTCCCGCTGATTCGGATCTTCCAGCTCATCCATAAGTCTGAAAACTTTATGGCTGCTACCTTCTTGGGGTTCTCTTGTTGGGCAATTGCGGAGGCAATGATCCCCTCCACATTTCCAACACTTCACTGGTTGCTTCATATTTTCCTGCTCAATTTCCTTTGAGTCTTTCCACCTGGAGCGTTTCTTAGCCGGACGATGGGATGAATGCTTCTTCATTGATCCACTTTTCTCTCCCTTGCTGATTGCTTTCATAATGCTTTTTACCTCTTTCTGCAGATGAAGAGTGTCCTGCAAGACCTTGTGGTTCATCTTGTTCTGCTGCTTTTGCATCTTGAGCATCTCTCCAAGATTTTCTTGGGTCTTGGCAATTGTTTGAAGAAGACTTCCAGCCAATCCTGATAGCCCTTGGTCTGCCTCCATGGTCAATGGAAACAACTGACCACACTTTGCTCACTAGCAACGCTTGCCTGCACCGGCTGCAACCAATCGATTCAATTTCCACCTGTGAAATTCATCATTACAATTCTTGTTAGGCCAAGCATAACCCAAACATTAAAAATCAGTCAATGGTTTTTCCCCAGTTGACATGGATAGTCCATGCTTTACTCATGAGACTTCCACACTTTTCATGCTTGCCCAACATACACATGAATCCCTTCATGTTCATCCATTCACAATTCATTAATTAGCATTCACAATTCACTTTAATTAAATAAACCCACTTTTACTTTCAATCATGCATGCATTCAACGATTCTCTAATTTTATAAATGCATCAATAAAAGGAAAGGGAGGGAGAGCAGTAAGAGTTTCTCCTCTTAGTCTTGTTCCATTCTGGAACCCACACCACCACTGTGGTTTTTCATGCTCCTGTCCTCTTTCACTTCAACGTGAATGCTTGACCTGCTCTTCTCGGCTATGACACGTAGTGTCTATGGTCTATTCCAGATCTTTCAACCATGGAGTTCCTCCACTTGGTTGGTCAAACTCCTAACTGCTAGGACTCACACAGTTCCACTAGCCCCATCTTTCATTACTGCTCATGCTGAGCTCTTTAGGGTGGTTACATGTCCACATGCATCCTTAAGATGCTTCCATAGTCATTGCTTCCAACAATACCTACACTCAAACATTGAATTAATTCGCATGTTTAGTTTATTTTCATAGGAAATCATAACCAAATCATATACACATGTATATTCCTAAACAAGAAATTACAAGATAACCAAATACTTATCTGCACTAGATGTCTTCACTTTATTCCATAGGGTCCTTCTTTGCTTTACAAGCCTTGGAATCGCCTATGGATTTGGGTGTTTGGCCAGCGCGCAGGCTACACCTCAACATCTAATAGTCTTGTATGTTTGTCCAGCACGCAGGCTGCTCCACAACATCAAATAACCTTGTATGTTTGGCCAGCACGCAGGCTACTCCACAACATCAAATAACCTTGTATGTTTGGCCAGCACGCAGGCTGCTCCAAATCATCAACAATCTCGCATGTTTGGCCAGCACGCAGGCTGCACCAAACCACCAATGATCTCGCATGTTTGGCCAGCACGCAGGCTACTCCAAATCATCAACAATCTCGCATGTTTGGCCAGCACGCGGGCTGCTCCAAACCATCAATGATCTCGCATGTTTGACCAGCACGCAGGCTGCTCCAAATCATCAATAATCTCGCATGTTTGGCCAGCACGCAGGCTTCCCAAATCATCAATAGTCTCTCTCAACCAGCCACTTTCTGGATTTACCAAGCAACTTTTAGTTCTTTCAGGGTCCTTGCTTCCTGTATTGACCAAGGTTTCCAACAAAGAAATAATAATGCATCAACTCACTGTTACCAGCTTTATGCTTGAAACCTTCATTATTTCAAATAAGTAATGAATGAAAATGAATACTTATCTGTACTGTGCATTTCCTCTCTGGTCCACAGGGTCCTGCTTTTACTTTATAAGCCTTGGGATCCTCCTGCGGACTAAGATGTTTGACCAGCACGCAGGCTGTTCCAAATCATCAAATAATTAATGCCCTACCAGTACACCTTCACGCCGATTGGGTTTACCAAGCATTTGGTGGTGCCCAACCAGTCCCATACCTGGTTGGCCCTCTCCATTGCCGAGCCAGCACATACGTCTGGGTCATCGGCCAATGGAAGGTAACTGCGCCACCGACCATTACAGGTCAAGGCTCCACTACTCTTGCCTTAGGCTTGCATCAGCCTTTCATAGTATCACAATCCCTCAATGCGCATAACAATTCTTCACCCACACAAGGGTGGTACTTCTTCTCTTATGTAAGCCGGCGGTTCCATTAAGGAATTCTTTAGGTGACTTTCTTAACTGCAGGCTATCATGGCCCCATGATACCCACTCACCCTATGCAAGGGTTACCACTGCTCATACAGTCTTCTTGAGTACTATTTTCTTCACTTTTCTCTTTCAGGTGCAACACTTAGTTTCATATGTATAATCTGTCAACACAAAATGGATAGCGAGCTCATTAGTATCGCTGCCCTAGAATTGTAAACATATTTCATAACATTCACTATCCAACCTTGAAACACCAGGAATGCGTCCATTCCCTTAAGGCGTAGTCAATATTGGCGTCCCTAACATAACTCAGCACCAGAAAGGCGTGCACTCCTTACTGATATGAACTATGAAGGTCCTAATCATACTTCAAGCAGTCTTTCATGATGGAAATAAAATCAAAACATGCTCTGCATATTAACTCTAATAATTAGATATATATATATCATTCAGGGTTTATGGGAAACTTATCCATTTTGCCGATGTTATTTCTCTTCTTTAATGAGGAATGGAGGCTCCTTCTCTGAGTTGACAGTCCCTCGGTTTTCCCTCCCAATTCCTTTTGATGTTACATAACCTTCATATGTCTTACTGACATAACCTTTACCATCTCACTCATATTGTTTACCAATCATGCAGTGCAGATGAAACATTAATAATGTCTTATGGCATTCCACCTGGAACCCATTTTCAAATCATGGAATCCCTTCCCATGAAGTTTGGCTTCTGCAGGACCTCTCCATCGGTCCTACTGCAATGTGTCTCCCTGGCACACTTATTAAACATCCAAACAGTCAACAACATTTAGCAATACAATTTCAAATCCGATTGCTCCATAACCAATCCATGGCACTAATAATTAAATTTAGTATGCATTTGCAACTCTGTCTACTACAGAAATTGGTTTTCTTATCCATGAGGCTATCCTCATATTGTTTGGCTCCTGTAAGTGACACCACTCTACCCGTTATGGTCTTATGCCTGCTGCCATACATGAGCATCCACTTACAGCATGTCCTCCTGACACATTTTCATATAATCCAAGCAGTCATTAGTAAAATTTCAAATCCGAAACATTTACAAATCTGATATCTACAACTGTTCTTACTAACAGAACTTAGAGCTCTCAATCATGAGAACCTTCTCATAACCTTTGGCTTCTACATGTGGTAGATCCCGGTCTCTACTATGGACTTATCCTCATTGCCATATCTAAGACCTTCCTACCGGAAACTAAAACTTCAATCAACCAAACATGTCGTGAGTATCTATGCATATTATCATTTCATTGTCACAACAGTCACTGAAGTGATCTCATAATTATAATGCTCAATAATTCAAACACCTTCAGCTGTTACATTTGAAATGCAATGAAATATTTACACTTCTATATATGCATCCTTATCACAATATAATTTCAAGACATAGTCACCATATCCATGCAACTTAAATAAATCGTAAATACTCATTTTTTCACAGTCATATCATTCATACAATTCTGTCCTTCCACAAAGTATTCTAGCAGCCCATCGATCATGATTGGGCTCTTCATGCACTTACTATTTTGCATTCACAACAACTCATGAAATGATCCTAGAATTATCGTCAATTCGTCATTTCATTCATTATTTATTTTACAATAACATATGCATCATCCCTATGCATTCATACAATGCATCACAAGATTTATAAAATCTCTTAATGCATATCTACTCAATGCTACCTTGCATTGTTTCATGAGTACTATGCATTCAAGCATATTATGATCGAGACATGACTATCTCATATAACTTGCATTACCATAATCAGGACCACCAATCCTCACTTGCTTTGGTTATTAAGCACACAACCAACATACACATGGCATGATATAAATTTATATGAATGCATTGAGATTTCTAAACAGTCATAGGGTGTAAGGATCATTTCCTTCACTTATCCACACATCACCAAGCTTGGTAGGTTAACAGTCCCAATCGGTATTCAATATCACAAGCAAACTATCTCAACATAACTCAAACATAGTTGAAGAGATCTTACCAAATCATCTTTCAACATTCATGCAATTTGGCACCAATAATCATTACCTGCATGGTTACCATTAACATCGCCTGATGTTACCTGATCCGTTGGCCTCTTACCAAGGCTGCTCGGTCCTTTTGCCAACTTTATGATCATAGATTTGTTGCACCATCCTTTCTGCATAAGGTTGTTGGCTTCATGCAACAACATCCCCAACATGTTTAGCCATGCTCTTTGTTATCTTTGGTCCTACAACCAATACCAACGTCAAAAGTGATTATCAATCACAATATTCTCCATTAGTGATTCATTGCATTTGCAGACTTCATTATTCTACAAATGTGCAATATCCCATTTATGCACAGGCGTTTCTATATGCACTATGCAATTTGTCAAGATGCCATCTAGTGCATATACATCTATGTAATCCCTTACATTTTTAACATTTTTACGCCATATGACAATTTCATAATTATAAGTATGATAACAAACAGAGGTTTAAAGAATTCTTCCCTTTTCGATCCCTCCTCGTATCATGGAATTTCTCTTCCATATCATGCAATTGTAGAAATTGCCCATATTGACAACAAAATTTGTTTGTCAAAACAGCCGTTGGCACTCTTCTGCACTAAATAACTATGATATCTGTAGACCTCCTTCAAACTCTGGTCATGCATCATTGTTCCCTGCTGGACAAGCTTTCCAATGCCTGTCTTCATGCTCCATTCCGACATCAGGTGCGGAAACTGCATCCCTTCAAAAATGACAACTTTCACTCCAGTTCTGCACATTTTACACAGTTGCATTTTGGTCCCGAATGCCACCTTCAGCCACCTGTGGAAGAAAATCTACGAGGAATCACAAAAACTTTTCTATCGGGCGGAGTTATTCCATATAACAAGGAACATTCAGCAATTCACGGATCTCAATTCCGATGCACCGTTCATGTTCTATGAATTTATGGGTTTTGCTACTTCTCATTTTTCACATTTTTCCAAAATTCCAAATTTTGGGCCAAAAACGGCTATCTCCCAAACGGTGCATTTCTGGAAAATCTTCGTCTAACGGAAGTTGTCCGTATTAATGAGAATATGAAATGTCTAGTTCAGTAAAATTTCTGATTCCCACATCTAGGGTTACTTTTACTGCCCACAAGCTTTTCAAAATCTCGAAAAAGTGGCCCGGAACAGTGCTTTTTGGCCTTCTTGATCACCCTGACTCCACATCCTTTGGAGTTTGGTTCCAAGATTCGGAACTTAACATTGTGCCTGCTTCATGGCCGCGCCTGATCAATTTCAGCTCAATCTGACCTTCTGTCAATCCTCGGGACTCTGTCCTTCAAAAGTCACTATTCCCCTTTTTCTGTCAAATTGGAGTGTAATGGGCTACGGGTCTTCACTGGTCCTTTCATGGCCCTCTTCAATGGCCTCCGAGCCCCACAGGAATCATCGCGCATTCTGAGTCTGGATGCTCCTGCTATCAAAAAATCGAGGTTTTTTTTTTTTTTTTTTTTTTTTTTTTTTTTTTATCGGGCGCGCGGGCCGGTTCTCCGAACGCTGCGGAGCAGTTCGGCGAACGCTTCCGCAATGGCGGAGCGATTCGCTGAATTCTCCCGCAACTGCGGAGCCATTCGGCGAAGGCTTCCGTTGCGGAGCCATTCGGCGAATGCTCCCGCAATTGCGGAGCCATTCGGCGAAGGCTTCCGCCGTTTCGGAAGATTTTCCCGAATCCTCCCGCGATCTCGGAGCCCTTCGCGGAATCCTTCCGCCGTTTCGGAAAGCTTTCTCGAACTCTTCCGCAATTTCGGAACCGTTCGCGGAATCCTTCCGCAGTTTCGGAAGACTTTCCCGAACTCCTTCCGAAACAACTCTAAACAAAATTTTCGAAAACACTTAGAAAAATTTTCTTCTTTTTCGGAGCATTTCGCCGAATTTTTTTCGCGTTGTGGGACAACTCGCGGAATCCTTCCGCAAATTTCGGAAGAGAATTCCTTCCGAAAATTTCGGAAGGGAATTCCTTCCGCAAATTTCGGGGCGACTTCCCGAATTCCTCCGCGTTGCGGAAAACTTCGCGGAATGCTTCCGCAGTTTCGGAGCAATTCGCCGAATGCTTCCGCAGTTGCGGAAGACATTCGGGAATTCCTCCCGAAACAGTTTTAAACAAATTTTTCAAACAGACTTAGGAAAATTCAAAATCTTTCATTCATTTATCATTCGACAGTCCATGCAATGGATTCACAATTAATCCCTGTACATACAAAATACAAAATACAAAATGCATTTCAGTTTCTTTTAATGCGTTTTAATTCCAAATACAAAATGCATGTTCACACACACTAATTTACATCTCTGTGAAGGGCCCAACAGCCGTAGTGTTGAACCTAGAGCTCTGATACCACTCTGTAACGTCCCCTTCTCCATAGAACAACAGGGAAGGAAACATTAACAACATACCGAGCTTTTGTAAACTTGGCCCAATAATTTTTGCACATAAATTCCTAACATTTTGAAACTTATGTATGCAGATTCAATTCAATATAAACACAGCGGAATGAACATGCTAACAAGCACTCAAACAGACAATAATTGCAATCAAATCAATCACAGCAAAGAATGATTCAACATACAAAGACCCAATCTCATTCGTATGCCATGCATGGATTCTATATTAATTCATTTCATTAAACATGGGCAATTTAACATATTGCAGAATGCAAAAATGAATAATTTATAATCCACAGAACACTTATCTTGAGAAGATGATGTCCAACGACTGGCTACGTGAGAGCAACGTTCCACCCAACCATAGATCTCTGTCCAGCCTGTATTCTTTCAGCTAAGAGATCACCCCCGAGCTGGGCTGTGTATCCACTAAGGAGGAACTAGATGGCTCACTCACAGTCAGGGTTTCACTCAGATAGCCATGCTAAGCCAACACACGGTTGGGTTTCTCAAGCATGCAATAGGAGATGGAGGAGGATGCTAGTCCACTGAGCTCAATCCCAGAGCCACATACCCTTCAAGCTAGACTCAGCAATCCCAACCTCTATTCATACATCCACAATCGGATTTCTCACAAATCTATCACAAACAACCCCAAATCCGTCACTGATTTTCTGGGCCATTAAAACTGGGTTTTCCCATGGCTTTTGGGGTAGCTATTGCTCCCAAATTCGCCCCAAGGTTCCTACCAATGGATCCCCCATTGGATTTCACTGTCCAATACCAAATCGGGACGTTTTTGGCTTCCCAAAACGTGGGTTCTCTCACAGTCGCGATTTTCGGTTTTCTCACTGTTGGGAGCTCGTTTTTGGGTGGAGAAAGATGTCCCATACTTCCACAATGGAATGGGGATAAGGATGGAGCAACCCCCAAGATGTAGAGTGACTTGTGGGACAAGTCCAAAAGAGCCCATACCTTCCCATACGAATTTCAGGGCTGCCCATACTCCATCAAAGTCATGGGCTGAAATCTCAACCACTTCCTTACAATTGGCATTAATGTCACCTAAGGAAGTCAATGGGTTCACATAATGACAAATGGCAACCTATGGGTCACTCCCATAGCCCCCTCACCACTCCCTAGTGGATACACGTGGCCCCTTCTCATTCGTTGCCTCCGTAGCCAGCTTTGGTATTTTATATTGCATGATGTCTAATTTACATCCTATTACAATTTCCATGGCTTAAGAGCACATGGTATCAAAATATCAAATACTTGCCCTTTAAATAAAATTCGGGCTTTTACTAGCGGGGCCTTGGCCTTGAGATCCACGCTAGGAAAACATACATCACATGTACACATTATTTACATTAAAGGCTAATATCTCCTAAGGGTCGAATTGGGGGTATTACATAACAGGTGAGTATATATTGATTTTCGACACGAAGAGGAAGCTTGCTGTCGAGTTCGTGATGAAGGACTTGGGTATGATGCACTACTTTCTTCGTATGGAGGTGTGGCAGAGTGCAGATTGAATCTTCCTTGGACAAGGGAAGTATGCAGTAGAGATCCTGAAGAGGTTCGGGATGATGGACTGCAAGGCCATGGCCACACCTATGGCATCGAACCTGAAGATTCTGTGTGATGCTTCATCTGAGCTGGTTGATGCTACGATGTATCATCATATGATTGGGTCCTTGATGTACCTGATGAATACGACACTAGATATCTTCTTTGTGGTGAACACCTTGAGCCAGTACTTGACAGATCCGAGACATGTTCACCTGGTTGCTGTAAAGCATATTCTAAGGTACCTGAAGGGTACAATTGATTATGGGCTCAAGTATGATGCGAATAAAAAGTTTAACCTGCAGGGTTATGTTGATTCGGACTGGGCAGGAAGTGCTGCAGATAGGAAGAGCACTTCAGGGTGTTGCTTCAGTATAGGATCAGGTGTGATCTCTTGGTTTAGCAGGAAGCAGTCCTGCGTAGCACTGGGTACAGCCGAAGAAGAGTATGTTGCAACTTGTTCGACTAGTTGTGAGGCAGTATGGCTTCAGAATCTATTGTCTCAGTTATTTGGTGTCCCGTTGGATGCTACTGATATCTTTTGTGATAACCAGAGTTGTGTGAAGCTGTCTGAGAATCCAGTGTTCCACGACAGGTCGAAGCACATTGAGATCAAATATCACTATATCATGGATATGGTGCAGAGAGGAGCAGTGAAGCTTCTGTATGTTGCGACGGATGAGCAGATTGCAGATGTGCTAACGAAACCACTATCCAGAGTGAAGTTTGAATAATTCAAAGAGAGGCTTGGTGTTCTTCAGATTGATGACACTTCAAGGAAGAAGTGATGTACACATTTGCTCGAGCCATTCCAAGCATGGTGAGAGGAGGATCCTTCCCATGGCTATGGATGTAACCGTTGGATGATGGGCATAAGGATGATTCTCCAGTTACTGCTCGGTATATGCATCATGTTGGATGCTTGTGATGATCAGTTGGATCATGTATATGTATATGCATCATGTTGGATGCTTGTGATGATCAGTTGGATCGTGTATTTGTATATGTATCAGGTGAATACATTATGTGATAAGGTAGATCATGGATGAGGATATGTATCAGATATGCATCAGGTGGATGCATTGTATGATCAGGATGATCATGGTTGATGAGCTTCGGGATGTTGATCCAGATGATATGTATCAGATATGCATCAGGTGGATGCATTGTATGATCAGGACGATCATAGATGATGAGCTTCAGTATGTTGCTCCAGATGATACGCATCAGGATGATGCTATGATGATGATCAGGAGAATCATGTGATGTACATCAAGATGATGTATGGAGAGTATCCGGTTGATACTCTGTGTTCATGGACAGGTTGTGCAGATGAGCATATAATAGCGCCCTAGGATATTTGCAGACACTCTTTCTAGGTTTTTCCAATGGCATATAATAGCCCCTTGGGAGGTCTGGAAAATGCTCTTGCTAGGTTTTGCTCAGAGGTACATATAATATCACCCTGGGATATTTATAAATACTCTTGCTAGGTTTTGTCCATGGCATATAATAACTCCCTGGGAGATCTTGTAGGTTTTACTGGGCACATAATAAGTCCTGGGATGCTCTTGCTAGGTTTTTCGGATGACATATAATAGCTCCCTGGGATATCTAGTAAATTCTCTTGCTAGGTTTTGTCCGTGACATATAATAACTCCCTGGGATATCTTGCAAGTTGTGTTAGGCACGTAATCAGTCCTGAGATGCTCTTGCTAGGTTTTTCCAATTGCATATAATTTCTCCCTGAGAGATTTGCAGATGCTTTTGCTAGATTTTTCCAATTGCATATAATTTCTCCCTGGGAGATTTGCAGATTCTCTTGCTAGGTTTTTCCTATGGCATATAATAGCTCCTTGGGAGATCTGACAAATGCTCTTGCTAGGTTTTGCTTGGTCACATGTAATAGCTCCCTGGGAGATCTTGCAGGTCGTGTTGGGCACGTAATCAGTCCTGAGATGCTCTTGCTAGGTTTTGTTGATGCACGTAATAAGTCCTAAGGATCTACAGTATGACCAGTGATGATGAAGACCTGCAGGTGGTGGGCCTACATCCATTATGAAAAAGGACTAGCTCTGTAGAACTTCCTATGACGAGTAGATTCAGAGATTGATTGAGATAGCAGTAGCGATGATGATGACGATGATCCAGAGAAGAATACTTGTGCTAGTAGATCTGTGTCGAGAAATACCTTCCTAGTTAAGAGGGAGTGTTGATGTATATGTAACTTCGGAATGTATTTCATCTGTGTATTTTATGGGGTCGGCCCTGTATGATTCATGTGGGTAAATGGGTTATTAGACCACCAAGTGTGGGGTCGGCCCGGATTAAGTTAACCATGGGTTATTAGGCTAAGCTAGACAAGTCGGCCCCATTAGTTTATTGGGCAGGATAGGACAAGTATAAATAGAGATCGGGAGATCTCTATTTGATCACTCATTACTCACTTCTATCTCTCTCAGAAAGTGGCGCACTTGTGAGGAGGAGGATCATCTGCTAGGAGAAGACTATCTCTTGTAATTTGGTTTTACTTTGGTTGTATCATTGCTCTATCTATCTTTGAGGAAGTTGCGGGGTTTTTTACCTTCTTGGTTTTCCCCGGTGAAACTATGTGTCTCTTGTGTGCTTGCATTATTGTGTCCATGGCTGATATGCTGTAGATATGCTATACATGTTATTCTCTTAGTTAAGATCCTAGATCAGATTGAAATTTATGAAGAAGAAAAAAACTAACAGTAGTTGGATACATTACTTGTGTTCTTCTTTGAACTGAATCTGCATGATGTATCTTCCTTATTTATTTCTTCAAACTCATCATACATGATGTATCCTTGGACACGCTTCTTCAGACTAAATGCACCTTCTAGATATACTTCTTCACACTGGAATCCATGTCCTTCACCATCTTGCACAGACACTTCTTCAAAGTGGCTTCCATATACTTCTTCACACTATTGTAGGAATGTTGTATCCACTTTGACATCATTTGTTATCAATGACTCACATTGAATCAGTTGACATCCTCTTTGACATTAGTTGACACCAATGACAACCAAATTTCAACAATCTCCCCCTTTGGCATTGATGTCAACACCTTATGAAGTTGTACATGATCTTCTTTGAAATGTATGCTTCATCTGTACTCTATCGCGGTGCTCCCCCTGAGTTCTTTGATATTTTGGCTACTGCGTTGTTTGCTGCTAATTATTTTGCTACTTTCGTGTGAACCATGTTGCTTTTTGTTCCTTATGTGTAGACCATACATTCAATCATCTTCATGTCATTTCTCCAATTGATTTTCCTCACGATATTTCGTGTCTGCTTTACCTCTGTTTCTTTTGCTACACTCATGCATTATACTTCAGTCCTGTCAGCTTCATGCATATTTCCATTTCATGTTGTATCTTCTATTTTCTGCTATATATTCATGTTGTCAGTTCCATCTTCTTGCATCTTCATCTTTTCTGTCATCTTCATGCATCTCTCCCATTTGTTCTTCTAGCTTCATGCATCTCTCCCCTTTTGACATAAATGGAAAAGAGGAGCCATTACTTTCGTAATGAAATTTCTTCCTTCGTTTAGCGTTGGTGTCTACCTTAACTGTTTCAAGGATGACTCCCCCTATCTCCATGCTTCATTTCTCTGTTGACCTTCTACACTGGTATCTTTTCATAATTATCTTTGATTTCTTTCTTTATATATATGTTTCATTGTTCCTTCATCTTAATCTCCTCTTCAAGTCAAAACACTCCATCCTTCCTTGCGCAGTGATCCATACAAATATCCTTTTGTGTTAACTGCGTAGTGTTGAAATCATTCCTCTACTGGTTTACACTTCATGCGCCTGACTGCTTCATCTGTTGCATTTACAACGTTCTCACGGGGCCTTTTCGTATCCTTTTCTAAGACAACCAAAGATATGGCATGTTTTTTCATTTATCGTTCAGCTCGACATAAAAGCGAACATGACATGTTCGTGTGGCAACAAAGACGTGTTGATTCCGTACTTGAACCTTTTGGGAAACATTATCCATCACACGATGCAATGAATTAAATTCCCTACCTTTTTGTATTGTTTCCAAAAATTCTTTAACTCCGGCATTTAGTTTTGGAAACTCCACCACCTTCATCGACTTGTGCGATATTGAATGCATATCTCATCAAATTAATTTTATGCACGCAAACGTATTCCTTTCAATTCTATAAGATTTATGAGAATGATGCCTAGTTCACCGCCTCTTGTACTCCTGCTCTTTCATGTCACATTGTTGTCTGATCCTTTTTCTATTTCTTCTTATACCTTCCAATGGTTTCTTTTCAGAGAATGAACACATCCCTTTTGAATGTGCGCCTTGCAGTCCAACCTCAACAGTCTACGTTTTTCGTGCTTGAGAGTTAACATAGAGTCTGCGTAATGACAAAAGGAGGAAAAGTAATTTATTCATCAATACTCTCAATTGTAAGTGAATTACCATCATTCTGAGAAACTGATTATTTTGACCCGTCGAACGGATAATATGGAACGTCAACAGCAACAAATTTTGAATGAGTTGTCTCGTCTACGGCCTCATCATGTTGAACCATCATCATCTGCAACCCTGAAGCTTCTTCCTCGGTGCTCTTCTTCTGAATGTAATGCACTGGTACCAGTGGATTTGGAGCTTCTCCTTACAAACCATCCAGACACGAATCTTGACCTCGAACTGCAGTTGTATAATGCTTCAGCACCTCATCAATTTTTCCATATGTTGTCTTCTTGTATATTCCATTTTTGGACTCGGCATGGAGTCTTGATTCATGCATTTTGTAATCATACGCAATTTTGAATATAATGTATAGTCTTACATCTTTCAGCAATGTTTTTTCCTTCATGAAAATATTTTCTTCTTGTGTTTGTGCTACTGAAGTCAAATTGATACTCTTTGTTCTGTAAAAAATCAACTGCGGCATAAATAGTTAACACTTAATGTAAGCAATTGAATTTTCCCTTTTCTACGACATCACATACCATGTGAGAACATAATGAATACTTGAAACAATCATCTTAACCACATTCTAAACACACAACTAACTAAAATCCTCTTGAATTCCTTAAAATGCATCGTGTTGAATTCAGGGGTTTCTTATATTCCTTATAGGACTAGCCTGAGAGGCAGCAATTGCTTGTTGCGCCTGGATTGTTTGCATCTTCAGCGTACTTCTGGGGATATTTCCTTACCCAAGTCTTATTGTGTGCACTTCTATTTTGTTTATGCTCCATATATTTTCCATTGAAGTCTCTTTGAATGTGATATCCTTTGCGCAATAATTCTTCATACGGACAGTCCATTACCTTTCAACGGTACATGGCTTTGTGTCCAAAACCGTCACATGCAAAGCATTTCACAGTTTAATAGTATTTTGCAATATGACCAAAGCGATTGCATCTTTCTCACCTCACCCTATTGATCCTTCTTTGGTTAGTAAATTGAAAAGATCTAAAGTCGAAGGAATCATCATACATGAAGGACTTAACCTGATTTGGACAATATTCTCTGTCGCAGACCTTCTTTGGTATCTTTACATAACCAAGATCTGTTTTTTCTTATGGTGGTCTCTAATCCTTCAAAATTATGTTCAACATTGATGTGCTTTCTTTTAACTTGTTATTCACTTCATCTTCATATTCTACCTTGTCACTTCTGATTGTGCACATATAGGATTGTTGCTTGCAATACGAACTTGTTTCTTTCCCTTTATCTCAACCAACTTGTCTTCTAAGCAAGATATATCTCTGTCTTTTTCTTCAAGTCGACTCGTCAACATCTTGATTTTCTGTACCAATTCTACCAACGAATCTTTCAGTGCAAATATCTCTTTCTCCAGTATTTCCACCTTGTCTTGTGTGCAATTCAGTTGAATTTCATAGCTGGTCATTTTTTCACGAATTTCTGCGACAACGGATTCCTGACACAGTTGTCATGTTCTTCATACTTTGACAGTTTTTCCTGCAAGAGTTTATTATTCTTCTTTGACTCCTTCAAGTTGTCTAGGGCACTAATCAATTCACCCTCCCAGACAATATTTGCAGTATCTTCATCATCATCAGATTGACTGTCAGTTTTGACCTCTGCTACAATCTTTGGAGTTGTAACTGGCTTAGGAGGTGTTTTAAAATATACACTGAAGAAGTATTTGTTTAGTGACCCTGGCTTGCTTTGTGCAACTGTAGTGTTCTTCAAACTGTTCTTCTTCCTTTCATATTTTCTTTCTTCCACTACATGAGCCATGAATAGTACTTCTTTAGGTTATTCGTCGCAGTCACTTCCTTCAGACGCATTGCTTCCTTCCTCAGTGTACAAACTCTTCCTTTGTTTTGGAATCCTTCTTTTATTTTCGGTTTTGTGTTGTGAGCGTGTAGTTTTCCAATCATACAACCTAGATTCCTCATCACTATCATTATCTCCATTTTCCTTGAAGGGACACTTTGAGGCATAGTGGCCTACTCCTCCACATCTAAAGCATTTGAAGGGTAACTTGTTTTTTTACTTACCTCATTCTCTTTTCATATTCTTAACAAAGTTTGATTCTTCATCCTTAAATTCATTGCAGCAATATTTGTCATGATCATGCTTATCCTTTCATGTGGATTCCTTTTTAAGGGGAGGCTCCTTCTCAGTTCTCATCTCATATGCAATGAGAATCCCCTGAAGCTCATCCTTCGGAAGGTCTTCAAGATTAGCTCGATCTTCTAACACAAACACCTTCGCATTGAATCTTTGAGGCAAATCCCTCAATATCTTCTGCACCACTGATTCTTCGTCTAGTGTGACCCTGAGACTCTTGATAGCATTGACTATCTCATATACTCTTAAGAAGTGGAATGTAATGTTCTCTTCATCTTTCATCCTCAGTGATTCAAATTTCCCATAGTAGTTTTTATATTTTCCTTTCTTTACCTTATCGTCACCTTCGTAGATACCTAAGAGTTTGTCCCAAACTTCCTTGGCTGATGCGCAATGCATAACCTTGACGAATTCATCACCTGCGAAGCCACATAGTAGATCATTTCTATCTTTTTCATTTCTTTCATAAATTATCCTTTGTGTTGGATTAACTGGCACAACCGTTGGGACATCATAGCCATCGACTATAGATTTCCAAACATCTTCTCCCAATGATTGTAGATAAAATTCCATATGAACCTTCCAAAAAATATAATTGGTGTCCTCAAATCTTGGTGTCCTGTTGGTGTAAAGGCCTTTCTGCTTATCCATTTATGAGCAATGATCTATCTTCCATATGTTATTTTGTTACTGAAGACACCCGCTCTGATAGCAATTGTTGGAATCGATTTAATACTAAGAGAGGGGGTGAATTAGTATTAGCGCGGTTATCAATAATTTCCACCTTCTTAAACAAATTAGCCTTTAATTAATTCTTATCTTTTTTATGTATCAATTAATAAAACATTCATCCATTCATGCATCAACACAAAGAACACCGAACACAGGAATTTTGACGTGGAAACCCAATCGGCAGAAAAACATAGAATGATTCTTTATAATGAGAAAGAATACATTCAAGGAAGCACCAACTTCTTGTGTTTACCGGCACCAACTGGAGGGAGGCATGGACCCCCTAGTTTTACAAGCTTCTACCTAAAGGAAGCTACAACTCCCTATATTTCTCCAGCACCAACTAGAAGGAGGCAATGACCCCCTATCTCCTTGTTGTTTTATAGGCACCAACCTGAAGGAAGCTCCAACTCCCTATCTCCTTTCCTCGTCCATCCGCCCTGATGTCCAAAGTATAATTATGTCTTATTGATCTTCAATTATGTGCACTCGTGTGATCTTCTGAAAACTATTATGTTGTGCACTACATTCGTATGCAGTAGATTTTATGTCATTGATCTGCATACATAACTTGGCTTCTCATTCCTCTCTAATCACACTTGTGCTGATGTCTTACTTCATATATTGTGTGCTTGTTGATACTGCAGCCTGCGCTAAGGTATGCTATGTCATTCTACTATAGCGCTACTACTTCCACCAACTGATATTGTGATTTCAAATGATAGTATGTTGTTCTAAAATAATGCACTAGTAACAGATGGAACTGCGCACTTATTGATGGGTTCGTTTTGTATAAGTGCCACAGTCTTTTAGACAATATGCGACAACATGTGCATCAAAATATTTGTCCGTATGGTTTAACGCACTTATCTCAGATCATCTGCATCATGATCTACACGCTGGATCATGCTGTTGTTCTGTCGCCGCAAATCAGATGGTCTTCTCAACTTCGCTCACTTTCACTTTTTCTCATATGCATCATCTAGACATCTGTGCATAATTTGATATACTTTTCTTATGTCTTTGTGCTTCTGTCTTTCAACATCTATGACTGTTGGCGTTTCGTCTGTGATTTTGTCCTTCAAAACATCATGCACCTACGCATACTTCAATATTTCTTCCTTTAAGTAATTGCACATCAGTCACATATCTATGGCATCATATTATGCACCATCAAAAATGTATTATGTTGCATGTGTGCTTCTCGGCTCCTCGCTAGATCATTTTTTTCGGTCCTCAAGCCCTTTAATGCCTTGAATATCAAAATGAAACAAACACTTGAATCTCTTATGCTCTCGCCATCAAGCTTGCCTCAAATATCCAACTTGCATTTCTATTTATACAAGTTCTGCACGGATTGTATGTCCACAAGTTGGTCATGGACTCCATTATTCTAAGATTCACAGATTGTGCATTTTCCACATGTCATCTTCTGCGTTATTGATGTGTTTTCCTTTGTGTCTCTTGCACATTCATGGTCCACAACTTAGTGGGAATTTACTTGGTGGTGTACTCTTGCGCTCTTGATGTACCATAGTTTGAGATATGTGTGCATCCTTGTTTTTCAACTTGGTGTATCTTCAACCTTTGTTGTACCATCCCTTATGGTTAATGCGTCCTTAATGTGTTGCTGCTTTGTGGAATTTGCGCATACTCCAACTTCTACTTGGTGAGACTTTGACCCTTACCGCTTCATCTCTTGTGAGTAATGCACACTTGATGCATTAACACTTTGTGAATTATGCGCCTACTCCATCTTCTGCAAGGTGGAACTTTGACCTTTTCCTTGTCATCACTTGTGGGACTTGCGCACCTGCTATACTATTGGATTTGGAGTTTTCTCATAGACTTAATTCAACCGATGTACCCTTCTAGGATCTTGTGTGTGTTCCACTAACTGAAATCATCCTCTGATTGGCTAAATTTGCACACTTTCAAGTCTGTCCAACCATTTGATGTTTCTTACTGCTTGCGCACTTCCAAGCTTTAACCAAGCAATGTTTGCGCATACTAGAGACTTCTTTCAACATGATTGCACACTTGTGTTCTTTTCTCAACAAACTCCTTGGATGCTTGTGCACAAGTACCTTTGTCTAACCAGTCTTTTTACTGTTATCATGAAGGTGTATGACATGGTGGACTTGTCTTCTGCATAGGTACAATATGTAGTAGGATACATCACTTGTGTTCTTCTTTGAGCTGAATTGGCATGATGTATATTCCTTATTTATTTCTTCAAACTCGTCATAAATGATGTATCCTTGGACACTCTTATTCAGACTAAATACACCTTCTAGATATACTTCTTCACACCAACATCCATGTCCTTCACCATCTTGCGTAGACACTCCTTCAAAGTGGTTTCCATATACTTCTTCACACTGTTGTAGGAATTTTGTATCCACTTTGAAATCGGTTGATATCAATGACTCACACTAAATCATTTCACATCCTCTTTGACATTAGTTGACATCAATGACAACCAAAGTTCAACATATTCTGCTCTAGAGGGCCTCTAAGAAAACCATCAATCAATTGTGGGTTGAAGGTAATATTGCTAAGCAATCTACCTATTCTAATTGAGCTTGGCAGTTGTTACTCCTAGAATTGTTGAGATATATGATTTTGAGAAAAGAAATCATGGTTGATCCAACTAGCCACTGGAATCAAGAGAAAATTTCATGAAGTGGTGGAGAAATATCCATTAAAGATGGATGGACTCTTCACATGAGAAAATTATATGATTTTTTTTCACTTGGTTACTATGATGTACTCATTGGAATGGATTAGCTGGAAGCACATCAATTTAAACTTGATTGCTACAACAAAACTTTTGAGTGCATTGAAGAAAAAGGAAACTCAAGAACAATGAGGGGAATTACAAAATAAATTTATGTTAGGTACATTTCAGTCTTGCAATTAAAGAAATGTTTCAGGAAAAGTTATCAATTGTATACAACCCATATATTCGACATAGAAAAATATAAAGGTCACAACTTGGAGGAAAATCAAGCCTTGCAAGTTGGACTCGGTGATGTGTTCCTAGATGAAGTGTCAGTACTTCCTTCGAAGAGGGATATTGATTTCAAAATTGATCGTGTTCCGGGAGTTGCACCACTGTCTAAAACTCCTTATAGAATGACTACCTCAAAATTGTTAGAATTGAAAATGCAATTGCAAGAATTATTGGATAAGAAATACATTTGGTGAAGTGTGTCTCCATGGGGAGCACTAATGCTATTTGTGAAAATTAAATATGGATACCACGAGTTGTGCATTATTATAGGTAGTTGAATAAAGTCACAATGAAAAAAAAGTATCATGTTGTAGTCAAGTGGAGGACCTAGTCGGCAGTTCGACTTAGGCTCCTCCAACATCTCCCCCACCACAAAATCTTTCTTCGTCCCAAAGAAATGAGGAGATGAGGTTTTAACTGTAAGTAATGAAACTTCCTGCTACTGCTGTGGGAGATTGGAACTGGAAGATGCTTGTTGGTGGACACATACTTCAACAATGGCTTCTGCAGGTACTGATAATTGATGTTGAAAGTCCTCCCGGGTGTGTAAGGCATTCTGAATGTCGATAATGAGAGTGGTGAGGCTCGACAGGATCTCCAACTTGTCTTGTGTAGATTTGTCTTGGATATTGATCATGTCGTGTCCAAAAAGTTTCATCTTATCGTCAACAATGGAAAGAAGTCATTGGAGATATGAATGGATCTTGTCGACTTTGGATAGGATAGCTGGAGCTTGACTGATCCATTGCTCCTCTTGTTTCTCCATCTTTTCTATCTTTCTGCTTTCCATGAAAATTTGCTCGTCGATGGTTTCAGTGAGTGCTTCGTCGGCAGTTTGTCTTTGTTTTTCAAGTGTGTTGGTCAGCTCTCGCGTCTTTTGCATTTATTCGAACACATTGTCGTAATATATGTACCAATTGCGCAAGACTTTTGTTACTGTAGTGGATTCTCTGGTATATTGTGTAAGCATGCCATGGGATTCAGTGAAGGTCATGTATTGATTTTTCATTAGAATGGATGTCTATGTGGCATGATCTCATCGGGTCTTAGTCAATTGGTCTCTTAGGGTCGACACGACACTTTCTAGTATTATGGATGCTTTGTATTTCATGGTCAAGAGCACAGGGTCGTAATACGTCGTCAGGTCCAAGTTTGTAGAGGAATCCAATAATTATACTATACAATGCAGCCTTCATTGCTAAGATATTCTTTTTCTTCTCCTGCATTCCTTCTGGTGCTTGTCCGTCTTCTAAGAATTGTGCGATCTCTGCTAGCTCCGATGGGACATCTTCGATTCTAAATAAATGAGTGTCAGGAAATTCATCCTCAATTCCTGTCGGTTCTTCTCCCGTGTCTATTCTTGACAGGTGGTCGGGTCCGACATTTTCTTTTCCTGGTCGAACTATAACTTCGAATTCCTGAAATAACAACAACCAACAACAAAATCTTCCATAGTGTAACAATTTATTGACCAAGTATTTGAGTGCTTGGTGATCTGTGTAAAACACAAAGGGGTTAGCCAATAAATAGTGTCGGTACTTCTGCAGTGCAAATACCATACCCAGTGCATACCTTTCTATCGTTGAATAGTTCCTTTCTGCTTTATTCAATTTTTTGTTGTTGAATGCATTGGGGTAGTCCATTCTGTCATCTCCTAGTTGTGTTAGAATTGCACCGACTACTATGCCCGAAGCGTCTATACACATGGAATTTAATCGACCAATTATGGAATCTTAGTATAGGTGCTTCGACTAATTTTCTCTTTAAAATGTCGAATGATGTGTCGCACTCGCCGGTCCACTGGTATACTTGATTTTCCTTTAGCAGTTCTTCCAAAGGATACGTCATGTGGGAGTAGTGTCGAATAAAATTTCTATAGTATCTTGTATGCCCGAACAAGATTCTCACTTGTTTGGAGTTAACTGGTAGTTTTAAGTCGAGAATTATCTTGATTTTTGCATAGTCGACTTTTATGCCTTCTTTGCATATGACGTGTCCCAACAGTATTCCGATTGGAGTTGTAAATATGCATTTTTTATATTCAACGAGAGTTGTATCCGTCGACATATTTCCAACATCAGTCTGAGCCATTTATAGTGATCCTTCAACATGGAATATATTGTCCAGTCATCGAAGTATACAGCCATGGTTTTATATATGTACTCTTGGAATGCTTTGACAACAATTCTGGAAAATACGGCCGGTGCATTGTTTAGTCCAAATGGACTAACTTTGTACGTGAATGAAATGAATTCACAGATGAACATAGTCTCCTTCTGGTCCTCTTCAGCGATGGGTACTTGGTTGTATCCAGAGAATCCATCTGTGAATGATTAACACTCATGACCTGCAACTTCATTAATAATTCCGTCAGCAAAAGGAGTGGGAAAAGGGTCAGTAAGTGTTACTTTATTGAGCTCTCTGAAGTCGACACATATTCAAAATCGAGTCGGATCATGCTTCTTTGGTTGGATGACCATCGGACTTTCCCATTTTGCTTGATCGATAGGGTAGATGATTCCAGTGGAAAGCATGTTTTCTATCTCTTTCTTAACAATTTCCTTGTATTTGTGCACTAGCTTATATGGTCTTTTCTTCACTAGATTTGCATCTGGTTTAATGTCGATCTTCATTTCTACCATTTCTTGTACTAGTCCTTTCAAATCTTTGTAGTCTCGTGCAAATACATATTGAAATTCCTTGAGGAGACTTGTGATTTTTGTTGTTTGTTCTTCGTTGTTCTAGTAGTCACCGAATTTTTCCATTTTTTGTATGTCGTCATTTGATATGTCGATTTCTTTCATCTTGATTTTTGCATCCATCCATTTTGGCACTCTGCTTTCGTTGATCGGTCATTCTCCTTCTTTGAATTGTGTGAATGTTGGTGGAAATTCTTTTTCAGTTAGCCTTTCAGGCTCTTCCTTTTCTGCTGCTTCAACTTTGAAGGTTGTTCTGACCAGCTTGGATGTGCCTAGATGATATTGTTTTCATTTGAATATTTTTTGTATGTTTTCTTTGTTTCCAATTGTAATCTTGTCGAAAGCTGGATTCATGTCGACTTGATGTTATTGCATATAGCAGTTTGTCGAGAAAATTGTTGATTATCTACTGATATTTTATTGCTCGTAGGTTGTAGAAACTTTTTCACTTGGTTGCTTGCTTCGATTAATTGCGCCTCCTTTGGACAGAATTTGAAATCTTCGATAAATTTTTCTTTTAGCTCTTTCCATATCAATGTTTCTCCTCTTTGTTAGAAAACATGATCGCAGAGCAATAACAATAAACAAGATGCAAATATAAATACACAAACACATTATAAGAGATACACCGATATAACGTGGTTCACCCAAGATGGTATACGTCAACACATAAATTGTCATTCCTTATTATTATACCATCCAGCAAAATGAAGGGATACAACCCGCAGCACATCCGTTGCAACTTCCTCTTCACTCTCTCTCAGTCTCTCTTCCACGATCTCAGAGATATTTACATTACACAATACCTAATACATAAACCCTATCCATATTACAATGTCTTTCTTTTATAGGGGAAATACCATGGGAAAATACCATGGGTTACCCAAAACCATGGGCCCGTAATCTATTGACGAAAAACCAACCAGTAACAAAAATTTCTTTCGGGGGCCCGCTAGCCCCCACGCCCCCTAGCCAGGGGAGTGCACCGCTCCCCTAGACCCCCTGTCGCGTGTGTCGGGATCACAAACAAACCTAGGGTACAACATGACTGAACAAAAACATCTCTGAATCAGGAAGATCAGGCTCCACAACCAACACTCTTGCCTCTTCCATTTTGTACCACTTGTTCGGCAAGTCGTCGAGTGTATTTGGTAAAAGATGTGGCCATGTTATTTCATCTTTGTATCCTAATATTTTCTATTCCCTTTCACAGTTATTGATGTGTACTTCGGGATCTTGTCCTTGTGTGAATGGTGTAATTATTGCTTGAGTTGTTAGTTTCTTTCCTCCAAATCTTTCAACAAAATATGTCGATGTTTTGGTCCAAGTCTAGAGTCTCAACTGGTGCGTATCCCACCATCTTGCTGCTTGAACTGTGAATGTATCGACCAAGCTCTGCAGTCGTCCTTGTTCTCCAACATTCTTGGATACTTCTTCAACGTGTAAAGATGGAGATTCATGTTCTTTGTATCTCAGTGGATTAGTGTATGTTGAGTCATTCTTTGTCGGTGCCAGTGTTGGATATTCTCGGATTTTTCTTTCGAATATCTTTGGGATGGTAGAGATAGAGAAGCATTGCTTTGTTTTCTGTTTGGGAATAGCTTCAATTGTCCAGCATTCTCTTACTTGCATTTCATAGTTCTTTATATTCCAGTCATATAGTTCGGCATCTTAATTGTATCCGACCGATGCAGGATTTTTGAGATGGAGCTATCCTTGTGAATTAGGTTCAATATAGTCTTCATTATTCTTTATCTGGTACAACTGTCGGATGTCGTTATCATCATCAATTGGTCATGTCCAAGGCTCTCCTTGCGACGGGTGAATTGGTACTATGAATTTCTTACCATTGCCTTTGAGTTTGATTCGTTCTTTGTCGAGTGATATTGATGCCTTCATATTTATTCCCCATGGTCAGCCAACTAATGCCAGGAACGACCTGGATCCGTCTTTGGGTTTATGATTTCAAAGTCAACTTTTGTCATTATTCCCTTGATGGATGTTTCAACATCTTTCCATACTCTGATTGGTTCGATCAAACCTTGGTCGGCTAGTTTCAAGTAGATGCTCAACCCTTGTAGTTGTGGTCGACCCAGGTGCTCCCAAGTATCATGAGTCATGATGTTTACTTGTGATCTGAAGTTGAGGACTACCTGTCGGACATAGTATCCTTTTATTTCTAAGTGGAAAAGAGGGTTTGCATCATTCTTGTCTTTTTTATTTAGTCGACATATGTTTTTGGTTTGCTTTGCTTCGACAAATTTGCTTTTAATATTGTACATTAAGTCTATTAACTTCGCGACAACTTCCTCTTTAGTTATTAATTTGAGCAATTCATTAGTAGCTTCTTGTCAAGCTTCATCATTATCTTCTTGAGATGCCAATTCTCGAAATATTTCAAATGCATTATTAAATGGATGTTTTTGCTCATTGGGGTTAGGATAATCCTCTTTATTCTTTAATTTGCTAATTTGTGGATTATCGTGACCAAATCTAGTACCTTGCCTTGTTACAATATGAAGGTTTTTAGTTCTAATTATATCAGATTTAGGAACAAAGGATAAGATATTAACATTCTTTTTATTATTGATCTTTTTAAGCATGGTAGGGAAATCCTACAAATAGTGATCCCCTACTCCACACTTTGTACAAAATTTCAGATCTGTTTGATCTTTGTAAGTACATTTTGCATGACGATGTCCTTCATTGAAACATGTGAAACACTGCATGGGTCGACGAGGTTGGTTATCTCGACTTCCATTATTGCGACCTCGACCTTGGAATCCTCCTTATCAATTGAAGTTATCATTACGCCGATCATATCTTCTGCTGTCATTCCTTTGATATCTGTCATTTATGTCGCTCTGTTCATTTCTATCATTCCTTTCATTTCTATCATTTATTTGGTCGGCAGTATTAGTCTGGTATATTGCCTGATAGTTTTGTTTGTTCTTTAAGTTCAAATGACATTCTATTATGGAATGAGAATTGACTTTGCATATAGCGCACTACCGAGCTTGCTTGTTCTTCATATTATATGGACAGTCTTTTGTGGCATGAGAGTCATCATGCTCTTGGCAAATATCGCAGAAGCACTTTGTCTGTACAAACCAAACGTCTTTTCGTCGGTCATCATGATGACAGTAGTATTTTGTATGCTCTGTTATCGAGCATTTTGTACACCATAATTCTACTCCTCTGAGGTTGATTTCTCGGATGCATTTCTGCATGATTTCCATTTGTCCCTCGATACGTCTATCGACAGGGGCTATGGGGTAGTCGTCATCGATTTCTATTTGTAATTCCTTCGTCAGGGCTCCTTTGTATGTGGTGAAGTCATTCAAACAAATGTGTATTCTCTGTGACAGACCAGCCATGAACCATTGGATCGACATATTTTCCCCAATGTTATAGTCAAGATGGCTCAGTAGGTCTTTGAATCTCTTGTCATACTCCCTCACAGTTTATGTCGGCTTTCGAATTGTAGTATTTAACTTTTTAGCAGCCAAGTACTTCGCATCTGGTGTTTTAAAGAAGGATAAGAACTGTTGTTTAATTTGAACTTTTGTTGCATTGGGTGTTTTTTCGATGTATGTCATATACCAGGTTAGAGCTCTTTTTCGCAATGCTCCAGCAAATTGTGCCATTTTTCGGTCTTCACTGGTAAGGGTGTTAGCTTCCCATATCTATTCACATACAAACCAATTCCTTCTAGGATCTTCACTGCCTTCGTATAAAGGAATGTGTGTCGTTGTGTGCGCCATGTCTGCTACAACTTTGACCTCTAAGCTTATTGGTGGCGACGGTGGATTGCTTTCGACAACATAATTACTTTCATGAATAACTTCGATAGGTACTATTTATAAATGTGTATTGACAGGTGTTAGAGCTTGTTCTTCACTTTCAATGATAACGTCTTGAGCTTCGGTCGGTTCTTCATTGGTTATCGGAGGTCATCTTTCTTCAACCACTTCTGTCGAAACCCAGGTAAAAATTTTCTCAATTTGAATTTCACTTCTCCTCATATTTTTTTATGAACTCAATGAATCACTTAATCTTGGAAGTGGTTGTGGGGGCGCTTCCGCACGATCTAAATAGAGTAGATGAAAAATTTTGTTTGAGAATTCGAGTTGAAAAGTGACCCAATTCCCTTCTTCCAGTCGATGAATTAATAATCTTTCGACTTCATCACCTTCGTTGTTTCGTCGAATCCAAACGACCGACTGACCAACATGAAGTCCTAAACATTCTTCGACAATATCTTGTACTTGATAACTCTGATTCAGATGTAGCGGGGAATGTGGTATTATAGTCTGGGGTATGTTCACTTGGAGAGTTATACCATGCTCGATCTACAAGTATTCATCCATCGGCGACGGAGCTTCATCAATGCCCCCTTCCTGTCGAGCTCGACTCGAGTATGGAGGATTTCCTTTTGCATCTGTCACTATACCCAACTTTCATTTTTTCTGGAGCGCACTAGCCTGCTCCCTTAGTTTTTCACGCCGCTTTCTCCTCTTTTCTCATTCAATATTTTGGATATCTTGAGTGCTTTTGTGGCTCATTGTTCTTTTTTTGTCGAATTTTTCAGAATTTTCACTGCTGGTCATGTCGTCTTTTCATCTGTAGACTTTTGTCATACATCTACTCTATCAGGGAGGTGTTTGGCTACCCCCCCAATGTCGACCCGAATATCTTTAGACCACCCTAGTGGGAGTTGGCCCAGTTAGCATTATGTTAAGTGGTTAAGTTGAGGCCGACCTAGTTGAGTAAAGGTCAAGTCAAGTTAGTGTATAAATAGAGAGTGTGTCTCTCTCATTTTACACATTCTATTCTCTCACTCACACTTTGGAGAGTGGCGCACTTGTGGAGGAGGAGGCTCTGCTGCTAGGAGAAGACTATCTCTTGTATTCTGGTTGTATCATTGCTCTATCTATCTCTCAGGAAGTTATTGGGGTTTTTCAGTTTTATGGTTTTCCCCAAGTAAACTCTGTGTCTCTTGTGTGCTTGCATTATTGTGTCCATGATTGATATGCTGTAGATTTGTTGTACATGTTGTTCTCTCAATTAAGATCCTAGATCAGATTGAAGTAAATTCTGAAAATTTAACATGGTATCAGAGCTAGCCTGAAAGAAGGCATGATATGGCATGTATGACAGTTGTTGCACTTACGATGCTAGGGCTTGATATAGAAAAAACCAATCATCGTAGAACTTTCGCTATAAATCCATTTTGGCAAAGTTTTCGGATCTGAAACTTTTACAGGTCGAAGATCATATCCCCATGTACCTTGTGTCCAAAGGAAAACCTCTAATTCATTGTACTTTGTGATTTATGATCTGTACAATATAGGATTTCTGCCTCTTCCAGATTTGAGTCAAAATCAGGTGACCTTGGGAAAAAGGTCATAACTTGGGATAGAAAGCTCCAAATGAAATTTCGTAAAAAGTGACAGGTAGTACACAAACTGTACTATCGTGAGAAACATTTTTAGAGGCCGAAGTTGAACCAGTGATGCATGGAACGCCGTACAAGTTCGCTCTCCTGTATTATCCCATAAATAGGTCATGTTGCGACACTTGGCATAACGCTCTCTCAGAGAATCCAATTGAGGTCAAACCTGTCGATATGGAAAGATAACAGGTCGGGATATCTCAAAAAAAAATTGCAGACCCTGTGGATTGAAAAGTTCGGAGTTACACCAGAAACAATCAGGTACATATTTCTATCAAAACATAATTATTTTTTAGCACCTTCATTCATGGCTTCCGGAATTTAGGGCTTCGGAGAAAGTTGGAATTTTTGTAATAGGAGACCACGGCTGAATGCTACTCATCAAAATTGAAATTTAGAGACCAATGTTAGAATTTTTGGTTGGGCAGAAGGCCGGGCTTGATTAGACCCTAGTTCGGGACTTTGATCAGAAAAGTGGAAAATTAGGGCTTCTGCAAAAATGGGAATTTTTTAAATCTGTGACCACGGCTGGAAGCTCTTCATAAAAATAGAAGCTTAGAGCTTTGGATCAAACCTTTTGATTGGGCAGAAGAGTGGGCTTCATCAAACCCCAGTTCAAGGTCATGTCCAGTGAATCCGGAAGTTTCAAAGGCAAAATTGAGGAGTGAAACTTTGTAGTTTTCAAATTCTAAATATACCAGCTTGATCAGCTCATCAAGGTGCATATTTCTATCCTTTCAGAAGTTTGAAATTCAAAGTTTGAATTTTTTGGGTTTCTCTGACAAACCCTAATATAGCTCCAGATCTAGTTCCTTCAAATCAAGTGGATTGGTTTAATCCTAGAAGAGGATGGATTGGTCACCTGCATAAGTGAAGAAGTTCTTGTTTCAGAGGGAGATGAGGCTAAGGCCTTACATAAGAAGATTACAAGCAATCTCGACAGGTATGACTCATCGAGGTATGTTTCGAGATTTTTTCATGATTAAGTTTATGGTATGTTTGTCTTCATGATTATTACGGCTAATACAATCTTGATTTGAGATTTGTCGTATCACCTTAACAAAATTATGAAGGCATGATAGAAGATATTCATTGGTTAGGGTGTTGACACTTATGATTGTACTAATGCATTATGGTGTTGTATGAGGTTTATGTTGTCTGCTAACATATAAGGTACACCAAGAAAGACAAGTCATGTTCTACTTCAAGAACATATGATCATGGTGACATGAAGACAAAGATTCATTCATTGTCATGGATCACATAGAAGATCTACTTACGAGGTATGTATAACTTGGTTCTACAATGGTTAACTTATGAGACATGCAGGTTACTAGCATAAGTCACTGAAGAGAACCAGAAGACATTATGTGGGTATGTTAGACATATCTAGCTAGCATGCTAATCCAGGTATGTTTTTCCTATATCAAGCTAGAATCCTACCTTGTGTTAGGATCTTATACTGTTGTGTTGTTGATAATGATCATTCATGAAGTCATAGGTTTGAATAGTCATGGTTGTATGCATATTATGTTTCTTACCGTAATTGATGATATGACTAACCAGAAGAATCATGAAGGTATAGGTTTGAGTAATCACGGCTTTATGCATTGATGATTTAACTAATCAGAAGAGACCTATGATCAAATAAGAATATGCATGAGTAAAAGAAGACTTCCCTGAAACCTTGAATACTAATGTTTATTATCTATGAATGATCATGACTATACATGTTTAAGATTATTGTGTTTTGATAGTATTAAGAATATACTAATGAATGTATGATTATGTATGAGACCTCAAAGATAACACAATGATGATACTAATAAGCATGCATAGGGATCTAGAATGAATATAAGTTCAGAATAGGTAATCTAGGAAGCAAAAATCAAGAGGGAGCACACTCCAGTAGTTTCTGCAAGGATGCAGATATTCAGAGGGAGTTGACCACTTCTCACAATCCACATCAGAATGGAGTTGCAAAGACTCAGAGGGAGTCCACCCAACAAACAAACAAAGATAAGTATTTTAATTGTCATTTCTTGTTTGTTTAAATAATATTGTTCAATGATGTATATATTGATGTTCCTGGAATTAGGTTGTGTATTATGCATATTAGAATAGTTGCATTGATGAACATTATACTACTAATATACATGGGTAAGTGGCCTATGGCACTGTACAACATTCCATTGCTACTTATCTAGAATGAAACCTCTTTGCTGGCATGTTGGGAGTTGTGCACACTCTTAACAATGTTCTGGTAGAGATTGGAAGGCATCTAGAAAGTTACGGGATATGGATAAATGTTGTATTGAAGCATTGGCTAAGATAATTGCATGACTGTATGACATATTTCTTTATGTGTAAGAATTTGTTCTGAAAACTACGAGATGTTTTCTAATCATGCAATTTAACTTGTTGTGTAGGAAAGATCGTATACCATCACCTACAAAAGAAGGACTACAACATTTGTTCAGCAACAAAGTTATCTATTGAAAATATTGAAGATATTGAAGTTCCCAGGATCTGGAAAGAATGCCATGATCGAGGAGTACCAGTCGATCATGAAGATGTTTGGGATGCAGTCCAAAGACCTGAAGGGGATTCTGTAGTGACTTCCAAGAGGATCTACAAGATCAAGCATGCTGCAGGTGGTAGCATAGAGACTTTTTCTCATGTAGCCAAATACACTTCCATTAGATCAGTACTTGCTCTGGCTGCAGTGATGAAGTGGAAGATACACCAGATGGATTTCAAGACAGCTTTCTTGAATGGTGTAGTTGAAGAAGAAGTGTATGTGGAGCAGCCACTTGGTTCTGAGACACATGACAGGGAGTCATATATGTGCAGAACTTGGTATGGTAGGATAGACAGCTTTCTATCCAGTTTGAGCTTTACCAAGAGTAAAGCGGATTCCAACCTTTACTACAAGGTTGAGGAAGGCAATCCAGTGATACTACTTTTGTATGTGGATGACCTGTTTATTACAGGTGAAGATAGATTGATTGCCGACACACAGTGGAAGCTTGCTACCAAGTTCAAGATGAAGAACTTGGGGATGATGCACTATTTGTTTTTGGCATGGAGGTGTGGCAAAGTGCAGATGGAATCTTCCTTGGACAAGGGAAGTATGCAGTAGAGATCCTAAAGAGGTTCGGGATGATGGAATCAAGGCCATGGCCACACCCATGGCATCGAACCTGAAGCTTCTGTGTGATGCTTCATCTAAGCCGGTTGATGTCTCTATGTATCGTCAGATGATTGGGTCCTTGATGTACCTAACAAACACAAGACCAGATATTTGCTTTGCGGTGAACACATTGATCCAATTCCTGATGGATCCGAGGAGTGTTCACCTGGTTGCTGTAAAGCATATTCTGAGGTACCTGAAGGGTACAGTTGATTATGGGCTCAGGTATGAAGCGAATCAAAAGTTTAACCTGCAGGGTTATGTTGATTCAGATTGGGCAGGAAGTGCTACAGATAGGGATCAAGTGTGATCTCTTGGTTTAGCAGGAAGCAGTCCTGCGTAGCACTGAGTACAGCCGAAGCAGAGTATGTTGTGATGGATGAGCAGGTTGCAGATGTATTGATCAAGCCGTTGGCTAGAGTGCAACTTGAGTACTTCAGAGAGAGGCTTGGTGCACTTCAGATCGAGGTTCCTTCCAAAGGGAAGTGATGAGTCCGGAAGATGCAGATGCACATGAGCTTTTCTGACATGGTTGAAGTGTTCTCCCTTGGTCGTGATGTAATTGTTGAGCCATTTTTCACATGGTGGTAGATGTGTTCTCCCATGGTGAAAAAGTAAGGGCTGGAGCCTTCCCCGAATGGTGGTAGATGTGTTCTCCCATGTCGGTGGTGTAAGTGTTGGATGATGTGCATCTGGGCTATGCTTCGTGGATGATGAGATGATCTAAAGAGGACGATGCTATGATGATCAGGAGGATCATGGATGATGAGCATCAGGATGATGCTCTAGTTTCTGCTCTATATGATCCGTTGGATCATTTATGTATGTATGCTTCATGTTGGATGCTAGATATGATTAGTTGGATCATTTATGTATGTACACATCATGTTGGATGCTGATGGATACATTGTGTGGATCATGTATCTTTGTATGATCAGGTATATCATGTATGTTGATGGATACATTGTGTTGATCACGTATCTTTGTATGATCAGGTAGATCATGTATGCCGATGGATACATTGTGTGGATCATGTATCTATGTATGTATCAGGTAGATACATTGTATATGTTGATATGTATCAGGTAGATACTTGGTATGCATCAAGTGGATGCATTGTATGATCAGGATGATCATGGATGACGAGCTTCTCCAGATGACACGCATTAGGACGATGCAGTGATGATGATCAGGATGATCATGTGTACATCATGATGATGTATGGTGAGTATCAGGACGATACTTTGTGGTCGTGGATCAGGTTGTGCAGATGAGCATGTTTGGGAGATCCTATAAGTCGGAGTTGTGTACCCGTAACAGCCTAGGATGCTCTTTTGAGACATTGCTCTGGGAGGACATGTAATTTGTGCCCTGGGAGATCTTTAGGTCGGAGTTGTGTACCCGTAACATCCTGAGATGCTCTTGCGAGGTTTTGTCCTATGGCATGTAATTTTCTCTTGGGAGATCTGGACAGGATGAAAAAGGGCTCAGATGCTTCAGCCAGGTTTTTCCATGACCACATGTAATTTGCTCCTGGGAGATCTGGACAAGATGAAAAAGGCCTCAGATGCTTCAGCCAGGTTTTGTGGTGGACCACATGTAATGTGCTCCTGGAAGATCCGATAGGTAGAGCTGTGTGCTCGTAAAAGCCTGGGATGCTTCAACCAGGTTTTGTGGTGAGATCACATGTAATGTGCTCTTGGGAGATCTGACAGGTAGAGCTGTGTGCTTGTAACAGCCTGGGATGCTTCAGCCAAGTTTTGTGATGGGTCACATGTAATGTGCTCCTGGGAGATCCGATAAGTAGAGCTGTGTGCTCGTAATAGCCTGGGATGCTGCAGCCAGGTTTTGTGACGCACGTAATAAGTCCTGAGGATTCCACAGTATGGCCAGTGATGATGAAGACCTGCAGGTGGTGGGCCTACATCCACTATGAAAAAGGACTGGCTCTGTAGAACTTCCTATGACGAGTAGATTCAGATATTGATTGAGATAGCAGCAGCAGTGATGACTCGATGACTCGATGACGATTATTCAGTGACGATGATCTAGAGAAGATGACTTGTGCTAGAAGAATTGTGTCGAGAAATACCTTCCTAGTTAAGAGGGAGTGTTGATGTATATGTAACTTTGGAATGTATTTCACATATATGTATATTGTATTCCTATAGAGATGTTATTATTCCTCTATACGGAAGTGGTTGTATTCCTATAGAGATGCTATTATTCCTCTATACGAAAGTGGTTGTATTCCTATAGAGATGTTATTATTCCTCTATACGGAAGTGTCGTTATTTATATTGTAAGTGTCATAACTTATACTTGATGGGTTATTAGACCACCTTGTTGGGGTCGGCCCTGTATAAGTCATGTGGGCCAAAGGGTTATTAGACCACCCTATTGGGGATCGGCCATGTGGGTCAAAGGGTTATTAGACCACCCTAGTGGGGGTCAGCCCAGTCAGCATTATGTTAAGTGGTTAAGTTGAGGCCGACCTAGTTGAGTAAAGGTCAAGTCAAGTTAGTGTATAAATAGAGAGTGTGTCTCTCTCATTTTACACATTCTATTCTCTCACTCACACTTTGGTGAGTGGCGCACTTGTGGAGGAGGAGGCTCTGCTGCTAGGAGAAGACTATCTCTTGTATTTTGGTTGTATCATTGCTCTATCTAACTCTGAGGAAGTTATTGGGGTTTTTCACCTTTATGGTTTTCCCCAAGTAAACTCTGTGTCTCTTGTGTGCTTGCATTATTGTGTCCATGATTGATATGCTGTAGATTTGATGTACATGTTGTTCTCTCAGTTAAGATCCTAGATCAAATTGAAGTAAATTCTGAAAATTTAACACAATAGCACATTCTTCAAAGAACCCGTCGATAATTTTTCGCACCATTCTAATAGATTTGTACGGCCTCCTCTGGTCAGCATTTGAATTAATTGTCGCTCTTTTTCATCTGCTGGTCTTTTCATCCAGGAGATTCTTCAACGTGAATGGTACAGACTCTATGAATTTTTCATGTGTCTCGAAGAAGAACGTTTCTCTTGCTTGAGCGATAGTCAACCTGTTTCTTCTGGCATAGTTTTGCAGATAGTATCTATCTTTCTCTCCCACCAATCCTTAATCTCTTTCTCTGATATCATTTGATCATGCTCATTATCATCTTATGCATGTATCACCGGCAACGGAACCAATGTTGTAGTCGAGTGTAGGACCTAGTCGGTAAGTCGACTTAGGCTCCTCCAACATGTCATCTCCCTTGAATTGACGATCTCTTTGAATAAATGAGAGGGGAAAATGTATTTCAAAGATTGATTTGAGGTTTGGTTAATATCAAGTCAAAATCAAGGAAGAAGACATTCATAAAACAACCTTTAGGGTGAGCTATGGGAATTATGAGTTTGTGGTGGTGCCACTCGGTCTCACTAATGCACAAGCTACATTCATGTGTCTCATGAATAGTGTTTTCAACAATTACTTGGATAAATTTGTGCTTGTTTTTTGGATGTTGTTCTTATTTAGTCTAAGAATGAAGAGGGGCATGAAGAATATTTGAGAATGGTTTTGCAAGTGCTAAGAGAGATTAAATTGTATGCAAAACTAAGCAAATTTAATTTCTATCAAATTAAAATTCATTATTTGGGTCACATTACTCTAGGGGAAAAAATATATGTGGATCAAAAAAATATTGAAGTCGTTGTGAATTGGAAAACCCAAAAGAATGTAATAATGTAAGATATTATATGGTCCTTGTTGGTTATTATAGAAGGTTCATTGAATGATTTTCCAAGGTTGCACATCACATTACTTCTTTGCAAAAGAAGGGAACAAAATTTGAGTGGACATAATAATATGAGGAAATCTTTTAGTTGTTGAAGAAACTTCTTACTACTGCTCCAATTTTAAAAATTGCATATTTGGAAAAGGATTTTGTGGCATGTAATGATCCATGTAAACAAGGATTTGGAGGAGTTCTTATACAAGACAATCATGTGTTATGTTATGAGTCAAGAAACCTAACAAAACATGAAATAAATCATGTTACCCATGATTTAGAAATTGATGCAATAGTGCATGCTTTGAAAATGTGGAGGCGCTATTTGATGGGCAGGAAATTTGAGATCATAACTGACCATTGTGGTTTGAAGTATTTGTTTTATAGGCAGCTAAAATTAAATGCAAGACAAGCTAGATGCTTGGAATTTTTATGTGAATTCAATTTTGAAATCAAACACATGAAAGGGAAAGGAAATAAAGTGGTTGATGCACTTAGCAGAAAAATGTATGTAATGCATGTGGTAGCCATTAATATTTGTCAATCATTTTTAAAACAAAGGATTAGCAATTCCCTTATTGAAGTTGAACACTATGTTCAAGTGGAAGATAAATTACATGAAGAGAATTTGAAAAAGAGGTATGAAGGTTATCAACTAGAAGATGATGGACTTTTCATGTACAAAAATAGAATGTATATTCTTAATTCTTCTAATTTGAGAAGAATTATTACGGATGAAATCTATAAAATGCCATATTCTTGACATCTTGGATACCAAAAAACAATGGCTACAACAATGAAGCAATATTTTTTGGCCAAAAATGAAGAAAGATGTTGCTAAATATATTTCCAAATGTATGAAATGATGCCAAGTAAATCCTGAACATATGTTAGGATATTTCAATACTCCATCATTGTCCTACCTAGCATTATTTATTTTTCCTAGTTGTTGATGATGTCATTTTCCCCCTAGTTGTGTGCAGATGTCATCTAGGATCCATATACCACCTTCTGATCCATGCATGCATCATTTTAGGACCACTTCAGTCAGTTTCCTATTTTATAGGAACCTACTGAGTGTTCCAGTGCAGTCCACCTGAGTTACCTGAATCTTGTGGGGGGTTAGAGCTCCGGATGCCACTGATTGTGGCCCCATGCACCCTTTTATGGCTGGCATGCATGACAGACTCACTATTACGCCCTCCTTAGTTAGTTAACTAATTATGACTTCAATTAACTAGGTTTAGGTTCAGTTCAGTTGACTTTGAGCCTTCCAAAGCACTCCAGTGGTGATAATCCCTCTGCTAGACCAACTGAGGTTCGAATTCTCCTGCATGATTCGATTTATATCCATTGTAACATCATTTTTTATTATACTGATTATTGGAATATGTGACATTATTCTGCTCCTATCTGAGTTATGTTGCATTATTATTCTTCTGCTCTTTTTACTGCACTTTTCACTCTTATTCTAATTTTCTGCTCATTCTTTCTTTGTGAGGTATCCATCAGCTCTTAGATCTGTTGTCACATAGAATTTCACATGGTATTAGATCCTTTTGAGTGAATAGGTTGAGCATATTCTTTTAGTTGTGCACCAGAAGCCTATGGATTTCCACAGCAAATCTCGATGCCATTGCATTGAATTCATAGGATAAATCCAATGAGGTCTATCCAGGTGTGAAGGATCCGGATAAAAGTGCCTATTGTCCTAAAGCAGTGCTCAGTAGTAGTATACCTCCATTCTTGAGAGTTTTTTGCAGGTTATTCAAGTTTTTTTTAGTGCAACAATAGTTGCAGCAATTTTCTACAGTTGCATCAGTTACAGCAATTGCAGCAGTTTTCTCCAGTTGTAGCAGTTTTGTTTTGCAGTAGTAGCAGTTTCACCTTGTATTCGCTCTAGAAGTTGTAATGGAGAATTAGAACTCTCCTCTCTCTCCTAGAATCCTAACACCCTTCAATTATATTTATTGGAGGGATAATATGCAGATGGTATTGCGAAACAGATCATTGTACAGGGTGACAATGGGGAAGGATCCCGAACCAAATTCAGCTGTGGAGAAAACCAAGTATCTGAATAGATTGGATGAAGCATTTGGTTTCATGTGTATTCATATTTCCAGATATATACTCTTCCACATCGAAGGATTGAAGACTCCAAAAGATTTATGGTTGAAGTTAGAGACCCTCTTCGACAAACAAGATGAGCTAAGAGGCCATATTTTGGAAAATTAGTTGATTGCTCTACAACAGAGCAGTTTCGAGACCATTCAGCAATTCTTTTCAAAATTCAAATGTTTGGTTATGTAATGCAAGCAGTGTGGCATTGAGAAGAATGATGAGCAGTTGGTGCTATCCATTCTGAGCAAGCTAGGTCTTGATTTCTCCATCTTTGTCTCTACCTTCCATTATGGGTGAATGTCAATCCCCGGTTGGAAGATGCCCTCCTTAGAAGTTTTCACTAAATCTCTCATCCAAGAACAAGACAAGTTGATCCACATGGGTGCCATGAAGGCCTCCAAAGATCAATCTCTTATGGTTGGAGAAGCAAAAAGTACGAATGGGAAGGGGAGGCACAAAGGTAAGGACAAGAGGCCATCTAAACCCCAAGTTGTATGCCGAGTCAAGTCCATCAGAAGGAGCCTCCATCTCCAAGAAGGACAAACAGAAGGGATTTGAGAAATACAAGTGTTCCTATTGCAAGAAAGGAAACCACCCATAGAGATATTGCATGTAGAAGAAGATAGATCAGTTGCCCAAGCTTCTTGAACAGCACAACATTTCCCTCCCAAAAGGTGCGAGACTGATTCTAGAAGTGAGTCTAATGGTCATGAGAGATGCCATGTACTGAAGGCTGTATTTTTGAAATCACAAGCCCTCCTCATAGATTCGGGAGCCTCCAACCACATGGTTGCCTCCAGAGAATCATTTTCTTCTCTAGATCTCAAAGATGGTCTGATTATTCACATGGGATACAACTCTCAGATCTCTGCTGAAGGGATGGGCACAGTACATATGGAGCATGGCAAGTTCAAGAATATTCTATTTGTTCCTTCTTTGTCGAAAAATTTGTTGTTTGCATATCAAATGATTCACGCAGGTTCACCGAAGAAAGTGGTCCTTGGTCCCAACACAGTTGAGATTGCAAAGATCTCCACTGGGAATATTATAGCAAAAGGGTTTGCAAACCATGCCTCCAAGGCATATTAATTCTCACATTTTTTGCCAGATTCTCTTCCTACCCCGTCGGAATATGATGAAGATCAGAGTGATTCCTCTTCTAATGAAGATGAGGATCAAGATCTTGATGTTGAGAATAAAGGTTAAGAAGATTTAGATTCAAATCCGGATCCAACACATGCTCCCAATCCATGGACAAGGCCAACATGGGCTCACAAAGTCCTTGTAGCTGTTGGGAGCACAGTTGGGGATCCATCTGACCATAGAACCACTAGATCCCAATATCATGCAAAACTTGCACTATGTCATGCAGATCCACTTCTCTCAGAGAGGTGTTGCATGATGGTGGGGTTTGATCCGCAATATCTTGGAGAGACTTGCCATGGGGGATCTACAACCAAGAAACAATCTCGGTTGTCTGACAAAAGGTACTCAAAGGTTCATGATTTGGACCACAATGATCCATTCGCTCCAGTAGCAAGAAGGGTCCTTGAAAGGCTTGTTTTGGAAAATACAACTTCTACACAGTGGGAGGCACATCATAGGAGCAGATCCATATCTAGCACCTGCATTGCTATCCTTCAGAGGAGAAGCTTGCCAATATTTTTGCAAAGGCGTTCACTGAGGAAACTTTTTTCCTTCTCTACTTAGTATGAAGGTTCTTTTAGTTCCCTACTGTTGTTCTTTTTTGGGGGGGTATTTTTCCCATGGAGTTTTTCCCCATTTCCTTGGTTCATGGACAGTTCTTTATTTTTATCATTTATTTGGTTGTATGGGTGACCTTTGGTCTTAGTAACCAGGGCCCAGGATGAAAAATTATGGATTAAGGGGGGGTGTTGTTGGCTCGGTTTTGCAACCAAGCTTAGTGCTATGGGCACCTACTAACTAGTAGTAGCAGTTTCAATAGAAATAAAAGCAATAAACTAAATAAACAATACTTTTCATGGATCTAAACAAGAATCTAAGCAAATAATGTAAATATTTCAAAATCAAGAACAAGAAACATAAGAAATAAATTTTGTATTGAAAAGTGGGGGGCAAGCAAGTGCTTGCGATATTACCTTCAATGGTGAAGGTTGATGTTGAGCAACTCCCAAGATGAGTAGCTCCAAACTCCAATAGGTCTCTTTCTCCAAGGTTGCTTCAATGGCTAAAAGTGCTCAGGGGAGATTTCAGCAGCATAAGGATGAGATAATGGAAGGATGTGAAATGAGGAGCCCCTACCACCTTTTTATAGGTTTTGGTGGTGAGGAATACCATTTGTGGTTTTGTGGAAACCAATGGTATTGACCAACATGGTTTAGGTTCTTTTCCCTCCTTTTTCCTTTTTTGAATAAAAATAATATTTTAATTCCCTTTTTAATATTTTTGGGAATTTGGACCCTTTTTGAGGGTTTTTTATGATTTTCTTGGAAAAATAATCTTTTTTAATGGAAAAAGGGGTGTACCAAGGTCTTTTGGTGACCTTTTGTTGGTTTCAGAGGCTCAGATGGTGGAAAAGTGGACAAATGGGTCATGTGAGTAAGGGAATGAGCTAGTGAGCACTTTTTAGGTGTTAACAGATTGCCCCCTGATGTGTGAGGGCAGGAGCTCATCGTATGGCCGATAGACATCATAGTTCTTTTGTCCTTTTTCTGGGTTTTAGGGGGGAGAAGAGACCGTTTGGAGACTGGAGCCACGGCCCTTGGAAGCTGAAAAAACAAAAAATATTACATGGCCTCAATATGAATGAGGTATAATCTCTGATAAAGGACGAGGCGGGCATTCCCATGCTCGTATCAAGGCATGTACAAAACAATTAGTCCCAAGAAGGGGGATCTAATACGTGAAGAAATATATTGGTACATCATAATGGTCCAGAGGGGACATGCTTGTGGGATATACTCATGATCATGAATGATCGCAATAACTGATACACTGGATCAACTGTGGAACTGCTGAAACTGAAGGTGTCCAACATCTGTAGGGATTCAAAGACTGTGAGCCATCTCTGAGAAGTATTTGTATCGGTATACTCGAGGGAGTATAAAACTGGGGTACATCTGAATACTGTCGCCATACGCAACCCGGATATGTATAGAAAAAATGTAACTGGTTGTATCCATAGGTAGACTCTCAAATGTGGAGGAGTCAGGTGGTATCCGGGGTCTTCGACTAATAACTGAACGAACCAATACCCTGTGCGAGTCTCAACGATGCGATCAAGGTGTTGAAGTCGAGCATGTGAGAAACAACCATTTGGAGAGGCACTGAGGATTCCTCTCGAAATGATTCGTAGGCACTCATTATAAATGGTAATGAGTCCAAGACACAGGGACCTCTAGGTCTATCCTCTGGAATCAATGTGGTTGTCGTCGACAGAGGGAGACCAGCAACTAACAAGGCAATGATGTTTCCTTGATAGGAGCACGAGGTGTAGAACTGAAGTGATGTAGTACTGCTGGTAGGACTGACATACTTGTGGGAATGGGAAATAACTGGGTCAAAAAATGGGTAGACTCAAAACTTCCTTTGTTCAGAGCATGATGACATGGTTGACCTGGCAGGGTAGGGAACTGACTTGTAGGTGCAGGGATCATAGCTTCGACTGAATGGTATATATTGACTCTGGGGGGGGAGGACAAGCTGATGGTAGCTGTCGAGAGAGTTTCAGGGTGACATACTGCAGAATACTCTGAACAAAGGCGACCAAAAGGGGAAGCTGCTAGCGAGTAGATATGATCTGTCGTGGCGCCAAGAGGCACCCTTCTTCCTTCTTCGTAGTTTTAATGAGCTCCAAGAAGGGATAAAAGTGTGCTCTGAAATGGTACGGTCCTGTGGATTTTGTGAGCCCAGGACGGTGCATGCTCATGGTTGCTTTCATGTTTAGAGAGTCTGAAAACGGTAAGTGGAATCTGTTGGTGTTTCTTTTTCGTAAGTTTAGTCTCCAAGGCCCGAAAAAGGATAAAATGATGCGGATGGAGAACTCTTCTAGCCGATGTGACTAGAGTATACCTTTTTCGTAATTAGTCTACGAGGTCCGGAAAAGGGGTAAACTTATACCAGGTAGACGCCCTTTCAGATACGTTTATCGAGCATGAAAGGAAGCAAGATTGCTCGGCGATCTTTTCATTGTTTTAGGAGTCAGAAAAGAGCTTAACAGAAACTCCCTAAGTGCCTTTTTCGTAAAAAGGGGTTGCTCGGCCCGAAAAAGGGATAAAATTATACCGAACAAAAAATGGATTGATGAGGGCGAGAAAAGGTCTCAAGCATCGTCATCAGTGCGGAAAACTAGATCCGGTGACATAAGGATTGTCGGAAACGGAGAACGGCCGATGTGGCACGCAAGCCGAGGTGACGAGGGGGCGTGGAAAAAATGCCCGGGAAATCGAAAGGTGAGAGCGAGAAATGATCTCAAGCATCATCACGAGCGTGGAAAACTAAATCCGGCGATATAAGGCACGTCAAAAACAGGCTATGACCGATGTGGCACGCAAACCGAGGTGACAAGGTGTCGGGACACAATGTTGATATTGGTCCTGGTGAGAGCGAGAAATGATCTCAAGCATCATCACGGGCACGGAAATATGAATCCGGCGGTGCACATGGTGCGAAAAATGGAGGTCATAAGGACTCCAGAATGGTGAAAGGAAATAACTAAGTTAAAAAATGGTTGTAAATAAAGGTGAGCCCACCAAGTCAAGGATGTAATGGTGGGGAGAAATGATTACCCGTGGGGGAAAAATACTAGGTGTATCAAATCAACTGAAATATACAAGTGACACGTGACCTCAAAAATGGTTGAGATCACGAATATGAAAAAGTGAGCAGGGTTAATGGTCTGCCCCCATGCTATGTGCATGGGGTTTGTGATTGTGGATCACATATGTGTTGGTTTGAACGATGGGCTCATTGAGGTGTTGAGATAGAGATGATGGGGAAGGTTCAAAATGATTGATCATGCCCCCTATCCCGGGGTCGAGGTAATCTATTATGCCCCCTAACTCAGAGGTGTCAATGTGGTGCAGATGTTGTCTCATAGAGAGATCAATAGGGCATTGAGCAACTGCTGGCGGGGTGTTATACCATGAGGCTGTGGGTCGTGGTGGCATACTGAAGTGATGATATGATAATGGGGGATTCCCTTTGTGGGGTGGATGCCCCCAGTATCTCCGACGAGGATCACGGTGATGATGAGTAGGCAAGGTTTTGGGCATGCCCCCATGTTGTGGACATGTGGTTTCCTGGTTGATTTGAAAGGGTTCAACCTGTGTGTCAAAGGGATCAATGGAAGGGGCCGACCGGACAGAGGGGTATCCAGTGGAGATCATATAAATGGCGGGGTCAAGGCCAGGCATTTCGGTATCTGACCAAGTAAAGACATCAGTGAATTCTTGGAACAGTTGTTGGTATTCTCCGATCTCATGCTCACTGTGGGAGGTTCCTAATGTGATGGTATGAAGGGCACCAAGTGGGTCAGAGATGTCAATGTGGATGACGGGAGAAATATCGGCCATGGGATCCGTTAACCAGTCGATTTTAGTAGGAAGGAAATCCTTGGACTCAACCGCGGATTGGGTAGCGGTGGTGGATGAAGTCTCTTCCAGGAGGAAGTATGGACGATGGTGCATGTCTTCCCCGGGATAATCAAAGGTAGTAGGAGTCTCGAGAACCTCTTCATCATTGCGGGACCTTTGAGTGGTCAAATCGAGTGATGAGGTAGTGGTAGTCGAAGAGATCATGTAGATGGTGTTAATCTCTCCGGATGAGGATGATGCGGGAGGGTAGATCTCCTCGATAGTAGAGGGTGCCGTCTCTAGGTCCAAATTGTTCATCTCGTAGAGAGCTGCTCTGTAGTCTGGGATGTCAGGACAGTTATGCGAGTAGTGGCCATAAATACCGCATATCGCACATGGGTGGTTGGTACGCAGTGATTTATCACGAGGCATAGGGTTTGGATCTAGTTTGACCACCGGGATGTTGGGGTCGTCGTCCAACATTTGCATGTGTTCCTGCAATGCAGGTAACTGTGGGCACTGATGGGTTGGATGGCCTAACTCATCACACAGCGAGCATTTTGGAGGAGCACGAAATATGGGGGGAGGTTTAACTGCCTTGGGTGGGGGAACCGCAGTGTATGGTTGTGGGCCTCTGCCCCCAGTGGGCCTGACGAATGGAGGGGGATTCGTCGACGACGAAGGAGTCATGATACCGGGAGGTGGTTGGGTAGAAGTAACAATGGGTTGCACCGGTTGTAGGATGACATTTGGTGTCGGTGGAGGAACGGGAGGCGTAATATACCACACGGGTAATCCCAATGTTAACCCGGGGAGACTAAGGGTAGCCATAACCGGGGCGCTTACTACACCCGAAGGAGGAAATAGAAAGGGGATTGTGTGGATAGGTGTAACACCGATGTGACTAGGGACCAATGGTGGTTTGGGTAACAAGGAGGGTTGATTACCGGGTGTTTGTGAAAGAGTGCAGAGGTTAGCGACCTGGGTCTCCGGTGACGGTGGTGGAATGGCCTGGAATGTAGAGGTTATCGACGCCTCGGAGTAAAGTCTGGGTCCTACTGAGGAAATGAATGAGGTAGTTGCACCACAAACAGGTTGTTCAACCATGGTGAGACCATTTTCAGGTGTGGTAGGGGCCTTGGGATCGTAATAGGTGAGCTGGTCGACCTTGACCACGCGTCCCTCATGGGGGAACATCATGGTACGAAAAACGGATGAGGCAACCGCTTTCATGGCGTACATGTAGTTGCGACCAAGTAAAAGGTTATAGTCTAGTGGGGCATTGATGACCTCAATGTCAATGAGCACGGTTTTACCCGCCAGCTGGACAGGGACATTGGCTAACAGACCTAGGGGTTGAGCCGAACGGCCGTCATAAGCTCGTAATGCAGTGGTGGACTGCTGGAGAGTAGGGGATCCCAACTTCTTCCAAACAAATGTGGACATGACGCATGTGGAGGCCCCTTCATCGATAATGCACCGATGGATGACAAGATTCCGAACAGAAACGGAAACTTGGAATGCTAAAGAGGAAGGCAGGCGGGGTTCAGATTGGTCTGAATCGAATGCGATCAACTGTGAATCATTGGGGTCAATGGCGCCAATGGCAGAGAGCAAAGTTTTGCGCTGCGAAGGACAGTTTTGCAAAACTTCTAAAGCAGACATGGCTGCAGGAGACTGGGCTAAGTCGTCTAGGATGTTGTAATTCGACGCAGCGCGAGCATTGGGATTACTGTTGATGCGACAAAGTGGGAAGCGAGGTGCTTTGGAAGCGCCATCAAGTGAAGCCGGAGGTATACGTAACGTTTGATCTGTGGGATTAACGTTAGTGTTCTTGTCGGCGGGAGGGGCTTCAGAGGTGGAGCCATATTGGTTCCAACGAGTTTGGAGGTTAGCATCGGCAGTCGACATCATCAACAAATGGTGAGTACCTGAATCGAACATGGGTTGATCAGGGGCTGCATAAGTGATCTGCTGTGGTGGCACGTTTCCCTGAGGGGGGGCTAACGGCTGAGTGTTCACTACACCCTGGTTTGGAAAGGGCTTTTGCAGCACCAAAGGTTGATGTTGAGGTGGTGGAGGGTTGGGTGGTGGCTGAGGAACCGCTTGCCCTTGACGATGGGCATCGTTGGTCCAGAGTTGCCGAGCTCGCTCCAAATGTGGGCAAGAATGCGTGTAATGACCATAGACCCCGCAAATAGAACAAGGGTGGTTTGTTCTGAGGTTATTATTTCTAGGCTGCTTAGGATTCCGATCCGGATTGCGGTTGGGAGGAGTAGCATTGTTATTCTGCGGAGGATTGGGAGGTGGAGGACCTTGCTGATGTTGTTGGTTATTACCGCGGTTATGACCTCTACCACGGTTCTGTTGCGCACCTTGGTTGCATTGGTTATTTTGGTATTGGGGCTGATGTTGTTGTGCGTAAACATGCCCTTGAGTATTGGGGGGATTCTGAGGAGCCGCAGGTGCGGGAGCAGGTTGCGGTGGATAGTATGCAGGTGGAGCTGGAGGTGGTCCAGTTGCCTGTTGGGGTTGTTGGTACCCCTGAGCTGGTGGAGGTGTGAGGTTATCCGGTGCAACCGGTTGTGGGTAATGCATGGGCTGTTGTGGAAACTGCATGGGGTTTTGTACCGTAGGTTGAGCATAGTACGTAGGAGGTACATATGCTGCTGGCGCTTGGCCATAACAATGTTGTGGACAAGAGGGTCCATGAACATGATGGGTCTGGTTTGTTTGAGCATAAGAAGTTGTCGCTCCGGAATTGGATGTAGCCCTAGAAAGGTCTGGGGCGGGCATGGTGCTCACCATACTGAAAGGTTTTGCTTGCGGTGTAATTTGGCCAATAATGCCATCAGCGGCATGGGATGCCCCCGGTGTGTCACCGCGTGCAGAGTCACCTCGTGGGGCGTCAGGTATGATGGTGTATAGGTAACCTGACTGGGCATAGATAAGGTCAAACTGTTGGGCCTTAAGGATGGCCTCCTCTTCAGACTGGGGTCTTTCGGATGCTACATCCTTCGCAATGAGAGGAAGGAGGGATTTAAGGAACCAGTCTAAAAAGATTCGGTCGTCTAATTTGATTTTGCATAGGCTTCGGCGCCGACGCCAATCATGGATATGGTCAGTGATGTGCGTGGCCGTGTTCTGTCTGCAAGACAGTAGGATTTCGACGCCCGCATCATAGCGGACCGGTAGCTGAAAGAACTGCAGGAAGGTCGAGGCAAGGGAGGTAAATGTGGAATGCGTCCCATGGGGTTGCTCGATATACCATTTGGCTGCAGAGCCAGTGAAGGTGCGCTGTAATAAACGGAGGCGGACAGAGTCGTCCACTATGGAGTTGGAGGAACACCATAAATGGAAGGACATGATGTGGTTCTGGGGGTCTTCTCCGGCCTTTCCCTCAAACTTAGGGATGTCAGAGGGAAGCTTAGTGGGCATATGGGGCCAAGCAGGATCATGCCTAATGGGGTCATTCGTAAGCCTAGCTAAATCTGGCAAGTTGAGACTTGCCATGTATGGTAGACTAGCGGATGTAGTGACCGGAACCGGGACCTGCCTAGCCATTGTGGTATGGTGTAGGGGTCCAGTAGCGCCTATAGGTATGCTAGGTATGGAGGGTATGTGCCCTCCAAAAGGTGTGGCCTGATATGGGTTAGCACTCCCAAGTGCAACCTGGGTTACACTTGGGTTAGGGATCGCACTAGGGATTCCTGGTATAGTACTACCGAGTGCAACATGGGTTACACTTGGGTTAGGAATCGCACTAGGGATTCCTGGGATAGCATTCCCAAGTGCAACAGGAGTGACACTTGGGTTAGGGATCGTACTAGGGATTCCTGGGATAGGGTTTGTGGAAACCGAAGGGGGTATGACCCCCATGTTGGGCATGCCCATGACAGGTTGTGGTCCTGTACTAGGCATTCCTAAATGTGGAGTGGTACCCATATTGGGCATACCCAAGGGGGTGGGTGTTGTCATGGATGGTATCCCCGCAGAAAGGTCTGCGGATGTCTGACCTATGGTTAATGTAAATTGTGGATCTTCTGGTGTTCCAGACATAATTGTGGTAGGTGGTAACTCTGTGGGGTTTTCGGATTCTACCTCCAAATCAAAGGTGAAATGGGGTATGTCAGAATCGGATGACCGTCTAGATGATCGACAATGTGTCGAATCAAGGGATAATGCTCTGCGTCTGTGACGTGGAGAGCCAAGTGGAATAAACTCTGGGAGTTCGCCCTGTAGACGACGAGAACGTCTAGAATTCTCAATGGTGAGAATATGGTTTTTATGTAAAAATTGTTTTAAGTATCAGGTGGTGATATATATGTAAAAGACTCAAAACCCTAATGCAACCAAGGGTGCAAAAAGGGGAGTGAAAAAAGAAGGCTCACAGGCCAAAAAATCAATCCTCAAAAAATGCACTTATTCTAGCAGCTGTGCTACAATAAGTGGAGGAATGCAACAACCGGTCAGAATACCAACATGCAAGCGGCTCCTAGAAAAAATAGGTGTAACTAGACTCAAAAGGTGGTAAAGATCATGCAAACACCTAATCTAAAAGTATTGTGACTCAAACAGACGATATCCCCTGCAAGGTGATGAAATCCAAGTCAGACAATATGAATGTAGAGACAACGGCTAGATATCCCCCTACCGGGAGGGACACCGGGTAATCAATCCTAAAAAGACAGGCTACTAGGATACTCCGTTCATGACGCGTCGAGAAAAGGTAAATCTGCCGTTTGGTCCTTTGATCGCAATATCCCAATACAGGGATATCCCGAGAACTGCGAATGGTAGCCCTTCGGTTACTGAATGGGTTTCGGTATCCCACTCAGGCTTCCGGAACCATCCTCGCGACTTCAACCCTCCTAGGGGAGAGGCCTTCCCACAAACCGGTTGTGACCGCGCCAAAAAGTACTAAGAGATTTTAGCTCCCTAATTGGACAACTTCTATGTCTCAGATGTATGAACTGAGGGGTGTTATTGGAACACCTATCCCCCCAATACTACCTAGCTACAAGAATTCTTTTTGTGTTCCCCAAGTGGGGTTAAGAGTGTGTTCAAATTAGGGTAAGTTTTAAGTCTTAGTTCAATTAAGTGATCGTGTGAGTGCACGTGAGGTGTTGTAAACTGAACTTGAAAAAATTAAATGCTTTAAGGGAAAATTTTTCAAAAAAATAAAGGACTTTTCGAAAAATAATAAGCAAATATTTAAGACTTTTTTCACTAAAAGAAATTAAATTGCTTTTTCAAAAATAACTCGAAAAAATAATGGATTTTTTGGATTTTTGAAAGCAAATAATAAACTTCTAAAAGAAATAAATGGATTTCTTCGTTTCAATAAAATTTGCTAAGGGCAAGATTCTAAAGAAGTAAACAGGAAAAAATTTGAATCTAGATAAAGAATGCAAAATGAATCTTTCTTTCACTTTCTTGAAAATTTTTAAAAAGATTTCTATGTATGCACTTTTAAATAGTAAAAAAATTTTCTAAATCTGGAAAATATGCAGAATTTGATACTGTAAAAAATGTGCTATGGGCAGAAAGTACAGTAAAAAATATTTTTCAAAATCGGGATGGAATGAAAAAATTCAGCCGCGCGGGTTTTGGACGAACAGCCGCGATGGGCCGCGCGGGTTTTGGCCGAACAGTCGCGATGGACCGCGCGGGTTTTGGACGCACAGTCGCGATGGACCGCGCAGGTTTAGGGCGCACAGTCGCGATGGACCGCGCAGGTTTTGGGCGCACAGTCGCGATGGACCGCGCAGGTTTTGGGCGCACAGTCGCGATGGACAGCGCGGAAAAAGGCCGCGAAGCCGCAGTGTGCAGCGCGGAAAAACACAGAACAGTCGCGATGGACCGCGCGACTGTCTGGAAAAAGGCCGCGATGGACCGCGCGGAAAAATGCAGAAAAGTCGCGATGGACCGCGCGACTGTCTGGCAAAAAGCCGCGAGGCGGAAGCCGTGCACGGAAAACGAGAAACGAACTCGAAAATTTAAAATTTAGGGCTGTTTTTGGGGCCAAATCTCAGAACAGCAATGGATCTGCTGTCTAAGATGGCAGATCTATGGATCTAATGGTTAAAAACTCATAAAAACTAAGATTTAATGGCAAAGCTAGAGATCTAAAGTTCAAACCAAAGCGGAGTCGCCAAAACTGTTGGCTCGGTTTTGCAACCAAGCTTAGTGCTATGGGCACCTACTAACTAGTAGTAGCAGTTTCAATAGAAATAAAAGCAATAAACTAAATAAACAATACTTTTCATGGATCTAAACAAGAATCTAAGCAAATAATGTAAATATTTCAAAATCAAGAACAAGAAACATAAGAAATAAATTTTGTATTGAAAAGTGGGGGGCAAGCATTATTTATTTTTCCTAGTTGTTGATATTTCAATACTCCATCCTTGTCCTACCTAGCATTATTTATTTTTCCTAGTTGTTGATGATTTCATTTTCCCCCTAGTGGTGTGTAGATGTCATATAGGATCCATGTACCACCTTCTGAGCCCTGCATGCATCATTTTAGGACCACTTCAGTTAGTTCCCTATTTTATAGCAACCTACTGAGTGTTCTAGTGCAATCCACCTGAGTTACCTAACTCTTGTGGGTGGTTAGAGATCTGGATGCCACTGATTGTGGCCTCATGCGCCCTTTTCTGACTGGCATTCATGACAGACTCATTATTGCACCCTCCTTATTTAGTTAACTGATTGTGACTTCAATTAACTGGGTTTAGGTTCAGTTCAGTTGACTTTGAATCTTTGGAGCACTACAGTGGTGATAATCCCTATGCTAGAACAACTGAGCTTCGAATTCTTTTGCATGATTTGAATTCTCTCCATTGTAACATAATTGCTTATTATATTGATTATTGGAACATGTGACATTATTCTGCTCCTATCTGAGTTCTGCTGCATTATTATTCTTCTGCTCTTTTTACTGCAGTTTTCACTCTTATTCTAATTTTCTGCTCATTCTTTCTTTGTGAGGTATCCATCAGCTCTTAGATCTATTATGACATAGAATTTCACAACATCAACATCCAATAGGCCCTATTATGGCCTTTGCCAATTCCATAATGTACATGGGTAGTGGTAACTAAGGATTTTATTACCAGATTGCCAACTACTTTGAGAAAACATGATTCTATCATGTTTGTGATAGATAAATTTCTATAGTGGCAAATTCAATGCCCATTAATCCACTCACAAGGTTGATAAGATAGCAAGGATATTTATGAAATAAGAATTAAATTTGCATGGTTTACCCAAGGCAATTGCATCTGATCGAGATACAAAGTTTACATCTAACTCTTGGAAAGGTCTTCTTGTAGATTTAGGTACACAATTGAATTTTAGCACTGCCTATCATCCACAAACAAATGGGAAAATAGAAAGAGTAAATCAATTGATTGAAGACATGCTTCACATGTATGTGATGGACAAACCATCCAACTGGGAGGATTATCTACACTTAGTAGAGTTTGTAGTAGAGTTTGCATATAATGATGGTAATCAAGCATAATTGAAAATGAATCCATTTGAAGATTTTTATGGAAAAAGGTGTAAGACACCAATAATTTGGGACAACTCAGTGAACATAATTGTACCTAGGTCAAAAATACTTGAGAAAAAGGAGCAATAGGTTGCAAAAATTAGGTATAATTTGAAGGTATCCCATGACAGGAAAAAAAACTATGCAAATAAGAATAGAGTACATAAGGAATTTTAAGTTGGGGATCATGTTTACCTTCAATAGATTCCAATGAAGAGTCCATTGAAGCTTGGAACCTGTGCCAAGTTGTCACCAAGATATTGTGGGACATTTGAAGTGGTTAAGAGGATAGGGTCAGTTGCATATAGAATTGCATTTCCTACTAGCCCTAGAGCTCGTAATGTTTTCATGTTTCTTTACTTAATAAATATGTACATGATCTTAACAATGTGATGGGTTGGGATGTGATTCGAGTGGAACCAAACTCAGAGAGTTCCAAACAAATCCATTAAGCATCCTCAACAAAAAAGTAGTGTTTCTTCGAAACCAAGCCATCTGATAGGTAAAATTAGAATGGAAGCACTTTGGTCTCGATAAAGCTACATGGTAGCTAGAGGATGCCATGAGAGAGGCATATCCATTTTTGTTATGATTTTGATGAGACACCAAGGACGGTGTTATTCCAAGGGTGTGGGGACTATAATACCCCCAATTTTAACCCTTGGAATCTATTTAATCATATTATTTAAAATGATGTAAATATGGTAATAAAGATTACTAGAGCAGGGCTCAAGGCCAAATCCTAACTAGTTAATGGTTATGCATGTATGAAGTAAATATTTCTATATGTGTCATGTGGCTAGCTTGTCATGATTATGTTGGAAAATAATAAAATGGTCCAAGATGGTTGTGTACAGATCACTAGAGGGGTTATGATTCTACCAGAGGGGAAGAGGAAAGGGAACCTATGGGAGATTAAATTCTCTTTTGCAAAATGTTATCCTCAAACCACATATGTTTTTTCCATGTGCCTTAATTGAACCATTTACCTGATTTTGACTTATTAAATCCAATCATTGAATTCATGTGTGAGGTTGGTAGGAAAGTCTTCTCATGTAGTTTTGGAAGCATGGGATGAATATAATTTTTATGAAAAGTGTAATAGTCCTTTGTTTTATCGTCAAAATTAATGACAGCTATCTTTTCACCAATCCTCTCATCTCCATTATAGTCTATCACTCATTTTCCATGAACAATTCATACACTATGTAGCCTTCATGTTGTTTCTCTCCATTGCAAATAACTAGACTGTGAAACTAACCATAAATTAGCATTGTGATGAGGAAATTGTAGACATTAGAGTGAAGAGGGTGGTTGTATGCGATCATAGAGGATGAGAAAGATAGGAACCTTTACCCACAGTTTATTTGTTGCTCCAAGATGGTTGAGAAGTCATTAATTGTTTTTACAAGGGGTTCTCTAAAAGCATACAGCAAGTTGGACTCTTATTTTGCACATTGAATAACATTGTAAGGGTCGAGTACTCTGAGGGACTGTTGAGTAGAGAAGGAGTAGGCCTTCTTTGTGTTGTGTGGGGCAGTGGCAGGGAGTCCCATGGATAGGAGGACCAAGTGATATTCTCGTAATTGCTCAGTGGTGAGCATATTGGCTAAGCATGAGAGAAAATGGGTTTGGGTTGAGAGAGAGAAGTTGTTGGAGTTTATATCTGCGTGAGGTATCCTCACACAAATCGTCTCAAGAGAAAATAATAATAAAATTAATATTATTATGCTAGAAGACAAGTCATCCCTATCAAGAGAAGCAAGTGGGCCCACTAGAAGAAAAGGTCAGACTCAAGTCAAGTATAAATAAGAGTGATGTATCACTCATTTCATCCATCAAGCAATTCTCTCAAGCAAGAATGAAGTTCTCTCAATCAAGGAGAAGATTGTTTTCTAGGGTTTCTTTATTTGGGGTTATTCTTCCATGCGATCATTCTTGCATATGATCACTCTTATATCTGGTTGTACTTGTATCTTGAACTGATATCTCTAAATAAGAAAAGGTTGTTGGGTTTTCTCCCTTGTGCTTTCCCATGATAAATCTGTGTGTTTTTGTGTTTCTATGCATGATTATTCTTTTAGAGACCCTATTTTTTTCGCTTCAAATAATATTGAAATTATACTTCTATCTTAAAATCTAACATGGTATCAAAGCAGTGCTAAATAGATACCATTGTCGGAAACTAGGGAATCCAAGTTTGGGTGTTTCTCTCCATGGATTGTCTTGAAAAGAGATCTTGGGAAACTTGCCCTAGGAGGGCACATCTTTCTATGGAAGCAAATCTTCATTTCAAGAATTTTCAATTTTGACTTAATTTCTGCTTGAATTGGGAAATTAGGGTTTCATTTTCTAGGTTGTTCTATACACAGATCTAGGAGAAAAGGAAGTCCATTCAACTCGCCCTAATAGGGCACATCTATCTATGAAATCAGATCTCTCAAACTCTGAACTTCAATTTTGACCTAGCTCCTGCTAGGGTTTCTGAACTAGATTTTCATATATTAGCTTGTAGTCACAATGAAAAGTGTTAAAGTGGAAGATAGACTTGATGGGGCTTCCAACTTTAACTCATGGAAATCTAGGGTACTCACCATCCTAGAGGATAATGATATCCTAAAGTTTGTGAATGAAAAGGTATCGGAACCAAAAGAAGAAGAAGAGAAGTCTCAATGGAAGAAGAGTGATGCTAAGGCAAGGAGGACTCTGATAGATTCTGTAAAGGATCACTTGATACCTCATATCTCTCAGAATAAGACGGCCAAGAAGATGTTTGATGCCTTCAAGAAGCTATTTGAGAATAGAAACATCAACAAAGAACTTTCCTTAAGGCAACAACTCTCCAATATTAAGATGACGAGAGTAGATTCAGTTTCATCCTACCTCACGAAGATTTCTGAACTAGGAGATCAGTTGAGCACCATTAGGGAAATATATGAATACAAAGAGATTATCATGATTACCCTCAATGGTCTTCCCCATTCTTGGGAACCATTCACTAAGATCATTGGTGGATGATCCAAATTGCCCAAATTTGATCGATTATGGGCAGATTGTACACAAAAATAAACTAGACTTGCATCTAGAGGCACGTTGCATGGCTCTCAACATGAAGAAAGATAAGCCCTTGTAGCACATTCTAGAAGAGGAAAAGGTAAGGGAAGGAAGAATGAAGGTAGAAAAGATAAAGGTGGAAGATCAAGCCCAATTCCATAACAGAAGAAGAAGAAGGATCTTTCATATATTCAGTGCTTTAGATGCTAGAAGCACAGTCACGATGCCAGACAGCATCCCGAACCAAAGAAGAGAAATCACCATGCCTCAATTGTTGATGTCAATGAAGATACTCCATAGAAGAGGTCAAGGAATGATGATCAAATAGAGTTCTTCTTTATTTATGTTCTTTTAGGTACATTTACTACCACTATTGATACTTGGTTAATAGATAATGGTGCATCCAAACATATGACAGGTCACAGATAGATCCTTATAGATCTGGTAGAGAAAGAGTCTCATCTACAAGTTGTACTTGGAGATGATGCCAGATATACTGTGAAGGGAACTGGGACTACTTCCTTCCAGTTAGATTATGATGATCCTCTACATTCGAGTGATGTATTATATGTACCTGGGGTGAAAAGGAACCTTGTCTATGCATCATCCTTGGAGGACAAAGCATACAAGGTTTCCTTCTCTGATGGAAAGGTTCTTGCATGGAACAAGAAATTTAGTATGGATTCATCCCATGTTAATGGTGTTTGAGAGGAGAGCCTATATAGATTAACTATATGACTAGTTTAGGAATTAGTGCATGATTCTATCAGTTTGAGTAAGCTATGGAATAGGAGACTTTCTTACCTACACTATAGATCTCTCCCATCATTGAGGACAATGGTGATAGGACTTCTTGTACTATGTGTAGGCCATGATGGCATTTGCAGAGGATGTGCACTTGGAAAGAATGCTAAGGGTTATTTTCTTAGCAGCGACAGTAGGTCTAAGGGAATATTGGATTTAGTACATTCTGATTTGTGTGGACCAATGGCAGTTGCTTCCTTGGGTGGATTCTGGTATTATGTAACCTTCATTGATGATTACTCTTGGAATACTTGGATTTAATTCCTCAATACCAAGGAATCCAAAGAGGTACTTGTCATATTCAAGGAATTCAAGGCACATGTTGAGAACCTGTTGGGAAAGAAGATCGAGATTTTGAGATCATATAATGGAGGAGAGTACACCTCCATGGACTTCAGTAATTTCTGCAAGGAGGAAAGAATCAAGAGGAAATACATTATTCCTTACAACCCTCAGCAGAATGGGGTTGCAGAGAGGAAAAAAAACAATTATGGAGGCATCCAAAGCCATTATTCATGATCAAGGTTTTCATATGTTCTTATGGGCATAAGCTTCTAGTACCGTAGTGTAGGTATAGAACAAGAGTCCTCATAAGATATTGAGGAACATAACTCCAGAAGAGGACTTCACAAGTGTGAAGCCAGAGGTTGGTCACTTGCGTATCTTTGGTTGTTCGGTATACATTCATTTGCCCAAGGAAAAGAGGAAAAATCTAGAACCTTCAGGAGGGAAGGGTACATTTGTGGGATATAGTGAGTCTTCAAAGGCTTACAAGATCTACATCCCAGGATCGAGACAGATTGAGGTCAGCAAGGATGTCTCCTTCAAAGAGGAGCTATCCTTCAGAAGAGCTAGAGGATCTCACATGGAGATTGATAGTGAGGAGAAGATGGATCCAAAGGACATGGTATCATCTCCCCCTATAGCAATTCAGAGAGAGACAGTTGAGATAATTGAGCTTGTTGATCCCATTAATCCAGTAGAGACAATTGATATTCCCAAAGATGTTGTTGTAGTTCAGAAAAGGCCTATTTGGGCTCGTCATACTCTGCAGGAGGAAGAGAAACATGTTTCTCCCTGTTGTACTTTCAGGGAGAGCAATAGACCTCAGATATTCTTGAGTTATGTAGACTTGATGAGCCACTTCATTTATTATGAGCCCTCCATCTATGAGGAGGCTTCCAGCTAGCAGGTGTGGAAGGATGACATGATGGAAGAATATTAACCCATCATGAAGAATGATGTGTGGGAGATTGTTCCAAGACCTTAGGGGAAGTCAGTAGTGACTTCCAAGTGGATTTACAAAATCAAACATGGAACAAATGGCGGTATTGAAAATCACAAAGCGATATTTGTGGCTAGAGGATTTTCTCAAAAAGAGGGAATTGATTATGATAAGACATTTTCTCCAGTTGCTCGATACACTTCCATCAGGATGATTATTGCTCTTGCTTCAGCTATGGGATGGAAGTTGCATCAGATGGATGTAAAAACTGCCTTTATCAATGGTGTGATTGAGGTATAGTTATACATTGAGCATCTAGAGGATTTTGTGATCCATGAGAAGGAGTCCCATGTGTGAAGATTGAAGAATGATTTATATGGACTCAAGCAGGCACCATGTGCATGGTATGTGAGGATTGATGGATACTTGGTGAGTTTGGGATTCACCAAGAGTGATGCAGATCCCAACCTTTACAGCAAGTTGTGGATGGTGATCCTTTGATCCTAGTGCTTTATGTTGATGACTTGTTTCTCACCAGAGCTAAGAAACTCATTGAGTGGTGTAAGAGGAAGCTAGCCTTTGAGTTTGAGATGAAGGACCTTGGTTTGATGAACTAATTCTTGGGACTAGAAGTGTGGCAGAGACACAGTGAGATCTTCCTAAGCCAGAGGAAGTACACTATTGATATCCTAAGGATATTTGGGATGATGGACTGTAATTCCATAACCACACTGATGGATTCAAGTCTGAAGAAGCTAAGAATTTTGATTTGATTCAGATTTGATAGATTCTACCATATATAGATAGTTGATCGGATCATTGATGTATCTAGTTAACACCAGACTAGATATATGTTTTTCAATTAGTTATATTATCCAATTCATGAGTTAACTGAGACAAATACACTAGGTTGCTACAAAACATGTGTTGATGTACTTACGTGGCACAGTGGGATATGACCTGAGATATGCTTCCGTTATAGACGTGAGATTGTAGGGCTATTCTGATTTTGACTGGACAGGGAGTAATACAGACAGGAAGAGCACCTTCGGGTGTTGCTTCAATTTTGGATCTGACGTGATTTTTTGGTGTAGTAGGAAGCAGACCTCATTGGAACTGAGTATAGTAGAGGTTGAGTCTATTGCAGTGAGTGTTGCAGCTCTATAAGCAATGTGGCTTCGGAAACTCCTTGTCAGATTGTTTGGTCAGATGCTAGAGGCGACTTTGATTCACTGTGATAACCAGAGCTGTGTGCAGTTGTTAGTGAATCCGGTATTTCATGATAATTCAAAACATATTGACATCTAGCACCATTACATCAGAGACATGGTGCAAAAGGGAGCAATTGCTTCAATTTGGGATCTGTCGTGATTTTCTAGTGTAGTAGGAAGCAAACCTCAGTGGAACTGAGTATAATAGAGGTTGAGTATATTGCAGTGACTGTTGTAGCTCAAGAAGCAGTGTGGCTTTGGAAACTTCTTGTCGGATTGTTTGGTTAGATGCTAGAGCCGACTTTGATTCACTGTGATAACCAGAGTTGTGTGTAGTTGTCACTGAATCCAGTATTTCATGATAATTTGAAACATATTGAAATCTAGTACCATTATATCAGAGACATGGTACAGAAGGGATCAGTTTAGATCCAGTATATCCCTAATGATTATGATATTGTCGACATTGTCACCAAGCCTCTTCCTAGGGCGAAGTTTGTATACTTCTGTGATCGGCTTGGAGTAGTGGATAATGTCTCCCTCATTGAGAGGGAGGATTGATGTCACAGTATTAGTGAGACATTCTCCCTGAGACAAGGAGAATGGTGTGACTCTTCCTTGAAAGGAAGAGAGAGGGAGTTGGTTGTTACATGTTGACTTCCCAATGGACTAGGTTGAGTTTTTGACTCCTCGATGGACTGAGTTGAGTTGTTATATGTTGTTACATATTGAATCCCTAATGGACTGGGTTGAGTTGTTGACTCCTTGATGGAATGATTTGAGTTGTTACATCCTGACTCCCCGATGGACGGGGTTGATTTGTTGACTCCTCGATGGACTTAGTTGAGTTGTTAGATGTTGACTCGTCGATGGATTGGATTGAGTTGTTGACTCCTCGATCCAAGACTTAGTTAAGTCGTTACATGTTGTTACATGTTGAATCCCCAATGGACTGGGTTGAGTTGTTGACTCCTCGATGGACTAAGTTGATTTGTTGCATGTTGTTACTTGTTGACTCCCTGATGGACTAGGTTGTGTTGTTGACTCCTCAATGAACTAAGTTGAGTTGATGAAACTTCTCGATGGATTGAGTTGTGTCGGAATACCTTCGTTATGATTACGAGATGTTCAAGACAAGCCATGATGATCAGAAGCTATCCATATGTGTTCTAGCATGATGATACCTCCCTAGCTAAGAGGGAGTGTTGGTGTTTATAGTTGTGTTAGGTATCCTCACACAAGTTGGCTCAAGAGAAAATAATAATAAATTAATATTATTATGTTAGAAGACAAGTTAGCCCCACTAGAAGAAAAGGTCAACCTCAACTCAAGTATAAATAAGAGGGATGTCTCACTCATTTCATCCATCAAGCAAGGAGAATATTGTTCCATGGGGTTTATTTATTTGGGGTTATTCTTCTATGTGATCATTATTGTATCTGATCACTCTTATACCTAGTTGTACTTGTATCTTGAACTGATATCTCTGAATAAGAAAAGGTTGATGGGTTTTCTCCCTTGCAGTTTCCCAGGATAAATCTGTGTGTCTTTGTGTTTATGTGCATGGTTATTCTTTCAGTGATCCTATTTTGTTTCTGTTGCAAATGAGATTGAAATTATACTGCTATCTTAAAATCTAACATAAGCATGTAGTTGTTTACTTCGCCCTTGTGCCTCATATTCTGGCGTGGGGGTGGTATCTGCAGTTGATACCTATAGTTGAGTGGAAAAATTCTCTTACACAAGGAGTTGCTTGAATCTTCTTCTTTTAAAACATAAGTATTCGATGTTGTCTATGAATATGCAATGATAATATCTGTTTATTTTTATGCGTATATTTGTTTATGCATGATGTGTGTATGAATATAGTTTGAATTCATTGTGTTTTATACTCACACACCACACATGTATTTCTTATTTTATGTCACCTATGGGAGGCTTAAAATAGTTTTGAATTCGAATAATGGCCTCCAAAGAGTGAAATTTTGGAACATGATATTTGTAATTACCCCCTCTTATAGTCTGAATGATGGATGGGGATGCTAAATTTCCCCTTATACCTATAAATTCTTCATGGTGTCTTTCTATTTTTTATTTTTCAAAGCTATTTTATATCCCCTGATGGTGGGTGAAGGGCCCACTTGAAATGTTGGGAATGTTTCAAATCTAGAACATCGTTGACATTCCATAAGACATTACTGTTATGATGCGCTATGAAAATATGCATAGTCAAATATTAAACCTCTATGGAGAGGATTGTCTCAAAGAGACACAAGTATTCAAAGTCAATCTTACTTTCCTCAAATGCTACCAAGATGCCTCCATTCTTCCTCCATTTACACATATCAAACACCATCTTGGAAGATCGAAGTATATTTGCATCTTCACCAAAACTAGTACAACGATTCTTAGAACATAATCCACTATGTTGGATATGAACTTGCACAATTATCATTCTAGGTTTATTCCTTACATCTCATACTCAATTATATTTTGTCTTCTAGTTTTTAGATCTCTTTAGAAACTAGAAGAGTGATCTTCAATTACGCACATTTTATTTGTATAACTATAAAGTAGAAAAACAAAATTTAAATTTATTTCATTAATCACATCATAGTTGTCACTCATCTACTTTGTTTTTGTCCTACCATAGGAATCAAAACATAAATAGTATAATGGCTAATGATTCCACATCTCAATCTCTCTCTATGTATTGGTTGAACTCGCTACCACTTCAAATTTTGAATTCCCCTCTCAATCTTGTCAATTTCTCTTTCACACCTTGCGCCTATATTCCAATATTGTGTGGATTTGAGTACCTTCCTCCCAACCACTTCACTTGCATGAATCCTCACCCCAAATCAAATCTAACCCTGGTTTTGATCTAATTGAATCTCCTCATGTGATTCCCCTCTCCCTTAAGCTCAGTTATAATTAACTGTGGATATTGTCAATTCAATCTTTTAAACAGGTTCAAACACACCAACTTCTCCATTTCTAGTGTTGTCGTATGCATTGATACTACTCTTAATCCTACGGATATTAGTCTCCTCATACGAGGAACCTTGCCTCTCCAGTTACTCTTTCACCCTCTGTAAATCCTAGAGATTCATCATATAATTCAAAACATTCACCTCATATTGAAGCTAGTGCTATCAAATCCTCTAACCTCAAAGTTTCCTCTATTATTAACCATGTGGTTTCCACTAATGTTGAACCCATGTAATAATACCCTTCCTCCAAGTTGCTTCATTTTGACCTTAACTCCCTTCATTTAATCTTCATTACTCTCATTTCCATTTTTTCAACCCCCTCCTCTACATCATCCCAATCTAATCCTCTCTCATCTAGCATCCCTATGAGCCCTCCCAAACATAATTTAGAGCTTCATAATCACAATGTGTTAATTTCTTCTTGATCCAATGATAACTAAAACATTATTTTCAATATAATAACTACCCCTATTCCTATCATCCTCAGTTACATGGCTCTAGTTCTCTTTTATTTATTCTAGAATTGTTAATTTATCCTCCATAAATTTACACAACCAAACTATAAGTCTTCTCCAAAAAAAGGCTTTATTTGTGTCAACGCCCCTCAATGCATTCCTATAGAAGAAATCTTATTCTCTATTAAATACGTCACTTATAAACTACCTATATATGAAGTTAAATAAATCAAACAAGATTGTGTATGGATTCTTTAATTTTCTACAGTTCCTCTTCTCAACCTCCCTAAAGATGAATTCTAGGCCCCTCAATACTTAAAACATAACCCTAACATTGTTGTTCTCAAAACCGATAGAGCAAATGCTTTTGTAGTCATGAACATTTTTTATTATGAAACCAAACTTCTTGATATTCAATCAACTCCCTCATATAAATCACTCTCGAAGAATCACCTTAACCAAATTCCTAACCTGGTGAGCAAAACCATCAATTCCTCTTGCATAGATCCCATCATAAAAAAAAATCCTCATTCCTCACAACCCTCAAACTCCCAAAATTTATAAAAAGCCTAAAATACATAAGAAATATATCCCCCTTCATCCCATTATTAGTGTTATCGATGCCCATTCCTATGCTCTAGTGAAGTTCTTGTAAATAAAAATTCAGTCATTTATAAGCCAAACCCTATCTTTTATAAAAGACTCCTTTGACTTTATCCACAAAGTTTGTGATATTAACCTCGATGACCAAGATCTATTGGTAAGTTTTGATTTAGTTTCTCGTTTTACCAAAATCTTTATCCATGAACCTCTAGACATCATTTATAAACTAGTTGAATTTGAAACTGTCAGCTTTATAAATATTTACCCCACTTATGTCGTGTTTAGTTTTAAAGGTAAACACTACGAGTAAATGAAAGGCACTGCAATGGGATATCCATTATACCATGTAGTAGCTAACATCTTCATGGAGCATTTTGAAGATGTTGGCTATCCCCTTAAACCTAAATGTTGGTTTTAGTTCATGGATGACACCTTCATCATCTAGCCCAATGTCCATTCCACATTAAACATCCAACTTATGATGGAGATCGAATGAGAAAACTCTATTCCTTTTTAGATTCAAGGTACGGTCCAATTGATGGTTCTCTCTCCCTTCAAGTTGTTCGTAAATTGATTTATATAAATAGAAACCTCCATGCCCAATCCCGCTACCACCCTGCATAAAAATTTGTCGTCCTTGAGATTCTCATTTCTAGAGCTATTCAAATCTCTAACCCCCAACATAGAAATAAAGAACAAGCCCACCTCACTACACCCTTTAATTAAATGACTACTTTATTTCCCAAATCAACAAAACTTTTCAGGTTTTCCTACCCTAAGCCAAATTTCTCTCCCTTGCATTCATGGCATCATTGACCAATTATCCAAAACCATAGCCAAAAAGAGAATTAAAACTCTCTCCAAGCCTCACAACATCCTCAAACAATTATTCAAAAGCATGAAATAAATATGACCCATTTCTCTCTCAAGATGTCTATAAAATTCCCTATGCTTATGGAAAACACGTAGTCTAAAACTTATACGATTTCAAACTGAAAAAATAAATAAATAAAATAAAATAAAATAAATTAAAAATAAATAAAATAAAATAAAAAATAAAAATGATTTTTCCGACACGATTTTGAAAAAATCCGACAAAACATTTTAAAAATCATGGTTACAACTCTCAAACTCTGAATTTTTGGGTGCCCCGGAGGTTTTTGATGGTGTTGAATCTGTTTCTACCATCCAAATCGCCATTAAGACATAGTTAAATTCAGATTTTGCAAAAACAAAACAAAAACTGGATTTTTGTGAAACCCCGTCCGAGCCAAATCGTCGAATTTTTAGACCACTCCAATGAGAACCCTACATTGGTCAAACTAGTCGGTTCATCCAAACTCATCTAAAGGAATGTATTGTTGACACCTTTCATAACAATTTATCTAAATATGTAATTATTGATGTTAAACATTTAATTTGCTTGGACTAAACTAAAATCTTAACATTTTCTCAAGATTGATAAACATCATAACAATTTTGCTCGACATGTATTGATCCAAGAGGATCTCCACACCCAATCCAATCAAATGTTCTCAAATTATGCTAAAAATGTCTTCATGTCAAAGAGCTCATTGAGAGCTTTCCAACGCAATTTGAACAAGGTCAAACGGATACTCTATGCAAAAGTTGAAAAAGTCCAGACCAATCAATATTCGACAAGTAGCAAGGTTAAGTCAAATTCCATAGCATGTGGCAAATTCCATAGCATGTGGCACTAGGTGTGTGGAGGGTATAAGCCAAAGGTTTAATTAAAAGTTTTACCATTTATAAAGAAAATAATTATAATATGGCTATGACAAATTTGGCATAACCAACATATCCACGTCGTGCACTTTAAATATTGTATTTATCCACTATATGGTTATCAAACCTCATACGTGTGGTAATAAATACCTTTAATTCAAATTCCATGTGCCCACATAAACATCAAAAGCGCACAATCAAGTGCTTATCCAATCAAGTGTTTTTAACAAGTAATATGTGGACGATGGGGTGTGCAAAGGAGATTTAAACCTTGTTATTTCCCAACCACAATCAAGTGCTTATCCACTAGACCAAGTGGCTATCATGTGTATGTGAGGGACCCCAACCTTTCCTACACGGCGTGGGATAACTGGCACTCAAATCGTCTCGCTTTTCTGGTGATTTGTTCCCTAGCTCCAGTTATAAAAACTGGTGGAATCATAGTTCCACCCCATTTACTACGGAACTATGTCTTGGAACTGTGTCCCTAAGGGTTTTGGGCCATTTTAAGACGACCGAGATCGTTGAAATTCCAAAAAAATAATGAGAAGGGGTGGAACTGTGCCTCACCATAAAAAATTTCGTCGTCGGCAGGGGGCGATTTGAGTGCCAGTTATCACACAACTCCAACGACTTTGCCATCACACCACACACTCAAATGCATTACAAACACATAGGGAATTCTATTTGAAAAGACAATTTTTATGTGTATTGAGAAAATCATCAAGTTTGTGTTCATTTGTTGAGGGAAAAAGCTATTGCAGGTTATGAGACCAAGATTTTGTCTTCTGAAAAGAACATTAGCATCCAATATTGCAGATTGAATGTCATCTTTTGATGTAAAGAATATATGTTGATGTATTTTGAATCATTTTAATGTATTGTTTCCTCTTTTGAAGTGACCGAATATGTAGCTTATGAGGGTGAACTTTGTTATTAATTTGTTGCATATGGTTTATGTTATTGTTGTTATATTCTCAATTTCAGTTATTTGATATGCTAATTTTTTTATTATTAAGCCAATTTTAACAGAATTGCAAGAAAATTAAGATTCTTGTAATGGAATCTGAGTTGGTGTAATAAAGCAGTTTTTAGCACTAGTTTCGAATCATGTGTGGTACTCATTATAGGTTCCCAGAGAAAAGGAGGTCCAAGGGTCATTTTTTGTCCATTTGTGTTTTATTGACCAATGTTTTTTCAATCCATTATAAACTAATTCCAACTTAGGAATTAGGGTTGTAATCTAATCCAAGTTATCGAACTAGGGCTTTGGATGAGTAAATATTCTATTGTGAATGATGAAGATAATACAATGAGATAGAGAGAGGAGTAACTCTCAGTTAGGTTATTTTTCATGATTAAGGGTTTCTAGGGTAAATATATGTGTATTGTGTGTCGTTGTTATTTCTTCTATTTTAGATTCTATTGGCATTTCTTTTCTTGCACAAGTTTATCAAACTCTTCAAAATTTAATCGAGAAGATGGATATAAATTTGGCAATCATGGAAGCCTATAATCCACCGATTTCTTTAATAAGTTTTATTTTTAGTGGTTTTAGCGTAATAATACAAAAAGGAAGTGGCTAGCCTATAGAAATAAGTTTAACATGCATCCAAAATTTTAAAACTGCTACAAAAAATAGCCTATCATCCTTTGTAGAGGATATCCATATCTTCCTACTAGTGTATGTTTCGTGAAAAAAAAACAAGGAACAATTATGATTTGCAAAACATAAAATAAGCTATCCTTTAAAGAAAAACATGATTGTTGTGAGCTTCCTCACGTCCACCAAGTGAATGGTGAGACTCCACCAGGTTCCTTCCTTCAATTAGTTGATGGATGGTCTCTTCATATTTAAGTTCTCCTATTGTTGATCCCATTAACAATATGAAATTTGATGTCACCGACAATGAACCACTACTCAAATTTGTTACCATTTGTTGAAGTAAACGGCATTCAACTTCCAGTACTTCTATCTGCCTTTGTTCTTGGAGTGGATTTTCCATTACCATTGCATAAGCGCTATTATGAATTTCCTCTTGAGCATGAACCTTCCCTATCTTTGTGAAAATGAATGTGTCGTTTCTTTCTACCGCATCCTCTTATCTTGTTAATATCCAGAGCATTTTATATTTTTCACATAAAGGACATCAATCAAGATAGGAGTGGTTTCTTACATTGTCCACAATCCCGGATGTTTGGTCCATAACCGCTTATTGAAAGAAATGTGCATTTTATATATGATGATCATGGGTCCAAGAGAATAGAGTCGCAACCAACCAAATAACCTTTGCTAAAACTTAAGCCCAAATATTATCCCATACACCTAATAATTTCACAATAGGCCATACAACATCCCTTACAACCAAATTTAAACAAACAATAAATCTCAAGCAATCTTGTAGCAAATTCCCGATGCAAACAAACTATTCATAGAGAACAATACAAGTAGAAGCAATAAATTTTTTTAAGGTGCTTAAGTATGAAGACAAAGAATTACTAAAACCACCCATAATATAGGGACTTGTGAATTCACCATCCCTTCCAACAATTCCTTCTAAATTCAATCCACCATTCCAAACTCATCCTCGATGACTAAACTCAAAGGAATTGAACAAGATTTCAAATTTATCAAAAAGATTACTCCCAAAAGTTATGACTTATTCGGGATGAGAATTGGGTGAAGTCCCCTACAAATTAACCTCTAGGTTGTCTAACAACTAACCATTTCCCAAACAACCAACAATGAACAAATCCATAGTCCCACATGTATTAAACTTCACTTCCATTTCAGATTAATTATGTCACTTATAGCTAAAGTGTGTGGGAGTAAAAGGCATATGATGTTAGAGTGAATGATCTCTCATTTGAATGATTTTACCTACCACCTTTGAGATGTGGTGAACATGCAATGCATCAAATCATTCATGAAACTCTAGTATGGGGAAGATGAAAGACCCATTTTTTTTCTTAGAGTTCTTCCATCAACTAGTTGATATGCTTGTTAATTGTCATCTCTTGAAACTTGGAAGTATTCAATAGTTTCCAATATGCTTGCTTCTTTTTGTATTCTAAGTATAGACTTGGCAAGTTTTCATTTTCGTGGAATGTGTTGATGTTTTCTCCAGTATGTAGCATCGTGAAGACATTCATTTTGAATGAGGTTCAAAGTAATCTATTCTATGATAGAGAGCTATTGTTGAATTGACAAGATCTAAGAAGTGTTTAGGACTTTTGAGTGGGTCTATTCAACATTAGACCTCTGTGAATGAATAGATGGGCATACAGGGAGAAGATTAACATCATCATCGTGAAGAACTTTTCTTAAGAAAGAAGGAAAATCCAATAATAAAGTGGACAATAGTAAAATCAACATTGAAGTGGTCAGATAGCAAGTCGGCCTCATAAGTGAAAAACAAGTGACTTGATGTGTATAAATAGAAATATCCAACAATTCATTTGGACACACATTTGTCCAAGACATCTTATCTTATCTAGTGTGCAATTCTATTAGGGCAAGTGAAGTATCAAGGAATCATTTTGAAGTGTTCTCATCTCTCTTCATCAATTTGAAGATCTTTTCTTAAGAAAGAAGGAAAATCCAATAATAAAGCTGACAACATATAAATCAACATTGAAGTGGTCAACTAGCAAGTCGGCCTTGGCAGAAAAACAAGTCGGCCTCATAAGTGAAAGACAAATGACTTGGTGTTTATAAATAGAAAGCTTCGGCCATTCATTTGAACACACATTCATCCAAGACATCTTCTTTTATCTAGTGTGCAATTCTATTAGGGAAAGTGAAGTATCAAGGAATCATTTTGAAGTGTTCTCATCTCTCTCTAGGGTTTTCTACCTCTCCTCTTAATGTACGCACCCTATGTAGTTGGTGATGTTTAGCATACCCTTGTGATTATAGTTTCTTCATTATATTGTTGTACTATTATTATTGGAAATATATTCTTAAGAAAAATTGTTGGGTTTTCTCCCTGTTGGATTTCCCAAGATAAAAGATTTGTGTCTCTTGTGCATGGTTATCTTTCAGTGATCCTTATTTATTTTCGCTGCAAATGTATGTTGAAATTTCAAAGTATAATTATGATATGATAAAAGTGGGATGATAATCATTAGGACATAATTATCAAGATATGAAATTGTACTACTAAGTTATACAAAATCAACATGGTATCAGAGCAGTATTGAAAGAAGCCATTGCCAAAGTCTATTTATGCCCTAATCTGAAAACTAGGGCTTCCAATTTTGGACATTTATGTCCATAGATTGGACTTGAAAATAGCTTTTTGGAGATCGCCCTAGGATGGCACACTTATCTGTGGAAGCAGATCTCAATTTTGTGAAAATTAAATTTTGACCTAATTTATGTCAAAATCAAGGAATTAGGGCCTCCAGTTTTGAACTCTTATGGCCACGATTGGACTGAAAAATAGTGTTTTGAAGGTCTCCTCGGGAGGGCACATTTATCTATGGAGACACTTTCACTTATGATGAATTTTTGTTTTGACCTACTTCCTATTAAGGTTTCCAGGTCAGATTTCATCTCTCAACAAAATGGTGTCCAGTCTTAGAGTGGAAGATAGATTGGATGGAGATACAAACTTCAGAATCTGGAAGACCAGGATACTCTTCATCTTGGAAGAGAATGAGATTCAGAACTATGTGAAAGAAGATGTCTTTGAACCAGGAGATGTTGAAGAAAAGGCCAAGCACAAGAAGAATGAAGCCAAAACAAAGAAGATCTTGATAGATTCTGTAAAGGATCATTTGATTCCTCATATTGTTGAATTGAAGACTACATAAGAGATGTTTGATGCCTTAGTATGTTTATTTGAGAGTAAGAATACCGGTTGGAAGATAGCTTTGAGAAATCAGCTCCGTTGTATGATGATGACTAGCTAAGATTCAGCTGCTACTTACTTTATAAGAGTCTCCCAGTTGAGATATCAACTTAAATCCATTGGAGACATTGTTGATGATGCAGAGCTTGTTATGGTAACCCTTAATGGACTTCCTACTTCATGGTAGTCATTTTTCTAGAGTATTTATGGAAGAGAAGAGTTACCCAAGCTCTATCGACTATGGGATGATTGTGTCTAAGAGGAAGCTAGAGAATTATCCAAGAATAGTCTTCAGAGACCACGGAATGGAGAAACTCAAGCTCTTGTAGTCCATGCAAGAAAAGGAAAAGGAAAAAGAAACTTTGGAAGGGAAAATACAAGTGGAGGATCTACCCTAGTTCAAGAACGAAAGAAGAAGAAGGATATCTCAAAGATCAAATGCTTCAATTGCCATGAATCTAGTCACATTGCTCATCAGTGTCCTCAGAAGAAAATAAAGGAAAGGCAACATGCATCAACAACAAATGTTGAAGAGGTTCCACCTCAAAAGAATAGGAAAGAAGACAAATTTGATGAAATTGCAGATGATCTCCGAAAAGAATACTTCTTCTAGTACATACAAATCGATGACAATGGCGTCCTTGGATGTCTTCTTGTACTATATATGACCCCTCCTAGAAGACATGAAGTCGAAGGATGAAGTTCTTTGTAAGTTCCAATAAAAAGATCAAAGTTGTTGAGGACTTCAGTGATTTTTGTAAGAAGACACAGATCAAAAGGGAGTCAACAAACGAGCAAAAGATAAGTGTTTAATACTTTGTGCAATAAATTTCTATTTACTTTAATTGAATTGATATTTTAATGAATATCATAATTGTTTGATTAGTACTAGTTAACCCTTGTGGACATTTATGTCATGTGCTATAGAATAGGTCCATTGTAAAGATCGTGGAGACAATGATCCATAATCAAGTTCTTATGTGAAGATACATCAAGTACCACAACCATGTTAAATGGACAAGAGTGAGTTATATCTCTTGTGGTGGTCAGTACACAATGAGAATCAAGAGTCTGAGATCCAGTGACACGGATACACAGGGGCAGACAATCTTCCATTATCCTAAGTCATATGGTGCGGGGAGATTGGCCCAGGTAGGAGCAGAGTGTGTAGATGCAGAGGGATCAGAATACTCAGGTCCATAGGGAGTAAGGTGCTCCCGCACAGAGGTAGTGGCTGCGACACAGAGTGTTGATAATGGAGGAGGTACCCCAGTACCTCTCTCACTTAGTGTTATAGGTCAAACTTGCACCTCTCCGTCTGTGATCACCTTGAGCTGTTGATCACACAAAAGGACAACTTGGATGGAGGAGCATGTTGACCCTAGATGATACTTTGACTTACTCCATTTCCTAACATTACTGGAAAAACCATAAAAATATCATTCTGAGATATGAGCGCTACTCTATTTCAATAGACTAGCGCCTGTACGCTACTCCAGTGTATAATAGTAGCGCTCAAAGCCTTATAAGCGCTACTCCTTCTCAACATAGTAGCGCTCAACATTTAAAAATCGATGAGCGCTAGTTGACAAGCACCATAGTAGCACCCTAAACGCTACTTCACTGAACAATAGTAGCGTACATCTCAAAAGATGATTAAAAAATAATTAATTTCACAAGGAGGATTAGTTGCTGGTAGTTTCCCAACTTCCCCAACTTCCTCCATAACCATATCTCGACCTGAACTACTTCTCTGATCCTATAAATACAAAAAAGACTAAAGAGAAAGGTTAGATGGATAGATGGAGAAACTTAGAGACATAGAGATATAAAAGAGAAGCTTGCATTGGAGGAGTTGATGCTGAAGATATCCAAGCCAGAGAAGAGCAAGAGCCCAGAATCGAGTTGCAGGAGCATGTCACAAAGTTAGGTATACTTGTACATCAATTTGCATTTGACAATAAAGGTGGAATTGTCTTTCTTGTTCCAACTTAAATGTTTTCTAAAATAATATCTTAATTTGGATCTGTTTTGGTCAATATCTAATGTTTAACACTGCTTTTGTTTCTTTCAAACATTATATATTATCCAAGATACGCTGAGAAAGGTGTTTGTCTTGCAGGTTTACTGAACAAAAGGTGAATTTGAGGACTGAGCGCAAGATCAAATAAAAGCTAGGATTGAACGTCGGTTAGAAGGTATGTTCTCAAGGTTTACAACTCATTTCTTTTCATAAATATCTCTGCAATACAGTTAATACACTTACCTGTCACCCCATCCCAGTTGATAGCATTAGTTTCCTTGCTATAGGGTAGTTTTGCCCGCCAATAGACTGGCGACCATACTGGGGATAGTTGTGTTTTTGCTCTAGGAAACTTTTTCTTGTTTGTCTTCCCAGAATTGTTTTGACTCCTTTTATGTGCTGAGAAACCCTGTAGGTATCCATTTCCTGTTTTTCTCTGCTCCCATCAGTCTTTTTGTATCTTTTCAAAGTCAGTTTTTAAACTTTTAAGATATGAGCGCTACTTTGTTGTACATACAGTAGCGCCCATACGCTACTGTGTTATACATACAGTAGTGCCCATCTCTGCAGGGGCGTGAGTTTCCCTACTACACAGTAGGGTACATTTCCTGAAGCCTTCTGTTAGTGGTCTGCTTGAGTTTTATCCCTTTTGGTGGTCTGCTGACTTTGCTTTTAGATCTCCTTGACTGGTGTATGAGGTTTTTAACTTTTTTTTAAGTCATAGAACCTTTCTTTGAGTCTTTTTACCATCTTTGGATCGCTTGTTTACCTTTGGAACGTTTGGACTGTTTATAACTTTTTGGAAGACTAGGTTGTGTTTTGTGGTGAGTACTTCCACTTTTTAGGCCCTGACTGTATGTTGTTGATTTACAAACCTGCATACTTTTGTATATGTTGCTTGTGGCAAAATTTGTCTACTCTTTACCTATCCTATCCTTTGTTTTAGGGTTTGGTCTGTTTTAGAGCCTCTAGGGTGTCTTCCAAACTTGTTGATTTCCAATCTTCTTGGACTTATTGTCTTTTTCTGGTTTCAAGTGTATTTAAAGTGCTTTAGGCTGATTCATTTCTCAGTTCTTTGTGTTAGTAGGGTAGTTGGTAGCTTGCTTGTCTACTTTTTGCTTGGCATAGTGGTCCTGCTAGGGTTAGATGCTTTAGGTCAGTCCTCTTGTATCTATCTCCTTTGTTTTCTCCCACTTTGTTTCCGAGTTTAGAGGCTTTTTCTTTGCAAAAAACCTATAGGTCAAGTCTTTTTTGAGCTAGTGCCTTGACAGCTATAAGCTTAAGAACCATTTTTAGCCATACTTACACATTGCACACAAGTCTTATTTTGCTTTCCATGTTTATAGTTCTTTTTCATTTATGATAACAGAAAAAGCAAAAAATTTGGTAGTTTAAGTTTAATAAAGCTTATTTTTGTTACAAGATAGCATAGGTTATTTTGTACAATTTCAAAAAAGAAAACAAAAAGAGATTTAAGTAGATTTGCTCAGTTTTTCAGTTTGGAAAAGAAGTAAATGAAAAAATAAAAAGAGCTTTGTTGTAGAAAGTTTGAATTTATGCACTTTTGTTTTCCTGTTGCAACCACGCCACACAAAAGCACTACCTTTTGAGTAATAACAGCCCTAAAAAAAAAATTAATAAAATGAAATAGAAACAATTTTTCTTTTTTAGGGATACACTACACCAACTAGTCTTGGTTAGGATCTTGAGTTTAAATCACCTTAAACCACTCAAGATCACACATTACGCAAAAATCGTAGTTCGACTATCACAGGTAAATCCATTTCACTCAAAGCTTGCCTGGGATTTATGCAGTAGGTCTTGTGAGATCAGATTGTTGGGAATACTCCTCCTACTTTCTGTTTCAAGCATATACCAGGATTGGATCACGTATGGGGACTCTTTACAGTTTCGGACTCAATTACCCTGCCCACGCCTTCTGATTCGACCAGCGACTGTTCCCCCAGGATTTTTCGGTGTTGTGGTATCCTTAGTATCTGACTTTAGGTTCATACACAGGTGACAGCAGAGGGTATATCTGTTGTACCTAAGACAGACGTGGGAGGAAATCCCTTGCAGGTCTTTGGGAGGGTGGTTGGGTGATTCCAGCGCTTGCACCCTTAGTCATTGTATTGTGGACCCTGGGTAACTGTCTTTCTTCCTTCGTTGATCTGTTCTGGGCCCTCATCATCCCAGACTCTTCTCCGGAAGGCATCTTGTTTGCCTAGTTTGCATACTTAGGACTTTTTTAGTTGGCGTGTTGTTTGCTCCTTAGTCATAGTGGCCATTAGGTTCTAGTCTTTATGTATATATATATATATATATAATCACGGAGAATCAAGAACTTCATAGATCGAGAAGGTTTCAAAACCTTCCACCAATTAGAACAGAACCTTTACCGCCAGCTAGACGGCAGCGGGCAAACACCAGTGTTTCTTCAGAAACCATTCCTGAAACCGAATTTCCTGAGGAAATTTTTACAACAAAAAATCCTGAAACAGGAATTTCTGAGGAATTACCACTTGAAGTTGAGTTTTCTGAAGAACAACAAACAGCAATAGAAAACCCTGAAATAGAGGTTCCTGAGGAACCACAACTAGGTACCCCAGATCAGCGACACTTTAGTTCAGTTGAGATTGAAGATCTTACTTCTGCGGAGTATAGCACTCCCTTCAATCCTCCTCTGACCAATCCTAGGAATCCGCTTCTGTTACCTGTTGGTTTCCAGCAGCCCCATTACAGTACATATAATTTCTTGCCTGGACATCCGATGTCTACTTTAGGAGGTGAACGGGGAGTTCCCCAAACTCCCACCATAGGTATGAACACTAACACGGTAAATCCTTCTTTTACTGCTACACCAAGTCAGGCACAGACAACCTCTATGTCTACTCCGTCTTTCAGTTTTAATACTGGTACATTAGGTATGCCAAGTTCAACAACGATGGCATCTATCCCTACACCTACTGTTGGACCTAGCAGTACAGCCAATTTAGCACCACCTCCTGCTTTTCAACTGTTATATCAGATACCCAGTACTTGGATTTCCACACCTGCTGTAGGTCCAAGTGCTTCTGCAACCATGCCTGTCATGAGTACCATGACCGCACCGTCTACATCAGCTACCACTAGTTTCAATACATTTGTAGGTCCCAACATGAATCAATGTAATATGCCTGCAGGTAATGTCCCTTTTTCCTTACTTTCAGGGGGAGGGGGTAATATTTTTAACCAGCAATATGGCGGGGCTAACACCCAGCCACAGTGGATGAACCCACAGAGCACTAATCCACTTTCATATGGGTGGGGAAATTTCAATAATTCTTTCGTGCAACAACAGATGGCAGGGAGCAACCCCTACTAAGAAGTAGCTGGGGGCAACCCCTATCAACAGATGGTAGGTGGGAACCCCTATCAGCATATGTCCGAGGGCAACCCTTATCAACAGATGGTTGGGGGAAACCCCTACCAGCAGACGGCTGGGGGCAACCCCTACCAGCAGATCATGGGTCAAACTATGGGTGGTTCCCCTTTTTTCGACCCCATCTTATCAAGTACCGTCTTACCGGCCTCGTTTACCATTTCTGGCAACTTTAAATTTGCCAGATCTTTCCAAACTGACCAACGATCCAATGTATCATAATGCTACATGGCCATCAGTTCCTACCAAGTTACCTTCAGACATTCCAAAGTTCGAAGGCAAAGCAGGTGAAGACCCTGGTGACCATGTCACTACTTTCCACTTATGGTGTTCCTCGAATTCATTAAATGAAGATTCCATTAGATTGAGACTGTTCCAAAGGACTTTAACCGGTGCTGCAGCCAAATGGTACATTGGGTTACCTGCAGCTACATTCTCTAATTTTGGGGATCTCGCGACTGTCTTTTTGAATCACTTCCAGCTTCTTGTTCGGTATGATGCCGGAACAGACCTTTTGTCTACATTTAGGCAAAATAAAGCCACTCATTTATCTGACCACATTCAGGAGTGGCGAAGACGGAAGAGGCTCATTAAGTCCAACATACCTCCAGAATTCCTTCTTGAGTGGTATTTGAAATCACTCCTTCCTTATATTTCTAAGGAAGTAGCTACATCTGGAGTATCTAACGAGGAAGAAGCCATCCTACGGACCCAGCAGTTAGATCTCGTTTATGCACAATCCGGGTTATTGTATGAGATTATACCTAATGCACCGCGATCGAATACCGATCTGAGTAGACCTAAACCTGGACCACATGCTGACGGCATAGTGGGTTCAGTTGACTCTGCAGCTTTCGAAGCATTGACCAAACAGGTTCATGCCTTTCTGTCAAACAATCGACTGCAGATGTTTCTTTCGTCACAACCTCTCCTTCTACTTCTGAGCTTATCAACCAGGTTCGGAACAATCAAAAGGGCCCTTGGCAGCCCAATAACAAAAACAAGGGCAAGAAAGGAGAGGGGAACCAACAAAATCCCAAAAAAGAGAATGCCGAAGAGGGTAACAAAGAGGAAAAGAAGGTTAAGTTCCCTTGTAAACTTTGCAAGCAGAACCACCTTACTCACCAATGCCCTCTGCTTGAAGAAGCCCAGAAACTCTTAAGAGAAAATAAGCCTGCCGTACTGAAAGATCCATTCCCTAAAGGGCAGAGCTCAACTTCTGGCACCTCCAACACTGGGGGCACTACACATGCTACGGTTGATCAAACTTTTATTAACATGGTTAATTCGGATGCACTCTTACAAACGAGAGCCAGGAACTATACCCCGGACGCACAGAAAAAGGATAAAGAGATTCCAGAATCCTCCACTCCACTCCACTCCACATACCTGTGGACCCAATGCCCAAGATTACGAAAGGTGTCTTGAAACGGGCATTGCACAATCCCAACACTCGGGCCGCTTCCAACTACGTGGTTGAAGATTTAGCCAGACCCCTTGTGCCATGTCTACTTTATAATTCTTGCAAAGTTGTCCTTTAAATCGGAATGCACTTTTGGCAGCTATTGGAAGTATGGAATCCTCCTAACATGTCTGCGCGATTTGATATGACTGATGTCAAATACCGGTTTCCCTACCACGTTTCTCTTCAGATTGAAGTCGTTCATGGTCCAATGACCATCAGACGAGTTGTCGTAGATGAGGGCGCGTCGACTTGCGTAATGTCAATTTCCTGTTGGAAAGCTTTAGGTTCCCCCGAGTTAGCCCCTTCTAACACACTGCTTACTACATTTGATGGCAGAACCTTCCATCCACATGGGGTTTTGCCATCATTTGATGTCACATTGGCCGGTAAGACAGTTGCTGTAGAAGTAGAAGTTCTGGATGCTCCGCTTGATTACAATATGTTATTGGGCAGGAGTTGGACATATGCCATGCGAGCCATTGCATCGGCAGTTTTTCGAGTTGTATGTTCCCATTTGAAGGTAAGATCGTTACAGTCAATCAATTTTCTTTCACTCAGAGAAACAACTAGACTTCTTCGGAGACCACAGTTCCATTGATTGATCAAACCACCCTGGTTGGTGAGAGTTTAGGAGCAGGACTTTACGGGTCATTAATTGGCACTTTTGACCTACCGGCTCCTACCTTATTCGTTAGTACTGAGGGATGTTCATCATCTGAAACTTCCATGGTTAGTTTAACAACTGATTCTGGGTTTCTCCCAACTAATACAAACCCCTCTGTGTCCACCCCTGTTGTAGAAGTTACCCCACCCAGATTCTTATCAAACTGCAACAGAACATATGTTGACTCCATTGGTGTCTGTTGAGTCAAATATAGATTGTGCTACTACTCAGCTCACCAGACCCGATCCATTCTCTTGACAGTTCAGATACTACTTTACCTTCTAAGGAGGAAATGTTAGAAGCCATGACTGACCTGGACATCCTCGTGAACATATAGATCCTGGGTCCTTCTTGTTTCCTTTTCTTAACTTGATAGAGAGAGGCGAATTTTGTCCAACACCCAGTGAAAATACTAATTTCACTTCCTCACAAGTTGGTTTTGTTGAAGAAAATAGATTGAATACCTTGTTGGTGAACATTTTCACTGGGGTCACCAGAAATATTTTTATTGAAACGGGCTGTTATCTCGATGAAATCATTCCATATACCAATCTTTTCCGTGATTTCCATGACATCTTTGCCCGACCTCACGAGGAGGATCCAGGCATTGATCCTACCTGAAAAAGTATTACGCTTAGGCTAACATACTTTTTCTTGTAACATAACTGTATATTTTTGTAAAGCTAGTTTTTGTTATGCTTGTTAGTTAATCTTATGTGTGTTTTTCGTTTCGTGTACCAGATGTCAACCGAACATTTCTTAGGATTTGCTGATGGCACCAGTCGCCACACCTGTCAGTTGGCTGCAACAACTTGGGTCATTTATTCACCCGCTGGCCAACTTGTCTCCTTGGGGGGGTTTGTTTGGGTCCTACCATGATTAATGTGGCTGAATACAGTGCAGTTATAGAACTTCTCCGAGATGCTCTCAGTCATGGCATTTCACATTTGGAGATAAGACTTGACTCACAATTAATTGTATTTCAGTTAACAGATGTCTATCAGATTAGGGATCCTGGATTGCTACGTCAGTTTCTACGGGTTAGACTATTGGAAAGACAATTTGATTCTATTATATATGAACACATTCCAAGAAGTTAAACACATTAGCTGATTCATTAGCAAACTATGTGTTAGACTGGCATTTGCATCATACATTTTCATAAACAACATTACACACATAAAACACATACACATGTAAATAACCGATACTGTATATAGCCGATACTGTACTCAAAAAATATATGAGTTTGGGGTCACAAATCTATCAAGTCATGTCATAAAAGTACAAAAAACTGGGCATAGTAGCCTCAAAAATATATACATAGAAGGGTATCCCTCTCCTATGGAGAAGGAGGGACCTCATCATCATCTACTGCATTGCGATAGCATATGACTAGCCTAGCTATCTTCCGCAGCACCCTAAGCCATGCTGGGGGCACCCCAACTACATCTTCCTACATATCCATAGGTATCTGATCCATACGGCATGCAGGAACTTCGTGAGTCAACCGACTCATTTTTCTTTCTAGGGTCCCCAACATAGCATATGCTGCACCAATATCAGCTGGCCTCACAAAGATGGTAGGATGTCCCTCAGGACGAACAGGCCCAAGATCTGTATATGACACTTGATTAGAACTTCAAAATTCATTTATAAAAATCAAATACTTGAAAAAGTTTGAAAAAATTAAATAATTCTCAAAATTTAAACATACCAATATCTCCCCAGGCTCCACCTGGAGGAAGCACCAGTTCTGGATCATGAGGGAAATCCAATCCAGCATATGGAAACTGCTCGAAAGCGGGCACTTGCCTCTCCCACCACCCCCAGAAATCATCAGTATGATAATAGTAGTGACTTTCCCCACCACCCTGGCGGAGGAATATGTCACCCCAACGGCCTAGTCTGGGCTCACGGGGGTTAACCTGAGGTAGAGGCATCCCCAAACTGATAGCAGGCATCCTCTCAAAGAAGAAAGTACACAAAATACTACCGTACCCAAAATTTTTCATTGTGCCGGATTTGCAACCTGTCAATTGAGATTTCATGCTCGCCAGTAAACTAGTACACCAATCATAGACATGACCGTGTAAGCATTGTACACCAATATGCATAGAGTGCCTGGAAGCTAAGTGTAGTGACGCACTACCTGCCCACTCAGTTGATCATGCTCACTATCACTTTCAAGGGGAGGCCTTCAATGGTTGAAATCAAGACTTGGCTTCCCGATTTCTCCACTTCGGCAATACAATATGAATTCACGTACTCTTGCACAGATCTTACACCCACACGAGAAGACCCCTTTCAGATTGATTACATCTCCTCTCCGTGAGAGACCAGTAATGAAATATATGTCATCAACTGTAAGCTCTAAAGTTTGCCCACGGGATGACAAAAGTATTGGTATCCACATCCCAGTACTGAATAAGTCTTCGAAACAGTTTGTTTAAGGCCCTCATGTTTACGGGTTCGGTAAAACCTTCAATAAACCGCATCTTCGGAGAGCGTGGAGAGTGGCCGGATCTTTGCATGGCCAACCTATCCATGTCCTCATGTTCTCTCTCCCTCCATTGAAGAACCATCCTGCACAAAAAATAAAAATTCTTTGAGTCTCGACGCTTGTGTATAGGTTTTCAAGAGTGAGCGCTACTGTGTATACTACACAGTCACGTATGGGCGCTACTCTGCTTGAGCACAGTAGCTCTCATCGCGTTTACATGCTACTGCTATTGTTACACAGTAGTGCCCTGCTATTGTTACACAGTAGTGCCTGTGCAGCAAAGGTTGTGAGCATCACGTTGCAAGCAATTTTTTGCTCAAAAAATGAAAACTAAACCATGAAAATGCAAGTAGGGTGAATTCTAACTTACTTGGTGGAAGAAGAACGACGTTTGGATGCTTGGTTTGATCGCCACGGAGATTTGAAAATGCAAAAGGTTGCCCCAATCTTTGCCCTACAAAACAATTTGGAAATTGATTTTTAAAATGAAATTATATATATGAATTGGAGTTCGATTTTTACCCACCATTGTTTAATTTTCTATAGTTTCCAAATTTTTCAAAAAATACCTAATTAATCAATTGGAACACATATATGGTACAATACTAATCAAGCTCAATTTTCATTTAATTTTTGTAGAATCAATCTCCTAAGTTTAAAAACTCTTGATGTTAGACCTTGTCAACTAGTTAATAGTTCAAATTCATATATCATTCAAGATTTTTGCCGCATCAACTAATATTTTGTTGAAGACCTAGTTTTGGCAGAGTATGAAGCTATGATCCTAGAAGCTGACCTTTAAGTCATTTTAAGCTCTTGTTTGGACTATTTAAACCTAAACAAGATTGTCGAGCAAACTTGTCCTCTTCAAGCTCGTTAAAGTAATCGAAGGCTCATCCACTCAGGTATAGAATTACCATTTTCTGGGCCTAGGTGGATTAACTACGGAAAAGGTATACTCTAGGTATACTTCTGTATGCGCTAGAAGAGTTATTCTTCCATTGTTTTATACTTTTTCGGGGGAGGAGACTAACTGCACGAAAAAGGACCTTTTGGAGCATTTCTTTAGGGTTTTCAGGCTCTCTAAACATTAAAATACCAAGCGAGCATTCACCTACTCGGGCTCGATGTGAAATCTACGAGAGGGTAGGTAGAGGAATGTTTAAGTTTTTCAACTCTATAAACAGGAAAACACCGGCGAGCATTAATCTGCTTGGGCTCGATACTAAAATCCACGAGCAGATATATGGAGTTATTGTTTAAGTTTTTCAGACTCCTTAAAATTGAAAACACCGGCGAGCAAGAACAGATCTCGACTCGATATTAAAATCCAGAGATCAGTAATATAGAGTAATATTCTATCTCTTCTTCGAACTCTATAAATAATGAAGAAGGTCCTGATTCTTCCTCCCATGGGCTCGTTAAACATTTTACATGGTTGGATCTATTGAGTTTTCATTCTTTCTTGGACTCATTAAAACAACAAGAAAGGTATTCTTTTATCTAAAAAGAATAAGGGATGGGAAAGACGTATCATATCTTCATTGTCAAAGGCAGTTCAGTCAGTTCTATCCTTGAACACAGCACCTACTTGAGTCTATCTTGTCAGTTGGGTTTAGTTTTTGACCTCAGGGTGAACCTTTCCTCCTAGTTCTTTACTCCCCCAGTTGGTTATTCTTCCAACCATATGGAGGGTCTGATAATGTCTCTTACATTTCAGGCTTATTATTTACCCCATTATGTCAGAAACTGCTTGAGTCACCTTGTGTCGTGCTCAATGTTCAAGGATATACCCTGTGTCGGCCATTCTGCAGTTTACCTTGACCTCATGTGTTGGCCTTCCTAGTGTCAGTCTTGTTACATATTATTCCATATCATCTCTTACCAGTTGAGTGTCCCTCGAGTTGGATGATGGAGGATGCCTTAAGGCCTCCCTTCCAGCGAACTTCTTCCCATCGACATCAACTCATTTTACTTTGGGAATGAAGTTTAGAGTTTCGGTTAGTACCTTGGATATTGCAGTCACCAGTGGCAATTTTCCTCGCTATTGAAAGATGAGAATACATCAATGTCTCTTCTTCGAAAGGATCCCCAAGTGTTCGACTCCAAGTCCATTTATTCACATTTGGCGAATCGTAGTTGGTACCTTGGACCCCCATCATCATTATCGGTGGAAGGTCCTCGCGTTTGTTAACGGTATACATCAATGACGGTAATCAAACGATACCCCCCATGTTCGACTGTCAACTCATCTATTCACAAGGTTAGGGTTTGTACCTAGTGTTGTTTTGGATGAAGACCTTGGGATTTTGGATGACAGCACCTCATTTTGTTATCACCCAAGTTGCGCAAGACCGAGCCTCACTTGTATTCGGCTCTCCCTGAGACATAGATCCAGTTTGTTGTCATGGCTATGATCTCTCAGTTTGACATGGATCCACGCTTGTATTCCAAGTGGCCATGCTTTATATACATCTCCTTTTTATGTATCGGAGATCATGTTGTACCACACTGCACATCTATATGATGTCAAAGATGTAATTGCTAGCTGACCTTGATCTTTGTTGCAGGTGTTCTTGTAACTTGTTTTCTCCGGTTCTTTGCTACTCCTCTGGCTTTGGATTATAATGTATTTCGGCCATCGTTTCCCTCTGACCTCACACATTAGGGGGCATCTGTTATAGGTCAAACTTGCACCTCTCCGTCCGTGATCACCTTGAGCTGTTGATCACCACAAAATGACAACTTGGATGGAGGAGCATGTTGACCCTAGATGATACTTTGACTTACTCCATTTCCTGACATTACTGGAAAAACCATAAAAATATCATTCTGAGATATGAGCGCTACTCTATTTCAATAGACTAGTGCCTGTACGCTACTCCAGTGTATAATAGTAGCGCTCAAAGCCTTAGAAGCGCTACTCCTTCTCAGCATAGTAGCGCTCAACATTTAAAAATCGATGAGCGCTAGTTGACAAGCACCATAGTAGCGCCCTAAACGCTACTTCACTAAACAATAGTAGCGTACATCTCAAAAGATGATTAAAAAATAATTAATTTCACGAGGAGGATTAGTTTGCTGGTAGTTTCCCAACTTCCTCCATAACCATATCTCGACCTGAACTACTTCTCTGATCCTATAAATACAGAAAAGACTAAAGAGAAAGGTTAGATGGATAGATGGAGAAACTTAGAGACATAGAGATATAAAAGAGAAGCTTGCATTGGAGGAGTTGATGCTAAAGATATCCAAGCCAGAGAAGAGCAAGATCCCAGAATTGAGTTCCAAGAGCATGTCACAAAGTTAGGTATACTTGTACATCAATTTGCATTTGACAATAAAGGTGGAAGTGTCTTTCTTGTTCCAACTTAAATGTTTTCTAAAATAATATCTTAATTTGGATCTGTTTTGGTCGATATCTAATGTTTAACACTGCTTTTGTTTCTTTCAAACATTATATATTATCCAAGATACGCTGAGAAAGGTGTTTGTCTTGCAGGTTTACTGAACAGAAGGTGAATTTGAGGACTGAGCGCAAGATCAAATAAAAGCTAGGATCGAACGTCGGTTAGAAGGTATGTTCTCAAGGTTTACAACTCATTTCTTTTCATAAATATCTCTGCAATACAGTTAATACACTTACCTGTCACCCCATCCCAGTTGATAGCAGTAGTTTCCTTGCTATAGGGTAGTTTTGCCCGCTAACACTTAGAGGAAGCTAGCCTCTGAATTCAAAATGAAGGATCTTGGCCTAATATATTGGGATTAGAGGTGTGGTAGATATCGGGTGAAATCTTCCTCGGTCAGGGGAATTACACAGTTGAGATCTTGAGTAGATTCAGTATGATGGACTGCAAATCCATGGCTACACCTATGATGACAAAACAAAAGAAGCTAGTCGATTCTGCTTCTTATTCATATTTGATGTATCTCATGACGTACAAGTAGTCGATTGGATCCTTAACAAGATGCTTTGCAATGAGCACCCTGAGCCAATATATTATTGGGTTGAGTCATGTACATTGGGTTGTGACAAAGCATGTGATAAGCTACCTATGTGGTATAGTTGGATATGATCTGAAATATGTCTCAAGAGATGAAGTGAAGCTGCAAAGATATACAGATACTGACTGGGTGGAGTGCAGTGGACAGAAAGAGCTCCTTGGAGTGTTGGTTTAGCTTGAATCAATTATCATTAACAAAAAACAGGATTATGTGGCACCCAATATAGCAGAAGTAGAGTATATTGCAGCCAATGTCACAGGACTATTTGATCTAATATCACTTCATCCAAGACATAGTGAAAAAGTACATGTATGCATATAGATATATACATGTATATGTATATGTATACATGTATATATATGTATATTTATATACATATATGTATATACATGTATTTATATACATATATGTATACATGTATATATACACATATATGTATACATAAAAAGCATATATATGTGTGTGTATATACATATACATACACATAAAAACGTATATACATATATGTGTATATATACTTGTATGTATATATGTATACATATATATACATATGTATATATATATATATATGTATGTACGTCATATATACATACATATATATATATATATATATATATATATATATATATATATGTGTGTGTGTATATATAGACATATGTATATATATTTATATATGTATATAAATACATGTATATATACATATCATGTATATAAATACACATATATGTACATGTATATGTATATATATAAATATATATATATCTACAGGTATATGTATATATATAAATATATAGATATATACATATAAATATACATATATACATATATGTATATATATAAATATATGTATATATATATTTTTATATATGTGTGTGTACACATGTGCACATATATAAATATATATGTATATGTATATATGTATACAAATATATATGTATACAAATATATATATATATATAGACATGTATATATATACATATGTGTATATATAGGTATACATGTCTATATATATATATATATATAGATATACATGTTTATATATATATATATATATATATGTTTATACATATATATATGTACACGTGTGTACATATATATATGTTTATACATATATATATGTACACGTGTGTACATATATATATGTTTATACATATGTATGTGTACATATATATGTGTGTGTGTGTGTGTACATGTGTACAAATATATATATATATGTACACACATGTACGTATATATATATGTATAAATGCATAGATATGTGTACATATATATGTATGTATATATGTGTAAATATGTTTACATATTTATGTATGTATATATGTAGAAATGTGTACAAATATAAATATATACACACATATATATATTTATATAAATGTGTATAAATATATATACATATATATATTTATATATGTATATATATACATACATATTTATATATGTATATATATATATATACGTACATGTGTGTACATATATATTTATATATATTTGTACACATTTCTACATATATACATACATAAATATGTACACATATTTACAAATATATACATACATATATATGTACACATATCTACACATATATACATATATATATACATACACATATGTATGTGTGTGTATATATATATATTTGTACACATGTATACACATACATATATATATGTATACACATGTACATATATTTATATATGTATAATATATTCACGTGTGTACATATATATATGTATGTGTACACACACACACACATATATATATATACAAATGTATGTGTACAAATATATATATATACACACATACACACACACACACATATATATAAGGCATTGGGTAGACATTCATTTTTTGAACTTGAGTCATATGAATAGAGTAGTATATATATATATATATATATATATATATATATATATATATATATGTGTGTGTGTATGTATATATATGTATGTATGTATGTATGTATGTATGTGTGTGTGTATATATATATTTATGTATATATATGTGTATATATATATATCAATCATCTGAACTTGAGTCATATAGCTAAAGGTGATATATGTATATGTATATATATGTGTGTATTATTAGATATATATATATATCTAATAATACATATATATCTAATACATATATCTATATGTATTGTATATATATATATCTATATATCTATATATAATACATATATATATATATATATATATATGTATATACATATATATATATATGTGTATTATATACATACATAAATATATATATATATATACATATCTATGTATATATATATGAGCGAGCATTGGGTAGATATTTACTCTCTCTCTGAGCTTGAGTAATATATGTACGTATGTGTATATATATATATACATATACATATATATATACATGTGTATATATACTATACATGCGTATTTGTATGTATGTGTATATATACTGATATATGCATATATATATACGTATATATATATATATACATATACGCATATTAGATAAGCATTCACCCTCTGAGCTTGAGTCATATGGCTAGAGGTGAATGGCCTAGATAGAGTGTTGATGTCTCGACATATGAGTGACAGATATTCACGAGAGGTGGATGGCTCAAACATCATGATGGTTCTACAGCTGGAAGTTTTCCACTCATGGGGCCATGTGGAATTGGCTAGTGATGGATGGTCCTATAGATGAGCAGTCTTGGTTGGATTCCATTCACGGGGCCATGGATTTGGTTAGTGATGGATGGCACTATAGCCTTGGGTGACTTCCACTCACAGGTTCATGGATTTGACTAGTGATGGATGGCCCTACAGATGTGCAGAAATAAGTGACTTCCACTCACGGGGCCATGAATTTGGTTAGTAATGGATGGCTCTACAGCATTGGGAAATTTTTTTACCACGGGAAATGGCCCATGTGTTAGTGGAGTACCACGGGGTCATAGATTTGACTAGTGGACTGCCACAGGACCATGTGTATTGGTTAGTGGAGTATTATGGGGCCATATAATTTGGCTAGTGGAGAATGATACATTCACTCATGGGAAATGACCATATGCACATGGTTAGTGGTGAATGGTCCTGGAGTAGCCTTACTTAGACCATGGCTAAGTGAATAAGGATCGAGGTGTTGGCACAGTCTGTGATTTGGCTGGGAGTATGTAACTCCAAATATGGACATTCTCTCCAAGTGTGAGGCTTGGCGTGATACAAAATGTATCCCTCATTGAGAGGCAATGTTGATGTTTTCTCCAGTATGCAGCATTTTATGAATGGGGCTCGGGGTAATATATTATATGATAGAGGGATATTGTTGAATTGACAAGATCTAAGAAGTGTCCATGACTTCTTAGTGTGTCTATTCAACATTAGACCTCTATGATAGAATAGATCGGCATATTGGGGAGAAGAATAACATCATCATCGTGAAGAAATTTTTTTAATAAATAAGGAAAATCCAATAATAAAGTGGACAACATTAAAATCAACATTGAAGTGGTCAAATAGTAAGTCGACCCCGGCAGAAAGACAAGTCAACCTCATAAGTGAAAAACAAGTGACTTGATGTGTATAAATAGAGAGTAATATAAATAGATACCTCCAACAATTCATTTGAACACACATTCGTCCAAGGCATCTTCTCTTATCTAGTGTGCAATTCTATTAGGGCAAGTGAAGTATCAAGGAAGCATTTTGAAGTGTTCTCATCTCTCTTTAGGATTCGCTATCTCTCCTCTTAAAGTGCACACCCTATGTAGTTGGTGATGTTTATGATACCCTTGTGATTAGGGTTTCTTCATTGTATTGTTGTACTATGATTGTTGGAAAGATATTCTTAAGAAAAGTTGTTGGGTTTTATCCCCATTGGGTTTCCTAGGATAAAATCTTTATGTCTCTTGTGCATGGTTATCTTTCAGTGATCCTTGCTTATTTCCGCTGCAATTGTATGTTGAAATTTTAGTGTATAATTATGTCATGATAAAAGTGGGATTATAATCATTAGGACGTAATTATCAAGATCTAAAATTGTATTGCTAAGTTATAAAAATTCAACAGAATGGCGTGGTTCTTCCTAATATTTATGACTACAACCGACTCTCCTATGACAATAAGGTTCCTGATATGCCTTGAATCAAAGGATTTTTAACCCTTAGAAGAGTGCTAGCACCTTGGCTTGATTAATTATTTATTTCCCTAACTCCCTATTCAAATGTTACTTTCTCGGTTTCCTTTAGATCAAAGACGATCCCCCTCCCCACCTTTGACTTGTACTTGCCACTCCTAAACTTGTTGATTGTCCCATAATGGTTATTGTCTAGTATTAAGGATGATAAGAGGGTGGACTTTGGTACACTTATGCATGTGTGGGAAGTGTAATACAAGCCTCACACTTTCGACCACTTCATTCGGGTGCCTCGATGGCAACCTTAGGTGCTAGACGCCCTCACCGGGAATTGAACCTTGGCCACCAATCAAAAATATGCATTCCTTACTAATGGATCCACCACCTTTGGGTGTGTTTCTCTTTACTTTTTATGATTAAACGGTCTCTTTATTATTAGGCATTCTTATCTTTCATTAGTAGGTTGCTCATTGAATTTTATTAAAATCTTAATACGTACTTAATCATGTGACCCTATTTTAGACCTAATCTTTTGTGACCTTTAATTAATTTTATTGATTATTATTACTTATTCCAACCTTATATCTTGTATTTTATTATGTTATTACATCCTATTTTACTTATTAGTAGTAGTATTTAAGTTTGTCATAGTCTCTGATTTTTTTTTGTTTATTATAGATTCAGATTTTTTTTCAAATGACTAACTTTCCCCTTAAACCTATAAATTATTCATGATGCCTTTATGTTTTCTATATTTTAAAGTTGGTTTATATCCCTTAACGATGGGTGGAGTGTCTGCTCAAAATGTTGGGAATGTTTCAAATCTTGAACATAGTTGATATACCATAATATACTACTACTATGATGGATTGTGAATTTTTTTTATAGTGCTAACCACATAAATATTCCTATCTTGAGGAAATTTTTCAATTTCGACAATATCTTCCACCATCATTTATGTTCCACCACTTCTAATTTTTCCATATTGGGACCATAACCTAATTTGGCACTATATGCACTTAAGCCTTGATTTTTAGACCATTTAATATCATCATCACTCTCATTGAGATTTAATGAATTGTCTTTTAATTGTAATATAATTTGGAACCATTCCACATCTAGATCGTCTTTTAGGTTTAAATCTCGTGCAATCTCCATCCTTGTTTCCAGTCTTCTATCTCATAATGAGAGGAAGCATCCTCTAAGCTAAAGATACATGAATCATAAAAAAAATCTAGAAGAGGACCAGACAGTCTATGATTTCCCAAACATCGTATCGAAGGATATTCTTCAATCCTAACCTTGTTTTCCCTTCCTACTTTTCAGGCTAACCATTTGTCAACTAGGGGAAAGGATTTGACCATACCTTTCCATATAATGGATTCTCCCTTTGATTATTTCCTTTCTCACCTTATCCATTCCTCCATATTACCTTCTCCAATATATTTATTTTTAGCCAATTTGCACCATAACCCTTCATTCTTTATTAGTCTCCACATACTTTTTTATGTTAAATCTTGATAAGGAAATGTAGATATTCATCAAGCGCCACCCTCATACCTCTTTAATATTAGATATCCTATACCATTTTACCAAATGAATCCCCTCTTTCTCTTGCTAACTTGTCCATAAAAAGTTGAAACATATTCTTATAATTTTGTTGAGAATTCCTTTCGAGATGTGTGCCAAAGACATCCACTAAATTAAGATAATTTCTAAAATAGATTTTACCAACACCAATCTTCCACCATGAGACAACCACCCAAAATACCAATTTGAAACACTATCTTCCATTTTTTCTTAGACAACCACAATGAAGCAGATAATTTGATGAAGCAGATAATTTGTAATAATTTAGTTTCAGCTAAAAACTCAAATGCTTAATTCTTTTATCTAAAGGACCAACATTAAAGGGAAAAATCTAAGCAATTTGTCTTTCCATTGCTTCTTCCAATCCATTAAAAATCAAAGATGATTTGCTCAAGTTTACCTCCATGCCAATTGATTTACAATACAAATATAAAATAGTTTTAAAAATTGTCATCTCTTTAATAGATCCCAACCCGAATAACATGATGTCATCTATAAACAACAAGTGAGTAGTATTTTTAGATTCCATTCTTTATATGCCCTTAATGATACCCCCATCTCTTTGCATCCGATATTAATATCCTAAAACCCTCAAGTATTAAAAGAAACAGAAAGGGAGGCAATGGTCACCCTTACCTAAGTTCCCTTGAAATGTCAAAGAATATAGATGGGGATTAATCAATAAGAACAAACAAGGGAAGTTGAAGAGAGGCAATCTATTATCCATTTTATTGTCTTATTCTACCTACCAATTTGAATCAAGAGAAATCTTAAATAACACTAATTTACCTTGTCGTAAGCTTTTGCAAGGTCAATTTTCATTACCATTGTTTTAAAAGTTCACTTATCTTTATTACGTGCCTGCTTTCTTGAGCTATCCTTATTGCGTTATGGATTTACCTATTGAATAAGAAACCAAACTTCTCTTTTGAGATGAAACTTGATAAATTAAGTTTCAATTTGATGGCTATAATGTTTGAGATAATTTTGTAAATCAAATTACATAATGACATATGCCTATAATCCTCAAAAGTGGTTGGATCGTTCTTTTTAGGGATAGAGGCTACATAGGTGGAATTTAGAGCCCTGAAATATTTCAAGAAGTTCTAGATTCTTCCGCTACACGCAAAAACACTTCCTCAAACATCTCATAAAAATGCAAATAGAAATCAACTATACAACCATCCAAGCTTGGAGTCCTTGCCACCTAAATGAATTTAAAATTGGTTTTAACTCTTGTTTTGAAATTTATGCTTCCAAGTCTTCGTTCATTTCATCATCAATAAGCCTAGGGAACAATCTTACTAATGTTCGATTAAAACAAGGTATATCCATATAGGTCGAACACCTTAAGAAACTGCTCACACAAATAGATCGTAGACTTACACACCAATGCATTACGTAGTTAAAACCCTTAGAGAGGGAAATAGTCCATGGCCCTATCCAAACAACCACTTGAGGCAATAGAGACCATCGGCAAATCAAGTGTTAAGCCACTTATCAATATAGTTTTTAAGATCTAGGAGAAAACGAATCCTCATACCACTTGATGTCCAAAACATATTGTGATTGTTGGATTATACAATTACAAATGAATACCAAAGAAACACACTTTACCTAAAGACAACATTAGTCCAATTTTATCTTGGCTAACTCCCAACTGTCTAAATATCCTAACATCCATGCTTAAGAACAACTTGGGATAGGATTGAAGGATTTACAAAGGTGACACAATAGTACAAGGATGGAGGCATTAGAGCTTATCCCCATTAATGAAAACTTAATTAACTCCTAACATAGATATGAGTTTGGAAAACTTCACTTATGTAAGAGACTTTGTGACAATGTCAACAACTTGATCATCTATAGGGAAAAAGAGAACTTTGAGAACATGATTCTGAATAGGCTTTCTTATTAAGTGCATGTGCATCTCAATGTGTTTGTTGCATTGACGTTGAATTTGATCTTTGGCGAGCTTGATGTCAATATGATTGTCACACCATAATTTTGTTGGATGTTGTTATTGGAATCCAACATCTGAAAGGATCTATTGAAGCCACAATGATTCTTTAATTGCATTAATTATGGCGCGATACTTTACTTTTACGTAAGAAAGACCAAGACTGAAAACATCACTTGCAGTAGACTTTTGATCATCAGGGCCACCAAATCGACTAGAATCAGTGAAACCAACCAACAAAAGAGTCCCCACTAAATTGTAGTGAATCCCAAATTGAATTGTACCCTGGATACACCAAAGTATATTTTTTGTTGTTTTCTAATGACTTTCATGCAGCATTTACATATATCGGGAAACAAGACCAATGTCAAAGGAAATATCAGGACATGTATGAATTAATTACAAAAGGAAACCAACGAACTGACAGTACAACATGGCATCTACTTTGGGTTTAGTGCAAGTGACAACAAGTTTGACTCCAAACTGGAAGGAAGATAAGGATAGTTTACAATCTTCCTTGTGAAAGGGATGAAGAAGGTCACAAGCATACTTAGATTGAGAAAGAAAAAATCCTTCTTTGGTTTGCAATATGTATGGTTCAAGGTTGGATTTAACATGGGTTAAAACTTTAGGGTCACTGCCAATGAGAATAAGGTCACCAACGTAAAGAACAAGGATTATGAGATGGTTTCCTACTTTCTCGATATAGAAATTGGGGTCATAATGACATCTAGAGAAACCGATGTCAAGAAGAAAGATATCCATTTTGGCATACCAAGCCCAAGGAGCTTGCTTAAGTCCATAGAGACATTTCCCAAGGTGACAATCAAGGTTGGATTCATTCTAAACATATCCAAGAGTTAATCCCATGTAAAGTTCTTGTAAATCCCATGCAAGGTGGATTGACATCCATTTGATGGACCTCCCATTTATATGAAGCAACAAGGGCTAGAACAAGGAAAATGGAGTTCAATTTTTCTATGGGGGAAAAGGTTTCATTATAGTCAATCCCTTAAACTTGAGAAAATAATTTAGCAACTAATTGGGCCTTATGTCTTTCAACAATTCCATCTTATGCATACTTATTTCTATACATCCATTTCCATCTAAAAAGTTTTTTTTCCTTTCGAAATAGGTTCAAGATCCTAAGTACCATTCACCATTAAGGAATGATATTATTCATTCATTGTTGCATCCCAATATATATGGCCAAAAGATTTTTCAAATGCACCTGGATCATGAATCTTTAAATCTTGAGCTAAAAAAGAAGAGTCTCACTAGAAATATGAATGTGTTTGGTGTTGATCTATATGATCATCGACAAGATCTCTAGCTGCTTCTTGTGTTGTATGGACCTTTCTAGGAAGTGATGGTGCTAGTGTAGGTTCATGTTGAATGGACCCAACTGGGTGAAAGGTAAGCAGACGAAGGTGTATTTTCATCTTCATTATCATCATCTAAATGAGAAAACATAATAGGATCATTACAATAAAAGTTGGGAATTGAAGATGGCATAAACGTCGAATTAGGCTCACAAATTGAGAGATTGTCATTAAATTTAACATCTCTCCTAATAATAATTTCACTAGAATGAGGTTGAAGAAGTATATAACCTTTTACATCTTCAGAATATCCAACAAAAATTCACTTCTCACTCTTAGGCTATATGATTTCCGCTTTTCATCAAGATGTGAGCCCATGCTTCATTATCAAACACACGAAAGTGTCTTACATATGGTTTAATTTTTTATTTTATTTTTTTAATGAGAATGGATAGTTGTTATATTAATAGAAATATGTTCGTGTCTCTGAGCAGTAGAGTACAAAAGGTGGCCATTTGCATATGTCTACAAAATCTCTCCTTAAAAGGAGTTATAAAAATAAAGTCATAAATTCTAACTGCTTTGATAGTTCTGCTATACATATTGTCTCCTGTGACACTATTGGTGTCCATAACAGTCTTAGTATAATTACTGTTATTCCTCCCTTCTATAAACCATGAAAAATGGAAGAGTTCCCTTTTGAGGGATAGCTTCATTTGGCTACCTTGAAGGAAGATTTAGTCGGTAGAGTGTTTTATGTCGTGGGATTTTTCTAGATGAGCATCGCCTCTAGTAGTAGACTGGATGAAATGAAGTATCCTTTCTTGTCAGAGCGCTTCCAATATAAAAAAAAAAATTGGACTTTGGCTTGCAGATATTCCACCTCGGATGCCAATATTGCTACCTTCATCTGTAGTTCAACGTTCTTGTTGAGTTCCAATTAAATTTATATCACCATGGAGTATTATTGTTCCCTTTTCTCCTCCTTTGCCCCATACATGTGTCGGTTCATGTGATGATTTTTTTAAGTCATGTTGATGTGTGATTACAATAATGGGTCCCAAGTTGGGTCTTCTCATGTTCTCTCCAATCTTTCCATTTAGAGCATCGTGGCACATTTTGCCTCCTGGTCTGCTTCATCATTTAATTCTCTGAGGATGTGTTTAACATGAATATGATCTATCTGGTCCAGTTCCCCTCTTATTCGTTCCATGAGACATTGGAGGGTGAGGTATTGAGGAGTGGACTTGGTGCAGAGGTACCTTATGATGAGTGATGAGTCCCAATATTTGTGTTATTCGAATGCCTTGTTGTCTTACTATTATGCATCCTTGGTATAATGTGAGAGCTTCCACATGATTATTATATGTTACTCCTAGACCCCATTAGTATCTTATCAGCATTTGTCCCTCAAAGTTGAAAATAACCCCCTGCTCTTGCCGCTCCTGAGTTCCATTTTGATGCCCCATCAAAATGAAGGCAACATTGTCCCTATGTACTTCTCCAGATGTCAAATTCTTCCTTTGTCATTCTTAGGTGCCAATGTGGGGGGTGTCCATTTTTAGGGGAGATTGGGATTGGGTGTTGAGGCTGCCCATATTCTACCAACCATTCAGATTCCTCAATGTTGAGAGTGCTTGTGTTTCTTGTTCACGAGTGGGATAGGCATTCAAATAGGAGTCCTTTAGCTTGAGTGGCGACCCTGGCAGGGTCTGGCATAGTATTTTAGAATATTTGGTTATTTATTGCTAGCCAAATCTTCCACTTATAAATTTTGGAAGAGTCGTCCATGCTTGCTGAAGAGAAAATTTTCCTTTGAATTTTTTCATGTATCGAATGATCCAGGAAATAAATGTTGCTTTTCTATCGAGGAATATTGTCCTTGTTACCCAACTTGCCTAATGTCGGGGTCCAAATTTCTTTGGCAAAGGGGCACTCCAAGAATAAATGAATCATCATTTTTTTGGGTTTTAGAGCACATGGAACATACCAAGGGCCCGTGGATACCTCTCTTCTTAAGATTCTCTCTAGTAAAATATTTGTCATGAGTCAACAACCAACAAAAAAATTTACTTTTCGGGGTCCTAGAGTAGTCTAGATTTGCTTCCACGATGTGGATTTAGGGAGAGTTCCTTGATTTTGAAGGAGAGTTACATATCCTTATGACACTTTGTAGGTTCCCTTGGCTCCCCATCCTCTAATATCATGTTTATTCTGGTTGATTAGAGATTCCTCGGCCATATTCTAAAGAAGCTTGCGATAGTCATTTTGGATGTGAGGAGGGGAATTTAAGGCTCTCCAACCACTCCAGTTTCCAGTCCTTTCATCCCAATTGCTTATATCCCATAATTTTTCAATGCTTGTCTCTTCCATCCAACGTCGGAGGTCCTGTAGTTTAGTATGTTTTTTCAAGGGTGGATGAGATGGGATTTTAATAAACCACAAGTTAATTCTCTTGCCATTTACTTGGACCCAATATAAGTCTTTTATGTAAAAGTATCAAGAGGATCTACATGGATTCTAGATTTGTGTACAGTAACCTACCATTATTTTTTTGTCAAGTTCACGTAGACTACTTCTTCCCAGGTTTTACTGCTTAATACTTTATTAACCCAACTATTTCTATTGGATGTTATTTTCCATGATATTTTTTCCCCAAGTGCAAGATTGAAAAGGTAAGGGTTGCGTACTTGTAGGCCCCCTGAAGCTATGGGACTTTTTATAGTATTCCAATTGACCAAGTGGAATTTACCTTCTTTGTTTTTTCCTCCTTTCTAGAGAAACTTTCTCATATTCTTATTGATTTGACGAAGGATTCCTTTTGGGGCCATAAGAAGGGCACATTGGAATATCGGTAGAGTTGAGAGGAATGCTTTGAGAAGAACTAATTTGACTGCTTGGTTTAACCACTTTGATCTCCAATGTTCTATTTTTTTGTTTAAATTTGTATACTATAGCCTTTAATACTTTCGATGTAGGTATTTGTAGGGTGACGAGGAGACCCAAATACTTAAAGCTATCAAATTTTACTAGGGTTGGGATGCCTAAAATCCTAGAAATGTCTATCAATGTTCGTTGGTCAATTTTCCAAGTGTGTATACTGCTTTTGTATTTATTTATTTTTGCTCTTAAATCTTTGCAAAATTATGTTAGGACTTGCTCAAATCGTTGGGAAATAGTGATACAGGATTTGTCTTCCAGCAACGTGTCGTGCCATGATTTAACTTATCAGTGAACTATGAATCATTTAACTCTCTAAATACATATGTCATGGTAATACTAGGAATACTTCTCTGTCGTCTCTCCTCCTCCAATTTTCAACTCAAAAAATATACCATAATTATGTACAAGAATGGTGAGAGGGGACATCCTTGCTTGATTCCTCAATTGAGTTAGAAGAAGTCAGTTTCCCTACTATTTATCAATGGTGTGATCCACGGTCTCCGTATGAACACCTTTATCCAATCAATAAAATTTGTGGAAATTCTGAATTCGTGCATTACTTCGAATAGGAATTCATGTTGCACTTGGTTAAATGCATTGGCCATATCAATTTTGATGGCCATTCCTTTCTCCTTTTGCTAGTGTGAATGGATTCCTGAACCAAAAGTATGTTGTCCATAATCTATCGCTTGTTGGTTTCAATCTATTGGCTAGGATTTCGTTAACATTTTATAGGAAGCATTGCAGAGAGATTGAACAAAATCCGTTGAAAGAGGATGGGGAGTGCTCTTTTGGGATAAGGGCTAAGAAAAAGGAATTAGTTCCTCCTCCAAGTTTCAGCTTGAATTGCGACTGAATTATCATTCTATAGAGGTCCTTTTTTATAATCGGCCAGCATGCTCTATAGAAGTGGATAGAGAACCCATTAGGCCTAAGTGTTTTATCTGGTTCAAGTTCCTGTATATCCTGGATGACTTCCTTTGCAGTGATGCAATTTATAAGAAGGGAATTAACCTCTATAGTGAATAACTGGGGAACATGAGAGAGGAGCTTGGTCCTCTTAATCCCATTAAGTCCTTTGAATATGGTTTAATTGTAGTCCATGCTTATTCCATCGTCATTTCTTATAAAACCTTTGTGGGAGTGCAATTAATTATGTAATTGGAATAATTATTAGCTTTTTCCCAAAAAAGAGGACTCAGTCCCTTAGATTAGATCATACAGTTCACCATTTCATTTAAAGTGTGGTTCTTTCTCGCAACAAATATGTTTTGTTGTGGGGTGTATGGAATAATATGTTGCATTTTCATTCCATGTGCAGCACAGTAAGTGATAAATTTATTGTTAACGTATTCACCTCCAATATATGTTCTTAACTTTTGGATTTGATGTCCATATTGTTTTTCTATGAGAGGTTTGTAGGCCAAAAACATATCAAAAACTTCACTCTTAAGTTTTAAGAAGTAAATCCAAGTGTGTATGGAGAAGTCATCAATGAAAGTTAAGAAGTGCTTGAACTCAGAGAAAGAAGCAAAAGGAAGCGGACCACACAAATCACTATGAACAAGTTACAAGGGAGTCGAGGCATGCCAAGAGTCATGCTTATCCAATTTTTCATGATGATATTTTCGAAGAACACACTTGGGACGAACATGATCTTTGTAAGAAACGAGAGGAAGACTAGTCACCATTGTCCAATTATATAGGTGTTACAATAAGTGATAGTTTAGATAACCAAATAACTCATGCCAAACTCTACTCAAGTCATCACTATGAGCAATAAAATTCAGTGGAAAAGATGATGACCCAAAGTTGTCAAATATGTACAACCTAGTAATATCATCAGCAATTCCAATTTCTAGGACATTCTTAGGATATTTTAAATCCTTTATTACAACTTGATAAGGTGAAAACTCTATAGTTTTACCTTCTCCTTAATAAGTGATATGATAGATCGATAAGGATTGTGGGAAAGGTTCAAAAAACATAATACATCTTTGAAATTACCATCGACTGGATGAACTATTCCAGACCTCACAACACTAAGAGATATATCATCACCAACAAATATTTATTTTGTGTTACATTCATTAAGAGCATAAAAAATGGATTTATCCTAAGCCATGTGATCATGAGCAACTCATTAGAATAAAAAGTATATGATGCATTAGAGGAAAAACCATAAGCAAAAAGTGCATGTCCATGAGAAGAAGAATCAAAAGTTATGTTGTTCTTCTTCATTGATGTCTCTAAGGCTTCCATCTTCTTGAAACATTTAAACTCCAAATGACCACCTTTTCTATAAAAATTATAACATATCTCGGTCTTCATGCCTTTTGATTGGTTCCCTTATAACCATTAGGAGGAGGAGTTGGTTGAGAGGGTTTGGGACCCTTGTTTTGTTTATTGTTTTGAGGTTGTTGCTTCTTCAAATTATTGGTTTTATCCTTTTGCTGCAATATTAAGGATTTCTTAGATGTACCTATAGTGCTGATAACTCCAAGATGAAAGAACATATATTGCTCTCTAATCAAGGAATTATAAAAATATTCAAAAGAGGGCATTTGGTAAGTATCCCCTTGACTAATAAGAGTATTTATAGTGGATCAAAAAGTAGATACAAAAACATAATAAGTATTGTCAAGCATAAATATAAGAATAATATATATGAGTTGGTCATCTATATTTATTATTTTTACATTTTGCAAGTAAAAGTCCAACTGTTTTGAACTTAAAAAATCTTAAATGCAAGAGAAATCATTGGGATTTAAAGCAATCACTTTGTTTTCAAGCCGGTGGGCTCGAATCTCACTATGCTTACCAAACATGATTTCCAACTTTTGCCATGCTCTATTTGGGGTTTCAATTCCATGAAGGTGAAACTGAAGGTCACTAGATATGGACATTCCAATTAATCCACATGTTTCGTCATTTTTATTATCCCATTTGGATTTCTTTAATGCATTAAGAGGGGCAATTTTTGTACCTAAAGTAACCCGGTTAAGTTCTCTACTTCATAGTAAATCCTCCATACAAGATTTCCATGACAAGTAGTAGGAACTAATAAGAAAAAAAATCACTTGGACTATCCATATTATAATATGTAGGTAATATGGCTTCAAAAACATAAACTAATGGTTTGGATTCAAAGCTCCTGAAAAAATAAGCAGTTAAAAAAAAGACAATGAAAATGGACTTCGAATGTCAAAGTTACGCTATTTTGAAAGAAGAAGAAAAAAACATAAAATGGAATTAGGGAGCAACATGGCAAGTAGAGGATTATCCACATGGCGATGGGTGTACAATGAGGTTGTTGAGTAATAAATAATTCCCCCTCTTCACTAACTTTTCCTATGAAATTACTTTTATGAATAAGTGTATTTTATTTTTTTATCTTGAATAAGTGACCCACTTTTATAAAACAAATGAAAAGCATTTTTACAATGAAGTTATTTGTAAATTAACCCCGTATGCAGGTGTTAATTGATCATGGGCGGAGCACATGGAAAGAGAATGTGGCGATCAGCGATGGACACCTACTGGAAGATAGGGATCATAGGAAGCAAGGTGGTCATTATAAACAAATATGTGTTTGGATTATGAGGTAAGTCGATAGTCGGGAGGTAAGTACAGGCGTAGAAATGATATTTAATAGGAGGGCCTGAACTTGGGAGGAGCAAATGTGTTGTACGCAGGGAATTTTTGTCCTTATTGGTGGTCATTCATCAATGGGTAAGAGCTTTTACTCTAAGGCGTGGTAACTCTATCGGGAATCATTGAATTTAATGGTGTCGATGTCATATGTGCTTCCATTCTGTATAAGGACAGATGCCGAGGGTGTATGAGGAAACAACGAGATGTAGTATCTATTTTGAATGTGGTTGATAAGCCAACTGTTGGTAGCTTGGAATTAGGGTGGTTGGGACGATGGCGTTGAGTGACAAATGCAAGGGAATTCTAAGTGTCGGTTCAAGGAGGGCCAATAGAGAATAACTCTGGGCCGCTCAAGTTGCATGGCTCTATAAGGAGACAATCCCATAGTTTATTTAGGATGAGATAGAGGAGGCAGAAAAGGATCTCTGGGATGAATTGGAGGTAGCAAATCCCATCGAAGAGTTTTTGGTGTTGAAGGCATCGATACAGGATCCTGGATCGACCCGTGCGTGGCTACAGTTGTATGAGATGGCAGTGTCGATGTTTTAGATTATGAAGGCGATGTTAGCTCGGGTGTTGCTGGAGAGGGAGGAGAAAAATAAGGGTGACGAAGTGTTGGTACACTTCTGGAAGTTTCACCGTGCTCATACCAAACTAGTGCATAAGAAGATTGATGTAACTTCCAAGCATATGGGAATTCCATTCTTTCCAAAGCCGGCTATGGAAGGAAGTTTTGTTGCAGGGGTGCCTCTTACTGGAATAGGTGGTTTGGTGGCTGATAGCCAGGTTTTTTTATTGTTGTTATGGTCTTTGCTGATGGTATTTTCTTCAGTGATTTTTGCAAACAGTTTGAATAGGGTTGTTATCATTGTGTTTCAGCTGTCTGTAGTGGGTTTATTTTTAATGTTTAATAGAGGGATGAAGACTGGTAAGTTCCTTGTTTTCCCCACTAGGGAGGGGTAATTTTGGTGTTCGAAAGCTGTATGGTTGTTTTTCTATGTATATATGGGGTTTCAGACTGATGGGATGGGGATATATTTTGATAGAACCAAGATGTAATTCTCTAGTTGTTATATAATATAAAGTCTTCTTACTTACAAAAAAAATATTTATAAATTAAATTTTCATGAACTTCTTCAAAAAATAACTCAGTAAAATGAAGGACTTCAACTCAAGAACTCTTATTTAATAAAGTAACTTTCAGCCAAGTGAGCTAAACAAACATTAGAATACTATTGTCAAGGATAATTAAATTGTAGTTGTAAAGTGTGCCTATCCAAAAAACCTTGCATTTGGCCGACAAAAATCACATTTACATAAACAACAAACGTATTTTCAAAACCAAAATTTCTCAAGTTTAGGGTTAGATCTTAGTTAGCTTACTCGAAAATGAAAGTTTTCTCATTGTTTTTGGTTTACAGAGTTCGCACAAGGCACACATGAAAGAGAATATGTAGTTAAGAAAACCCTTTATGCTTTGTTTCTAATTTCCGAGTTCGTAAGGAATGCACGGCAAAGAGCATATGGATAAAACAAAGGAAAGAAACATGGAATAAAACAAAAATCCAAACTGAAATATGAAACAATATGAGAAAGATTAAAACAAAATTAAACAATATACCTCTGCATATGATAAAATGGTTGTATCTTGGGCAAACAAAAACCATTTTTGAGTGAAATGAAACACATTTATAATTGAAAGCAAGGCTACATACTCAATGAAACATCCCTCTCGGCAAAAAAATGCACAAAAATACTAGAACCCATAAATCCTTTTATGCATGCTGCTACACAAGTTCAATCTCTCGATCAACAACATGAGTAGGTGTATTCATCAGTGCTCTAATACCATGTTCGACTAAAACAAAGGATTTCCACACAGGTCGAATACCTTAAGAAACCACTCACACAAACATATCACAAATCAACACACCAATGTAGTACGTAGTTAAAACCCTTATATAGGGAAACAGTCCATGTCCCCAACCAAACGACTAGTTGATGCAATATATTACTACAAAGGAAAATATATTTACATATGAGTTTCTCAAAATTTATTATTAGCAAATGACCCTCCATGCTCTTAAAATAGAGATCATGGACCAACAGAGTGTTAAACCATGAATCAATATAGTTGTTCAGCTCGAGGAGAAGATGAAATGTAAAATCACTTTATGTGTAGAACATATTGTGATTGTTAGATTATATAAGTACAAATGCATACTAAAGAAACACACTCTTCCTAAATACACATAACACCAAGTCGATGTGAACTAACTCTCAAGTGTCTAAATATCCTAACAACTACTTGCAATATCTCTCCTATGTTAGCCCTCTCAATTTCTTTAAATAATGCTTTGGAATGACTTCACTTGTTTCAATTATTTCCATAAAATAATTTACCTTTTTACCATCCTACAACTAAATTTCCCATATAGTATTAACATTCTTGCTGTGTTTTGCATAATTTTGAAAAAAATGGTATTATTGTCCCCTGCAACAAGCCATATGGATCTACTCTTAAGTCTCCATTATAACTCTTTCTTTTTAAAATTATTTTTCTTTTTCTTTTCAAGAATCTTAGCCTCTGGAATTCCTCATTTGCAAAAACACCTCCAACATTATTTTAGAATTACCCTTGAAATTTAATCCATAGTTTTCTTAAACTCTTTTTAATTATCTTTGAATTTTATCCTAGCCCATTCCACCATTATTATTTTTACTCTTTTCAAATTCTTTGCAAATTGTAGCATTGTAGAAATGGTTGAAGTGCGATAAAAAAAAATTCCAATTTTGCATCACTAGATTTTCAAATTTTTCGTCAATTGGCGAGGCAAGATTAAATTTATAAGAATTGTTGGTTTACGAGACTTTGCATCTATCTACAAAATAATTAGTAGGTGATATAAGGTCCCAATATTTAATTATTGCACCCTCTTCTATATTTTTTTCTGGCACCACAAATTTATTTAGCCTTTTAGAGATTCCATCTTTACCTCTTCTAGAATTTCTCTATGTAGGAACCACATGATTTAGCTTAGCATCTATTAGCTTCAATTTTTCAAAAATATGACAGATATAATATACTAAGGTATCTATCCTAGTAGATTTTCCCCACATCTCATTAACGTTCATAGTCAAATTAAGATCCACCCTACTATTACATTATCACGTAATACCCCAGTTTTGACCCCTATAATATATTGAATCAAATTATGTATAAATTGTAAAAGTGAGTATATAATGATAGGATTCAAGCCATGTGAGCTTAAATAAATGATCCCGCTCATAATTGATGTAAACGTGCTAGCATGGATCCTTAATGTGGAGCTTGATGCCAAGGCTCAGTTAGTGAATGGCTAGGCATGTACAATATATGTGTGTGTAGGGGGGTGGAGTCGTGGGGGGGTTATGTGATAAGTTTGTAGTGATAAAACTCAAGTTATGTAAATATTAATGTTAAATTATAATATTAATGGTCCAAGATGGCTATGATTCCACTAGAGGGAGAGAGAAAAGGGGCCTATGGGGAAGTAAATCCTCTATTACCAAGTGTTAGCCTCAAAAATCATCTATTTTCCTCAATATACCTTAAAAAAAGCATCCACCTCCTTTGACTTATAAAACCAATAATTGAATGCATGTAAGAGGTCGGAGGGGAAAATATTCTCATGTAGTTATGGGAGCATGGGCTAGGTACAATCATCATGGGAATTGGAAGAGTGCTACATTCCCATGGTCATAAGTAATGCAAGTCATCATTTCTACTAATGTTCTCACTGCCATGGAATCTAGCATTCATTCAAAAACTTTTGCATTCATGCTCTACATGGTCCATACGGTGTTCTCCATTGCCAACCATCACCAATATGAAAATTAACCAAAATCAACATTGTGAAAAGGTAATTGAAGACTTGGATGAAATGTAATTGGCTATAGTTGAGCATAAAATCTAGGCAAGATAGAAATCCATCACTCGCTATTCATTTTCTACTATTGGGATGCTTGAGAGCCAAGAGTGATTCTGGGAGGCAATTATGAGAAAGCATATAACACATTGGACTCTTTTTGTTAACACTAAAAAGCACTAGAGGGAAGAATATCTCTGAGGTGTTGTTAATAAGAGGAAGGGAATATATTCATCATGTTGTGTGGAGAAGTGGAAGATATTTCCTTGGTTGTTTATGGCTATAATTCTTTGTAGTGAGCAGATTGACAAAGTGCGAGAGTGGATGCATTGGGTTGTGAGAGAGAGATGCCAATATATTGGTTCCTTTACCTTGGTGACCTCGTAGCTTGGTTTGGGATGGTATTTGCTAGTTTATTATGTCAAATTTCATTAAAAGATAAGTGTTCTCTTGTTGTTTTTGGGCATGTAAAAATGATTTTTTTTTCCCAAGAAAAAATTCATATGTTCATTTCAAAAAAGGATGGAAAGTAAATTCGTCGAGTTCCCAAAAGCACTAATTAATAAAAACTAATATGTCTATCCATACTACTTGCATGTATCATATAGATACTTTCTCTACTTTTTCCATACTACATTCAAAATCTATATCCATTTTTTCAATTGTATATATCACTAGACCATGTGAAAATAGTTAAGGATATCACCGAAACAATGTCTTGTTTATACAGTAATCCCACAACTAAAAGTTATCAAAGGAAATCAAGTCTAGAAGTATGTTCTTGGATAATACTACCCCAAAATATAATATGAACTAAGATTCTCGGCTGCAATTATACCCCCTCCTTCGATAGACGATCGAATTTTGTATTTAGTTCTCTATAGATATGGAAAATTCTAAAACTATTGAAAGCAATCGCAATTTCCTTGAGCCAAGCACAAATATTCTATAAATTTATGTTTCCCAAGGAAAAACGATCTTGCATCCATTTAACCACTAAAGTTGAATCACCATATACCTGAAATCACATACACCTTCATCGAGAGTTAGTTTCATTAAGGACCTTAGGGCCAGCAATTATGTTGCATTATTCGTACCCTTCTCACAATTTGCCTTGATGGTAAAATAATGCTAGTCTGATAAATACAACGCACCCCCAATAGCACATATCTGCTTCGGCCCTTGACAAGCTCCATAAAAAAAAACTCTAGCACTGGCTCTTAGAAATTAATAGTTCACCCACCACTCTCACCTCTAGAGGCCTCGAAACCTCCTTAAAATATTGTAGCATCGATGATACTTGAGAGAAGGTCTAAAAGGTTTGTGGCGATTGATCTTCAAATAAACTAGAATTTCTTTCCAACCGCATATACCACAAAAAAAGGAAAGGGAGTCCCTTTACCTCATTAATTTCTAGATGGTTGAACCAAGGCCACAAACATGATTCAATGTTGTTCCCACTCCAAATATATATGAGATTGAGCCAAGGTTCAATATCTCTCCATATCTATTGTATAAACCTACAATTAATAAAGAAGTGTGATATAGTTTCCTTAGCACATCGACATAAATAAAAAAGGCTCGAACCCTACACCTGCCTTTTCCCAAAAAAATCCCATGTCGTCACCTTTTTCCTCAGTGCCAACCACATAAATATACAACCTTGTGGAGGATTTGAACTTCCAGATTTGGGACCACCACTAGTGAGTAATCGGGTGCATTTTTATCATTTGTAGGTTATTTCCCAATCGAGCTATGTAGTCCCCTCACTCTCTATTACCATTCCACATAAGTTTGTTAGGTTCCTCCTTTAATTAGATGTGTTCCCACCTCAAAGTTGCAATATATAAATCCCATTCATGCGCTATGTCACCTTGTGGTGACAATTGCCAGTAATCCTTGATTCCAGAAATCAAAGGTAGTGGCATCTCCAACCTGAGAGAGATATGCAATTCCCGTTCATTCAATTGATCTATCAAACCTTGAGAGAGGAAAATTTAACGACCACAAAGCATAATATAGTCTGATCCTATCCCGACCAAATATCCCCTTCCCACTTTCCAAGCCAAATATGGACCAATAAAAGGAAACGAGTGTACCATTGCCTTCCAATGAATTGAGCCACCCTTTAAAACTTTTACCTCCCCTCGAATCCAATCGATTAATGAACCAAGTGCAATATATTTCTTCATAATAATGTTCTGCCATGAGCCACCTCGAGTGATTAAGCTCCATAATGATTTGGTGTCCAAAGAACGACCAAATACAAATATATCCTTTAGACCCCAACCCCCTTCACCTTTTGGCTTTTCCAAGGAGCACCAACTGAACCGACAATGTCCCTTTTTTTCCTTACCCCACCATAAGAAATTGAAGCACAACCTTCAGAATGTGGTCTAACATGTTCCAAAACATGGGGATTTCCTCCAAGACCATATTTACCAATACGAGCCTTCCTCCACAGGAGAGCCAAGGGTTACACCAAATGTTTATTATATTTTATATGTGCACAATTAGCCATCCCCGGTCTTGTTTCTTATATCCATTAGGTTTCATAAAGAAACCTAAATACTTTATCCCTAAGTTAAGTTCTAATAAGTTAAACCTGAATAGAGTTTGTAGTACCTACTCCACTCCCTCTCCTATAGAGGAAAAACATATGACTGATTTCTCCTCATCAGCCATCATACCAGTGGCCTTGTACTAAAGATTTAATATTCTAGACGTAAATATTCCCTCTAAAATCGAACCATTCATGAAAAGCAAGACATCGTCCACAAAAAGTAAATCTGTGACATTCATCCCCTCGCCAAATATAATACCCTTAATTCTTCCATGATTCATGGCATATATTATTAACTTACACAGAACCTCAGCCACCAGAAGGAAAAGGTAGAGTGAAAGTGGACAACCATGATGTAGTCCTCAAATAGGGACAAATATTGGAGACGATGATCCATTTGTCAATACCACGAAGGATACAAAAATGATGCACGCCATAATCCAATTTACCAACTCCACTAAACACCCCACATGGATCATAAACAATTCAATAAAAATCCAACAGGTCATATCATAAGCTTTGGACAAATCCATTTTTATAATCATGGAGGGGAGGTTTATAAATCTGACTGTGTGTAAACACACATGTGCCACTCTAGTTGCATCTTGAATTTGTCAGCCCTCCATGAAACCAAATTGTTCTTTTGAAATAAATTCGGATAAAATAGACTTGAGATGAACCACAATAATATTTATTATGATTTTACATATCCTATTACATAAGGAAATTGGTCAAAAATCACCAAAGTTGATGGGGTATTCTAACTTTAGAATTAGGGCAATAAATGTCAAAGTGAAACTGGGTAGAACACTCCCCAATTCACAAACTTCCTCAACCACCCTCAAGAGGTCCTCCCCTAGTAGTTCAAAGAAACTAGTGAAGAATTCAATCGTCCATCCATCCAACCCCAAACTCTTATCTTTTTGGAATCTATGAATGATAACCTCCAGCTCCCCTAATGTAATTGACACATATACGCCTCTTGATCCCACAATAATTTTTTCCTCCTGCCCTCTAATTTCGAAAAAAAAAATTGTTCCTCAATAGTAGAAACCCCTGACAAGTTCTCCCAAAAAGATTCTCAATTTGTTGTTCAACTTCCTTCAATAGTTCATCCCTTACTTCAAATCTTCAAATAGACCAATCCACATTCAATCCCTTAACATTTTTTAGAGAGTCTGTAAATTGGTGACTCGGAGTAAGGTCCAAGTTTGTATTATCCCTATTCCACACATTCTTGATTAATTCCTGGAACTCTGGCTCCCCCAACCAATTAAGAATAAATTAGAACGAGGTTGAAGCTTTTTCCTCATTCATATCTAGATGAATAAAAACAAGGTTGTGATATGAGCCTCCGCCCGAGAATTACAGAGTACTTGTCCTCACCACATGCCACAACAATTTTTTTAGAGAAAAAAGTGATCCAATTGCTTTGATACCCCTACATGTCTAGGTCACTTGTTACACCAAGTAGGTGTTTTCACCACCGGCTCCACATCTATTAGTCATGCCTACTCAATTTTATGAAGACAAAAATTTGTGAGAGGATCTAGTCTCGCACATAATCCCAAAATATCATGCCGATTCATTTTAAAATTATAGTCGCATCTAATAACCAAATAACTCTCCTTATTAACCCATGGCACAAAAAAAAACTTTTCCAAAAATCTTGCCTCTGTAGATATAGACAATATACATTCACAATCGAGACTTGAAGATCCAAGTCCTCACTCCTGAACATTGTGCATAGTCCTAAGTGTACAGAGAAACAATTTATTAGTGGTATGTGATGTCACCAACTAGTAAGTAGACCTCCCGATAAACCAACGGCATCCACCCACACAAAAGCCCAATATTTGAACACAACCTGTAATCTACCTAAAATCAAGGAACTCTTACAAATAAGTTCTTGAACCAAGAAAATGTCAAGACCACCAACCGATGGAGGGCCAATATTTTTAAGGGTTTGGAAAAACCCCTAGCATTGAATGTTGGGATTTTCAACACCCAACATTGGGGGAGGGGATTTTATCTCTAAGGGCCCTTACAACAGACATTTGTTTCCCAGTTTTAATCTCTGCAACTCCTTTAACCTATGCATGATTGAGGAATGATTTTCGTCCTAGGGATACAACTCTTCTCTGCTTCCCATAATTAAATATTAACCCACCAATGAAGGAATCTTTTATGTTGGATAAGGTTCTTTTAGATCTCAGTGCATAGGGAATGTGATGACCCTTGGATGATGAATGGGAGGGTAAGTTTGGGGATCAGGAATTGACCTTATTAGGATCAACGGAAATGAAGGATGAACATGAAATATACAAAGTGGAAGTTTATAAGTGCTTCTCCATATCAATATCAAACTCAGGAACTTCCAACACCACCATAGAGGGAGTCCCACAACCCCTCTCATCCCCTCCTAAATTGAGAACACCCACTTCCACGGATTATTTTAAACCCAACCCCAAAAAGGAAAAAGGAGAGACTGAAATAGTAGGAACTTACCATAAGTTGATATTGCCTCCTCCCTTTTGTTGTTTAGTCCCCTTTTATCACAAATATTCTCCATCACTAGCACCTCCCCTTGAGCCAAAGGCAGGTCCAAGATTGGGGACGCCTCATGTTGATAATACCTTTTCTCCTCTGCATCATGAGACAAAGAGACATGTGAGAATCCAACACTTTTATCCCTAAGTGGGTAAACATCTCCCAAAACCATATCAATAATTTCTGAAACAATATCCAGTTTTCCATCATTCCCAGCCTGGAGTAAGGAAGCCTCCCCGGACTAAGAACCCATAAGTCTACAATCGCTCTTCCTGGGCATATCATCCACGTGATCATTTTGTCGTTGAATTTATATTCTACATAGTTTACTGTGGATCCAGAGATCTCTCTTGGGCCCCATGACCCTAATCACCACAATATTGGTTTCACAACTAAGAATGAGGAACCAAAGGATCATTCAAAGTGACTAAGTTAACCAAATGAGAGAGCCCATCACTCTTTCGCCTCCAAACATGTTTCTTAAAACCTTTGGTGCAACCTTCGACAATGTGACCATAAGAATGACAACACACATAACATAAAAGGAACATCTACATAATTTAATGGTTGTTCAAAAACAATATTGCTGACCTCGAGCTCGACACTTTTCGACAATCCTTCTACGATATCCAAATTCATTAAATTTTGGCCACTGACCTTTCCTGACTATATTTGTAACAAGGGTCTGCGAAAACTATTTTCCCCAAAAAATTCCCTAAATCCACCAAGAACTTATCATGTCGTAGTTCCATGGGAAAACCAGGGACCTTGACCTAGATCGACACTTGATGTGAGACCTCTCTATGTGGATCAAAACAAGGATGCCAAAATTTCAGTGAGAGTAAATGCGAACTCCAAAACCACTACCCATTAAGGGTCATAACAATGTCTTCTTATGTCTGAAACATAAAACCTAACCACCCTCTTGTCATGATATAATAAAATGAGCTATATCCAAGTACTGGTTCCCATGCCATATGCAACCAAAGATTGAGTGATGACTTTGTAGTTTGAACCCCCAAATATTGACCAAGTAGTACTTTAGTAGCAAATTCCAATATATTCCCCACATTTATGTCCTCCCCAACTATCATTTTGATCGGCCCAACGCGCTTCTTAATCACCTTATGTTTTTTCTTAGGAGTTGATATGCTTCCTTCCACCACATTAGGATTCGATCCAGATCTAACATCGGCAAGAGACGAAACCAACTCTCCAGACAAACAACCCAGATCCAGAGCCCGTCCCACAAAACCCAAATCAAATCCCTCGGAAACACTTGACTCAAAGATAATAGTAGAAATATCCACATAAGAATTTGGACATAGATCAATAATAGGGCACCTATCTCGGGGGAAATCATCACCGTACTCGCCAAAAATCAACAGATTAAGTTCATTACTATCCTCGAAAGACCTTCCTAATTCACCTAATGCGATCACAGGATCCATTGCAAGGTAAACTGATACTAAGGCCATGTGGACATATACCAACACTAGCATCCTAACAACCATTAAAAAAATTCCTACGAATCCACTCTAAACAGCTCTCAGGTGATCAAAATAGACTCCAAAGTGGACTTATCATCCATCAATGAGAATAAAAGATAGGGAAAGTGAGACCATCAATGCCATATGTACCTTCAATCGTCCTGGAGGATTGAAAACTCACTTGTGCAGTAGAGGGAACTAGATTGGGCCCACAATCCACTAATTCCCCCTCGACCTCAAACTTGTCTAGGGTTTTAGGGTAAACCCTCTACCTTCCTTCCATCCAAGCATGTCTAGTCCATGTAAAAATGATTGTTATTATTTGTTACATAAAATTTATATATGATGCATGTTATGTGTGATTATGTCTATTTTTTCCCATGAACATTTGGTTGCCATGAAATTAAATGAATCCATGCTAATTTATTTCACTGCATTCTTCTAATTCACACATGCAAACATTTTATTTAATTTTGATCCCTTTGGGAAAGCTTATTTAGTTGCTATTATGGGGAAATTTCCTTTGAAATTATTATCATATTTTCTTTAATTATTATCATATTTTCTTTAATTATTATCCTAACTGCCTCAAAAAACATTCTCGTATTTTATAAAAATAATAATAATAACAATGGCATTTTAAACATTTTCTTGATTTGAATTTTATAAATCACCAATTCCACATCTCAAACAATACTTTATCACAAATTTTGATTGCCTTGGTTTTCTGGATTTATCTATAACTAGCACAACCACTTAACTTGTAGTTGGTGAACATCGATAGGGCACAAGTTAAGTGCCATGAACTGCCTGTTATATATGCCTCAGCTACCAGTTATCACATGTAAACTAGTGTGTGTGTGTGTGTGTGTGTGTGTAATTTCAAATTTGGAACAATGCCCATAAAATAAATCTTGATAGTACGCGTGTCTCATCTTCCTACAATCTAGGAAGAGGATCCTTCCTCGTCCACCCCAAATTGTAAAATATAAACACCTATCAATGTAGCTAAAAAATGAATAACTAACACATAGAGTTGATTTTTTAAAAAGAGATGTTACACCAATTTTAGCTAGTTGTAAAAATTATTCATTTGGTTGCATATTTAACCTTGTGCAAATACATTGACATAATTCTAGATGTGAGTACATGATACTAGAGGTAAATTATAGACTACAGTAAGTAAAGATAATATTGATGTAAAAATGATGGGAGACTTACCATTTTAATATGGAATCATGAAAAAATAATCTATATAAATATGATTTATCATGGGTTGATGTTGTATGTAATAATGTTTATATTTTGTTGTTAGTGGAACTAAAATAATGTTGATATAGTGGTATAAACAAATAAATCAATTTATATAACTAGTAATTTCCCCAAAAAGGTGCAAATATACACCAATAGGTTGTTGTTGGAGGGTGAAATGGCTGGAAAGGGGGAAACTAAAATCGAATTGGCATTTTGGGATAAAAAAAACCCAAAAAAGTGCATGGACTAAAGTTTACCGATGTTGTAGACCTGGCCTTGTACCTTGAGTACCATCACAAATTAGGTAGCACTTTTGCAGGCAAGGCCAAGGAAGGGTCAACTTTTACAATCCCTTTCAGGATATTAGAAATAGCCACTCGAATATTCAATGTAGACGAAGTTAACAACTAACTAAACACAGTTAGCATTTTGATAGCACTTATGTCACCTAAAGCTGGGATAGGATTTCCATGAAATGCTCATTCTTTTTTACTTTTTAGTTATTAATGAATTGTAACAAACAATCAACAAATTGATTCACTACTTTTGAGTGTGTTGCATATTTTCCCAACAATTGAAAAAAAAAACCTCACGCTTCCCAGGTCCTGTAATGACTTTCCTCTTAGTCTCCCAACGAAGTTGAACCAAATTTTGCATACTTGTGAAGAGTATATCAAGATGCAGTAAAAAAAATGCATGCATCAGAATATTATCTTGATCTTCATGATTTCCATGCTCCAATTCAGAAGATTCTCAAAAAAACTCAGAATCATTGAAACCATGGCTTCTAGAACAATTTTAATATACATGATTGACAGAATATTGGGGACAAACGATTTCTCTCTCTTAAGAAATGAAACAAGCTTAAACTTTTGCTCATTTCCATAAAACAAGTAAACAATGAGCTAGGTGTTTCATTGCTCCCACTTTCTTGCCTAAATTTCTCAAGCAAAGGTTTTATTGTCATAAAAAATATATCCCGTAAATTTGTACCATAATCAATTGAATCATACTTATTAAGCACAGTGGAAATAACCTTAATACATAATGATCACAGGTATTTCATTCCACCAATAATTAATGGTAGGCTCTTATCTTTCCCCTAGTGACTCATAGTGGCACTTCTAATATGAACCTCACTGGCAGCTAACATGGGTGATTCCAATATTTTCTCAACAACATTGCAGCAAGTCCTTAGCAGTGAACATTATTGATTGATTGATTCCTTTCCTCATAACAGCCAGTGTTGCACCAAGCCAAAGGCCAAAGAGACCTTCTTCACAAACAATGTTGGTTGCACAATGGATGGGGCCTTTATACTTTATCAACCCAGGGGCTAAGCCTCTTTGTTGTTGTAGCCAAATCTTGACCACCTATTTTTTCTGGACAAAACAATGAAAATCAAATTGTTGGATGAAAAGAGAAAAACGATCAAGTCCTTCACATGGATTGGACATCACGATGAGAACCCAACATCATAGTGGTGTAGCTTAATATTGCAACCATGACTTCAAATCACATTTACAACACGTAGGAAAATGTGATATTTCACAAATTAACAATAGTAAAAAAAAAAAAATGGGATGCAATTATATATATATCCAATATTTTAGGTGGCAGCCAATGCAAAAAAAATAAACAAATCCATCCATTTACTACATAGGAAACACAATTTTGAAGAATAAAACACACATCAAGACTACTAACAATACAACAACTCAATGCTAAAACTTGATTTGAATTGCTTAAAGCCTTTAACAGAATGTGATTATGAAAATTCAACAACATATAAAAGACAAACTTGCATTGACAATATGCAGTTAAGAACCACGAGGGCTTATGGAATCCATCAAAAAAATTTAAGGGACTGAAGATGATGTCAAACCATGTCATGTCAATTGTCAATTATCATATGAATATTTCTATGAGAGAAGAAATCACACAAATTCAACATGAAGCCAAAGCCTACATGAGCCTTTGCAAAAACTATTAAAAAAAAGCACAAATAATGAACATACAAGCAAAAACCCATGGGCTCCAACCAGTATAAAATTATCAGATTTCCATTACTAAAAGCAGCTGAATAAAAATCTAATATACAATGTATTACCATCATACTTAACATTAAAAGAACGACAGCATAGTATTAGTATGATGCAACAAAGTATCCATAGACTATTGACATCAAAATAATAGTATAATAGTAGTAATATGATGCACAAGAGTATTAATATGTTATTCACATCAAAATAACAGTTTGATAGTATCAATATGCCATTGACATAAGAATGCCAAATTTCATGTACAACAAAACAAGGATCCAACAAGAAATTGTATTCAACCAGTTTGCAGCTAGCAGAATTCCTGCAATGACTTGCAAATCATGCAATTGCTTTAAACTTCAACCTGGTATAAAACCATATCCAATTGCTTAGATATTCAAGTTTGACATCAAATTGTTAAATAGGTAAGGAGACTATAAATACCTTTTTTGTTGACGGATCTTAGTTGCATTCATGGTTTGTAGATTCTTTAAAGTCTCACCTCTTGTGCCAATAATCAACCCAACTTACCATAGATGAAGACGACAATGTCTGGCATTTGTAACAAGAGACGACCTTAACTACTTGAAAGGACTTATTGATTAATAAAATGAAAGGTTATACAATAGAACCTCAATGATATTAAATAAAATCAAAGTCATAAACCCCATGTAGCTCCTAGGAAACATTAAATACAACTGTGAAACATATAACAAGTGTTGTGTTGGTGGGTCACGAGTCATGGAATTGAGCAATGGGATTAATATGACCAAAGGTGAAGGGAAAAAAACTATAGAGGTTTGTGTATGGTGGTTTACTTGCATGTTAAGTAAGGCCAGGGGGGATGCATGATATATTGAACCAAATATTACAAACCCAAAAGAGATGAACCGTTACAAAGGAGGATGTTTCAAAGTTCTTTAGTTTGTTTACTCCGGCAAGAGCAATGGGTGAGAAGTGAGTCTTTCAAAGGGAAAAAAAATGAACAGATTAAGAAAGAAATGAGAATACTCACTCTAAACTATTGCAAGGCCATGTGGGAGTATGTAAGCATGTGAATGATGATTGGTAGCAGCAAGTAGGTGGTCACATATCCACTAAGAAGTAGATCCATGTCAAGGCTTGATTTTCCATGGATTTTGACACAACTCCCTGCTGAAAGTACATGAAGGAAATCTTGTGACGGTATATAATTTGATCCTTGCCTAGATTTCTCTTATGCAATGATCTACACAAGAGAAAGGATGGAAATTTCTCTTATGCAATCATGTAATATTACCTGCATTGTTTTTGCAAAAGGTGTGGTTGGCATATATATTGGCACTGATAAAAGGCCTTTCTTAAATGTCAAAAAGTGATGAAGGATTCTGGTTGTCAAGGGATTATGAGTCTGAGGTGTCAAACTCAACATCTATTTCAAAATGGCATTGAATGTGAATTGCAATACATGTTTTGTAAAAGGGAATAATCAAATAATATACCTCTTTCTATATGATGGGAAATCAGTATAAAAAGGCATGGTGGTGAGTTTATTACCACATCCAACAAAATTTGGATGCTCTGTGTGAAACCAGAGGAAGTGATGCAATGGCAGCAAGAGAGGATGTTGAGGGCAATTGAAGCCAATGTAGTACCAAATGACAATAAAGTTGACTAACAAACTGTCTTAACAACTACTAGTTACAGAACATCTGCTCTCTTGTGGAGAGCATTTGAAACCAAATAAAAGTACGAATAATAACATTGTATTTGTATAAACCAATGGCCAATTACATGTATAAGTAAAAATTACAAAAAAAAGTATGTATTTGTATAACATATTGATAGAAGATAAGTACATTTGAAACCAATAATAGAGGCACTATGGAAATCATTGTACACACATGTCGTAGTAAAGAGTTGAAGCATGTTGAAAAAGGAAGATGGGCCAAAGGGAAAAGTGGGAAATAAAACCATACATATATACATATGGCATACAACTATCATTTGCTTGGTGTTGAAGTGCATTGATGGAAAAATGTACAAAAGAAAAAGAACATAAACCAAGGTTACATTTATTGCTTTGATTTTTAGATAATTGAACATCAACACCATTACATTTATTATTCATCCAAGCAGAGAAATAGAAAGAGAAGATAAGAACTTCACATTGTTTGGGAGGTGAAAACAAGCATGGTTTTGAAGTTGTTTTTTTCATAATTTTTTTTTTTGTTACAGTTTGAGTTTTAGTTAGGAGCAATATATCAAGTTTGAAAGGTAAGAATTAAGAAAGGTACATGTATTTCATGTTAGTGGAGCATTTCATTTTTACAATGTTTGTGATTTGCTTGATGTGGAAAGATGGTAACTTAAAGCAAACATAGGTTGAAGATATGGTAGTTGATACAAAGGTAGAGGGTACAAATAACTAGTGGAAAGAGGGGTTGTGGGGTGTAAAGGAATGTGCAAATGGAAGTTAGTGACACATATACAGGAAAAAGTGGGTGGAAGGAAAGGTAGTAGAAAAATGCAAGCAAGTACTAGACATCAATCATATATACAATAGGGGGATGACAGTGACAACATTATTTGTGGTGTATGTATGGAGTAATATGTGGGTGTCGGAGTAGCAAGTCTTCTCAATCCATGTGGAGGGTGTCCCTTTCATGCATATGGATAATGTGTTGAAGAAGGGATTTCAAATACAAGAGAAGATGAATAGTTGGGTGGATATGATTCAACAAGAGGGTGGAAGTTGGTCGGACTAGGTGTGCTTCTATTTGTGGAAGTGATGCTTGTTGTTCCTGGATCTGTCGGCGGTAGTTGGCTAGGATGCTGAGATATTGCAAATGTATGTGGAAGGGATATAAATGAAAAAAATGAAAATATTATAATATTTACATGTTCAAACCATAAATGAAATAAAAGTAACAGAAAAGTTGTGTAATGGAGTTTTTTTTAGTTGTTCTTTTGCATATGCAAGGCAATGATGTAACTTAAATGTCATGCTAGAAGGCAGTAAACCATACCATGTTAAATGACCATTTAGTGCAAGAAAACATGAAGGAAGACTTTTAAGTGAAATATATCCATGAGTATAGAAGAAGTTGATATTATTGGGAAAACAAGGAATAAAAATGTGCAAGCGTGTTTTCTTTTCTAATAAGTACAAAGCAAGAGTATATGTATTTTTGTGCTTGTTCTCTTTATTTTTAAACTATGAGAGTTGGAAGAAGTTTCAAAGGAAACCAAAGAATACACATGCACTTGCCTCCAAGTAGAAGGGAGAGTAGGGGGAGTGATGTTTAGGTGTAGGCATATGCAAGTAACCAAATTGAACTTGTTAATTGAGCTGTGGTGCCACTAATTTCGAGGCAAGAATCCTTTCCTCTTGATTTCTACATTGGACAGACGAACTATCCTTCATACATGCATACCAAGAAAACGAGAATGTTGGAGTTATGCAGGTCATAAAGATCTCTAACTCTAGAAACTACAATGAATGTAAGGCCTTGCGAGTGAATGGTGTCAATGTTGATTATTGCCTTATGTAATGTCATGCCTTGTGATTTATGGATTGTCAAACACCAAGCCATGCGAAGTGGTAGTTGCCTGCAAGAGCCCCTTGTTACAGGGAGTATTGGCACATAGTTTGGGTCGGAAGCATCACATGGTGGCCCTTTCTAGTGGTTAAAATCAACAACAACAAACAAAGGCAAGTTAGGTGCAGTAGTCTCGGTGTTGTAGAGAATTGCAACAACTTGCCCAAGAGCTCCATTGACAATGCCTATTTCGACCCAAAGGTTTGTGGTAAGCATAACTTGTTGGCAATGGAAAATAGAATGACCATTGCTAGTTGTTCATCTTCTTTCGCTAAAAGCAATGGTTGCTTCCTCACTTATGCAGAACAATGTGCAAATGAGGCATTGAGGTTTTTAAGCAAATGTTTGTTGTGTAATGTAACAAAGTTGTTAGTTAAGAACAAGTGGGTGGAATGTTCGAATGAATGGTTCTCATGTTGAGAGAGGGAGGAGCCTATCCTTGACATTAGAAGGTCTCTGTTGTCAAGAGTTGGTGTTGCAATCCTGAGGTTGAGAATGAACCTTTGAAATTCAACCTAAGCAAGGTTGTTGCCTTGTTGTTGGAACACTGTGGAGAGTGTCACGAACATGTTGAAACTATGCCATTGTGTGTTTCCTTGTGATGCTCCTACATACATGGGGATATCTTTGATATGGGGGAGTTGGCCAATATCACTTAGGAGGATGATAGAGCAACCGCCAAAAGTGCAAGTTCAATTGGCATGGAATGCATCACATAGGAAATCATTAATGTTGGCCAAAAGCTTTGGACCAAAGAAGCTTATCTCATCAATGAGGGTGTAATGTATAGGATGAAGGTGTTCTTAGGGGTTTGCAAGGGCCTAGCCCTCGAGAGGTTGCATCACAGTTACTGGTATGTGGAGACCAAAATGTATTGTAAGCACATTCATGTTAAATGCCATGATGTCAGTCGAAGCAAGTAGGAGAAGGGGGGGAGCATTATTTCTAAATGCAACAAACAGTGCAAATTCCAAGCACCCAATTAACTAAGACTTTCCTATGCTTGCAGTTCCTTTGATGACCATTTTCAGTGGGTTATCGTTTGTGCTTTGTGTGTAGTTGGAAATAATAAGTTGGAAGGTTGCGCATTATGTAGGAGAAAAACAATTAGGAGAAGTGGAAGTTGAAGAGGGTTGTAGATATAGTTGGTTTGATGAGTGATTAAATTCGATGAATGATATGGTTGACTCTTGCAAGTGTAAAGAGATATGTGTATGGGCCTAAGTGTTGTTGGTGTCAAAGTCATGATGGCCAAGCATGTCAAGATCATCAAGTTGGAGATTGCTGCCTAAGTGGAGTTGAGAGAGGACTTCCCATTTGGACATGTCCATGGGATAGGGCCCATGAGACTCATGAAGGGGAGAATCTTCAACGTCACTATTTGGGGGGGTTTCAGGATGTCGTTCAAGTTGCTATGAATGAATTCCCATGTTGATACAATTTCCAAGTGTTACAAACATAAAAATAAATAACTATACAAATTAATAATAATTAAAGTAATAATAATTAATAACTATTAACTATTAAGACATGATTCTTCAAAGTGTTTCCCAAGCCATATTCAAGGCGGGCCTTCAATTGTAAAATATCATCATCAAATATATTTCATTTTATCAAATATGTGGGTTATTCATAAATTGTGGGTGTATTCATAATTGTTTTGAGAATATCCGGATACATATATTACATTGGTAACAGAGCTCGGATTCAGCTCTTTGGATTCAAAATCTCTCTTTCCTTTGCTACCCTAATCACTCCATACTCCACACTTTGATCCACTCCATCCATCTCTCGTCGTGCTCACACTCCAATCGCGTGCAATCCTCCTTTATTGCAGCTCAATCCCAATCTTCCCTCCCTCCTTCGCTTCACCTCTCCTATCCAACCGCTTTGCGTAGCTCCCATATCCCATCGCCCATTGCTCCCCATCTGTGTTTCTCCCTCCCATTCCACTTGCGCCCTTTCACATCACCACGCTCACCAAATCCAAGCTCACCTTCTCCCGACATGATGCTTCCCTCTGCTCTCCTCTACGTCTTCTCTCCTTTTCCCCTGCACCAACTCCTTCTCCCACTCCAGTTCATCCTCTCCTCTCCCTTCTTCCCTGCGAACTCCATGTGCTTTCCCATCAGCGCCAGCGATCCCACGCTCCACTTCTCTCTACACTCTCCACTCTCTACCGCCTCTCTCCCTTCCACATGCTCCTCTCCACTCTCTACCGCCTCTCTCCCTTCCACATGCTCCTCTCCCTCTCGTCCCTCCTCTGTTTCCCCTATCTCTCTGCTCTCACGCTCCCCACACCCATGTCCTTATTCTCGCTCCTTCTACCCACATCCTCTCACTTGTGAGCCCTCACGCTTGCTCCACATTCGCCACACACCTCTATTCTCCCTCCACTTCCTCCATCCACCACTTCTCATCTACTCACATGCCCTCCTCCACCACCTCTCACATGTTACACACACTCCACGCACCATTTCTTACCAACGCTTATCACTTCCACGCTCATCCACTACCCTCAAACATTCACTTCCTCCAGTATCCAATCTCTACACCCTCAAACCCTAAAGTTATCCATTCAAAAAAATTATAATAATATTATTATTATAAATAATAATAAAATATTATTATTATTATTATAAATAATAATAAAATATTATTATTATTATTGATTATTATTAGTAGTAGTAGTTCAAACCTTATAATAATCAAATATATATATATATATATATATATATATATATTATTGATTATTATTAGTAGTAGTAGTTCAAACCTTATAATAATCAAACATATATATATATATATATATATATATAATATATATTTTTATTTTTATTTTGTCATCACGTAATCCAGAATGGCGTCTAATTATTTGACCCCACATACTAGAACAATAATGACAGAATTAAAAACCCAATTCAAGAAATTGGAGACAAAGTTGAACACCAAGATAAATGCTATCATAAAGAGGTTGGAAATTTCCTCATCCACGGCTACGTCCCCAATGACATCATCTCCATATAAAACATCTCCAAATCCACCGACCTCTGATAAGGATTGTGATGAAGAGGAAGCTGAAAAGAAAGATGACATAATTGATAAAGAGATGAAAAAGAGGAAGATACAGAAAACCATTATGGAAAACAAGATGGGATTAATGATATCGATCAAGATAATAAGCAAGACAAGGATACATAATATCATAGTGATGACAAAAATAAAAATGATACATTTGATAAATATGAAGATGATCTTGACCAAGTTGTGATGAAAGTCAATCCAGTGTTCCTGACAATAACGATGATCGATGCAATGACAAGGAGGGATCCCACGGTGTGCAAAAGAAATCAAGTATGAGAAATCAGATATTTTAGATTCAACCTCTACCTTGACTATCCTCCCACCTCAAAAGAATATCAATGGGAATAACTATAGGATTAATCAGACACAAGATAAGATTGGTGCTTTTGTTAGCATTATAAGTACAAAGGGTCCTTTCAAAGGAACTAACACAAAATATGTTGGGAACGACATCACAAAAATAGTTACCATTGTCAAGTCTGTTCAATTAGCGACAAAATTAGTTAAAAGCAACAACCATGCAAGCAGCAAAAGCATAAACGAAACTTCACCAAGTATATACTTAATACGGATTCCAAAACAAAAGAAACAAGATAAAGCAATGGTTGTAATAAAAATTGCATGTCTCAAGTCTTCAGTTTGGCACATGGCTATATTAATATACAACATCGGAAACTCATCTTCGAGGACAAAGTTTTCCTTAAGGGGAAGGCAATGTTACGAATATAAAAATAAATAACTAATACAAATTAATAATAATTAAATTAATAATAAGTAATAATTATTAACTATTAAGACGTGACTCTTCAAAGTGTTGCCCAAGCCATATTTAAAGCAGGCCTTCAATTGTAAAATATCATCATCAAATATATATCATTTTATCAAATATGTGGGTTATTCAGAAATTGTGGGTGTATTCAGAATTGTTTTGAGAATATCCGGATACAGATATTACACCAAGTCTATGCATTCAATGTCATTTGGGAGGTCGTTGAAAGGTTTGTGAAGGAGGAGTTCACTCCAACAGAAATTGACATAGAGAGGGGAAGTAAATGGAGGGATGTCAAAGAAACATGGAAGGAAACGCACAACCTTAGATGTTTTGTGGGGTTTCCATTGGCAATGAGGCCTACTAACAAAGTAGGACCAAGAGTGTGCAACTTCAATACGAGGCAAATCCTCAACTGAAGGAGGTATTTGCATGTATGTGTCAATGAAGGTCAACCTTGGTTGGGAGGTTTATTGAGACACACTTGAAAATCGTTCGAGAAATGTTTAAGGAAACAAAGGAACAACTACAAAGGGTAAGGGAAACTTTCTACAACATATGGCGCGTCTCTTGTGCACAAATGTCCCGGTTAGCAACGGTTTCTTAAAGGAGTTTCCAAATGGGCAGCAAGATTGCTTCTTCTGCAAGGGAAACATGCACAACCTGTGAGAGCGTGTCATGGTAACTTTCTGGTTTAGCCTTTTCTTTTGAACCATACTTTTAAATGTATTTGAGAACAACATCTCGCAAGAGCACAAGTTGGCAGTCAACATTTGTTATCTATGTTCAGAGCATGTCAGAGTTGTGTATGTTTAAGCTTTCATCATTTCTAGAAGGGATGTATGTTTTTTTCTCATTATCATCAATGAACATAGAACATGTATTATGCATCTCAAAGGGGAAACCATAATGATATACAAGGTTTGACCCTTTTTGTGGAGGTAGGAAGCCTCAATTCATTTTGTGTTTTATTGAATGAAATTGACAAGGGCTTCATAGTCGTCGCTTTGGCGTTCTACAAGTATGGAGGATGATCCAATTGTGCAAGGATCTTGATGAGTTTCCCAATGGATTGCGGGGTGAGAAGATGGGGGGGGATGAGGGTTCCATACGGATAAGAAGTTGTCGGAGTATATTTTTGTCACTCCCATCGTGGGAGAATCTTCCCAGTCAAGGGTGTCCATAGCGGGCACATTTTCCAACCAAAGGAAACCATGTATATAAGCAGAATCTATGTGTTTCCATTCATACTTACAGAGAGAAGGTAAGAGAAAAGTGAGGAAACAATTGGAAGTGTTACATACTAAAAGTTGGCAACATGGTTAGGGGTAGACTTGCACCAGTAATATGTTATGTGCAATGTGTTTTGAAGGACCTCTTAAAGGAAGATGGTGAATCTATGGTGATATATAGAGAAGAAATATGTGGATTGCCTATAATATTATGAAGTCTCCATCAAAATTTCTCAAGCAAAGAAGTTGGAGGCTAGCCAGGCATGAGCATGTAAAGGTCATGCCATTTGGTGGCATCTGCAATAAGGGTAAGAAAAAAAGGTTGAGATACCAAGTTGTGTAATCATATCATATAGTTCACCTCACCTCTTGTTCCAAAAAGAGCATGTGCCATGAAGAGTAGATCCAAATCACATGACATGGTAAGGTACAGGAGAATCTGGCAATTGTTGGAGTTGTGTGAGCAGGGCTGAGATAGTTGGGGGGAGGGTGTCTTCAAGGTGTGTTTAACAAAGACAAAAGCAATGGTGTGACTTTGATGGCACATCATAATGTTGTGCAAGCAGTGACTATAGTGAGGGTGTTTTCCGAAATTATTATCATGGTATCACACAAGGTCCAAAGCATACTCTTGTATGACAACTTCTTGAAAATGTGGTTGTTTCAACATGGAAACCCTTGTGGGGAACAAGGATGGGAATTCCATAGAGAGGAGGCTTTTTGTGTTTTGTACTCATTAACTATGGAAAGCCCAATGGGGGGTTATTCAATGGAAGATATTGGGGTTTTAGTTTTTGTGGCAACAAATTGCATGATTTCTTCAATCTCGGCACGTGAATCTGGGAGTGTCAAACTGAAGGAGGAGGTTTGGGGGTTTGTTGGAGTGAGTAGATTCATCATCATCAAGTGAATGGTATACATGGAGGTCTGGTCCAGGGGTTGTGACATGGAAAATAAGGGGGGAGACATTCGTGGGTTGAAGTGGCAAAGAAGCTAGTGCAAAGGGATTATGTTGGACATCCTTGTAATACAGGTCATTTGACATTTTGAATTCCAAGGCAGCCAATACATTTGAATGGCTAGCAATGAATTCATAAGGTTTGTTTGTAGCATTGCATTTACAAACAACAAGGATGTTCAAGTATGGCAAGAAGCATGGAAGCAAGATGGCTATTATGGAAATGTCTTGGGGGGAACTAATAGTATGGGCGTTGTATTGTATTTCCCACCACCTGCAAGTGTAACTTGAAGTATTGGGTTGACAACAGAAATGAGCATTTCTTCAATTTGAGATAGTCTTACAAGTACAAATGGTTGGTTTCCAGGGTCCGTGTTGTTCGACAAGGAGAATCGATATCCATTTTGTTCTTTACTACAACAAGAGCATGCATAGATACCATGTGATAGCTTTGTTTTCATGTCGGGATATGATTCCTTACATACAAAATAGAAAACTTGCATTGGACGAAGGCGATCAAGATGTGTACAAAAATGACATTGAGAATTAGTTTTGGGGGGGGGGTGCATGGGGTGCTTGTAGGGGGGTTGTAGCAGACGTGTGTGTTGGTGGAGCATGCAGGTTTGCAAGTGGATGGGGGGATATGATTGAAGGTGGAGCATAATGGAATAGAAATGGGTTAGGTGAGGGGATGGTTTGATCATTAATGATCCTATACTTGGCTTTATAAAGAAGGAATCTTTGTGTGTTGAGATCGTCTTTGTTTCATATATATAGAAGCCTTCTCATGCACTTCTTTGTTCATTTCCACTCTCGGACAACGTAGCTACGTCGAATAAAGGAAGGTTGTTCTGAATCTAGATATGACATTAATGGAGCGAGCTTATGTTATAAATAAAAAATTGCAACAATGAATGCATGTATATTAAAAAATACAAGACATTCTACAGAGAAGTATGTTTCTATGCATAGAGAAGTATATTGCACACGAATTATTTCAAGCAACAAGTTGCAGAGAGATTCCATATGATTGTGGAGCATATATATATGTGTGAGAGAAGAGAAGAGAAAATAGCATAGTACATAAAAGAGCAACATAAATGGCATTATAAAAATGTAAAAGAAATGCAACAGTTGATGCACGAACATCGAAAAAAATAAAGAGATTATGCGTAGACATATTTGTTACGTGCATATAGAAGTTTAGTGTATGTGAACTATAGTATGCATCAATTTAGAAGAGAGCACTGGTAAGAGTGGGAGAACATAAATGTATGTGAGCATAAAAGAAATAGTAGCATAGTACACAAAGGAGCAACAATAATGTACATGTAAAAAAATGCATAGTACATAGAGAGCATTAAGAAACCACTTTTTATACATCTAAAAAAACTTGCACCGTTGGATGCACGCATATCGAACTAAAAGATAGGGTTAGAAGTGGGTGCATGTGGATGGGGCATAGAGAAGCACATTGTATGTGAACAACTTTAAGCATCGGTTCAAAAGATATGCACTTTAATGTCTATGAGAACATATATATTCCTATGAGAAGGAAAGAAATAATAGCGAAATACATGAAAGAGCAACACGAGTTTACATTATATGCATGTAAAAGCCGACATAAAAGTAAGGAAGCAACACCATGGAGAAAGAAAGTAAGTGATAGCGAACAAGGGGAAGAAGACATAATTGGATGAAAATAAAGTGGAGAATGTTGGATAACATAGGATGGTGTACGTGGGAAAAGGTGGATGTAATATATGGATGTAGAATGAAGGAGGGAGGCTATAGTGATGCGAAGGGGTGTTGGGTAGAGAACTAGGAATTGTTATAAAGAGTGGAGGTCAAAGTCGGTGTGCAACGGGTTATTTATGAGAAGTGAGTGCTTGTATTTATTCGAGGAGGGGGGTTGATGTGGAGGGGTAAAGAACCTCCTGTGAGTTGAAAATTATTGCCTTCTAACCTCTTAGTAGCATTGAAGGTATATGTCTTCATTGACAAGGTGAAAAGGTATTGTTGTAAAGTTAGTAGTAGAGAGATATTCTCCAAGATTTAATTGATGGTTTGGTGGATAGAAGGCACAATCTCTTGCGGAGATCCCAAGGAGTTTGGTTACTGCATCATAAAAATCCATAATGGTTCTTACTTTCTTGGCGTGGTCTTGCAGGGAAAGTTTCAATATGTATTCTTAATCACACACTGGGAAGTCACCACCGCATGTACTACAATGCCAAATGTTGTTAGCTTTATGTAAAATTTTCTTCAAGCATTGTATGCCATCAATAAAGAGAGGGAATGCAGGGAAGTGTAAGTCGTCCATGTCAATGTCAGTAATGGAAGTGCATACAGAGAGCCACATTTCTTTCTCAGAGGGTTGCAAGCTTTGTAGGGGAAATCCTGTAGGCAAGGTTAGATGGTTGATGTGACAGAAAGGAAAATCTCAATATGGTTTTTCAAATGGTTATATACAAGGTTTCATGCCTTGATTGTGCTATTATAGATAGTGTACATCATTACAATTTCAATCTGGGCATAGAAAGAGTCCGCTAAATCATTAAATGCAGAGACATGGATCTCTTCTCTAGAGCAATAAAGAAGGTCAAATCCAAACAATTTCCCTAGACCTATTTGGTTGGTGTACTCATGGATATTTGTCTTCATAATTGCTCAACCTTAAATGAACCATTTTTGTGGTTGGTGTTAAGTGCTTTGAATGGATTAGTAGCAAGTGGCACAATTGGTGTTGGAGGGGATGTTTGGGGTGAGCAAAGAAGATCATTTTCTTATATGAGATTAAGGGGTTGGCTAGTTGAGCAGTCGGTTGGAAGTCCAAGTTCTGGTGGAAGTTTCAGAGGCAATGGGTTCCCAATTATAAGTCCAAGCTTATAGTGGAGCACTTCAAGATCAATCACTTTAATAGTCTTGCTAAAAAGGGGCATTAGTTTAAGGAAACGTGAAATATTGTGTTGGGGGGGTGAAAATATGAATTGAAGGGGAAACAAATATGGGAAACACAAACAAGGTAAGGGAAATGTACGTGGTATTGTGAACAACGTTGCATGTGCACTCAGAAAGTTTGATGATAGAGCCTTCTTGAAGTTATCCATTCGCCATAAGGGTGTCGAAGGCAACCGAGAACAAAGTCTAGTGCGTGTTGGTCCCATCAGAGATAGTCAGACAGAAGTGTGGAGTTGTTGACTTCAATGAGATGACAGGGGATACTGAAAAAATCTGTAGAAGTGGGTGGAGTTGTACAGAACCAACCAAGAGCAAAGCAATCACATTTTTTGTCAAGGGTACCTCCATTATCCAGAGGCAGGATGACCCTTAAAAAGGGCAATTTTTTTTTTGCAAAGCAATGTAAAATATGCACAAGGAAGCAAAAGCCCTTTACTCATATGAAGAGAAGGTAATATCCCCAATTTTTGAATTGGAATGCAATTAACCAAAATTGTGTAAATGATGTAATATCATTATAAAATCATGATAAGGAGCTCAAGGCCAAGGCCCCACCATTGATTTATTGTTCTTGTATCGACAATTAAAAATCAATGGATGTGGATCACGTGCTATCCTGGAACGATGGATATTATAAATATGATGTAAAAAACTATTTTAATAAAAATACCAACAACAAGCTATGCAAGGCAACAAGAGTATGGGGTCATGATTTTTACAATGAATAGGGGGGGAATATTCAAACCCTTGAAGCCAATAATGTTAAGCCAAGCGTCAATGAGAGAACCCTTGAAACACTAACTACCCATGTTGACTTATGCACCCAATCATTTAATTCTTCTAAGAGGTGGTTGAAGTAGTTATTGTTTTGGGAAATGGAGAGTATAGTTGTCCAATTTCGTGTATGGGCAAGCCACCATTTTTGGATAATCGTGTTTTGGCTTCCTGGGAAAGAAAAGACCCACGAAATTGCTCTCATTCCACCAATTCATCCATTAGTTTTGCTCTCTCGCGGGGTTCTGGCTTGCTGGGCATTTTCCTCCCTGAATTTATCGTGTTTTCCTTTGTTTTCTAGTCGGGAAAGTCATTTTTGGTATTGCAAAATGGTGGGGAAGAAGGGAAGTCGAATTGGGGTTCCGTGAGATCCGTTATTGCCACTTGATTGCTAGTGTATCTGTTGGGATTTCAATTTGTAGCTTTCAGTGGTTGTTTTCCCCTTTTGAAATCTATTTTTGGTGTGCCCATGATTTTATCCACTCATGGAAATCATGTTACGTGAATCTCATTGCTAAAATGTTTTGCTATGCCTAACAATTGTGCCCTACTATGTGTGGGGAGATTGTTGTGGATTGGGTCATATGTATCCCTTGTGTTAGCTTGAAATTGTGTGTAAGCAACTAGGAGTAGATGGGGATTTGAAATTGGCTTGATAAACCTACTGAAGGTGGTAACCCTATTGAAGATGATAGGGCTTTGGTTACCTTTCTATGCACACCCTGAAGAGAATTAGAAGGGAAGGTATGGCCTGAGGGACTGTGGAGTAGTGAATGGGATACCTTCGTTATGTTGGGTGTGTAGGTATTGTGGGTGCCAAGCTAGCTAATCCTGTAGAGGTTCTGGTAGCTCTATGGATTGAGCTCACTAGCTTACCAATTCCTTTCCCTCTATTGCCTTGACAGCTTGATAAACCCAACTATGGACTGGCTTGGATGAGATGTGGTATATACTTGGCTATGTGTAAGTTTTTTATTCCCTTTCCTTATGGAAATCATGCCCAGCTCGGGGGTGGCAGTTGTGTTGAGATATTGATGAGCACCGCTAGCCTATGGTTGGGTGAAACGTTGCACTTGCATAGCCAATTGCTAAGGACAACTTCATTTAAATATTAGTATTCTCTTGTATTTAATTATGCAATGTCTTTAATTTATGCATTCTATAATTATGATGGCAATTGCATGCTAGATGTGTGTAGTAGAGTTTATTTCAGTTGTGTTCATTTGGACTATGCATTTGCACACATATTTCATTTGTTATGAATTCATAAAATGATGATGGGGCAAATTTTGGAAGCAAAAGTCTAGTTCATGTTCCCTCCCTTAAGTCAGGTTGATGGAAGGGGACGTGACAGTGTGGTATCAGAGTTATAGGTTGCAACATCGGGTTTGTATGGGCTAAATCGTGCAACTTGCAGTCTTGAGTTTGCTCCCTGATCGCTATTGTTTTGTTGAAAATGTTGAGTTTTCGACCGAAGGGTGTGGGCAATATTCATAGAGCTTATCGAAGTGTGTGTCAAATAGTTTGGATGAGTTGAGTCGACGTACATTTCGGTGAAGTGGGATAAGTTACGTCGATGAATTTTAGAGAACTTAAGTGAGTTTCCGCCAACGTGTTTCGGCGAAGTTCAGTGAGTTGCGTGGATGCATTTCGACGAGTTTCATGAAGTTCCTCCGACAACATTTCAGCGAGTTTCACGAAGTTCCTCCGACAACATTTCGGCAAGTTTTGGGAAAGTTAGTTGACGCGTTTCAATAAATTTGGAGAAAATATACCGACGCATTTTGGAAAAATTTTGAGAAATCTGCCGACACGTTTCGACGAAATTGGAGAAAGTTCGTCGACAAGTGTTTCAACAATTTTTGGAAAGTTCGTCAATGAAGTGTTTTGGAAGAGTTTGAGAAATTCGTCGAGAAGCATTTCAGCGAAGTTTGAAAAAAAATTGCCAACGTGTTTCGACAAGTTTTGTGAAAGTCCTTCGACGTCTTTCGACAAAGTTGGAGAAAGTTCGCCAATGAAGTGTTTCGGTGAGTTTTGAGAAAATTTTCCTATGAAGTGTTTCGATGAGTTTTGAAAAGTGCGTTGACCAACGTTTCGGTGAGTTCTGAGAAGTTCGCTGACATATCGACATACTTAGGGAAATCTGTCGAAATAGAGAAAAACTCAATAAATTCCGCCGAAACACGGAAATTGCGCAACTTTGCAAGTGAATGTCCACGATAAATTTCAGGTGCCAGAAATTGAATAATGCAATTGACCTTATTCACCAGATTGTACAAAATCGAAAGATTAACACACAAAAAATGAAGGTGTTTCCCTCGACCCGCCCTGTAGGGCATGCCCCCTTAAACCCCGTCATCCTCTTAAGACATCATCGATTTTGAGAAATTCCTACGGTGATGACAAGACTCATAGAAATGGAAATGTTGCACTATGATAACAATCCTAGGGACAATTGGGCAAGTTGTGGATTATAAAAGGGTGATTCAAATGTTTCTGTAATTTGACAGAAATTAGCAATTTTGAAGTGTTGTAGTTTTTTGCTCAATAATCAGAAATGGACATACTTATAGTCAATGGAAACATTATCCAAAGGAGAATAAAAAATAGAATGTTCTTATTTTGAAACATGTTTCTAGTTGTTTCAGAAGGATTGTAGAATAGACCCTCTAGGCTTGATTGAGCAATAACATTCTCAATGTGGGTGGCTTTCTAAGTAACCCAAAACTTTGGGAAAAAATTGTATAATGGCAGGAGAGTTGTTGGCAAGCAGTTTGGTAAGGAATAATCATAGCATCGCCGATGCTGCGACACGTCAGAAGAGGTCGCGGAAGGTAGAAAGCTGGATTATTTTATGCATTTTTGGGTCAATTGTACTGCAGTTTGCGGGTTTTTGGTCATTTGGACCATATAGAATGTACTATTGAGTCATTTGTAATGCGGTATGCGGGTTTCTGGGTCATTTGGACTGCGTCAGATAGATTTTGGGTCATTTGTCCAAGTGTCGGTTAGGAAGTTGTTAGTAAGTGGACAAGCATTGTAAAGGCGGAAACCTATATAAATACATAAGTTGTAAGTGTTGAATCATCTTAGTAGGGATCCTTGGATGTTGTTGTGTGCGTCTTTGAGTCTGTATCTGAGATCAAGAGATATTGCTGAGATCTGGTTGTGCGAAGATGTTGTATCAGGGGTTTGTTGAAGTAATATGACATGACAGAACTATTTGGTGAAATTCCCTGTGTATGTTTTATGATAATGCATGCTGCGATTCATGAATGATGCTATGGTTTCTTGCTGCAATTAATACTTTAAATGATTTACTTGTCGTGATGAATGTTTCTGTTGAATGATGCTATGAATATGAATGATGTTACTTTGAATGCATAGATCTGTTTTGAATGTTGCGATAAGTTAAGTAATCGTTGTTGCAACCATCCTCCTTCATTTGGCGGAAACATGGTTCCGTCCACTCTCTCTTGAACGCCTCGGGTGAGACCTCATCTACTCTGCAGGTGTTGTTGGACGGGGTGAAACCTGTTCGGGCCAGTGCTCAGGGAGATCGCGGTGGGTTGGTGTCGACAGCGATGGGAACCCTCGTCGACTGGGTTTGAGTTAACAAGAGTGTACTAGAAAGGAAGTGAATTAAAGTGAGTAAATATTATGACACCCATACCATGGTAATAATGGTCCCACAATAAAGTGGATGCACAATTGGGAAAGCAATCATGGTAAAAATGCTTGTTAGCTAGAAATGTGAACGAATTGAACCAAGTCTGGTTGGATGCTTGGTAACAAGGCAATACCATTAATGAGTAGGGATACTCAATTGAGAGCATCATTGTAATTTATGTTAACATGTGGGAAAACATGTTGAATGGATAAGAATACACTCTTGTAGATTGAATTTTATAAACATTCATGATGGAAGAAGGGAACTAAGAAGAAGTGATGGTTCCTTACCCAGAATGCATGCAATGCATTCTCTATGTTCAGAATGTGTAATTTGAATTGCAAGCAAGAGACATGGGAGCTATTGATTATTGGAGATGGATATTGTATTCCATAAGAAAATGTTGACCAAGGTATGGAATATACCATTAGGTTAAGGACATGCAACTTGTAAATGTGATAGGCGAATCATTCTTGTGGGCAAGTGATTGCATGCTAAGAGAAGTTGTTGGATATGAACCAACAACTTATGAGTAAGTAATGAGAATGGGTAAGAAATTTTGTATTCATCCATAATCTGTCATTGATAGAATAAAACATTCTAGTATGTGGACATGTCATGCAGTTCATGATAGCAACAGAGTGGCCATGCACTTTAGGCTATCAATTAAGAAATGAGGCATTCCCATGTGTGAATCAAGTATGTGGTTCAGAATTGTGGCAAATATTTCCATGAGAAAGTAAAGAAAGTATCATAGTTGAATGAGGTGCAAGGGCATATAATGGACCTTGAAAAGACTACTTATGGAGTTGGAATTGAATCAATTGCACTAATAAGTGTTAGAAAGTCCAAGAAAGGTCAAGTTGGACTTGGCCATAATTTCTTAAAGCAATTGGACCAATAAGGCAATGTGAACATGGTGCAATAAGAATTGTTGTAATGACCGAGTAAAGCTACATAGGGCTAATAAGATGGTTACAAAATAAATTGGAGAAAAATATCCATAAGGCAATGTTGATAAAGAGGGAAATTTCTCCCAAGACATGTCGCGAAATTATGAAATGGAGGAGCAAGGACAGCAAGCGGGCCCTCTTCCATCCACGTGACGCTTTGAAAGGTAGGTCATACAGATGGGGGATTTCGGAAGTGGGTAGAATGGCCTTAACTACCATTAATTTCAGCCTTATTAGAGTCATGTCAAAGCAGCAGGTTGAAGGTGGAGTTATGATTAATGAGGGTGGTGGATCCGACCCCCATCTCGGGACATATCTTGACAGGATTACGGAGCACGGGCGAATCTTAATGGCATGTACTAGGATAACCATGGCCCAAAATGGAAATTTCCTATATATTGGATGGAAAGGTGACGGCAGTAGACGCGAGAACAAGGTTCAACTCCACATGTATTCGGTAATTATCGTTCTGCTAACAAGGGAAGAGGCTTTCCAAAGGGTTAGAGATATGGAAGGCCAACGTGTGGGGGATTGTGATAACATTATGAAATGGTGGAGAATGAGATAGAAAAGAAAAGAAAGACCCTAGGGAGAGGGTCGAAGGGTTACCCGGGTGTAGAAGAAAGCAATGTGGGAGGCACGCATGTTTGAGCTAGGCCTATCGTCGGTCATCTAGCAAGAAATAAAGGATGTGGAATAGAGTTTATAGCGGGAGCTAGATAAGGATACCCTTCAGGAGGAGTGTTGGAAAATGGAAGATTGGGTAATGGACCTAAGCAACAACACTGCACGCATGAGTCTCTATGAGCGGACGGTGGCGCTCTTCTGGGTAATGAAGAACTTGATGGGGCATGTGATGTGGCAGCGGATAGAGAAGTCTGAAGGCGATGAAACCCTGACTCACTAGTGGAAATCTCATCACGCTGAGATGAAGGAGATGCACCTGAAAATGGACGCCATTTTGAATACTTTGGGCATCTGGTATCCAAGTGTTCCTTCTTCTTCTGCGGGTGGTGGTCAACAAGGTCGCTTTCCGGACCTTCTACATATTTTGCTATGAAGGTTTTATGGGTATGGCGTCTATGTTATAGAGTTAGCTATATATTAGAGATCTATGTTAATTATGTTTGTTAGTCATTGTAGTTCTTGGAAGAATAGAGCTCTTAGTGTTTGGGTCATTTCATGCATTTTAGCTTTTTATGTTATGAAGGCATGTAAGGAAAGTAAGCCTGAAGACTGCATAGGGTTCCTCAGTTTTTGTTATCTTGGGATGGTTCTTTGGGATGGGGTTTTTTACGATATATCTCATGTTTTGGGGCCAGATAGTTCAGAATTGCAGGCTGCCAACAGAGCTTTGGCCTGTTTTGATCAATTGTAACTTTCTCCTTTATATATAATACAAAATTTCCTTACTTACAAAAAAAGAGAAATTTATCACCTTAAACTATTTCTGGTTATAGCATAAGAATTGCATGCTTGGAAAGTAGGAAGTATAAATGTTATACACGTGTATACGTATTGAATTTCTTCTTAGTGAGAAAAGCATAACTAATGATTCCTTGTGTGCTTGGTAGAGAGGCCATGAAATTAGATCAGCTATGATGTGGAAGAGAAATTCCATGCTATGATGATGACTTTGAAAGGGAGAATTCCTTGACTCTTATCTTGTTGTTACATTTATATATCCTAAGTTTTATATACTGAAATTTTGGCATATGAATGTTGGAAATGCAAAGTGATTAGATAGCCGAAATACATATGCACTACTGGGCATATTAAGAGATAATGGATATTGCATGTGAACTTACTTATGCATGCATATGATATTGCATATTGGTAAAATTAGTGAGGTTTTACATATGCAATGAGCCACTAATGACAATTAATGTGGTTGATGATGTTTTTATAACCATATATGGTTGAAACATGGTTGAAGATGTTGATGATGCTATTGCATGTGACCAATATCCTTGTGCAGAAAAGTTGAGGCAATAAATCTATGATCAAGAGGTTGGTGGAAGGATTGTGTAACCCTTCGTAAGAGACCAACTAATTAGGTAACATCAAATATTTTAATGGAAACCATGTAGGTAATGGTTTATTTATGTTGATTGCATGAATATTGAAATAGGATTTGGGTAAGAATCCCTTCAACCATATTTTAATCGTCATAAAATGGTATGCATGTAATATTAAAGGCATTTAAGTGAATGGCAATCCACAAGAATGGTGAGGAATGGGGTAGTTATACCTTGTGACTGTTTAAAAATTAGAATGCATTCATGTGGAATATATATATATATATATATATATATATAGCATACCTTGTGAGAGACCATGAGGATGTTGGTTAGTGAATCCTATAGTGTTTCACAACTACCCCATGAACTCCCTATTGGTGTAAATCTAGGATGAAACCTCTTCTCCAACATGCATGGAGTGAGTGAGCTCCCAATGTTGCGTTCGGGTGAAGAAGGAAGGCACCAGAAAGTTAACCAAGTGATTGGGGGAGATGGTTGGTATTGTGTCGAAGCATTGGCTAGGATGTCCAAAATACCATGGTAGGACACATGTGTAGGCACATAAATGTTTTAGAGCAATGTCGGAGTGCATCGAGTGCATGAGCACAAGTGAATTATGCACATTGAATTAATTATTGGGATGAGATTCAATGTGCTCCTAAGAGACTGTTAAGTAGTGAAGGGAGTAGCTTCACAAGTGGTATGCCAGTGTGAGTTTGATAACATGACATTATGGTATTCATGAATCAATGCAAGGGTGCATTGCGTGAATTTGCTTTAAAATATTATGAAAATATTGTTGACTATGCCTACATATGTGTGGGTACATATGTAATATGCATTGTGTGAATGCATGATTGTAGTATATTGATTTCATTAATAGCTATAATGATAGAGTTTTTGACAATTCTGAGATCATTCCATGAGTTATTGTGGATGTAGAGGAAATACTTGCACGAAGAAGGTAGTTATGTTTGATGGGCTACCGGGATGCTCTGTTGGAAGGACAGAGTTGCATGAAAGGATATGATTGTGTAATCATGAATATTGAAAGTTTTACTTGATTGCATCGTTAATGTGATTGTTTCCTGCAATTTTATGGTGATAACGATGCATATAAAGTGAATGTATTTCATTTCCTTTGAGATATTAACAATTGATAGTGTTTTAATTGTTGAGTGTTATAATTCTAAGATCACTTCAGTGACTATTGTAAAATGCTGCAATGAAAATATTATTTGCATGGATACTCACAAAGTGCTTGTCTAATTGAAAATTTCATATTACAGGAATAATTGTCTTGGGTATGTTAATGTGGGTAAGTCCATAATAAATACTGGAATCTACCATGTGCAAAAGCCAAACATTATGAGAAGGATCTCATGGTTGCAAAATATGGTTTTTGTACGAAATATATTTGAAATTTTATGATTTAAATTTATGAGAAGGATCTCATGGTTACAAAATCTGATTTGTATAGGGAACAAATTTGTAAATTTCATATTTGAAATTTTTGCTAATGATTATATGGATAATCTAGAATTGTATCAAGAGGACATGTTGTAGGTGGATGCCCAGGTTATGGAAGAAAGTGTAAATCGATAAGGGATAGAGTGATACCACTTACAAGACTCAACCAATATGAGAATGGCATCATGGTTAAATAAATCTAATTTCTGTAGGAGACATAATTGTAAATTCATATTTGAATATGATTATTAATGTTATTGATTGTTTGGATGGTTGTCAGGAGGACACATTGAGGGAAGGCCATATGTTGTGACCTGCAAGATCCAAACATCATGAGAAGGACCTCGTCTTTGAAAAATCTAGTTTTTATATGAAACATATTGAAAATTTTGATTGAAAATTATGAGGGCCTCATGGTTGAAAAATATGGTTTTTGTATGAAACAAATTTGAAATTTATAATTGAAATTACTATGATGTCATCTCATGCTAATTGTATGTGTCTAATACAAGTGAGATGATAGATCTATCTATCAAGGACAGTTAAAGGCTGATGAAAGCTAGGGGAGAGTGATACTATGATGACATTGGAACCCTATGATATGTTTGATCGCCACGAGCTATGCCATGTTAAGGGTTGTTACTGAGATGCCCTAGTAATAAGTCATATGAGTTGGTGCTCTTCTTGTGCAAGAAAGCCTAGGCAAATGATGGATCGCCCGAGGGAACCATGGAACGGTGAAGGGGATGTCTGAGCCTAAATGGCGAGTGACTATAAATAAGAGGAAAATTGAATGAATCTAAATGAGAGATTCATGTTATGTGATAGCTGAGATCGGGAAGGAATTATAGGTATATATAGATCCCTTGGATGTGTCAAAGAAGATAGTAAGCTAAATCTCACCCATGGCAACCATCTGGAGCAAAAATATGTTCATATAGATAAGTATTGGGATTATTGCATATTGTATATGGTGTTATGAATATACATATGATTCGGTTATAAAACTTGAATCTTTGCTAATAGATCAAATGTTGCTTAAAATGGTTATGACAAGCATGTTTTTCCTTTAATGAGGGTAATAGGTATGTGAAGAAATGCCAAAGGCCTTCGAGGTGTCCCAAGGTAGTCCAAAGGAATGATTGAGCATTGTTGTCCAAAATAGCTAGTAGCAAGACAAAGTGACCTTGAAGAGGAAGGCATTGGAGTTGCAGTTGAAAACAAGGACAAGGAACTTTGCTAAAAATAAGGAGAACATCGAGCATGGTGTTATTCCAAGGGGGAGGGTATTGTAATATCACCAATTTTTTTGATGCAGGTGGGAATGGCAAAAGCCAATCCAACCCGCTTCCCCCAGGAAATATTGTGATTCTCTGAAATTGAACTACTAAACTTAGCTAAAAACCAGCTAATTCCTTCTCAATCGCGAGCCTTACCTTCAAAATAGGCCTTCCGCAATGTTCTGCTTGTCAGAACTAACTTTTCGCAACAGTCTTGCGGAAACTCCTTCTTCCCGCAATTGCGGGCGTCCTTCCGCAATGATCTTTCCGCAGTCACCTCCCGGCAACTATCTTTCCATAATGTGCCCTTCCACAACTTCCTTTTCGTGATTCTCACTCCCACAATTATCTTTCCGCAACGCACCCTTCCGTAACAAGCCTTTCCGCAAATTGCGGATTGCGGGTGCGCTTTTCGTAACTTTTTGAAAATAATTCTGCAAAAACTCTCCTGTAATGTGACTTCCTCAAACTCTTGTCGTTAACTCCCAAGCTCCTTCCTTTTGCGGAACGTTGTATCAACCGTCATCCCTTGCGGATTTGATCTCGTCCGTTGATCTATGATCAATGCGAAATACTTCGCATTGGCTTGCAAAAATTTTAACTCCTGTGCACGTTCACTTTGTGGATCCTTTCCCCGTCGTTGATCTTCCTTTTGGATTTGACCTGAGCTATCCAACCTCTGCTAATTGAATCGACTGCAACTCTACGATTTTTCGTTGATTGATCGGGGAATCGATCAATCCAGCTCGACCTTCGTCCGGACCTAATGTGAAACTAAATACAACAATAAATTACCTAGGTTACTAATGACAGTCGGTTTGTGAATGACTTGGGTGTTCTTAATTGTACATGAGAGTTCACACAAGCATGAAAATGGAGATTCGTTCACACAGACATCAGGTTAACGCTTTCACACATCTCTACCTGGTATAATATCATCTTATCTCTCATTCAAATGCACAGTAACACTATTAAACAGACAAAACTTGCTAATTTCATTAACCGATAGCAATTCCCCCATCTAGTCGCATTTTCCTCTGGTATTTGAGAAAATATCCCACCGACTCTTCCTCGCGCAAGGCCCTCTACTGAGTACCTGTCTCCCCCTTTTCACCTATTCGACCTCCCACAAAACCGAATGGCTGAACATAAAAACAAACTAACTAACACTCCTCTCCCTGAAGGAGTCACCATCATTATTCAACAAACTTCCTATCTGCCTTGATCTCCACACAGGGAGTATCAACTCGCCACTATGTCCTATTTTCTCAAAAAAACTAACAACACACTAGTCGGTTACATATTTTGCAAATATTAAAATACTTAGTAAACAAATTATCTTCCCTACTTCAGGGCAACTTGTCCCCTCGCTAGCCACAACATGTGAACACTAAATCACATTGTTGGCTTAGCATTGATGCTCCTGCATCAGACTCCCAAGGTTAAAATTCTGAACCCCTGTTCAGTAAATCAGCTATTGAGAAACCCTTTGTCTCCAATTATTTAGCATTCATCCATGTAAAATATTCTACAGGATGTCATTTCCATTTGATCAAGTATTCCAAGTAATCTCTCTGTCTGGTACTCTTTGCCACAGTAGTATCCAAGATAGACTCAACTTATGATGGCTGGGCTATAGGCATATGCTTCAGCCACTGAAGATCTTCCATAGGATCCCTATCTTCTGGAATTTGTCCTGTATCATCGGCCACATATGTATACATGTTCGCAACATTAAAAATAGGTGAGATACCAATCCCTGTTGGCATTTCCAGCTCATAGGCATTTGCCGAAAAAATTTCTGAGTATTCTGCAAGGGCGAATTTTCTTCATTTTGAAAATCTCTCTTTCCTCAGATGTGCTAAAACCAAATATCCCACCTCATATTTTTTCTCTCTTCTCCTGGAATCTGCTCTTGTTTTGTAACTATTGTTACTTTGCTGCAACCTTGATTTAACTTGCTCTTGTAGTTCACTAATCCTTGCTGCAATCTCTTCTACATCTGCACTTCTCTTTTCCAATTGACCCAAATCACAAAGTTCACACACCCCTCTGGGATGCATACCTTATAGAATTTGGAATGGACTCATTCTGGTACTTCAATTTGGTGAATCATTGTATGAAAACTCGGCTTGAGCTAGCATTTTGTCCCATTGTTTTGGATTTTCTCCGACCATACTTCTCAACTTGTTACCCAGACTCCTATTTACCACCTCAATCTGGTCATTAGACTGTGGATGATATGTTGAATTGAAGTTCAACTTTGTACCCGACTTCTTCCACAAGGTCCTCCAGAAATGACCTGTGAACTTTACATCTCTATCAGATACAATGCTTTTAGGTAAACCATGCAGCTTTACAACTTCATTGAAAAACAAGTTAGCAATGTGTGTGGCATCACTTGTCTTATAACATGGAACAAAATGTGCCATCTTAGTAAATCTATCCACAACTACAAAAATAGAATCATTTCCCTTATGATTTTTTGGTAAACCCAAAAGGAAATCCATACTCACATAATCCCAAGGCCTAGTTGTAATAGGCAATGGTGTGTACAAGCCTGTGTTTTGGCTTCTTCCCTTGGCATAATGGAATACCCTACATCTACTCACAAACTTTTCAACCTCAGACCTCATCTTTGGCCAAAAATAGAAATGGCTCAACTGTCCAAAGGTTTTATCACTTCCAAAGTGACCTACCATCCCTCCATTGTTGGAGCCAAGGCCGCAGCTATGGTAAAAGCTGCGAATTTTGAGGAAAAAGCACAAGTATGGAAGAGAAAGTGCTAAATTTTGAATAAGCGCCAATTTTGGGACAGAAGCAGACGGTGCGCAGTACGGTGCCAGATGGATAATCTCAGCGTAGATTACGGACCGGAAATCACGGAGCTCGCGCGCACATCAGAAGAGAATGAAGGTAGCTGAGTGGAAAGCCCAGCTACCACAATGAATGAAGCAATGGAGTAGAGGGCTCAGCTACCCTCATTAAGGCTGAATACAGAAGTTATGGTTGCTCGGACCAAGGAGGAGCAACGGACCAAAGCATTAAAGGCGAAGGACAAGGCGCCCATACCCGTAAGCTGCGTCGAAAATCATGGAGCCTGCAGGAAGCGGCGACATGACTGTAAGCGGCGCCTACAGTACACCTAGCCATGTCTGGTTAGGGTTTTTGGGGATTACTGTTGGGAAAGGCCCACAGTTTTGTAAAGGTGCGACCGCCATGGCCACCTATATATATGTATAATTGTGAAGGGTAGATGTTAGTTAGCTAGTTAGTGAGCTGGTTAATTAGTAAGTCAGCTAGCTAAGCCTGTGAGTGAGCTAGCTAAGATAGTAGATACTAGATGTAAGAAGGATTGATCGAGTTGATCATCCTCTGTTACGATCTTGTTGATTGTTTTCTACCGTGTTGCTAGAAAACAGGAGTTAGAGCTGGTTAGCAGTGAAGCTAATCCTTGAGTTGCAGACAGTCGGAGTCGACGTCTGAAATATTGTAATCTCTGAAGAGGAGGAGACTAGATCGAGAGAAGGGCTCCCAGCTGTGTGCGTGGAGTTTCCTGGAAAGATCTAAGGCTGCAGCTGTGTGCGCAGCATAGTGTATAAATCTATCATTTTCTGGTTAATATAAGATACTCCCGTGGCCGTGGTTTTCCCCGTGGAGGTGGACTTCATATTTCTCGTTGTTGTAATGTTATGATTGAAGTGATTGCCTGTTTTAGTTTACTAACAGCGTACGCAGGAATATTGCATTATCTTTATGTGTGTTGAGTAAGTTCTTGGAGCTTCCTTGGGGACCATAATCGTTAAGGGTCGAAGGAATCGGTAAGATAACGTCGCCGCAGCGATAGGAGAACGTGTTGCTGCGACGGGCGCGCTAGCGAAACGATGCCTAGAATATCGGCGCAGAGGATAATTGGTCCTAGCGCGGGAGTGGAAGTACCGCGCAGCTAAGCTGCTGAGCAGGAGCTTGAGAGCTATTGCGCTCATAAGCCTGAAGAGGGGTCAGACATTCCCCGTAGAGGAATCGTCGAGGAGGAAAGAGCAGTCTCCGCGTCGCCTAGGTTAAGGAAATCTGATTCCTTAGCCCCCCCATAGCCACTTCGGGTGAGACCTCGAGCTGCTGCGTAGTTCGTTGCCGAGAGGGCCAGTGCGCCAAGGGGTTTTGTTGCTGCGCTTCATTAAAACCCGGGTCTGTCCAAAAAGCAGCCAACAAATGGTTCCGTTTCCGCGTGACTGAGACTTGTTATTTCAACGACACGCGAGATTGAGGCAAAACCCAGAGAAAGAGGGAGCCAACAAATGGTTCCGTTGCCTTATGACTTCTTGATCATGTCACTTCCGTTGCTTCGAACCCTGTTGTTGAGCCAACAAATGGTTCTATTGCCTTGTGACTTGTTACTGTGAGACTTGCTATTTCTGCGACGTAGGAGATTGTTGTTGAGCCAACAAATGGTTCGGTTGCCTTGAGACTTGCTCAGCTAACAAATGTGTTACTGGAATCCTACAGCTACAGAAATTCAGGAGTGGTTCGATTTAAAGGCTAAAGAGTTCGCTGAACAAGAAAATAGAAGCTCTAGGCTCCAGCCAGAAGAATGGTTGCAGAAGTACATCTATACTGACCTTCACGAAATTTTCTTTGTCACATTTGCACTTGAGTTACATGCTTGGATAGCCAAGTTAGCAGATACTAGACCCACTGTGCATATTGATCGACCAATCGCTTGGACCCCTGAGCTAGTCAGTATTTTGAAGCGGGTAGATAATTCTGTGTCCCGCGCAGTAGACTTTTGGTTGAATAGTCTGCTGGAAGGTTTCATCACTGAGTTTGCAGTGGATACAAGAAAGAGTTTCAGTGAAGCTGAGAGGAGTTTCTTTCAAGCACATAGAGGTAAGTTCTTAAATTCTTTGAACTTATGGATTAAAATGCTTCTGTATGAAAAAGCAAAACTATGTATAGCTTCAGATGAATAGCATAGACAAGTAATGTCCGTAGACTCTGATAGTGACCCTGAAGTTATTGGTTGCACTCGTAGTGGAAAACGGTATAAAGTAGGCCTTGACCAACATTCTTTTGAGTCGAGCCCAGAAGACAGTCAAGTTCCTAGAGCAAGCCACATAGAAAGACAAGGGAGCGCTCATATCCCTTACCACCCTTTTAAACCGCAAAAGCCAGACGAAGCTCAGTATAATCCCGCAGTAACGCCTTCTAGTAGCCCACACGGTACTTCTAGTACCTTTGTGCCACCTTTGTTCAACCAGCCCAGAAGAACTGCTACAGCACCTCCACCTCAACCTAGTGCAAGAACGATGGGTGATGACATGAAACTACCAACTTTTAGAGGAACAGGGATAGAAGACCCTGAGCAACACTGGTTCCTATGTGAAGCCATTTGGACAATTAAGCAAATTAATGATGATGTTGTTAAACTGGTTCAGTTAGCAACCACACTAAGAGAAAGAGCCTTAACTTGGTTCATGAAATACTCAGCAGCACAGAATAGAACGCTTGCTGATGTAAGAAATGCAATGATTAGAGAATTCAAGAAACCTAAATCAGAATCACAGTGTATAACAGAGCTCAAAGACATAAAACAGTTACCTACAGAGTCAGTATGGGACTTCGACCAAAAGTTCAAAGCCTTGATAGATCAAGTAAGCTTTGAGTTTGCACCACAACAGCATAAGGAATGGTTCATTGCTGCGCTGCTTCCACACATTAGACTTCCTCTTATGCAACAGAATCTCACTACTCAGGAACAAGCTCTAGAGATGGCTATGAAACTAGAAGCTTCACCAATTGCTGGAACAAGCAACGATGTTGCACAGTTGCAGAACCAATTAGCAAACTTAACCTTGCAAGTGCATGATATTAAGAAAGGCAAGGATGCTAAGGAGGAGATATGGTGTACAAAATGTAAAGCACAAGGTCATTCAAAGGACCATTGTCCCGTTTTCATAGAGTATATTGCAACTGGAGCACCTAACCCTTTACCACAGGCACAGGGGCCTTGGTGTGAAATCTGTAGAACTAGAGGTCATAGACCACAAGAATGTCACTTACTTCAGAAATATGTACAAACTCCAAAGAATCTATATTGTAATTTCTGTAAATCAGTAGGCCATGATGAAAGCAATTGCAGAGCATATGACCTTATGATGGAAAGGAAACACGATGTTTATAGAGTACAATCAAAAGCACAAGGACCCGTAGCAGGTCCACAGTATGACCAAACTCGCGACGGCCGAACAGGAAATTATAGAGGCCGCGGACGCGCCACAAATTTTGGCCGCGGAAGAGGCCAGATCACTTGTTATAATTGTGGAGCGCAAGGTCATTTTGCAAGAGATTGCCAAAACCCTACGACGACCCTTTGCAGATATTGCAAATCTTATGATCATATCATTGAAGAATGCCCTTAGTTGATGGCTAAGATGCAAGCAAAGACGCCACAGGTCAACCAAAATATTCAATTGATTGGAGCAGAAAAAATGGAACCAGATCCTACAATTAAAATTGTGATGCGCAGTGGAACAACCACTGGTGCGCCAGAGTTGGGAACTGGAAAGCAAGCAACGCAATGGGTGCGTCGCGCTAATATTAAACCAGCCCCACTTAATCTACAGAAGCAAAAAGAAGCATTCAAGCAAGCCCAAGAGTATTTCTCAGATCCCAGAGCTTCAAGTTCTATCGCAACTCTGCATAATGATATTAGATCGTAAGTACTAAGACAAGACAACTTGGTACAAGAACAGGCCACTACATCCGGAAGGCCTGATGAAGAAGATGCACTAGGCACTGTCCATACTTTTCTAAGGAACTGCTTAAAGTTGCTGCGCAATGCAAAAGCAACTATGGAACTTCAACACCTATTGGATAAATGTCAACAATCTGCTTTGACAAACACGCCGCAACGTGTTGTTCACCAGATTGGGAGTCACACTAGAACTGGAAAAGAGATGAGGCTCACAGCGCAGATTGGAGCATTTGAGATGGACGAAGTCATTTTAGATTTGGGCTCAGAAGTTAATGTTCTCACCATGCAGACATGGGAACAGATGGGAAGCCCTCAACTTACAAGATCCCCCATCCAGCTAAGACTCGCGAACCAGCAACGAGTCTCTCCATTGGGCAAATTACCCAATGTACCTATTGATATCGAAGGAGTAAGAAGTTCTGCAGACTGTGAAGTAATCAAAATTATGGATGATAGTAGACCTTACCCAACACTTTTAGGTATAGACTGGGCATTTGATAATTTGGCTGTCATTAATTTGAAGAAAAGACAGATGACCTTCGAGGACGACCAGATTAGGGTCATTGCACCGCTTGATCCTATTCAAGGACCAAGGTATATAGAACCCATTCGGGCAGAAGAAGAAGCGCGCCACATGGAAAGTTTGTATCAGATGACTGCTAGTCAGAGTGACTATGTCAATCCCACAGCAGATGGCCATATCATCTGGCGATGCGATAGCTCGTGCACATCAGACTCAGATGCAGGATTGGAAAACTGGCAGAATCGCTTACATGAGGTTTCTACAAGACGTTGCGCCATGATGACTAAATCCATTCGATGGATTGGCACAGAATTGACTGACACTCCAATTTTTGATGGTTTAACTGAAGTAAGCGAATTCATACATGCATATGAACAACACCTTCCAGAACAGCAGCGCATACAGGCATTAGATGTATCACTGCGCACTACACCCGCAAGATGGTGGGGTGCGCATAAAGAGAATATTCACACATGGCAAGACTGTCGCAGATTGATACTGCGCAGATTCCAGGACACTACAGCAGAAGTGTCGTGCAAATATGAGGGACAGAGTGACCCCAGGTCACACATTGAAGCATGCATTCAGCAATGGTCGGATATTCCGGACGATGAGTGGGTTCACCTATTTATCCACACATTGGACACAGTTCCAAAGAACTGGTACACTGAAACAGAATTGCGCAGAGGCACTCTTACTTGGACTCTTATGATAGAAAGTTTTCAACTTACCTTCAGCTTTGAGTCAGAGCACCCAAGTATTGATCAGGCTCTGAAGTGTATTAAAAAGAAGGTATTTAAACCATGTCTATTACCAGAATATTCCCAACCGGATTGGGCTGTTCAGATAGAACATGCCCTGGAATGCTATAATTTCACCGCTGGAGAAGAGGAGGATGATCCTCGCAACATCAATATCCCAGAATCAGAAGGGACGCGCAATGTTGAAGGTCCTCAGCTTGATATCCCTGCCATTACAGAACACATCAAGCTCAAAAAGGTTAACATTGGTACAGAAGCCGAACCCAAGTTTGCTTCTATAGGAGACTATTGGGATGATGAAACTGTTGGGCATATTTCAGATTTATTACGTGACTACCAGGATATCTTTCCTACCAAGTTCACAGAAATGAAAGGCATCCTAGGAGACTTAGGAGTGATGCGCATACCTCTGAAAGCAGATGCCAAGCCAGTAAAGCAGCGCCCATACAGGTTGAACCCGCGCTATAAAGAAAAAGTCAAAGAAGAAATTGACAAGATGCTCGCAGCAGGTATTATTGAGCCAGTAGAAGAAAGCGATTGGATTAGCCCTATGGTTGTACAAGAGAAGAAGACAAAAGGTGAAATAAGAATTTGCGTGGACTTGCGCAAACTCAATGATGCATCAGCGCATGATCCATTTCCTACTCCCTTTACAGATGAAGTGCTTGATAATGTTGGAGGACAAGAGGCTTACTCCTTCACTGATGGATTTTCGGGATACCATCAGATCAGAATCCATCCAGACGACCGCCATAAGACTACTTTTGCGACTGAATGGGGATCATTCCAGTATACGGTAATGCCCTTTGGTCTTAAAAACGCTCCTGCTATCTTCTCTAGAGTCGTTGTTGCTGTTTTTAAAAAATTCATCCATAAGTTTTTAGAAGTCTATTTTGATGATTGGACTGTGTTTGGCTTACTAAAGAACCATATGGGGAACCTGCGAATGATGTTAGAAAAATGTAGACAGCACCAGATTTCCCTTAACTTGAAAAAATGTATCTTCTGTGCTCCTTTTGGTATTTTGTTGGGTCACATTGTATGCAGACAAGGACTCCTGATGGATCCTGCGAAGGTTGCCATCATTGCTAATTTACCTGCGCCCAACTCAGTCAAGCAATTGCGCACTACATTGGGACATACAGGATACTACAGAAAATTTATCAAAGGTTATGCAAAGATCACAGCACCTATGGAAAGATTGCTGAAAAAGGATTCGAAATTCCAATGGACAGAAGAATGCCAACAGAGCTTGGACACACTTAAAGACAAGATGATCAGTGCGCCAATTCTAGTTTTCCCAGACTGGAATAAACCCTTTCATGTTCATGTCGATGCTTCTTCCATCGCATTGGGGGTCGTACTTACACAACCGGGAGAAGGAGGTATCGATCACCCCATTTCTTACTCTAGCCGGAAGCTGTCCACAGCCGAGAAGAACTACACTACTACAGAGAGAGAAGGACTAGCTATGGTGTACGCCCTACAGAAGTTCAGACACTACTTACTGGGCGCACATTTTAAAATGTATACTGACCATTCTGCTTTGAAATACTTGGTCAATAAGCCAGTGTTAGGGGGAAGAAATTGTAGATGGCTACTGCTCTTTCAAGAATATGATTTTGAGGTTATTGTAAAGCCAGGTAGATTGAATGCAGGACCTGACCACTTATCTAGGATCGAGTCAGGAGAAGAACCTACAAATCTGGAGGACAATCTGCCTGATGCACAACTATTTTTTGTTCAAGCAGCAGATGAATATTATTCTGATATCCTTGAGTTTCTCACCATCGGACAAGCGCCAGTTGAGTTTACAATCCAGCAGAAGAAACAACTTGTCGTCAAAGCCGCAGACTTCACTTTGATAGTAGGCCAACTTTATAAGTTGGGCCCCGATGAAGTCTTGCGCAGATGTATTTTACCACATGAAAAGAACTCTATCATCGCAGAAGCGCACTCAGGCACCGCAGGAGGCCATTTCGCAGGAAAGCCGACTGCTCAGAAGATCTTAGCCGTAGGTCTTTGGTGGCCGACATTGCATAAGGATACTAAGGAATTCTGCAAATTTTGCGATGTGTGCCAGCGAACAGGAAAACCTTCAAGAAGAGATGAGATGCCGCTAAGACCGCAGATAACACTACGTGCTTTTGATAAATGGGCCATTGATTTTGTAGGTCCTATCAACCCACCAGGAAAGAGAACCGGCGCAAGATACATCATTACAGCTACTGAATACCTCACCAGATGGGCTGAGGCTAAGCTAGTGAAGAACTGCGACGCTGCCACGGCCGCGCAGTTCATTTTTGAGAATATTATCACTAGATTTGGATGTCCACTGATTCTAATGAGTGATCAGGGTACACATTTCCTCAATGAGACTATAGAAGCCCTTACTGAGGAATTCCAAATTAGTCACCATAAGAGTACACCCTACCACCCTCAAGCTAATGGCACGGTGGAGGCATTCAATAAAATTCTTGAGAATGCCCTGACGAAGATCTGTAATCAACAAAGAGATGATTGGGACCTTAGAGTTACAGCTGTATTATGGGCTTACAGAACCACATGCAAGAAATTAACAAGCCACACACCTTTCAGTTTGGTGTATGGACAAGAAGCAGTTATGCCTATGGAATACATTATTCCCAGTCTCAGAATTGCGCAAATTACAGAAATGACAGATACGGATACCATGAGTGAAAGACTTTCACAATTGCTTGCCTTAGAGGAAGACAGACTCTTAGCCGGATTCCATCAACAGGTACAGAAGGCAAGACAGAAAGCTTGGCATGACAGGCATATTAAGAATAAAGTCTTTCAGGAACGAGACTTGGTACTCCTCTATGATAGTAAATTCATCAAGTTTCCAGGCAAGTTGCGTGTACACTGGTTAGGCCCTTTTCAGGTGATAAAAATAACATAAGGAGGAGCAGTCCAGCTTGCGAAGCTGAATGGAGAAGTACTGCCTACAAAGATCAACGGGAGTCGGCTCAAGCTTTACCGCGACGGCCACTCCGCCCTGTCAACTTAAATAGCTGCTCAAAGAAATGCAGATGTCTAGTGTAGTTGAAAGAGGCATCGCATTACCAGTCTACACGGAAATCGCGAGACCCTCAGTCTCTGGCTTCCCGCGCAGTTCCTTGAACCATCCGTGCATATCAGTAAAAGTTTGTAAGAAGTGACCTTATTTTGCGCTCTGACGAAGTTTTTCCCCGGGATGTTGAACTGTCGCTCTTGCGGAGTTCCCTGTGATAATTTGTCGCTTAAAGAAGTTCTTGTTGTGGACCCCTGTAGGCACAGTTACCTAAGTTGAAATGACCCACCGAAAAATTTGAATTACAGCAGTTATGTAGCCGCGTCTGAGAATAAATGAAGGATAACCCTGCCATTTAAGTGTAGCCGCTCTGACAGATTCGGCTTGATCTCCGTAATATTTGCATTTAACTCATGTGCCGAAAAGCTTTAGCTTCTCCCGGAAGGCTATCAGAGCCCGTCCATCACAATAAATGCACCGCAGAGGCGAGGGGGATAGAACGATTGTCAAATCATGCAGAGCCACCTACAGCTAGTAGCCCCACTTGGCCGCATTTACTATCACCTTTGGCTATAAATACCCCACACTTGTATATTTTCGGGTTACTTTCCTCGAGCTGCATAGTCTTGTTTGAGAATCTAAGCCATTGTTTTCAGAGCCGAGTTGTGCAGAGTGCTTCCTTTGTTGTCAGTATTCATATCCCACGTTGTTCCGCTGTTTCTGTCCAAGTTCTTGTTACCTATACCCGTTCACGACGGAGAACCTGTCGACTGAAGAAGTTGTTCGTCAATTCCTGCACCGAGGCCTAGATTTCGGCATGACTACTCTGGTGACGGCGTCGACTTATGTACACCCTGGTTATCATGATCCGAGACAATCTCCGGCCACAAGAGCGTCTCAGCCACAGCCAGAAGAACCCGTTCCAGAGTCGTTGGCCACTATGGTGAATTATATTCCGCCGCGTCCAGACGATGCACCAGAGGTGCATATTCCGAAGAATGCAAAGTATCTGCTTCCGTTACCTCCACTACCGGCTGGCGTGCGACTAGAAGGATCCTTGCTTGGACACCTTCCGCTGGTCAAGTTCTCTGATTTCAACCTGGGAGACTATAAAACATATCCTCAGTTCGCGCTAGATCGATATCTGACGGTAGTGCATAATCCCACAAGAAAGGTTGACGAATTCATCCCGAAGGGATTTGCAGCAAATCTTGAGCGACCTGGACTCCTGAACCTGTTAAAGCTACCGCATTTCGGGCGTAGCAATGAAGTGAACGCAGTTGTTAAGACACTTCTATCCTGCGTTCATGGAGGTTACCTTTGGCTGGGGAGGCCAATCGATTTAAATGTCGATTTGATTCACCGTATTACCGGCCTATCTAAGGTTGGTAAGGATCCCAATATTCATTTTGTGGGAAAAGACAAGGATAGAAAACTGGCTGCACAGCTGGTGCAGAAATACAACCTTACAAGAGGAGGTCGGGCTTATGACCTCACTATAGTAGAAGACGAAGCACTTAGATTTACAGGAAGTCTGCTCGCAGGCAGACTTCTCACAAAGTGCAGACCGAAGGAAGCTACTGGAGATGTCGTGGAACTCGCCATCGCAGCTACGGAGGGAGAACAATACAACTGGTCCCTCTTCCTCCTCAATTCTTTTTTGGAAGACTACCGGAACGTCCAAGATAACCCCGGTCAGTTGTTCCAATTTTCTTGGCTTTTAATTTTATGTGCTCTCATCGGGTGGAAGGAGCCCCCGAACACTCAGTTCCTCCCGCGCCGCGCAGGAGAACCTGCCGGAATCCGTTATGTTAACCTTTGGGAGTCTGCTAATCCCGCAAAGCGCAAGATGAACCGCGTTGTATTTTGTGAATACTACTATCTCCTCAGAGATACCATTCAGGAAATGCCAAGGCTGAGTGAGGAGACAGCGAAAATATATGACAGAAAGTTGGCCTTTACTGCCGACTTACATCAACTCTACCTCCGTCCCTGCGGCATTCAAGAGAAATGGGCCGTAGGCCTGTACAGGATGACCACCGAAGATGTCGAAGAAACTATCAAATCTTGGTCGGATGAATGGAGGGAAGCCGCCAACATCGCATCCACGATGCCACCCACCGCTACGCAAAAGAAGGATAAGGGCAAGGAAGCCCCCGAGCAAAGAAGTGATGAAGGCTCGACAGAACTAGCAACCAAGAAACAAAAGGTGTCGCATCCCTCTGAGGCCATTCCCTCGGGGATCGACCAGTATTTGAAATAGCGATTTCGTGAGCTGCGGGCCACGCACGCTCACATCAGGAGTGCTCTAGACCTGCAGTTTGTGGAATTAAAGGGTCTCGCAGGAAGGATTGCGCAGACCCATGCGCCAGCATCTACTTCGCAGGCACCACAAGTAACCACAAATACTGAGCGAGTTGAAGAACTCGCAGAAAGGCACACTGTCGTGCACATCCCGCCTACAAGCATGACACTTCCGGATCCTCTAGCTGCACTACAGGTAAGCGCAGTTGGGCCCGTTGAAATAAATTTGTCCTTAATTCCTATAGAGACTCTACAGCTAGTACACGAGAAAGTTTCTGTTGACTTGAGAGCTAGAGAGCTCTCTACATTCCAGGCAAACCAACGACTGCAATCGCAGGAGATAGAGCTGAAGGCAAGCCATAAGAATATCTCCGCGAAGCTCGCACTTTATGAGGCGCAAGACATTGGCATAAGAAATGCAGTGGATGAGATTGCCCAGGAGTTGCCGGCTTGCGAGATTCAACCAGACCTCCCTCTGGTTGAGAAAGTTCAAATTATTGGAGGAAGGGTGAAAACCCTGGAGCACGAAATAGTTGCTATGGCTGAGGTCCATAGAACCCAAATCGCTGAGCTGGAAGCTCATGTTGCTGTGCAGTTTACAGATGATGCGCAGGAACAATTTGAAGCGCTGAGCAGAGCTTCCACACAAATGAAAGACAAAATACAGGAAGCCGAGAACCTGATGAGCCAAGCTATGGAAGCTTGGACGGAGCTTGAGAAGCTCCCTTTTAAAGTTGGTCTTTTGGAACAGGTGCAAGCCACAGAACAGTCCCTAACTGTTCTGACTGAAGAAGCTAAGGCCTTAGCAGGCTTATCAAAAATGAAGAAAATGAGTGAAGTGCGCAGAGTGCAACAACAACTGCACAAGCTCAGAACTGAAGACGAGAAGCTCACCAACAGCATTCAGCCATTTATGGATGAATATGCTGACATCGTTGCCCAAGTCAAGGCAAAAATCAAAGAAGTTGTTGAATCTCAACAGGTGATTGATGCCATAACTAAAGAAGAAGCCACTGCAGAAACGGTGCAGACATCTCTGGAGTGTGTCGATGAATTGGACTCCGCTATTGTGCAGTGGAAGAAAACATTCGCGGAGACCCAAGCAGAAGCAGATGCTCAAGTAAAGCGACCACCCGCTATTACGAGTGGCTCGAGGGCGAGCCACAAGTAAGTGTTAGGGGCCTGTTGGAGCCAAGGCCGCAGCTATGGTAAAATCTGCGAATTTTGAGGAAAAAGCACAAGTATGGAATAGAAAGTGCTAAATTTTGAATAAGCGCCAATTTTGGGACAGAAGCAGACGGTGCGCAGTACGGTGCCAGATGGATAATCTCAGCGTAGATTACAGACCGAAAATCATGGAGCTCGCGCGCATGTCAGAAGAGAATGAAGGTAGCTGAGTGGAAAGCCCAGCTACCACAATGAATGAAGCAATGGAGTAGAGGGCTCAGCTACCCTCATTAAGGCTGAATACAGAAGTTATGGTTGCTCGGACCAAGGAGGAGCAACGGACCAAAGCATTAAAGGCGAAGGACAAGGCGCCCATACCCGTAAGCTGCGCCGAAAATCATGGAGCCTGCAGGAAGCGGCGACATGACTGTAAGCGGCGCCTACAGTACACCTAGCCATGTCTGGTTAGGGTTTTTGGGGATTACTGCTGGGAAAGGCCCACAGTTTTGTAAAGGTGCGACCGCCATGGCCACCTATATATATGTATAATTGTGAAGGGTAGATGTTAGTTAGCTAGTTAGTGAGCTGGTTAATTAGTAAGTCAGCTAGCTAAGCTTGTGAGTGAGCTAGCTAAGATAGTATATACTAGATGTAAGAAGGATTGATCGAGTTGATCATCCTCTGTTACGATCTTGTTGATTGTTTTCTACCGTGTTGCTAGAAAACAGGAGTTAGAGCTGGTTAGCAGTGAAGCTAATCCTTGAGTTGCAGACAGTCGGAGTCGACATCTGAAATATTGTAATCTCTGAAGAGGAGGAGACTAGATCGAGAGAAGGGCTCCCAGCTGTGTGCGTGGAGTTTCCTGGAAAGATCTAAGGCTGCAGCTATGTGCACAGCATAGTGTATAAATCTATCATTTTCTGGTTAATATAAGATACTCCCGTGGACGTGGTTTTCCCCGTGGAGGTGGACTTCATATTTCTCGTTGTTGTGATGTTATGATTGAAGTGATTGCCTGTTTTAGTTTACTAACAGCATATGCAGGAATATTGCATTATCTTTATGTGTGTTGAGTAAGTTCTTGGAGCTTCCTTGGGGACCATAATCGTTAAGGGTCGAAGGAATCGGTAAGATAACGTCGCCGCAGCGATAGGAGAACGTGTTGCTGCGACGGGCGCGCTAGCGAAACGATGCCTAGAATATCGGCGCAGAGGATAATTGGTCCTAGCGCAGGAGTGGAAGTACCACGCAGCTAAGCTGCTGAGCAGGAGCTTGAGAGTTGTTGCCCTCATAAGCCTGAAGAGGGGTCAAACATTCCCCGTAGAGGAATCGTCGAGGAGGAAAGAGCAGTCTCCGCGTCGCCTAGGTTAAGGAAATCTGATTCCTTAGCCCCCCCATAGCCACTTCGGGTGAGACCTCGAGCTGCTGCGTAGTTCGTTGCCGAGAGGGCCAGTGCGCCAAGGGGTTTTGTTGCTGTGCTTCATTAAAACCCGGGTCTGTCCAAAAAGCATCCAACATCCATTATGTTTCTCTTGTATCAAATTCTCTCTCATGGAACATTTGTGAATACAAAGTTTATTGTTTTTAAAGAGTAAGCCATCTTCCAACATATACTCCATCTGTGGCTCTCTGTCCACCTCCATGGGATTCCTATTAACTCTGTATGCATTCTAAAAATCAATGTCAGCCTCATACAAACCTCTTAACTGTTCAAATCCTAAGACTTGGATCTGATTTTCTTGCACAATCAATTGTCTCCTGCTTATAGCATCAGCTAGTCGATTTGATTGCCCACTTATGTGCTTCAACACAAAGGTAAAGCTCTGCAGGAACTCAACCCATTTGACATGCTTCTGATTCAATTTAGGTTGATGCATGATGTATTACAATGCATGATTATCAGAAAACAAAACAAACTCCCTAGGGATCATATAATGCCTCCAATGCTTTAGTGCTTGTACCATAGCATAAAATCCCTTGTCATAAGATGAGTATTTATGTTTTGAATCATTCAACTTCTCGCTGAAATATGCTACAGGCTTGTCCTCTTGACTGAGTACAGCTCCAATTGCTACTCCATTGGCATCACATTTCACTTGGAAAGGGTGTTTGAAATCTGGTAACTTCAATACTGGTTGTTGAGTAATCTTTTTCTTCAAAAACTGAAAGCCACTTTCAGCCTCTGCTGTCCATTTAAATGGTTGTTTGTCCTTTCTAATTGTTTCAATGATTGATGAACAAATACCACTGAAATTCTTTATGAACTTCCTATAAAAACTTGCCAATCCATGGAAACTTCTTACCTCAAAAATGCTCTGAGGTGAAGACCAATCAATAATTGCTTGCACTTTTTCCAGATCCATCTTCAAACCATCTATTGAGATAACAAAACCCAAATACACTAGTTCTGATTTCAAAAATGTACACTTCTTCACATTTACTAACAACTTTTCTTTTTGTAATTTCTCCAAGACACATCTTAGATGCTCCAAGTGTTCTTTTTCCATTTGACTAAAAATCAGAATATCATCAAGGTAAACTATTACAAACTTACCTATGAAATGTATCAAGACTTCATTCATTAATCTCATGAAAGTGCTTGGCGAATTGGACAGTCTGAATGGCATAACCAGCCACTCATACAACCCATCATTTGTCTTAAAGGTTGTCTTCCACTCATCTCCTTCTCAAATTCTGATCTGATGGTATCCACTCTTCAGATCTAATTTTGAAAAACATGTTGCCCCACTCAGGCAATCCATCATGTCATCCATCTTGGGTAATGGAAACCTGTATTTGATGGTAATCTTGTTGATGGCCCTGGAGTCAATGCACATCCTCCATTCACCATCCTTCTCTCGGGTGAGTACTTCCGGTACTGCACATGGAATCAAACTTTTCTGAATCATCCCCTTATCTAACAATCCTTGTACTTGCCTTCTAACTTCTTCATTCTCTTGAGGTGTTAACCTGTATGTTGCTGTTATCAGACAATCTACCAAAGACGGATCTAAGGCGTGATCTCCCTAGCTCAAAGTGAGTCTAGAACAAATGAGACAGGCTACTAATGCATTTCCTAGATCTACTTAAGGATCGAGTATTAGGTGTCTTACCTTTCACTTTGCAATTCTTTCTCATGAATGTTACTCCGAGTCTCACGGTCGTCAGATCCAAGCTGCAAGACCTATCAAGACAAGAAACAAGAGAAACAAGTGAAAGGCATCTATACAATAAGAGATCTAAGTAAACAGTTAAGCAGGTAAACTACTCAATATCATTACACACATGAACAATATTGGTGGAAAGCATTTGTATTACTGTAAAAAGAGGGAAGTACATAATAGAGATATAGAACTACAACCAAGGATTAACGCTGCAGCCCTTCTCCAACAAATCCAATTGCCATATCCTTCCAAGGAAGTATGAGTTCTCCAATAGGTGAGTGGAGATGTTCCAAGGGTGATTTCACCAGCATGTAGATACCATAGACTTCCTCCCCTTGGGATGGGAGTGAGCTTCATTTAAATAGGACTAAGTGGATAGGATAGGTTGAGATATGATAGGAGAGGCTTAAGGGATCTCTCCAAAGTGTTAGGAACCAAGTGCTAGCTCCTCCAAGAGGTCGGGGATAGGGTCCCAAGTCAGCAAGCTTCAAGAAGAACCTTGAAGAAGTTATTTTTGCCATCTAATTGACTTCGTCGCACCTTGTATTGAGGCAAGGTGCGACGTCGCATGTTGCTCATGTGCAGCCCGCGACGACCTCTCAAGACCTAGCACAATTGGGTACAAATCCTCCTTGGGTGATTACTTAGTCAAGATATCTTCAGGGGTGTATACACTGAATCTTATGGTGGGTAGATTTTGGATGTAACAATTGCCTTGTTTGGTAAGCTTGCTCCAAGAATAAAATCAATATGATGACCTATATCCCTCTTTGGTGGTAACTCATTGGGTAAATCATCTACCACAATGTCACTAAAATCACCTAGCATCTCCTAAATCTCCTCAGGAAGATCTGTAATATTGGTCCTCATTACTACCATTCTAGGCTTACATACCACAACATAATTAAGTTCTTCCTCATCAATTTGCTACAAATACTCTTTCCTTGTCAACATTAGGACCTTAGATGCTTGCTGCCCTGCCATACTCCCTTCTTACAAAGGAAGAAGAACATGTTTTATCCCATCCTTCTCAAAACTATGACAATTTTTCCTACCATCATGTATCACCTTTTTGTCAAAATTCCATGGTCTTCCTAGAAGGATATGGCAAACATCCATGGGCATAACATCACATATAGTTTTATCTTTATATGTACCTACTTGCAAATTAACTTCACATTGTTCACTTACCAAGATTTGATGTCCCTTATGTATCCAAGATACCTTGTATGGAACAGGATGTTTGGTCTTCTTCAGACTCATCTTCTCCACCATCTCTGTGGAAACAAGATTGTCAGTGCTCCCACTATCAATCACTATCTTGCAGCACTTCCCTTTGACTTTACATGTGGTCATGAATAAAGCCTTTCTTTGAGCAGGTCCCACCTTCTTCTCAGGCTTCAATAAGACTTTGTTCATCATCAAAGCCTCCCCCATCTCTGGCATATTTTCAGCCACTGGCATCTACTCTTGTTGCTTCTGATTCTGAGCTACATAGGCTCCTCTCTGTCCTTTGTCCTCCTTCTCAGGACACTCAAAGGACTTGTGTCCCAATTTGTTACATTTGTAACACCTATAGACAATTTCTCTACCTCTACCTCCTTGGTAAGGTCTTCTCCCTCTTGGGTCACCTCCTCTATCTTGCTGCCCCTGTTGGTTTGAGTTGTTGGATTCTCCCTTTTGGGTTGTAAACTTTCCTCTTCCAACTGTTTGCCCTCTTCCTTTGGATGAAACTCTTCCCCTGTTGAAGTTTTGTTTTCTCAATAACTTTTCTTCTGCTCTCAAGTCACATTGGTATGCCTCTTCCATTGTTCTCGGTCATATCATGCTGATCTCATCCTGAATCTCCATTCTCAAACCATTGACATATCTAGCAGCCTTCTCTGTTGATTCCTCCACATAACCTGCCCTGAGATTTACCTTGTAAAATTCTTCAGTGTATTCTCTCACAGTCAACAACCTTTTCCTAAGGTTCTGCATTTTCCTGTACAAAGTCGGTTGGTAATCCTTTGGCAATAATTTGGCTCTCATATTAGCCACCATCCTCTCCCAGCTCTTTATCAATGGCTTGTTCTTTCATCTCCTTTCAGCCTGCACACTATCCCACCATAGGGATGCATGCCCTTTCAACCTTATCATTGTCAATTTGACCTTCTTGTTTTCTTCAATTTCATCATACTCAAAGTACTTGTCTAACTCGTTGATCCAGTCAATGAGATGTTCAGCAGTGAGGCTTCCCTCATAGGTAGGCAACTCATGGCCTCGACGTTGCCCCAAGTAGGTGACTCTTGTATGGGTGTTGCTTCTTCTCCTTGTTCCTCTTCTTCAGGCTCACTCACATCCCCTGCCTCTGGATCTATTCATCTTCCCATGTCCATAGCCTCCATATGTGTCCATAATTCTCTCATTTCCTCCATAACTTCTACATTCATTGTTGGTCTCCCTCTGTCATGACCTCTTGCTCTACACGTATCGCCATGCCTTTCTTCTGCTATTCTGAGAAAATCCTGCTCTGATACCAAAAATGAATGCAGGTGGGAATGATAAAATCCAATCCAACCCGCTTCCCCCAGGAAATATTGTGATTCTCTGAAATCGAACCACTAAACTTAGCCAAAAATCAGCTAAGTCCTTCTCAATCACAGGCCTTACCTTCAAAATAGGCCTTTTGCAATGTTTTTCCTGTCAGAACTAACTTTCCGCAACAGTCTTGCGGAAACGCCTTCTTTCCGCAATTGCGGGCGTCCTTCCGCAATGATCTTTCTGCAGTCACCTTCCCACAACTATCTTTCTGCAACACGCCCTTCTGTAACCAGCCTTTCCGTAACTTCCTTTCCACGATTCTCACTCCCGCAATTATCTTTCCACAACGCACCCTTCCACAACAAGCCTTTCCACAAATTGCGGATTGCAGGTTGCAGGTGCGCTTTTCATAACTTCTTGAAAAGACTTCCGCAAAAACTCTCCCGCGATGTGACTTCCGCAAACTCTCGTCATTAACTCTCAAGCTCCTTCCTTCTGTGGAACGATGTATCAACCGTCGATACCTTGCGGATTTGATCTTGTCCATTGATCTATGATCAATGCGGAATACTTTGCATTGGCTTGCAGAAATGTTAACTCCCGCGCACGTTCACTTTGTGGATCCTTTCCCCATCATCGATCTTTCTTTTGGCTTTGATCTGAGCCGTCCAACCTATGCTAATTGAATCGACTGCAACTCTACAATTTTTCGTTGATTGATCCGGGAATCGATCAATCCAGCTCGACCTTCGTCCGAACCTAATGTGAAACTAAATACAACAAGAAATTACCTCTGTTACTTAATGACAATTGGTTTGCGAATGACTTGGGTGTTCTTAACTCTACATGAGAGTTTACACAAGCATGAAAATGGAGATTCATTCACACAAACATCAGGTTAACACTTTCACGCAGCTCTACCTGATAGAATCTCAGCTTATCTCTCATTCAAATGCACTGTAACACTATTGAACACACAGAACTTGCTAATTTCATTAACTTATAGCAATTCCCCCATCTAATCGCATTTTCCTCTGGTATTCGATAAAATATCCCACCGACTCTTCCTCGCGTAGGGCCCTCTACCGAGTCCTTGTCTCCCCCTTTTCACCTATTCGACCTCCCCCAAAACCGAATGGCTGAACAGAAAAACAAACTAACTAACACTCCTCTCTGTGAAGGAGTCACTATCATTATTCAACAAACAACATATCTGCCTTGATCTCCACGCAGGGAGTATCAACTCGCCACTATGTCTTATTTTCTCAAAAAAACTGACAACACACTAGTCGGTTACATATTTTGCAAATATTAAAATACTTAGTAAACAAATTATCTTCCCTACTTTAGGGCAACTTGTCCCCTCACTAGCCACAACATGTGAACACTCAATCACATTGCTAGATTAGCATTGATGCTCCCGCATCATTTTTACTTGGAATGGAATTAACAAAAATTATGTAAATGATGTAATATCATTATAAAATCATGATGAGGACCTCATGGCCAAGGCCCCGCCATTGATTTATCATTCTTGTATCGGCAATTAAAAATTGATGGATGTGGATCGCGTGTTAGCCTGGCATGATGGAAATTATAAATATCATGTAAAAATGTATTTTAATAAAAATACCCACAACTAGCTATGCAAGGCAACAAGATTATGGGGGTGTGATTTTTAGAAGGAATAGGGGGGATATTCAAACCCTTGAATCCAATCATCTTAAGCCAAGTGTCAATGAGAGAACCCATGAACCACTAACTACCCATGTTGACTTATGCACCCAATCATTTAATTCTTCTAAGAGGTGGTAGAAGTATTTATTGTTTTGGAAAATGGAGAGTATGGTTGTCCAATTTCTTGTATGGGCAAGCCACCTTTTTTTGAAAATCGTGTTTTGGTTTATTAGGAAAGAAAAGACCCATGAAATTAGTCTCATTCCACCAATTCATCCATAAGTTTTGCTCTCTCATGCAGTTCTGGCTTGCTGGGCGTTTTCCTCCCTAAATTTACCGTGTTTTCCTTTGTTTTCTAGCTGGGAAAGTCGTTTTTTGTATTACAAAATGGTGGGGGAGAAGGGAAGTCGAATTGGGGTTTTGTGAGATCTGTTCTTGCCACTTGGTTTCTAGTGTATCTATTGGGATTTCAATATGTAGCTTTCAGTGGTTGTTTTCCCCTTGCGAAATATGTTTTTGGTGTGCCCACGATTTTGACCACTCGTGGAAATCGTGTTATGTGAATCTCATAGCTAAAATGTTTTTTTATTCCCAACAATTGTGCCCTACTATGTGTGGGGATATTGTTGTGGATTGGGTCATGTGCATCCCTTATGTTAGCTTGAAATTGTGTGTAAGCAGCTAGGAGTATATGGGGATTTGAAATTGGCTTGATAAACCTAATGAAGGCGGTAACCCTATTGAAGATGATAGAGCTTTGGTTACCTTTTTATGCACACCCCAAAGAGCACTAGAAGTAAAGTTATGGCCCAAGGGAATCTGGATCAGTGAAGGGGTTACCTTCCTTGTGTTGGGTGTGTAGGTATCGTGGGTGCCAAGCTAGCTAATCTTGTAGAGGTTTCGATAGCTCTATGGATTGATCTCACTAGCTTAGCAATTCCTTTTCCTCTGCTACTTTGACAACCTGATAAACCCATTTGTGGAATAGCTTGGCTAAGATGTGGTATATACTTGGCTATATGTGATTTTGTTGTTCCCTTTCCTTGTGGAAATCATGCCCAACTCGGGGGGTGGCAACTATGTTGAGAGATTGATAAGCACTGTTGGCCTATGGTTTGTTGAAATTTGGTTGATCTTTGATCTTTAAGTCTTTTATATGCAGAGACTTGAAGCAATGAGACAATTCAATCCATGAAATTCATACAACCATAACACAAGATATACCCTGGGGAAAATCCTCAAAATTATGAGAACAAAAACCACAACAATTCTTCTCAGTATAATATAATGGATAGCAGAGAAAGCTTTCTTTTACAACATAGCAGATTGCTTTCAGAAGATAAGAGATCACCAAACACTCTTTATGAAGATACTGAAGCAATAGAGAAGAGAGATCAATCGGATGTGTTCCCAACACAACAATACCAAGCACGAGCAATACCCTGCATAAAGAGAAGTGCCTTGCCTTCAATGCATAAGAGAATTCGCTTCACACTGGATTCATCAATCCCGTATAACATATTTATACAATTTTCTCTTCTATTTTTAACTTCTAACTTCAAGATGAACTTGCCCTCAAAATGGATGTATTAATCTTGCATGCAGAGGTGCACCCCACTTCTCGTGCAGTACTTTATATCACTGAGTTGTCACTAAGGATGAACTCGCCTCTTAACTGAAATCTTTCCCACTTAGTTACGTGGATAACTTAAGTGTCGACATGCAAGTGTCACAACTCACGTGTCATCTTTTAGTTTAACATAAGTATCGTCATGCAATAACACTTAGTTAACTAGACCTTCTTTGATGTCACTTAGTTAACTCTCTTTAACTGAAGTGTTGTCTTTTAGTTTAACCAAAGGGAAAACACTTTAGTTAACTAGTCCTCTTATTTAACACTTAGTTAACTGAAATCATGTTGTTTGATTTACTTGAATTGACCACTATAAGTTCTTTAGTTAAATGAGTCATATCTTTAACTAATGCTTTAACTGAAGCATTGTTACTTAACTGAAGCTTTATAACTAAAGCTTTAACAATTCGAATTCTCTTTAATTAGTTGAAGTGTCTGCATGGGAAATTTCAAATTCTCTTGATCTCTATGCTTTATCTTTTATTTCTTTATATCTTACTGCATGGTCAATATGTGCTAACCTATTCATCCATCACATTACATTATACTAAGAAGATTTATCAGATGGTGTGATCATATTATATTATTCCAGACTAAATGATCATATGCTAAAGTAATTTACTTTAGAGGTGATCAATCTTTAAAGGAGACTTAATAACAATTTGGTGATCATGGTTAATAATACATCAAACACCATTAAATGATTTTAACAAGTAAATCATGACCTTTATACGAAAGGTCCACCTCTACATGAGAGGTCTTGTCATGTCCCAAATTGGCATTGGGTCACAATGGCCTAAGCACATTGGACATATTCATTAGAGTTTCAAATTGATGCTAAGGGTCAAATAAGTGCCAAGGAGGAAAATTACTAGTTTCCTAGGTTTGGGGTGGAAGCTTTGGGATTTGAAATAAGGGGAATAATAAATGATGTTTGAACATTAGAATGGCATAAATATTTAATAAAGGAGCTAAATAAATATATACAAGTGAAAATCAAAGTGGCATTTGATCATGAAGACACGTGGAGGAAGGGGGACCCACATATGGCTAGATTTCCCCACTACACTTGGCATCATTCTCTCACCAATTCGAATTCAAGGTGAATGGTAACATACTTGGGGGAGTTCAAAAGGTATTATTCATTGCGTGACTCATCCAAGGTCGAAATGTAGAGGAAGAGGAAATTTGGAGCTAGTGAGACACTTGGGCTAAATTCCCTAGCTCTATGACAACAATGATGGAGATGTTATGACACCTATGACACAAATCAGACCTAAATGCTGACATATGACATGTCAGGGATAAAAATAGCCTCCAAGAAGGCGCTCAAGGGAGTTAGGGCAGCTAAGATTCTTCCACATGTGATTTGGTGGAAGTGGGAGACTAGGCATTGTTGTACAAGTGGTGTTCTTTGGAATCTCTTCCCAACTTGAGTTGGCATGAGTCTCTTGGAAGGAATTCGAACCATGGAGTACGTTAGAAGTTTATAAATGTAAATAACAAATAATGAAACCAACTTTTGATCATTTGAGAAATTTGCAATTGCATTTGTGAAGAGGGAGAGCTAGTGGATGACTAGTTTCTTGCCTTAGCCAATTTTGAGGGTGAAAGATTCCCATCCAAGTTGGTAATTGGAAAGGCCATTCAGACCTTTCATTTGGAGCTTTAATGGAGTGTTTATTTGCAGGTTTAAGATATTGGGAAGCTCATGGTTTCTTCTAGTGCAGTACACTCTCTCAACCATTTCCAGTTTTGATGGCATATTCTTGACCCTTGAGGGAGGGCATTTTTGGTGAGCTCTTGTACTCTTTGGGAGAGCTTCTCATGATCTATTTATGTTGTAATATGATTAATATACTATTTTATTCATCTCCAAAAAGTTTCAGGTCGAAATACCAAGTGTTTATATGTAAAATGGATTAGTAATGAGAAAACAGTAATCATTCCCCCACTAGATTGATGTATGGCAATGTATTGATGATGATTTCGAATGGAAGAATATTTCTTTGATATATTTATGATGTATGGAATTCAATTGATGAGTATTACAAGTTTCATGTTCAACACTTAAGCATTTGGAGCCATCTTGCTCAGTTTTATTTTATTTGAAGAAGATTTCATGCTATTTCCCCCAAGGTTGAACTAGTGATTTTTGTTGTTGTTTGGGAGAAGGTTAGAACAGACTTAATAATTGATTAATGGTGCACATGAGACCTAAATAATGTCCCTCAGACATCCCCTACCTTTGTTCAGAATTTTGAGTGAGTTTGGAGGCATTTGGAGAGTCATTTTCAATACTTACCCTGGGGGGATTTGAACCCCAAATTGCTAGTTAAATTCCATACTTTGTCCAGAATCTTAAACCAGTTTGCATAAGTATTTTGATAGTAATAAATCATCCATGAGCATCATAATCAAAAATAAATATCATTCATACACCTTCATTGAATATTTAGAGGCATTTAGAGCCAATTGGAGACCTAGAGACCAATACTAGTCAAAGGGAAATTACTAGTAAAGTTCCCTACATTGACCAGAATTGAAAGAGGATTTGCAGAAGTATTTAAAAGGTCCAAAAGAATCCATGAAACACATATTTATGTTCTAAAATCATCCATATACCTTCTAAGAATATTTGGGAGCATTTGGGGCAAATTGGAGACCTAGGCATCAAAACTAGTCAAAGGTTGAATTTGGGGAAAAGTGAAAAATTGGTCATTTTAATAAAATTCTTAAGAAGGGACACTACAATGGTATCAGAGCATGGTCCTTGCACCTGTGAATTAATATCATATATTGAAGAATAATTTGCAGCCATGTCTCACTATTATGAGGAATCCTATTAGTACAATTCTTATGAGGAATATACAGATGCTTATGAGCAATATGAAGCAGAATGCGAATGGTTTGAGGAAGAGGTGCCATCATGCAACACTTCTTTCAATTTCAAGAGGAATGCAAATTATGATTATGACCCTATGTATGATAAATATGAGTATGACACACCACCAAAGGATAATGCTATGGATGAGTGACAAAGATGGAGAGCAAAATATAAAACCTTGCCCCAACAATATCAATCATATCTAGAACATCTTGCTTTGAGTAAAAATATACAAAAGGCCATGAATTTTGAAGACTATGTTGATGTGGTGTTTGCAAACAAGCCCAAGAATGAAGATGTGGAGTTAGTGAGGAAAGGTTTATGCCCTTCTTGTAAAAAAATTTAGAGAGAAAATCATGTGTGTGTAAATGATGGTGAGGACCATATAAAAATCATTGAAGAGATGACCAAGCAATTTATGAAAGGATTCGAATTTTTGGCTATCCAACCTAAGAGAAAATATATTGATCTTAATAAACGCAAAGGGAAAAATGCATCAGTTTGCTTGAAGGAGAAAAATGAGGAGACCCATGAACCACCTAGTTCTAAAATAGGTGAAGTAGAAGAAGCAGTACATGAAGATACTCGAAAGTCACTCCCAAGTGACTCTGAAAAATATGAAGAGACATCACATGAGCATGAAGAAGATTCTATTGAGAGTATTAAAGATCAATTTGAGACACATTCTACCTTGGACATGAATCAAGGAGCATCTACTGATGGATGCTTGAACTATGAAGGAGTACCTACTGATGGGTGCTCACACCTCTATGTTGGTGACATAGAGATAACTTTTGAAAGTGTTGCTGCAAGCCAAACTTCCATTAAACATGAAAATGAAGACCTTGTAGCAGTTGAAGAAGAAATAATATCAACTTCCCCATCACCACTCGAGCTTCATGAAGTTGGTCCAAGCAAGAAGGAAGAAGATGAGGAGGTTCATTTGCAAGATCCTCATTTTCTTGAAGGGTCCTTAAAAATGAATGAAAAGAAGATCCAAGAGTCCCTTAGCATTCTCCATGACACTCAAGCATTAGTGTCAAATTCTTGTTGGAGAGTTGCTTCATTGGAAGAAACATCATTCCTTGAAGACATGGAGAAGATTCAAAGAGCAATGTGCCACATCAAAGGTAATTTCATATTTTTGTTTTTTGATAGAAACCATTTGTTTGAACTTAATGAATTGTTACATGATGCATACTTGAAGAATAATGAGGATAGTCATAAGCTCACAATTCCAAATGAGCAACTTATTCAAAAGTTGCAAGATACTTGTTTTTCCTCCTATGTTTCAGATTGTCAAATGGTAGATTGTTTGGAGGATTCTCGTGACATGGTGGATCATGAGAAATGTGGAAAATTGAATGTGCTTGATGTGTTTGAAGATGAACTTGAAGAGATCCAAACACTTGATGTGGTGGAAGCAGAACTTGAATTGTATCTTGATGAAGGTTATGCAATTTTTAAAGAAGAGCATGATTCCCCTACATTGGAACCAATCTATGACAAAGGTTTCACACTTTTGAAGGAGCTGCATGATACTACCCATATGGATCATTTCCATGATGAAACTTCTGCACTTTTTGATCATTTGGGTGAGTTAGTTAATTCTCCTACATGCTACAATTCCATGTTTTGCAGCATTAGTCTCAATGAAGAATGGGTGAAAGGGTTTTTTTTTATGGTGCCACATAGGGAGTATGGAACTCCTAGATTTACTTTTTATGATTATATGGTTGGAGCACATTCTTATTCACATTTGTAGCAGAATCATTTGTTACTTTATGATGATGGACATCCACATGGATGCACCACCTATGATATGCATTTGAGTCACTTGAAGACTCATGGTTTTTCTTGCTCAACACTTGATTCATTTGATGTTGGAGGAACTTCATCCAACACTTGGGTGAATAGATTTATGATTGGGGAACATTTTTGTTAGAAGCCACATACTTTGTTATATCTTTATGATTCTCACATTCAGGGATGTATGGGTGAGACTTCTTCGAGTCATTTGAAGTCTCCTTGTTTTTTCTGCTCCTTATTTGGTTCAGATTTTAGTGGAGATTCTTCATTCATTTCTTGGATGAAAGAATACATGGCTGAATATTTTGATGCATATCACATCCTTTTGGAGCAGCATTATAGGACATGGGATCCTCAAATATGTCATTGGAGTAGATTTGATTGGTCAATTGAAGCTTGTATGCACTCGGAAAATGGTGGTCTACTTGTTTGGAGGTATAAGCACTTTCATGATTCTTTGATGAAGCACCTCCTTGATGTACATTTTCATTATGTTGTTATGTACTTTGATGATATAGATTTTGTACTCATGATGTTTGGAAGAATGCATACAAGAAAATGGGATCCAAGAATCCTCTTATCTAATGGTATGGGTTGGAGAGCACTCCTAATTGTTGGGGTGCGGTACAAGCAATGGGACCCTGGAATAATTTTTGTCTCATTGGTTTCAAATGTTTTGGGGAATCAAGCAGTATGAGAGATGGATTTACCTCTTAATAAAGTGATTTTTATCAGAGTAGTGCAGCAACAAGCATGGTGGTTCCTCTCTAAAATATTCATGGAATCTCAAAGACTCAAGGTTGGGCAATTCAATGGCAACTTCAAAGAATTATACAGAAAACGGGTTGTTCAACACCCATGTTTGAAATTGTTTGAGGACAAGCAATATTGGGAAGGGAGGATTTGTCATGTCCCAAATTGGCATTGGGTCACAATGGCCTAAGCACATTGGACATATTCATTAGAGTTTGTCAAATTGATGCTAAGGGTCAAATAATTGCCAAGGAGGAAAATTACAAGTTTCCTAGGTTTGGGGTTGAAGCTTTGGGATTTGGAATAAGGGGAATAATAAATGATGTTTTAACATTAGAATGGCATAAATATTTAATAAAGGAGCTAAATAAATATATATAAGTGAAAATCAAAGTGGCATTTGATCATGAAGACACATGGAGGAAGGGGGGCCCACATATGGCTAGATTTCCCCACTACACTTGGCATCATTCTCTCACCAATTCGAATTCAAGGTGAATGGTAACATACTTGGGGGAGTTCAAAAGGTATTATTCATTGCATGACTCATCCAAGGTAGAAATGTAGAGGAAGAGTAACTCCCATGGAAGAGGAAGAGACAATTTGGAGCTAGTGAGACACTTGGGCTAGATTCCCTAACTTTATGACAACAATGATGGAGATGCTATGACACCTATGACATAAATCAGACCTGAAGGATGACATATGACATGTCAGGGCTAAAAATAGCCTCAAAGAGGGCGCTCAAGGGAGTTAGGGCAGCTAAGATGCTTCCACGTGTGATTTGGTGGAAGTGGGAGACTAGGAATTGTTGTACAAGTGGCGTTCTTTGGAATCTCTTCCCAACTTGAGTTGGCATGAGTCTCTTGGAAGGAATTGGACCCATGGAGGACATTAGAAGTTTATAAATGTAAATAACAAAGAATGAAACCAGATTTTGATCATTTGAGAAATTTGCAATTGCGTTGGTGAAGAGGGAGAGATAGTGGATGACTAGTTTCTTGCCTTAGCCATTTTTTAGGGTGAAAGATTCTCATCCAAGTTGGTAATTGGAAAGGCCATTCAAACATTTCATTTGGAGATTTAATGGAGTTTTTATTTGCAAGTGTAAGCTACAGGGCAGCTCATGGTTTCTTCTAGTGTAGTACACTCTCTCAACCATTTCCAGTTTTGATGGCATATCCTTGACCCTTGAGGGAGGGCGTTTTTGGTGAGCTCTTGTACTCTTTGGGAGAGCTTCTCATGATATATTTCTGTTGTAATATGATTAATATACTCTGTTATTCATCTCCAAAAATTTTCAGGTCGAAATACCAAGTGTTTATATGTAAAATGGATTAGTAATGAGAAAACAGTGACCATTCCCCCACTAGATTGATGTATGCCAATGTATTGATGATGATGTCGAATGGAAGAATATTTCTCTGATATATTTATGATGTATGGACTTCCATTGATGAGTATTACAAGTTTCATGTTCATCACTTAAGCATTTGGAGCCATCTTGCTCAGTTTTATTTTATTTGAAGAAGATTTCATGCTATTTCCCCCAAGGTTGAACTAGTGATTTTTGTTGTTATTTGGGAGAAGGTTAGAACAGAATTAATAATTGATTAATGGTGCACATGAGACCTAAATAATGTCCCTCGTAAATCCCCTACCTCTGTTCAGAATTTCAAGTGAGTTTATAGGCATTTGGAGAGTCATTTTCAATACTTACCCTGGGGGGATTTGAACCCCAAATTGCTAGTTAAATTCCATACTTTGTCCAGAATATTAAACCAATTTGCATAAGTATTTTGATGGTCATAATTCATCCATGAGCATCGTAATCAAGTACAAATATCATTCATACACCTTCACTGAATATTTAGAGGCATTTGGAGCCAATTGGAGACCTAGAGACTAATACTAGTCAAAGGGAAATTACTAGTAAAGTTCCCTACATTGGCCAGAATTGAAAGAGAATTTACAGAAGTATTTTAAAGGTCCAAAAGCATCCATGAAACACATATTTGTGTTCTAACATCATCCATATACCTTCTAAGAATATTTGGGAGCATTTGGGGCAAATTGGAGACCTAGGCATCAAAACTAGTCAAAGGTCGAATTTGGGGAAAAAGTGAAAAATTGGTCCTTTTAATAAAATTCTTAAGAAGGGACACTACAGGTCCATCATGGATACCTTTATACAGAAGGTTCACATGATAATCATGACTTGACACACAAGTATGGAGTCTTGTCCAACAAGACTTTACAACATCATTACTTTGATCAAGTACCTTTATAAGAGAGGAATGACCTTTACACAGAAGGCAATCAAAGTGCTCAACTCTATACAGGAGGATCAATCTTGGCTGTAAAATATTGGTTTGGAGAATGTCTCCTCATGCTATATATTTAACACTCCCTCTCAGCGAGGGAGCCATTCTCTGCCATACCAAGCTTGTCTCGGAAGTACCTAAACTTCGTCATTGAAAGAGGCTTTGTTAACACATCTACAATCTTCTCATCAGTAACAATGTACTGAAGTTTCACTGTACCTTTCTAGACCATGTCTCGGATCAAGTGATACTTCAGTTCAATGTGCTTCAACTTGTCATGAAACATTGTGTTTTCGGAAAGCTTGATGCAACTCTAATTGTCACGCCTAATAACTGTAGGCTCAATCTTTTCACCGAACAACCCTGCAAGTAGCTTTCTGAGCCACACTACTTCTCGACAGACAACACTAGCAGCTATGTATTCTACTTTGGTAGTGCATTGGGCTATGGAGCCCTACTTCCCGTTGGACCAAGATATCATAGTTGATCCTAGGCTATAATAGTAGCCAGATGTACTATTACGGTCCACAATGCTTCCTCCCCAGTCCGAGTCGGTATAACCAAGTAACATGACTCCTCCACTGGAGACATATCTGAGTCCATATGAAATTTTACCTCGAAGGTACCTAAGCACATGCTTAGCAGCTGTCCAGTGTCTATGTATCGGATCAGACATAAATTGACTCATAATGCTCACAGCAAAACATATATCAAGCCTCAAATGTATCAAGTACATTAGCGAGCCTATAAGTTATCTATACAAAGTGGTATCTACTGGATATGATCCAGAGCCTGACTCATGAAGTTTCCTCAAATTGAAAACCATCAGTGAAGTCATAGATTTGCAATCTATCATTCCAAACATGCGCAATATATCCATAGTGTACTTCCCTTGAGATATACAATTTTCATCTTTTCTTTACCAGATCTCAAGGCTAAGAAAGTAGTGCGTTAGACCTAAGTCTTTCATCTCGAACTCTAAGGTGAGATCCCTCTTGCACCAAGCAATGAGATGTTCCTCTCCAGTGAGAAACAAATCATCAACATACAGAACCAATATCAACGGTTGGTTCTTGACTACTTTGAAGTACAAATTTGGATCAGCTTCACTCTTACAGAAACCCAGTTTCTGAAGGTAGCTATCAATTATGGAGTACCAAGCCCTAGGGGCTTGCTTAAGCCCATATAGAGATTTCTTTAGCTTGCAAACATGGGACTCCTTCCCATGAACCACAAATCCTTCAGGTTGCTGAATATAAACCTCTTCCTTAACCTCACCATTGAGGTAGGTTGTCTTCACATCCATTTGGTGAAGTTTCCATCCTAGAACAAAAGCAAGTGCAATCATTGCTAGGATTGTGGTGTACCTTAGCACAGGGGCAAAGGTCTCATCATAATCGACGCCTTCTTTTTGAGAGAAACCTATGGCAACGAATCTGACTTTATACTTCTCAATGCTACCATCTGCATCATGCTTTATCTTGTAAAGCCATCTGGAAGTCACAATGGACTTCCCATCAGGTTTGGGAACAACCTCCCAAACATCATTCTTCATTGTAGAGTTGTACTCGTATGTCGTTACATCTTTCCAAACTTGTTTCTTTGCAACTTCTTCATATTAGGATGGTTCTGAATCATTGATGTGACTCATCAATGCAACATACCCTGAATATATGTCAGGTTGCTTGCTCTCTCTCGATGAGACTGTTGGTGCTCCATGTTTATTTGCATCGGTACCCAATAGATCTTCTTTTAGCGGGAGTTTCATCAGGTGACCTCTCAACCAATTCTACTAGTCCTTCGGGAGCTAGCGAATCGGAGCCATCTTCTGGTTTCTCCCTCTCAAACTCTAAAGGGGGAGAATAAGACTCAGGATCCTCCATCTCTGAATCACATCGAATGCCTTTCGATCTTTTGAGAGCAACTTCATCATGGAAGGTAACATCTAGGTTGACTTCAATGTGTCTCTCACTAGTTACATATATTCGGTATGCTTTGGATGACTCGCTATAACCTACAAAGGTTCCTTTCTTTCCAGAAGGCTCCATCTTTGTTCTCTTTTCTTTCGGTACATGAATGTATATTGGGCTCCCGAAGATCCTCAAGTGTTGGATGTCTGGCTTATCACCAGTAAACACTTCTTCTGGTGTCTTCTCATCTAGAATGGCATGCAGGCTTCTATTCTGGATGTACACAGCTGTACATGTGGCTTCTGCCCATAATGAGTTAGACATATCTTGATCATGCATCATGGATTTTGTTGCATCACATATGGTTCTATTCTTCCTCTCGGCTACCCCATTTTGTTGAGGGTTGTATGGTACTATTAAGTGTCTACATATCCCTGCATCACTACATAGCTAATTAAATGCATGTGAATCAAATTCACCTCCATTACCAGACCTTAATGCATAGATGTCATTTTCTTTCTGATTTTCAACTAGGGCTTTAAACTCTTTAAATTTGCTAAGAGTTTCACTTTTAGCCTTCATGAAATAAATCCATGACTTCCTAGAAAAATAATATATGAGCAATACATAATATAAGAAGCCATCCAGGGAGGGGGATGACATGGGACCACATACATCAGAATGTATTAAATCTAAAATCCCTTTAGATCTAGTAGAACTGCTATAAAAAACTTTTCTTAACATTCTTCCCAGGTGCACAACCCCGACATACACTATCATGCTCAAAATAAAATACAGGCATACCTTTTACCATATTTTGAAGTCCTGGTAGTGCTTTATAGTGTAGGTGTCCAATCCTTCGGTGCCATAGCTCGCATGGACTGATAGTGTGGTGAATATTAGCTTGACTGTACTTCACGGGTACCTTGTAGAGTCCTCCCTCTCGAACTCCAATCACAGCAGCAGATTCTAGGCTTTTGTTCTTCAGCCATAAAAGTGCTTTGTTATCCATGAAGATAACTCAGAAGCCTTTGTCTTCAAGAACCAAAACTGAGAGGAGGTTCTTCTTCAAGCCTGGAACATATAGAATGTCCTCCACGTGTATAATATCATTGGTTCTCATTTGGAATGAGGTGGATCCAACTCCTTGGATCAAATAAGTTGAGTTAGCCCCCAACTCTACCATGCATGTGAATTCTTTCTCCTTTATATTGGTGATGGCACTCTTGTAACCAATCATATGTTTGGATGTGCCACTGTCAATTTACCATGTGTCTGCGTTTGCGATGACGGATCCCGAAAGGGATGAAACAAGATATTACTCCCTTCTTGTCTCCTTTTCTTCGGATGCATTCATTTGAGTGATTTCATCTTCTATGGCGGTAGAAGAATGAAACTTTATTTTTAGCTTTGCTTTTCACTCTCTTGAGAAATGGCATTTCTTGTTGCAATTGAAGCATCTAGCCTTTGACTTGTCAAAGCCTTTCTTTAAATCCTTCTTCTTTGGATGAGAGGACTTATTTTGGAACAAGGGTTTCTTTCCTTTCTTCATTCTTTCCATGAGGGTAAGATTTTCTTCTTTGATGCACGCTGACTTGCTCTGGATTCGCCCCTCCTCTTGGAGGCAGTTATGCCACAACCTTTCTAACTTAGGTTGTACCTCTCAGCCATCTACCATAACCAAGAATGTCTCCCACGAGGATGGGACATTATCAATAGTGGTTTGGAGAAGATCATCTTCATCCACCACTACTCCAATAATAGAAAGTTGATCTCTTACCTGAGAGATCTTGGGGAAGAAGGAGACCTCTGTCTCATCCATCTCCATCTTTAATTTTTTAAGATTATTCTTCAATGCCCTCTTTTGACTCAGGGCCTTCTTCTCATATAGATTAGTCAATGTATCATAACATTCTTTTGTGGTATTTAGCGATGTGATCACGGGCATCAAGTTATCTTTTACCGAATCATAGATTATCCGTTTGGCCTTAGCTTGATTCTTCTTGAAGTTGATGTTGTAGGATCCTCCATCACAGTGGATATGTATCCATCCAAGTCATGTTCCTCTAGGATGTTAAGAATCCTATCCTTCCAAGTATTGAAGTTTGAGGTGCCCTCAAGACGGTCTTCCGGTCGTACAGAGATTGATGCCACAGTCTTCAAATCTTGTGCTCAACTTCTTAGGATCAACGTAGGCTCTAGATGACATGCAAAATTGAGCTCCTTCACGTCCTGAGCTCTGATACCATGTTGAAATTTGGTTGAGCTTTGATCTTTAATTCTTTTAGATGCATAGACTTGAAGCAATGAGACAATTCAATCCATGAAAATCATACAACCATAACACAAGATATACCCTGGGGAAAATCCTCAAAATAATCAGAACAAAAACCCCAACAATTCTTCTTAGTATAATATAATGGATAGCAAAGAATGCTTTCTTTTACAACATAGCAGATTGATTTCAGAAGATAAGAGATCACCAAACACTCTTGATGAAGATACTGAAGCAATAGAGAAAAGAGATCAATCGAATGTGTGCCCAACATAACAATAACAAGCACAAACAATACCCTACACAAAGAGAAGTGCCTTGCCTTCAATGGAGAAGATAATTCGCTTCACATTGGATTCATCAATCTCGTATAACATATTTATACATTCTTCTCTTTTATTTTAACTTCTAACTTCAGGATGAACTTGCCCTCAAACTGGATGTATTAATCTTTCATGCAGAGGTGCGCCCCACTTCTCATGTAGTGCTTTATCTCACTGAGTTGTAACTTAGGATGAACTCGCCTCTTAACTGAAGGCTTGCCCACTTAGTTAGGTGGTTAAATTAAGTGTCGACATGCAAGTTTCACAACTCGCGTGTCATCTTTTAGTTTAACATAAGTGTCGTCATGCAATAACACTTAGTTAACCAGGTCTTCTTTGTTGTCACTTAGTTAACTCTCTTTAACTGGAGTGTTGTCTTTTAGTTTAACTAAAGTGAAAACACTTTAGTTAACTAGCCCTTCTTATTTAACATTTAGTTAATTGAAATCATGCTAATTTATTTACTTGAAGTGACCACTGTGAGTTCTTTAGTTAACTAAAGCATATCTTTAACTGAAGCACTGATACTTAACTTAAGCTTTAACAATTCGAGTTCTCTTTAATTAGTTGAAGTATCTACATGGACAATTTTGAATTCTCTTGATCTCTATGTTTTATCTTTTATTTCTTTATCTTTTAGTGCATGGTTAATATGTGCTAACTTTAATTATCCATCACATTCCATTATACTAAGAAGAATAATCGGATGTTGTGATCATATTATATTATTCCGGACCAAATGATCATATGCTAAAGTAATTCACTTTAGAGGTGACTAATCTCTAAAGGAGACTTAATAACAATCTGGTGATCATGGTTAATAATACATCACACAACATTATATGCTTTTAACAAGTAAAGCATGACCTTTTATACGAAAGGTGCACCTCTATACAGGAGGTCCATCATGGATACCTTTATACAAAAGGTTCACATGATAATCATGACTTGACACACAAGTCTAGAGTCTTGTTCAACAAAACTTTACAACATCATTACTTTGATTAAGTACCTCTATACAGGAGGAATAAACTTTACACGGAAGGAAATCAAAGTGCTCACCTCTATACGAGAGGATCAATCTTGGTTGTACAAGATTGGTTTGGAGAATGTGTCCTAATGTTGTATATTTAACATGGTTGGGCAGAACGTTGCACTTGCATGGCCAATTGCTCGAGACAACTTCATTTCAAAATAAGTATTCTCTTGTATTTAATTATGCAATGACTTTAATTTATGCTTGTTATAATTATGATGACAATTGCATGCTAGATGTGTGTAGTAGAGTTTATTTCCGTTGTGTTTATTTGGATTATGCATCTGCACACATGTTTAATTTGTTATGAAATCATAAAATGATGATGGGGCTAATTTTGAAACCCTGAGTCTAGTTCATGTTCACTCCCTTAAGTCGGGTTGATGGAAGGGGACGTGATAGCTTACCTTGGACTATGTTTATAAGGATGCATGTGATATTTGATGTATGATTTATAAATGGACTCCGCAAACACCACTCTAGGAAACCTTCTTTGTGTTTATCCCATGAAATGTGATAAAAAAGCCTATTATCTAATAAAAAATGGGAAAGATGTATATAAGTATTATATAATATGAAAGGACAAGCCCTCGATATAAAATATAAAAGCTAACTTAAATATAAGAATATTAAATTATTTTCTTGTATATATATATATATATATATATATGTGACTTGCATATCCTTTGAAGTACACATATATGACTTAGCAATCTGAAATTTTTGTTATTGAGACTGCAATTTTATGAGCATGAATTGTGTTGAAGACAAATAGCTTGTTGCTGCCACCCACCAACACCTAAAAAAACCCTATCATCTCTACTAACACAACATTTAATGAAAGATGCATCATTTAATTGACATTTCAGTTTTAAAAAGATTGTCTATTAAATACATATTTGCCTAAAAGTATATTTTAAAACAACATTTTTAGAACAATAGCAATTGAACACAAGCAAGGATACCTTATGTTAATTTATTCACATCCCAACTTGGATTGCATGGCATACAACTAAACTATGCATTAAGTCAAGGAAAACTCGACTTCTTTTTCAAGGGAACTAAGGGCCTTAAATAGAGATAAGACCCTTTCATACATTTTAAACCTTATGTAACTCTTGATAATCTTGAAGGACACTACTTGTTCCTAAGTGGGAATTATAGATTTCGTTGGACAAACATAAAAGGACAATCTATGCCACAAAGGAACAACTCACTACATGAGGAAAGCATCTACACTTTACTACAAGACAAAAGTGATATCTACAAAATATAGTGAGCAAAAGCAATTATGAACTAAAGTGGTTATCCATAAGTAGAATTGCTCACATGCTATGGCATAATGACTCGCACATAATAATTAACTCAAATATGAAGGCATGTTGAGGTTGCTACGTAAAAAGAACAAACAACAATGCATTTCAAACCACATCTATAATATCCATCTAATATCCATCTGACACTATCAGCTTGGTAAGTAAAAAGGGAACAACAAGCATGTGGCAGCTACACACAGTCATACAATTTGTATACTCTAGTTGCGTTGAGAGTATCGAGATGCTCTACAATCCAGTATGGGGAAGATGTTGTCACGTAATGTAATGTAATGTTACATTACTAAAAATAAAAAAAAACTAATTAAAAAAATTCACGTCGACTCAAAAAAAAAGAAAGTAAAACCAAATCAAAAGTGATTAAAAAAATCCATGTTGTCTCATAAAATAAAAAAACACAGATCCATCTTAAACTTTGATTAATCAAGCAAGGAGAAGGATCAAATTTCTTAAGGACTAAATTTTCTAGACGTGTAAAAAAATTAAGATAAAAAACTTTACACCTAAAAAAATTGGATCCCTCTCGGTGTTTGGTAGATTATGGTTTAAGATGGATCTATGATGATAATGTTAATTTTTTTTATCTTTAATTCATAAATGCAATAGTACTTGAAATCAAATAACAATGATACACATAAGTAATCACATTCGACACATGAATTTACCCTAGGGAAACACTCTATGACTTGAGGGAGAAAACCCCAGTAAAACTTTCCTTAGTATATTGATAGATAGCAGAGGATGTATTTTACATCAAGCACCCCCAGTGCAATTACAGAGCAAGAAAAAGATAAAGAAGAGAGACCCATAATAATATCCTGCACAAAGAGAAGCACCTTGCCTTCAAGGGAGAAAAGAATTTGCTTCACATTGAATTCATCAATCCTGTATAACATATTTATATATTCTTCACATGCATTGGCTTCTATTTTTATTTTCTGACTTCATGATGAACTCGCCCTCCATCTAGATGTATCAATCTTGCATGAATAAGAGTGCCCCACTTCTCATCCAGTGCATTAAGTTACTGAACTAAGCCTTAGGATGAACTCGCCCCTTAACTGAAATCTTGCCCACTTAGTTAGGTGGCTAACTTAAGTGTCGTCATGCAAGTGTCACAACTCAAGTGTTGTCGTCATGCAAGTGTCACAACTCAAGTGTCATCTTTTAGTTTAACATAAGTGTCGCCATACAATAACACTTAGTTAACTAGATCTTATTTGTTATCACTTAGTTAACTCTCTTAACTGATTCTTTCTTGTTAACATCACTGTAGTGATCAATTCGAGTTCTCCATTGATTTACTGAAGTCTTCACTAAATTTTAACAATTCGAATTCTCTCTTAATTGATTCTTTTATGTGCAATTCGAATTCTATCATATCTTATCTTTATCTCTTGTCTTATCTACATGGTCCACACGTGCCAACTTAATTATCATATCAAATATACTAAGGAGATTTTCCCAATCATGTGATCATATTGTCCTACTATCATTCCAAGTGGTTGTATGCTAAAGTAATTCACTCTCGGAGTGGCATGTCCCTAGGGGAAACTTAATAGCTCAACCATGGTTAGCAGTACATCACACACCATACATGCTTTGACATGCAAGGCATCACCTCGACGCATGAGGCACCACCTTAACACATGAAGATCTGTCTTGACACTCAAGACCTTAGCCTTGACTAGCAAGACTATACAACATCATCACTTTGACATACAAAGCACTTGCCTCAACACATGAAGCTTAACCATTCTTGAGTTGGGATTCTTCTCCAAGTTTCTTGAGTCCAACTTAGGCTCCTATAAGGCACTACCTTGACACACGAGGCTCTGTCTTGACAAACAAGATTGACCTAGAGAATTACTCATGATGTTGTAACTTTAACACTCCCTCTCAGCGAGGGAGGCATTCTCTGCCATGCCAAGCTTGTCTCAGAAGTACTTATACTTCGTCATTGACAGAGGCTTAGTCAACATATATGCAATCTACTCACCAGTAGAAATGTACTAAAGTCTTATGACAGCTCTCTATACCATGTCTCTGATGTAATGATACTCCATCTCAATGTGTTTCGATCTGTCATGAAACACGAGGTTTTCTGAGAGCTTTATGCAGCTCTGATTGTCAGAGGGAATGACTGTAGTCTCAAGTTTCTCACCGAACAACCCAGCAAGTAGCTTCCTAAGCGACATAGCTTCTCGGTAGGCGGTACTAGCTACAATATACTATGCTTCTATAGTACTATGGGATACAGAGCCCTTCTTCTTGTTGGACGAAGAGATCATAGATGATCCCAAGCTAAAACAAAATCTAGATGTACTCTTTCAGTCTACAATACTACCACCCCAATCGGAGTCCACATATCCAAGTAACATCACTCCACCCCTGGAAGGATATCTGAGTACGTCCATAAGCAATAGTACCTTGAAGGTATCTAAGCACATGCTTGGCAGCAACCCAATGTCTATGTCTTGGATCAGACATGAATTGACTCGAGATACTCACTGCATAACATATGTCTGGTATACTATGTATCAAATACATCAAGGAACCAATGAGCTGTCTATACATGGCAGGATCCACTAGATCCGATCCAGAATCTGACTCATGTAGCTTATTTAGATTAGACACCATTGGAGTAGACATGGACTTACAGTCCATCATACCAAATCTCTGTAATACATCAACTATGTACTTTCCTTGAGAAAGAAAGATCTCATCTTTCCTTTTCCAAAATTCTAGACCAAGAAAATAGTGCATAAGACCTAAGTCTTTCATTTCGACCTCTGAAGTGAGCTCCCTCTTGCACCAAGCTATATGTTGCTCCTCTCCAGTAAGGAACAAGTCATCAACATATATAACCAATATCAATGGTTGGTTCTTCACGACCTTGAAGTATAGGTTGGGGTCAATTTCGCTTTTGGAGAAGCCCAAGCTCAGAAGATAACTGCCAATCCTTGAATACCAAGCCCTTGGGGCCTGCTTAAGCCCATACAAGCCTTTCTTAAGTTTGCATACATGGGACTCCTTTCCATGAATTACAAACCCCTCAGGTTGTTGTATGTAAGCATCTTCCTCAACCTCACCATTGAGGAAGGCAGTCTTCACATCCATATGGTGAAGTTTCCAACCCAAAAATGAAGCAAGAGAAATTATGGTCAGGATAGTACGGTACCTGGCCACAGGAGCAAATGTCTCATCATAGTTTATCCCTTATTTCTTGGAGAAACCACGGGCCACAAATCTTGCTTTATACTTTTCAATACTTCCATCAACTGCATGCTTGATTTTATAAAGCCACTTGGAATTTACTATTGACTTCCCGTCAGGTTAGGAACCACTTCCCACACATCATTCTTCATGATAGATTTGTATTCGTCTACAATGGAATCTTTCCATACTTGCTACTTTGAGGCTTCCTCATAGGTAGAGGGTTTTGAATCACCGATGTGACTCATCTGTGCTATATATCCTGAAAATATTTTAGGTCTCTTTCACTCTCTGGATGAGCTTGGAGGTGCTCCATGCTTTTCTGCCTCTTGCAGAATGTCTCGGCACCATGCAGATCTCCAATTAGCAGGAGGTTCACCAAGATATATTTCTATCAGATATTCTAGATCTTCGGGATCAAGCGAATGTACGGAATCATCTGGCTTCTCCCTCTCGCCATCTGGAAGGGGAGAATTAGAAACTGGATCGTCCATCATATAAGTATCATGCTCCTCCATATCTTAATCACACTGAAGTTCTTTGGAGTGCTTGAAGGAAGCCTCTTCATGAAATGTTACATATCTGCTGACTTCAATGTTTCTTTGTCCTGGAACATAGATTTTGTAGGCTTTGGAGGATTCACTATATCCAACGAATGTTCCTTTATTTATGGATGGCTCCATCTTTATCCTCTTTTCTTTTGGTATGTGAATGTAAACATGACAACCGAAAATCTTAAAGTGTCCAATATCTATTTTTTCACCAGTGAAAACCTATTTGGGAGTCTTTTCTCCCAAGATAGCATGAGGGTTTATGTTCTGAATATAAACAACAATGTTGTAGGCTTCTGACCATAAGGATGTGGGAAGATCTTAATCACACATCATGGCTTTTGTAGCCTCACATATTGTTATGTTCTTTCTTTCAGCAACCCCATTTTACTGGGGGTTGTAGGGTACAGTCAGTTGTCTTTTTATTCCTGCATATCGATAGAAGTCATTGAAGTCATGGGACTCAAACTCTCCTCCATTATCATATCTCAAAGCATGAATGTGCTTCCCAATATGATTCTAAACCAATGCTTTAAACTCTTGAAACTTGTTTAAAGTTTCACTCTTTGCTTTCAGAAAATAAACCCATGACTTGCGAAATAAGTCATCTATGAAAAGTACATAATACAGAAAACCACTCAAGGAGGGTGCAGACACAGGACCACATAGATCTGAATGAATCAAGTCAAGGATCCCCTTGGATCTTTTGGTACTACTTGGAAAATTCTTCTTAATGTTCTTGCCAATATCAAAATCATATTTAAACATGGGCATACCTTTCACCATCTTTTGCAATCCGAGTAGCACTTTGAAATGGAGATGACCAAGCCTTCTATGACACAACTCAAAAGGGTTGACTGTGTCATGGGTCATGGCTTGGATGAGTTTTCTAGGAACTTTGTAGAGACCTCCCTCTCTAACTCCAATCACTGATGCAAAGTTCAAGTCTTCATGCTTAGGCCACGGGAGCACTTTGTTGTCCATAAAGATAACTCTAAAACCTTTATCTTCTAGAACCAAAACAGACAGGAGGTTCTTCTTCAATCCGGGGACAAACAAAATTTCATCCACATGCAGTACATCTCCTAAATACAACTAAAAATAAGTGGATCCAATGCCTTTGATCAAATAGGTGGTATTATCTTCAAGCTCCACCTTACAGGAAAACTTCTTTTCCTTAAGATCCGTGATAACACTCCTATATCTAGTCATGTGCTTCGATGCACATTGTCTACCAGCCATGTCTCAACACTAGTGGTAATGGACCTAGAAAGGGATGAGATAAGATAGTACTCCTTCTTTCTCTCTTGATCATCGGATGAATTCTTTCTTGTAGGTTCATCTTCTATAGCAGTAGAAGCATGAAACCTACCCTTGAACTTTTCTCTTTGCGTTGCACAACACTCTCTTGCGTAATGGCCCTTCCTATTGCAATTGAAACATTTAACTTTATACTTATCAAAGTTCTTGAAATAATTCTCCTTTTGATGAGAGAATTTCTCGTGAGATTCCTAACCTCTTTTCATCTGTGCCACAAGAGCGAGGTTCTCTTCTTTGGAGGCAGTATACTTGCTCTAGATTTGCCCTTTTTCTTGTAGGCATTCATGCCACAGTCTCTCAAAGTTAGGTTGCACTTCTCAACCATTTACTATGGCCAGGAATGTCCCCCATGAATATGGAATACCATCAACAACAATTTGAATGAGATCATCATCATCGACCATCACACCAATGCTCATGAGTTAATATCTTACTTGAGAGATCTTTGTGAAGAAGGAAGCCACAATTTCGTGCTTTTCCATCTTCAGATTTCCAAGCTTGTTCTTCAATGCTCTCTTTTGTTTGGGTGCCTTCTTCTCATAAATATTTGTCAAAGTGTCGAAGCATTACTTTGTGGCCTTCAATGGAGTGATCACGGGCATCAAGTTGTCTTTCACAAAATCATAAATGATTATCTTTGCTTTGGCTTGATTCTTCTTGAAGGTAATGCGCCCTGCATTAGAAGTAGGATCTTCAATAACACTGGATACATGTCCATCCAAATCACGCTCTTCCAGGATATTCAGGATCCTGGCCTTCTGAGTATTGAAGTTTGAAGTTCCTTCAAGACGGTCTTCCGATCTTATTGAGATTGAAGCCATAATTCTTCAAGTATTGTGCACACTCAAGATCTACATAGGCTCAAGCTTGATTGTTGAACTTAGCTCTTTCACACCCTGAGTTTTGATACCATGTTAATTTTTTTTATCTTTAATTCGGAAATTCAATAGTACTTGTAATGAAATAACAATGATACACATAAGCAATCACATTCAACACATGAATTTGTCCTTGGGAAACCCTCTATGACTTGAGGGAGAAAACACTAGCAAAACCTTCCTTAGTATATTGATAGATAGCAGAGAATGTCTTTTACATCAAGCACCCCCAGTGCAATTACAAAGCAAGAGAAATATAAAGAAGAGAGACTTAGAATAATATCCTGCACAAAGAGAAGCACCTTGCCTTCAAGGGAGAAGAGAATTCGCTTCACATTGAATTCATCAATCCTGTATAACATATTTATATATTCTTCACATGCATCGGCTTCAATTTTTATCTTCTGACTTCGTGATGAACTCTTCCTCCATCTGGATTTATCAATCTTGCATGAAGATGAGCGCCCCACTTCTCATGCAGTGCATTAACTTATCAAACTGAGTCTTAGGATGAACTCGCCCATTAATTGAAAGCTTGCCCGCTTAGTTAGGTGGTTAACTTAAGTGTCGTCATGCAAGTGTCGCAATTAAAGTGTCATCTTTTAATTTAACATAAGTGTTGTCATTTAGTTTAACATAAGTGTCATCATACAATAACACTTAGTTAACTATATCTTATTTGTTATCAGTTAGTTAACTCTCTTAACTCATTCTCTCTTGTTAACATCATTGTAGTGATCAATTCGAGTTCTCCTTTGATTTACTGAAGTTTAATAATTCGAATTCTCTCTTAATTAATTCTTTTATGTGGAATTCGAATTCTCTCATATCTTATCATTACTTATATTTATCTCTTGTCTTATATGCATGGTCCACATGTGCCAACTTAATTATCATATCAAATATACTAAAGATATTTTCCCAATGATGTGATCATATTGTCCTACTATCGTTCCAAGTGATTGTATGCTAAAGTAATTCACTCTAGGGGTGGACAGTCCCTATGGGAGACCTCATAGCTCAACCATGGTTAGTAATACATCACACACCATACATGCTTCGACATGCAAGGCATCACCTCAACACATGTGGATTTGTCTTTACACACAAGACCTTAGCCTTGACTAGCAAGACTGTACAACATCATCACTTTGACATACGAAGCACTTGCCTCAACAAATGAAGCTTAACCATTCTTGATTCCAACTCAATATTCTTCTCCAAGTTTCCCGAGTCCAACTCAAGATTCTTATCCAAGTTTCCCGAGTCCAACTCAGGCTCCTATAAGACACTACCTCGACACACGAGGCTCAATCTTGACACACAAGATTGACCTGGAGAATGACTCATGATGCTGTAACTTTAATAGGTAATACATTCTACACACAAGCTACACCTTTCTGTATCATATCTCTAATGTGCATTAAAAGATTTGTTATATATAAATAGTAATGATAATATAGGAGAGCTCCATCAACCATGCCAATACACACATTAAATTTGAATTCTTCAATTACACATCCAATGATAAAAATGTATGCATTGCAAGTTATTGTATTTTGGATTTTTTTTAGCAGCACCATAAGAGGTATGTACAAGTCTGCGATTTCCGAATGGAAATTGCCAAAAGATGTGAACATTACTTTTTACACGTAAACATGGATCCATAAGAAGCGTGAATTTAAAGATATTTTAAATCATGGATGTCATGTTGACTACGATTTTAGAGAAAACTAAAAGAAAAATGTAGATCATTTACTGATAATTGCAAATAAGAATCTCAATAAACAGTAAAAGGAGATTTTTTTGGACATCGTAAAGACATTTTCAATTATGTTAAAAACTTTCTTGTTACACAGTCTTCAATGCCCTGTGTGTAGTTTGCAATATGTAGGACTAATACTTTTCATGTTTATCCTATGATATGCTAATCTGAGAATTGGCAGCTGCATAAAATGACAAATAGTACTAGGATATCAGCCAATTGTTTTGTTTATCCCTTAACAACTCTACATCATTGCATTTGTTTTCATAGCTAAAGTATGTGTTCCATCCATCCTATATTATCTTTTCTATCTAGTGTTTTCAACTTTGGATGTGGGAAGTGAATGATGCTTATATCCTTTACTTTTGTTGCTTTCTTGTTGTACATTAAGGACTTCTAGTTGTAGCATGTCACTGATATTCTGCAAGAGTGAAACAATATTGCCCACAGAATGTAGGATGATGATAAATTGTAATTCTACTAGTGTCCTTAGACATCTTTCATCCTCCAAACATTGATTGAGATATCAATGTGTAGGACAAATGGTATGAAGGGCAAGAATAACGTTGTAAGAGTCTTTGGTTAAGTTGAGTAATAAATCCCTCTATTATGGAGTGATTGTTTCTCTTCTACCTGAGTATTGGTTTTTTTTCTACTGTATTGCCATACAATTTGCCATGATTTGACAGTAGTAATTTGAGAGTTATACCACCACTTTTTAAGGTGGGTACGGTAGAATTTGTTGTCCATGTTTACGGGAACCATGCCCCTAACATAATCTTACTCTTTGTTCCAGAATGGGAAATCCCTTCTTTCTTCTTCTATAGGTCTATATAAATTTGATATAGGTAAGAATTCCACTGTTGAGATGAGATTTTCCTTGTCCACTTGTCAAAAATGCTATGGAATTTCTTTTTTATAGACCAAGAAGTTTTTCACGGTTTATTTGAACATATGTTCTTCATTTTGTTTTGATGGTTTTCTTGTGCTCGCTATTTAGCTTTATTTTGTTATTCAAAAATTTCAAAAAGGGAAATGACCCATCTTTATATAGATTTATGAGAATAAAGAAGAACTTCTAAATACAGATTGTGCAAATTGTGTGGGCATAAACTTCCAAATTTTCCATTTTTTTATTTGCTTACCTATAACTTAGGACTTACAAGAACAACTTTAATTTTTACATTATGGAGACTGCATTTTCCTTATATGAATATGCTAGGAAACATTTCCCAGAAGTTTCACAATAGTATGCATGCTGAAAAGGTTTCAATGTTTAATGTATGGGAACGATAAACAAAATTCAGTTATACTTTTGTATTTTATTATTGTACCAAAGTTGCATTTCAAGCTATAAGCTATATTGCCAATACAAAAAATATAGTTTGTTTGATGACTATTTTAGCATTAATGTCATTTTTAAAGCCTGAAAAAAATTAGAGATAACAAAATATTATATTGTCATAGACAATCCCAAATCTAAATTTCAGAATAGAGAAGCAATTGCTTATGAGCAAAACTTTAGTTCATATTTAATAGATAATAAATATGCAAGAGACATCAACCAACACTCTTCATGACATGAGTTAACCATTTGGCATAATTATAGTAAGGATATGCCCAATTTAAGCAAAACAAAAAATAGCCAACGAAATAGAAATTCGAAACATAAAACATGCAAATTTCCAGAAGAGAACAATTCTGTAAGTAGCAAATATAAAATACAAAAAGGATAAAACCTTGACAATTTCTTCAAATAAGAGTCAAGAGAAAATCTACAAGTATGCATTCAACACGAGTCGATCCAGTTTTTTTACGTGATCCTTCAATTTATTGATTTGGAATGGGAAGAAGCAATAGACTACGAAGGTACTCCTTTTAAAAGCATGTTCTATCATGAATACAAGCATTTGACGACGCTTTGTCCAAAATCCAAGGCATCGACCATGGAAATGATAAAAATAAACAAAACAAGAGACCAAATAGGAGGGGGGAAGGAAACAATCATCGTCTCTAACTTGTAAATTGTCGTGGCTGAAGAAAAATTTGAAGGATTGAAGTAGAGGTTCGTTGAAATCGCACTGCAACATCCCTGAAGATAATGTTTGCATCCTTTGAACATGCGATATATCAATAAGGATAGGGGAAGGTCACTGCTCTGAAAATATGGCCAACGAACTCCATTAACTCCTACTCACTAACTGGAGAGCAAAGTGCAGGGCGATATGGTATGGTCATCAAACAGTCTGAAATATAACCTTGCTCATGCATGATGGCAACCATGACAGAGTAGAGTCTAATGCATAGAGCGAGGTGAAAGGATATGGCCGTGTAACAGGCTGAACTAAAACCCTGTGTAAGTGTGACTGAGAAGAGGTACACCCACAAACTATATGCATGGTGGACTCGTCGTAGGCACTAGTTCAACGAAGGCATGCCAAATCTAGCAATAGTGCCTATGAAACCCTCCCTCAACAAAAAAAAAGACATGTCGACGTAAATATGGTTTAGCATGGGTTGATGTTGTATGTGTTTTAAGTAATAATGTTTATATTTTGTTGTTGGTGGAATTGGAATAATGTTGATAATGTGGTATAAACAAGTTTCATGTATTGTGTTATAGTTATTCAACATAGCCTCCACAAAGTATGGATCTAACCATAAATACAATGTATGGAGCTTGAGTAGAGTTTATATGGTTTTAGGGGGCATTGGAATTACATTTAAGATTATAAGAAATGCTTAGTATAGATGAGACCATTACTTATCTATATGTAAGAACTTTAATTAATGATTGATTCATAAAAAGTGAAACATGCTACAAAATAATTTTTTTCATCTCTTTAAGGTAGATCCTAAAAAACCTTTGGAGGCAAATTCTAAGTCATAGAATTAATAACATGATTCCCTTGAGGGAGTAAAATTCCTACCTTAAAAATCTTTATGAATCCTTGATGTCTTGGATAACATTCAAACACTTTCTATAAAGGAAGGAGTTTTATCTTTAGAAGACATAGAGTTTGTGGTTAAGCGACTTGCAAAAGGGAAAGATAAGAACATCAAAAGCTACCAAGCAAAAGTCTTAAAAATTGGCGGGCCTATCCTCATCCCTCACATCCATGGGCTCTCCAACTTAGCAATCAAGAATGGTTTCTTTATACCTGGACATAAAACCTCATTATCTCTATTTTTAAAAGTGGAAATAAAAATAATCCATCTAATTATGGTGTTAGACTATTGAGAAACATGCATTAACATAGAACAATAGATTACTAACCTAATAATCAAAATCAACTAGTTCAATCTCCTATCAACACAAACATCAATGATCAATAATAAGTAAGATAGGAAAGTGTATACCAAATTTACGTGGTATAACCCAAATGGGGAAACATCCATGAGAAACTCCTACTCTTACAATATTAAGCACCCACATATCACATTCTCCATCTTCACTTCATGTCACAAAGTCACACAACAATGTACATATGATGTTTCAACAACATACCCTAAAATGGTCCCCTTCACCTCTATTATATAGCTAGAAGTATGGAAGATTTACATACCATAACACATGTGGGATAAGTATTTTTCCACTTTTTCTTATATAAAGAAACGTAATAAGAGAATTTACTTCATGATGCATGTGTGATAACTATTTTTTATAATTTAGAGAGTTGTGAAGTATTATATGCCTTCTTTGATAGATACAAAAAACAACACTACACTAGTCATTGTTACATATTCCAACACCCCCCCCTGATGATGACTAGAGAGAGAGAATACAAATGGAGGAAGAAGACATTACATCAACACAAAAATTCCATCTCCACTTCATGTCATAGTGTACAAATGAGTCTCCTTCACCTCTATTATATAGCTATAGGTATGGATAGATCACATCCCATAATACATGTGGGATAAATAGTTTTCCACTTCTCTTATATAAAGAATGGTAATAAGAGAATTTACATTATGATTCATGTGTGATAACTCCTTTTAATAATTAGAGAGTTATGAAGAGTGTTTTTCCTTCTTTGGTAGATACAACAAACAACACCAAACTAGACATCATTACATATTCCAACATAGAGGACCGTTGTGATTAGCCCTCTTTTAGCCAAGTCATATTGAATTATTTTGGAAAAGAATATCAACATATGGCTAGAAAGTCACGGAAAAGGAACTTAAGGCTGGGCAAGATTTCAAGGCTATCATTCAATTATGGACCACCTTGTTTTGTTTTTTGTAATGCTGCAAATTCTATTAAACTAGGAGAAGTAAAAATACAGTAAAAAGTATAGTCTGAGGTGGTCTTAGCCAACCTTGAAGATCACAGAGTCTAGATAGTTCTGATCAGAATTATACAAAAAATCTTGCCCAGTGTAGGGAGATCAAGATAAACCGGTGGAGAATTCATAGCCCTGAAAACATAGAAAATAAACAGACAGTCAGGAGCAAAATGACTCATACAAAAAAGCAAAAAGCTGTTGAAAAACATCCTTAGCAGGGTGTTGAAGGTGCCTCAGCATCTGAAGGAGTTTCCTCTAGGATGGGGAAGCTGTAACAAGCATCGTCCTCCACGTCTCTGTCATGTGGCAAAGTGTCCTTTGCAGCTGGCAGAGAGTCCTTCACAACTGGCAAAGTTGCTTTCGCAGGAGGCCGAATGTTTCTCGCAGGGAGCTTTACCAGTAGGGCTGCAGTCTTCCTGCAGATGAGAGCATTGCTATCCTTCTCATTGCGAGTACGTTTGGTCAGGATCGGGCCCAGGGTGGAGGGGATGGGGAAGGAGGGTTGCAGCTGCTCCTTAGCTTTATGAAAATCAAGCACCTTGCCATGAGGAGGAACCAAACTAGTACCTGTAGGGGTGTTCAAATATTTTCCCTATGGAGTGGCCAGATTGCCGAGTGGCACCATGGTTCTGACAACCGAGGGGGTGGCGCCATGAGCACTACTTCCAGGACGAGAATCACGACGGAGGTGACGGGTGGGGGCATAGGAGTCCCATCTAAGGGTATTCTCTAGGCTGCTGAGTGTGGCTGTCGTGTTTGGGTAGCTCTCAAGGTTTGCGTGGCATGTCTCGCAGTGGCCCAATTGGACAGCATGTTGTCCATGAGTTCACCGAGCACGTTCTTCACTAGCGAGTATGGATCCCAGGGTTGTTCATGACTCCCCTTGAAGAGATTATCAGCAATAATTATGGCCTCCAAATTGTCAACCAGCAAGTGAACTGGAATTAAAATCTCGGCACCATACCCTTTTCTGGTTTGCCCAGCATCTTGGGCCTCAGTATTCTTTATCCCTTTGGTCCTTTCGGTCGTCCCATGAAGTCAGATTGGAGAGTGGTGTAGGTGCAAGCGAGCTGGGACTCGAGGAACGCAGGAGTAAGGGGAGCTTGTGAAGTGCAGGAACAGGCTGACGGGAGCTCGTGGAGCAGAAGAACAGGGGAAGCATGAAATAGAAAGACGAGAATGCGAGCGGGCATGGCTGAGGGCCAAAACCAGGTGCAGATGAAGGGACGGATAAACCTCACACGCTTGGGAGCCATGTGGATTAAGCGTGACAAACCAGTCCAAGCTGGTTGAGGGGATTGAAAAGGCAGAGGGATTAATGCTCCGAGCGACTTGACGTCGCTTCAAGGGTAAGCTTGACGTCAACGCTGCTACCTGGTTGTATTTCCTGTAAATGCCCAGGTGTCTTGTTAGGCCTTCCACTCGTGGCATTACGTCCTTCATCACCCGCATTCGGGGACTATCGACCACCTTGTTACTCTTAGGATCATTGATGATGAGTGTTGCAATAATAAAACCATATCTTCTGTGTTACTTTGTTGACTTTAGAAAAGCATTTGACACAATGCCCATAACTAACATTTGGAATAGATTAGAAGAGACAAAGGTCCCTTTTGAGTTGAGATCCATTGCGATAAGGTTGTACGAGAAGGTTATTTCCAAGTTTAGGAACTCCGAGGATTGGTCATAAGAAATTAATTGTAATATAAGAGTCAAGCAAGGTTGTCTCACGTCCCATACCCTTTTTGGTATTTACATTGACAAGCTAAAAGTTTTTTTGGAAGAGGCAGGTTGTGCTGGCACGAATTTGGCTGGTATAGTCATCATCCTTCTTCTCGATGTTGATGATATCATTCTTATGGCAAGGAGTCCCCATGATCTTGATAAGCAACTAAAAAATTTCAAGGATTTTTGCTCTATCATGGTTATGATCATTAATACTGGTGAAACAAAGGTCATGATAATCAAATCCCAAAAGATCACTTATGCTAATTTCATGTATGACAACAACTTGGTGAAAGTGACTTCATACAGATATCTCAAAATTGATCTTCATTGTAAGCTTGACTATAACTATAGCATTGAGAAAAGGAGCAATGAAAGGTGGAAGGCTTGTTATGGTCTTGAAAACAATTGTAAACCAACAAACCTGTGGCTTTGGGATACAAAGAAACTCCTATTTGAGACTCTCGTCACTCTTGTTATTGTATATGGATGTTAAGTTTGGGGCTCCAACATCTCTAGAGAATCATGCAGAAGGATAGAAAGAATCCAAAAGCACCTATAACATATAATCTCAAAATTAACGAAAATACACCCTATCCTATCCTCCTCATAGAAGCAAGTCTCACCCTAATTTAATGACTAGGTACCTAATGTATTAGAACAACATAAACACCATTATAGACCATGGTATTCCTAACATTGTTGCATACTCTAGTCAAAACCACATACGACTTAGGCGAGGTTGTCATAAAGACACCAAGTATTTGGAAAAATCATCGAGGAGTTGAGGAAGAGGTCACTTTGCAAAATAGAGATAGTATTAAACATATTATTACGTATAGATTTAAGGAGAAGATGTGGTATGATAAAGAGTCAGATGATAAGATAAAATTAAGATATTATAAGGAGGTGATCAACCATAATCTACAAGATCAAAAGTATATCTTTGTTTTAATTAGCGTAGAGAAGAAAATCAACATTGCTAAAATAAGAATAAACTCTCATGAGCTCCATATTAAAATGGGGCAATGGACAATTCCTAAAACACCATGGGATGAAAGAATTTGTCATCTTTGTGACACCAAGAGGGTTGAAGATGAAAATCACTTTTTTCATAATGTCATACGTACACCCACGTTAAAACACAATTTCAAAATATTTGCTACAGTACTAACCTTCCTAACCTTTTAAATTGTCACAATTATGGTGATTTAGGAATGTTTATCTTAAAGCTTTTTGAGTATAAAACAAAATTATGAAGAAAACTAAGTGATTTCTTACCTTTTTAAGGTTCGAGACCAAAGTTGGTCTCAATGGACATTAATAACTATAATCATTGTCATCCGCGGTAGGGCTTCACATATTGACCCGTCATAGTGAAGTTAAAAGGGTACGCATCCCCTTGATGTGAAGTCTCTGCCCCGACTGATCTATGAGTTATTGGTATATGCGGCTTGCAGGTTGTTGCATATACTCTTGGGAGATTGCTAAGTTCCTATAGTTAAAAAAACTATCATCATCATCAAAGATTGAATCGAATCGAAATAAAAAAGATAACAATTTTATTTACAACTACCTAAATTAAATCCAATTGATAGATTAACCGCTACTTGGGGGGTGAAGGTTTTTAAAACCATTGGCATTTGTTTGGAAGCTTTTTTTTCATTAAAAAATGATACTATTGATTAAAATAGTATAGAAAGAGTACAAAAGGATCAAATAACAATCCAATAACGCAGAAGCCACCATCAACATGCAGAGAGATGGCCCAATAACAACTGCCAAACCGACCCAACAAGCCACAAGGCCAAAAGAACAAATAGGTCGAAGAAAAAGCAAGGCTCAAGAAGGCCAGCCAGCAACACCACAACATGCCAATACAAAGAAACTAGAACAACAGATCCCTCCACCTAAGGTACGTTGAGCGGCCACAACAGAGTACCAAGAAACAACCATGAGAACCAGATCCCCTCAAAAGATCTAGCAACCGGTAACATGCCACCAAATAACCAAAAAGAACTCACGCCCGCCACAGCAGAGGATCGCCAATAAAGCCCGATCAAAAGGAAACTGGATAGTAGAGGCAAAAACAAAGATCCAAAGGTCTCGCATGAAACCAAAAAAGAAGTACCAACAAGGGGTTGGTACAAATGAAGAAACTAGGAACTTGTAAATCATAAAATATAGATCCAAAAAAGTAACCTACTGATAAATACCATTGTCATCACAAAATTATAATCAAATAAAACTAAGTAGGAAATATGGGGAAAGACCTTGTCGAAATAAGATGATCATGATCCCACTCTTCCCAAAAAATAATGCCTTCTCTGACAGAAAGGGCCTTCCTTGATAAAATATCCACTTCTTGATTGAAAACCCTATAAATGTGCTTGAAAGTAATCTGATCAAAACGCTAAACCAATAGATGAACTGCTTCCATCCAAGAAGATAAGGCCAATATGTTAAGAGAGGCTCTGTCAGAAACCCAATCAATTATAATTTTAGAGTCCCCCATCGCTTGAAGAGTAGAAAAGCCCTTGGATTTTGCAAAAAATAAGAGCATCCATAGGCCTAATAGTTCACTCTTGGAATTAGTCCCAGCAACACAATTCAACTAGATTTTATAGCAGTAAAATTCACCTGACCATAGAACGACACCCGCACCACTGATGCTTGCTCTTCTATGGGATGCACCATCGAAAAAACCTCGGGGAAGGTTTATATTTAGAGTAGGATTCTGAAGGATTTTATTTGAAACCCTCCCAGATCCCTTCTAAACCTTGGAAAATTCCTGGAAAGTTGCCACTGCATTACTTCTGATAAGAGCCACATGCAGGGTCCCACCTTCGAATAAAAGCCTGTTCCTAGCCTTCCATATCTGTTAGGAGACAAAGCAAGGAAGTTTTGCCCAATGAGTCGAATGCCTTTGCCAATGATGCAGACACTTATGAAAAGACCAAGACTGCCACTGTATGTTAATATTGATAGCTGACTTGATGTTCTGCCATACTTCAGAGGTAAAATGACAAGTTACAAATAGATGATCTACTCATTCCTCCTCATCACAACGGAGGGGACATCTATTAGGTCCAATACCACCTATATGCAAGTATTTGTCCCAAGTTAGAATACAATTTTCTGGAACCTTCCATATGAATAAAATAATTTTATGTGGGGCCATCTATCTCCAAGCAGATTTGTGCCACCAATTGATTGGACCTTAAGTGTCACAATAAAGAGAATCATATGCCATTTTTACAGTAATAGACCCTTATTTATAGTTCCAAGACCAAATCAGGTCATCCTTTCTGTCATATAGTTGTAGGTTGATTCTCTTTAAGCCTAAAATATAGTGGGCCCACTCATTACTCAAAGAGCCATAAAGACCCAACTGTTGAGGGCCAATCCAATCATGCATATCAGGCCCAAAGGAGGATTGTATAGCAATCTAATTTAAGGTGTAATAACCTTTTGCTCCAAGACACTAAATTAGCTCCATTAATAATTCAAACAACAATGGGCCGCCCAATATTGGATCTTCACCCAATTGGACCTCCCTACCATTGCCCGGTTTCCATACTAACCACTGAGCTATGACCCGAGAAGAACCAATTAGACAGTTCCAAATGTTTGAAACCCCCTTGGCCTTTTGTCACCTCAGCGAAACCATTGCACTAGAGTGATATTCCTAAGGTATCTTTCTTTAATTATCTTGCTCCATAGACTGTCTGCAAATAAGGCCCTCCACAAGCTATTGGCTGATAATGCCTTAGCAAAATTATGAAGTAATTGTCCCAAGTTAGAATACAATTTTCTAGAATCATCCATATGAATAAAATAATTTTATGTGGGGCCATCTATCACCAAGCATATTTGTGCCACCAATTGATTGGACCTTAAGTGTCACAATAAAGAGAATCATATGCCATTTTTATAGTAATAGACCCTAATTTATAGTTCCAAGACCAAATAAGGTCATCCTTTATGTCTGATAGTTGTAGGTTGATTCTCTTTAAGCCTAAAATATAGTGGGCCCACTCATTACTCAAAGAGCCATAAAGACCCAACTATTAAGGGACAATCCAATCATGCATACCAGGCCCAAAGGAGGATTGTATAGCAATCTAATTTAAGGTATAATAACCTTTTGCTCCAAGACACCAAATTAGCTCCATTAATAATTCAAACAAAAACGGGCCTCCCAATATTGGATCTTCACCCACTTGGACCTCCCTACCATTCCCTGGTTTCCATACTAACCACTTAGCTATGACCTGGGAAGAACCAATCAAACCGTTCCAAATGTTTGAAACCCCCTTGGCCTTTTGTCACCTTGGCGAAACCATTGCACTAGAGTGATATTCCCAAGGTATTTTTCTTTAATTATCTTGCTCCATAGGCTGTCTGCAAATAAGTCCCTCCGCAAGCTATTGGTGGATAATGCCTTAGCAAAATTATGCATATTTTTTAGCGCCCAACCCCCCAATTGTTTTGGTCTAGCGAGTTGTGTCCACTTTAGCAAGTGAAATTTCCTCTTTTCCTTGCCACTCGACCATATAAAATTAAAAATTCTTCTACGAATTCCATTGAGGATCGACTTCGGAGCTCTATACAATGAAAGCCAGTGTACAAAGATGTTTTGGAGGACAAATTTTGGCAGTGTAGTTTTGCCCCCCTTTGACAACTAACAACAACACCAATTACTAATTCTTTTGTCAAATTTCTTCAGGAGACAAAACCAATCGGATGCATGATAGTTGTTCGGCTTTATATAGAAGCCCAGATACTTGGTGCCTTTGTCTAGAGGACCAAAATTACAAGGAAGAGATTGTTCAATCATGTTCGTTGAGTCTTCCTCTAATTCATGTTCCATAAAGAAAGTTTTTTCATTATTTATTTTCATTCATGATACATTACAGAAGATCATGAGAATTGTCTTCATTTCTTGCCATTCCTGGATACTGTCCGAACCAAAAAGCATTAAGTCATCTACAAAAAGTAGATGGGACACTGAGGATTGAGATGTCAATTTAATACCCTTTAGGGTTCCAACCATCTGTGCTTTATTGAGTAACTTACTTAAACCCTCTATTATGAGAAGGAACAAAAGTGGAGAGAGGGGGCATCCTCGACGAATACCCCTTGACCCCATAAAGAAAGGCATAGGAGCACCATTGATAAGGACTGCATAATTCACTGAGGTTACGCAAGCCATTATCCACCTGCTAACTTCCCATGGAAGACCAATCTGGATTAGAATCAGTCGAAGGAAGGTCCAACCCACACAATCATAGGCTTTAACAATATCCAATTTTAAGATGAGAGCTTTTAAATGTCTTGATTTTAATACTGTGGAAAACCTCCTGAGCAACCCCAACAACATCAAGGATTTGTCGATCTTCCAAGAACCCAAATTGTTCTAGTGAAATATGTTTCGATAAAACCAACTTCAATCTATTTGCAATAATCTTATAAATAACTTCATATATAAGGTTGCATAAAGATATCAGTCGAAAATCACCGAAATCATTAGGGTGAGAACATTTAGGGATAAGAGTTGGAAGGTGGAATTTAAAGCACCAAAGACCTTACCAGTAGTTCTGGATTCTTCCACAGAAGCAAGAACTTCCCACCCCAAAATGTCAAAAAAACATAGGAAAAGTTCAACAGTCCATCCATCTCGACCTGAACTTTTGGATTTTGCAAAACCCTTCAGAATAACTTCCACCTCTTCTAAAGAAACTGATGCATACATATCATTTCCTTCTTCCTTGGAGCAAAACCTCAGATATTCCTCGATGACTCTGAATTGCTCTATAAGAGAGGATGTCTTTGGATCCCGGTACAAAGATTGAAAAAAAGAAATGGCCTCCTTATGTAGATCATCAGTAGAAGATATTATGTTCCCTTCACCTCCCTGTAATTCCCAAATATAATTTTGTATCCTCCTGTTTTCAACAAATTTATGAAAAAATTGAGTGTTTGAGTCACCGACCTCTATCCATATTGCGCGACTTTTCAGCCGCCATGTCTCTTCTTCTAGTTTTAAAATGGCCGGTTTCCTTTTTTTCCGGGTCGATAAGAGTTGCATGATCCTCAGGTTCCAAGAGACCAAAGAGATTGGACTTCGTTAGAATTTCAATTTCAGCTTCCAAATTATGAGGGTCCTATCTCCCCATTTAACTGTAATTCCTTCTAGTAATTTCAATTTCTAGGTCAATTTATCCGTTGCCGAAGACTCTGAATTCACATCCATCTTTACCCATTCTTCATGAATCAACGAGATATAATCTTGATATGACAACCAAGAATGGTTAAATTTGAAGGGAACCCCAATAAAATTTATCTTCACATCGAATTGCAACAGTGACGAGATAATGATAAGAGATTCTAGTTTGTTCAACCCACAAATGATACTTAAAAGAAATATTCCACAAGTGATCCAGATACCAGAAAATGATCAAGACGCTTCGGAATGCAATCCTGGCCTTTTCTACCATTTTGCCACATTTGAACCAAAGGGATAGGTTCTGTATCAATTAAGTTGGTTGAAGACAAAAGATTGCAAAAATAAGAGCCCAAAGGGTCTACCTTTGGGCGATGGCCCCAAACCTTTGAAACTGCCAATGTAAAATTTAGAACCCTTGCTAGAATCAGATTGGGGAGATCTAGTAAGTGATCCATTTGGACACGATCCCAAAAGGCCTGATGGTCCATATAAGGGCCATAACAATTTATGATATTTAGGTCTTTATCAAAGCTGACAAACCTCCCCAATAGTAGGATACCTGCTGATGTAATAAAAGGTTGAAAGAGAGCCTTCCTGGGGTCCCAAGTTGTTAAGAGTCCACCTGACAAACCCTCCACATTGGTTGAGCAAATCTCCCAGGAAGGTTTAAGTTTCATAAAAAAATGTTTTGCTTTCTCGCTACTTACCATGGTATCTTGAAGTAAAACTACGTCCGGCTGCAAATTTTCCAAGGTTCTCTTCAGGGCTAGGAATTAGGCCCCCAACTCCCCTCACATTCATGGAGAAAAAAAAAACATTTTTAACCTTCGCTAGGGCTTTAAATTCTCTAAGAGCCCTTGAGTCCGAGGATGGGGAGATCAACTTTATATCTGGAGAAAAACCTTGTGAAATCCCTTATGTTGGTTGATCTTTATCTTTCCTGGCCAGAGCTTTCCTGGAATTTCTAGTCTTAAGTGGATAAAAGTCTTTGGTTAAACCCCCAAATCTGGAACCTTTCAAAACCGTTTTAGGAATGGATGTCTCCCCAGCCTCCAGTTTCTCCTCGACAATTTCTAAGGAGGGATCGTCCTGAGCCATTAGTATGTTTCCAATAAAAGACTGAAGGGGAAATTTCTTCGCGACTGCACAATAAGAAGGGACATGTACCTGAGGTCTTGTATTCCCCAACTCTTTATTATTTAGGGAGACCAAACCTAAAGTCTGTCTAGACTCAAAGATGTCATCCAAGTTAAATTCCTCATCTTGTGTATTCGATATTAAAAAGTGTCCACATGAGAGTGCGTTGACTCACTGATATAATTCTCAAACCTATCATAGCTCCCCCTAATGGGGATATAGGATGAAAATCCTTTTTCATATCCCTATAGACCATGGTTTGGCTCCTTTCTATTTCCATGGGAAGCTTCCAAGGAGGAAGAGTGGATTAGATCAACTATTCCCCCCCTAGAAAATCACTTTTAAATTCTAAAGATTTTATAAACTCTTTTTCCATTTATGTAAGAGATTGAAAGAAAACCAGATCGTTTAATTTCAGCTTACCGATAATGTGAAACCCTAGAGAAGAGGTTCCCGGAGCAGGAACCCTATTTGAGAAACCATCCAAGCCGCCCGTGGTATCCAGCTCACGATCACTACTATCATCCGATAACCAAAAGAGGACTTCATGTCCTAAGTCTTCGTGATCAGATGAGGATGTAAAACCTTTGCATTGTTTCCACAGAGATCCCACCTCCTTGCACCTAGAGCAACAGAACAACATACCCCAATAGTAGTCAATTACTTGTGAGTAAGTCCTTTCGCGCCATTCAATCTCCAGTTTATCTATTAGGCCTAGAGATATATCCACTTTGACGAGCATCCTTCCTACTCGCTTGTCCAAGCCTTTTAATAATTCTTCACTAACATGCAAGAAACATCCCAGACTGTTACCCACGACTTCAAACGCCGCCTTATTCCACATCCCTGGTGGGAAGCCGGGTAACATGACCCAGAAATGGCAGAATCGAATGTTTTCCATCTCCGGATGAAACCTTGTGTGCCACCGCTTCAACATTAGACTACCCGAGTCCTTCAACCAGAGTTTCTTGAGAATAAAGGTAGCATGTTCTTCCTTCTGAAACTTGAAGCCATACCAGCCTCTAGGGAGAATAAAAATTGCAGGACTATAATCTAATACAGGGCTCCAAACCTTCACAACCAATTAAGTTATCTCCCTCTTGTTCATTGCCCTATAGCTGAACTTCCCCACAAGCGCTGCATGTTATACTCTATCAGCTCCTCGAGACCAATATCCCTCCTAAGCGCCATTCTTTGTTCCCCCAGTCGCACCTTCCACCTCCTTGGTTTTTTATGTGCCCCTAGACTAGAGCCCTGTGCATCTACAATCTCTACATTTTTTCACCTTGAGAGGTTGTACCCCTACTACCATCATTTTGAACCTAGGTCACGCTATGACGAGCTCCATTTGATGGCTCCCCTAGATCCTTGGGGACTTTTAACGACTCGGGAGGCTGGATAGTGGTTTCTGTTCCGATCTCCTGGTTTCCTTGGTAAAAACCTTGTGGAAAAGTGAAACCTTTTGTGAGAAGGGTATTATGTTTTTCCCTCAGCATTGACCGATATTCCTCCTTCGGTTTTAGAATCCCCGCATCTTCCAACCACCTATTTGTCTCATCCTGTTCCACCTGTCCCTACACCAACACCCCATGCCTCCTGTCCATAGATAGTATACAGGATTTTTGGAAGTAACTCCACACTTGTCGGGTCTAACCTGACCACGAACCTCCACCCGACCCTTCCCCAAGCCCCTCGGAATCTAACAAGTCTGCAAGGGAACCAAGAAAAAGGTTCGTTGTCTAAAGAACAAACAACAAAGAAAACAAAGGTTTTTACTACAGCCACGCTTAACACCATATATACACTGTCCCAATCACCTAAATGAGCTCGATAATGGTAAAAACACAATAAAAAACTCTCCACTATGCTCTATGGGTAGAGTTATGCCCACACTGAAATCCTCGACCTCCATCAACACCGATGCCTTGTTCCTCATCGTAGGTGCCTTAGTGTGCTAGCTCTTATCAAACTGATAACCTTAACATCGTAGAAATGTTTGAGATGGATATCGAACCCTCAAATCAATCCTTATAGCTTTGGCTTTTAATAAAATGTTTTCTAGGTCTAAAGTGTTTGAATGCACAACCGGCAGGTGTCGGTCCTTTGACTTTATACCTGCAATCAACGGTGACTCTCCCATATCTCATTTCTTTATTGCCGCCAAGTTTTAATCCAACCTTAAGAGGTCATATGGAGAGCACTCCCATGCGACCGTAACTCACCTGGACTAAGGTAGGAGATAGCACTCAGGCCCAGCTCATGTTCATGGGCCCCACCGGTTCGAAACTTTTCTTTTAGTGTTTTAAACCAACCCTTGCTTTCTACTCGATCCTTCTATTTTCTCTGCAAACAAAATTTTGCCCGGCAGACAGAAACCTTCAGCGGAGTAAACGGCCAACGTTCTACAGTTCAGGTTTCCTGTTGTCAGTAATGGCGGTAAGTTTCAACACCACTTGTTTACATTCATGCAGATGTTCTGAGTTTAATGCCATTTCTTTTGACCCCCATTTTGCAGTCTCTGGACTTGCATCGGTGACAGGGTTTTACAATTAAGGGTTAGGGTTTATAGTTTGTTTTGTGCTATGATGCAGAATGAAAGGTTATTTAAAGACGATGCCATGGATGAGAAGGGTGAACGTGCCAGGATGGTAAGTATTTCTTCTGATTGCTGCCTTTTGTTCTTATTTTGGTGATTACGAGCTCGACACCCATGGAGTCCATTTTAGGACGCCAAAGTTCTCCTTGTATAATAGAAGTATGTGGTTCTTATTATTGATCTCGAAAATGAAAAATGGTCATTACCTACTATAACTTCCAATGGTCATCGATGAGAAGAATGATCAGATTGATAAGTAACTATGTGACGTATTTCGATGCAGGCTTCGTTCGTTGGTGGCATGGCAATAGCCGACCTTGTAAAGACCACTTTAGGACCTAAAGGGATGGTAATGTTTTCTAGTTTTCTTTTTCCGATGTTGCATATTCTGATGTGTTGAAATTGCAATCTCAATACCAGGAAAACTATTGGTGCAACTGAGATTTATGTGAAAGATATTACAGTAAATATAAGATGCCATGTGCTTAAGCATATTCTGTTACATACAATCTTTTTGGATTATTGTTTTAAATATAGCAGCTGAGGGTGTGTCGAATGATACTTGATGTTCTTTCTATATTCTCGTGGGCCGTGCAGGACAAAATTTTGCAATCCACAGGCAGGGGACATAGTGTCACCGTTACGAATGATGGTGCTACTATCTTGAAATCTCTCCATATAGATAATCCCGCTGCCAAAGTAATGGTCGGTATCCTTGTCTTAGAAGTCCCAGGATTTAGAATTCAGTGATAGATAATGTCAATTATTAAAACTTTTCTTTTAGTTTCCTTAATTTTATTATCGACTAGACATCTCGAAAGTCCAAGATGACGAGGTAGGGGATGGAACCACTTCCGTGGTTGTTTTGGCTGGCGAGCTCTTGCGGGAGGCAGAAAAACTAGTAGCAATGAAGATTCACCCTATGACAGTTATCTCTGGTAAGTTGTGGGATCCCAGGAATTGCAATGGACTATGGTAATAACTCTTTGCTGATTTTATCTTTTTGATTAGTTATATATTACATTTTAAGAACTTTGGAAACATTATGATAGATTTTGTCAAGTGCGTGACAACTTTTTATGGCTCATATATTTTCAATTATTTGATTTATGAATTGGCTGTAGGTTATAGAATGGCTGCTGAGTGTGCTCGCAATGCTTTAGAGCAGCGGGTCTGGGACAACAAGGCAAATGCAGGTAATGAAGAATGCTTAAAATTTCCAGTTTTAGAATTGATACTACATTGGACACATTTGAATCAAAACTGAATGATTCTTGTAGTTTAAATAAGCATATTCAATATCAAGATAGTAAGAAGAAAGAACTTATTTTAATATTGTGCAATGAATGCATTATTTTTCAGCGATTGAGAATGTGTTAATGGGTCTTGTATAATTTTGCTGCAACTTTGGTTGCTTGATTAGCTAAATTCTTTCACCAATTATGCCCAATACAGAAACCTTCAGGTCCGACTTGATGAATATTGCAATGACCACGCTCAGTTCCAAAATCCTTTCACAAGATAAAGAACATTTTGCATCTTTGGCTGTTGATGCAGTGATGCGGCTTAAGGTAATTACAAGTTTGGGGATCTCTTCTTTTGTTGGGGGGGTGTACTTTGGAATAGAAATGCCAATTTGTTTGCAGGGGGGATTGGCATCAATAAGCGTACTTATCAACGTTGTTCTGTAGTGGCTAGTGTCTTTTTATATCTTGGGATACTAGCAACTGGGTTTTGACATGTCCTTAGTCCTATAATTGGAGAAATCCATAGTCACTTGGGCCAATGTTGGTCCTGTTCCCGTTTTTGTTGTTTATCTGTCAATGGTGCAGACTGCTGAGGCAATTTGATTTAGTTTACGAGTTTCTTGTAATCCAGTAGTTTGTGCTGGGCATCTCTTGCACAAAATGATACATTACTTTTCATTTTTTTCAGGGAAGTACAAACTTGGAATCAATACAAATCATCAAAAAAGCAGGAGGGTCTTTAAAGGATTCATTTCTGGACGAAGGGTAATGCAATTGATTCTATTCTTTTGTATGAAATCACTAAGAAGTTATGTCATGAATAAAAAGTACTTGCATGTTGTATATTATTGCATGCGGCTAGTCTCGTAAAGGCCAGAAACTGGAAGGCCTAAATCTGCAAGACAAGGAATCTTTTAAGATGCTTTCTATTAATCATTTAGTGCTTCCCTATCAACACATTGATTAGTGGAAATTGAATACTGGCCTGCTTGTGCTGGCCTTAATGACCCACCCTAATGAGGATGTTGAACATGCCACTTCTCTTGGTGGGTACCCACTGAGCGGAGTATCACGGTTGACCATCCCTGCTCGCTTGACCAATCAGTCAAGCCCCTGGTGACAAGAAGGTGCAATTTCATTTAGGTTGTAAATATTCAATGTGTGCTCACATTGTACATTTCATCTTCCCATGGTACATATTAGCATATTAGTCTGTTTGGATTACTGATTTTTGATTTCTTGTCACATTTTTAGTAAAGTTTGTTGATTTTTGTTCTCTCTGGATATACTAAGGGTTATATATGCTGTTTTAATAAAATTTAATTTAACATTTTTCATTAGAAAGTTGTATGCCACCAGTGTTTTATGTTCATGGAAATTGTTCCACCATATCCTAGAAGAGTTCATAAAAGAGATTATGATCCTGTCAATTGAGATTAGTGTTCCATGGGGATGCATCCCCTACATCCCATTTCCCAAGGATGGGCTAGGGACATTCCTTCTTGTCCCGGAAATGTAAGTGAGGGATTGTAGACATCCTTGATAAGGGAACACCAGATACTACCCTTTTCAATCTTCCTATTTCAGCCTCTTTATGGAAGGGTCCTCTCTGCTTTTTAGACCTCCTACTTGCTTTCAAAGCCCTAAATATTTGTGCAAGTCAAGAAAAGCAAGGGAAACAACAAGAGAAGTGTTTGTGAGCAGTGACAAGCTACTGACTTTCATCTAGGCTATTGACTTGCTTGTCTCTTTTATTTAGTTTTTGAACACTGTATGATCATTGATCATTGAAGTATAAAAAGCTTCATAATTTTTAAAATTCTGTCATGTGAAACTTTGATCAATATCATGTCAAATGGTGATATATGGATGTAGCATTGTACATTGTATGGATGCATGGATTCACTTTGTTGAATTTCAAATTATATTGTGTTTACTTGTGATTAATCATAATACATTAACAGTAAATTGCTAATTGCATGATTTTTTTTTTGTGGGGGGGGGGACATTTGAATGTGTGGCAAAGCCCACCAAAGCTTTTAGTAAAAAACGACTAGGCATGGCTGGCATTCTAAACTAACCACAACAGCCCCACATATCCATTACAGAGGGTGTTGTGGTAAGCACACCCTTCAAAGCAATGAAAGAAACCCCTCAAGATCTTGAAGTTGCATTAACTCTAAAACAATGTTAGCAAGAATAGAAACTAGGCTGAGTCCAAGAACGCCTAGACAAAGTAACTGTAGGATCCTCTTTTACTGAGTCAAGCTTGTAAGCAGCCAAGACAAACCCTCTCAATCTTGACTGCTCTAAAAAGCAAACAGGGCCACATGATGCTTAGAGATCTGAAGTATAATGTTGCTGCCACATTCCAAAGCTTGCACAAAGCTGGTCAATGTGATTTTCTAGAGGTGTGCCTAAATTCACTTTTTGACCAAGCCTTATCCTCCTCCATGCCACTGGCATGAAATCCTCAGGGTAGTGAATCCTTGATAGGTTTATGTGCACGGGCTATGTAGGCGGGAGGGTGGCAGAGCCTTTGGTGCTAAGATTTTATTTTTTATTTTTTTTAAAAACATTGCGTGCTTCTACTTAGCATTTACTACCAAGTTCTCTGTTGAAAAATTATCAAAGGATAAGGGATGCCAAGGGTTCAAGACAGCAAAATTTGTTTGTTATCTGTTTCATCTTTATTGCAGTGGGAGTTACATAAGGGTTTATGCTTATTTTAACTATATTCCAATCAAAAGAGTGGGAACGAGCACTAGTCCAGAGGAATATAGGTTAAAAAGCAATGAGATAATAATAAAGTGCTGAAGGCTTATTATCTCCTACCACTGGTCCACCTTAAGAATCAACAATGGGAAGTCCAACTTTTAATGCAACCTAAGATATTCTTAATGATGAGAATATTGTTATTGTTTGGGTTTTTCACTGGGCTTTCAAGCTCCCTATAATTGACAGTACTCTGTATGAAGAGACCTTAAGGCTTCAATAGGTGCATTTGTTGATATGTTGGACAAAGGTACAGGAATGTTGATTTTACAGGGTAATAGGCACCTATCTATGAGAAGGTCTGCATGGTCTTAGTTGACAGGGAGAATGCCTGTATTAAGAATATCATGGCCCAACCCAAATTGAGAAGATAATGGCCTTGCTGAAAGTGAGTTTAAAGGGAGGTTCCTCAATGATGGATGGTGTGATGATTGATGAATGCCTGAAATTGTCCAGTTTTCAACATCATGGTACCTTCAATATATGGTCCCAATTTTTTTAGTGTATGCGATTGTTCAATTTACGAGTAAAAACTCTTCTCAAAAGGACTGGTTATTAGAGGTTATTAATGAGATTGGGCCATAAATTGTCATGCAAATATCACAGATGCAGCTCCCATTTACCAAACTGCAAGATTGATGGTGCTAAACATTACAATTATATTTTTTGGGATGCTATGTTGTGTACATTCATTAAAGGATCTTAGCAAGTTAATTGAAGATGGGTGAAAAGTCTAGAGCTGTTTTGCAAATCATCATCAATGGCTAAGGCATATATTAAAGTGGAGTTACTTAAGCTAATTGGGGGACGAAGCGTCCTCCCTATAGCGAACCAAAACTGGCCTGGAGATATATATGCAAGAAGCTCAAGGCCACATTGTGCTAAACAAGGAAAATTGATATCAAGCTTGAAGAACTTCCCCCACGAGTGCAGGACCTGTTCGGCAGAAAGGTCAAGCTTACAAGCTCAAATAAAGTTTACAGAATAAAAGCTATTTCATGATGGATGACTGTTGGTCTAATTCAATAGCTTGTCCCAAAATTTTCAGGGAGATCACTTTTGATTTTCTACCCATGTTCCTTAGAAGAACTTTGGGATGCTTGAAGGGTTTAGAAATAAGCTTCCTGGTCCCCAGCTTGTGATGACTTTGCTGTCAAGAGTTGGTTATGTCCTTTTGAAATCAAATTATACTGTGGCTTGTCTACCAGGCATAGTCTTCAAAGGCTTTGCAAGTGGGATCAAGCCCTATGTCATTGCAGACAATTTTTGAGATGTAGAAAGTTAGAAAAATCTGAATTCTGACTACTCAGTTTGGCTTGTGTGGATTTTCTGCTGTGGGAACAGGCTTGTTTTTAACTTCATCAAGCTTAAATTCTGCATGCTTGAAAACCTTGGGTGCTTGGTAGGCATTAATGTCTGTAGTACTTTCTGAAGTAACTTCTTGAGGACTTCTTTTGACCAACTGCCATTTCGTATCCTAATTGGGCCAAGCAGGGGGACCTTTAAGATTTAGCGATCTTCTTCTTTGAGAATTTCTTAGTGGCCTCCCTGCCATCCCTGCCACCTCCTGTTGGTTGGGAGTTGGGAGACATGCATGCAGGTGGCCAATATCGAGGCAGACCCTACAATCAGTGGGAATATTTTCATTTTCCAAGGGCTGCACTCAAATGTAATTCAAAGTCATTAGATTTGATTAAGCTTTTAATGGTTTGTTCAAATCCAATCCACATACATCATTGTGTAAGAAAGATTAGCGCATTTCACTGTAACATTTGAAGGTAGCAAGTAGGTGTGAATTTTCAGGCCCTAGGTGACTACTGTCCTATGTTTTGTCCTAGGCGACTACTGTCCTATGTTTCTCTTTATATAAATAAATTAAATATGAACTTATTTAACATAAAAAAAATATTTCTGAACATGCAACAATCACTCATATAGCTGAAAATGAACAGCAGAAGCATAAACACAATACACAATAATTCTATCTTTCTTATCAGCTTTTATTCCTTCAAAAACTTACAAGGAGACCTCAACCTGAGGTTTACAGCCTGCTGGAAAGAAACAATACAGGCAGCCTACACAAAAATCTGAGAAACTGTTGTAGCCTGTATGGCATTGTACGGTACTATCCTTGCAGTCTTCTACCTTGTTGGTCGATCCTCTTCTTGCTATCTGCATTCTTTCCTCCTTGGCTTCACTTGCGTGTGTTCCTTACTAAACTTCTCCTCCCATCTTGTTCTATTTATGCTTTGAGAGGGATAACTAATCTCCTCAATTCTAGCAACAAACTTCTTTGATTCTAGCAACCAACTCCTTGATTTTAGCAATCAATGTCAACTAATCTCTTTAATCCTAGAAACCATCTTAATCTCAACAACGAGGCGAATGGCTAAGATTAAATCAAATCTAACTCATTAATATTCTAGAATCTTTAGAATCTTTCATTTAGATTTCTAAGAGTAAGAGATCAAAGGAATTTAGACTTTTGCTTTTATTTATTCAGTGAAGTGAAATTATAAGATGGTATTATTTCCCACTTTTACTAAGTTGCCACTAAGAACATGTCTCGAACTTCTTCTCGCACGTTCACACCTAACCTGTGTAAGAAGCTCTTGCTCGAGCTACATTTTTCAACATTTCCTCTTAGCGAGGGATGAATTCTGCACCAATCCAAGTTTGTCTTTGTACTTCAAACATCCCTTTTTCTAAGGGCTTGATCATAATGATAATATCAACAATCTGTTGATTTGTGGGAATATACTAGAGCTTTATAGCTCCCTTCTGAATCTTGTCTCAAGTGAAGTGGTATCTGATCTCAATGTGCTTGGACCTATTTTGAAAAACTGGATTCTCAAAGAGTTTGATACAACTTTGATTATCACAGTAAATCACCATGGGATCAATCTCCTGATCAAATAAACTTGTAAGCAACTCGGGAAGCAAGATGGCCTCATAACTAGTTGTAGTCACTACCATATACTTTCCCTCTGCTGAGTTGAGTGCCATGAAAGTCTACTTTTGACTATGCCAAGATATCATTATCGACCCCAAGCTAAAGCAACACCCTGAGGTGCTTTTCTTGTTTGATGCACTGCTTTCCCAATCTGAGTATGTATACCCTGCATCTTCACCTCACCTTTACCAAGATATCTCAACCCATATTTCATTGTGGCCCTTGAGTATTTGAGCACATGTTTTGCTGCTACCCAATGCTACTACCTCGCCTCCACCATGAATTGGCTCAAGGTGTTCATTTCAAAACATATATTTGGTCTTGTGTTGACTAAATACATCAAGAAACCTATTAGTTGCTTATACAATGTGGGGTCCACCAACTCTAAATAAGAAGTTATCACCTTAAGATTCGTGATCATGTGTGTGGCCATAGGTTTGCAATCTTCGATCCAAAATCTCTTTAGGATTTCAACTACATACATACCTCGCCCAAGGAATATCTCCCTTGATTTTTGCCAAACATCCAAACGCAAGAAGTAATGCATCATTCATCTTGAATTTGTCGCCATGTTTGCTTTGTACCCTGCAATACACTTCTCTGCATTTGTAGGTAACAAGTCGTCTACATACAACACTGAAATAAGCAGATCGGTCCCAACAAGTATGAAATATAAGTTAGGATTTGCTTCACTATTGGTGAAGCCCATGCTCAACAAATATCCATCGATCCCGGAATGCCATGCTTTTGGTGCTTGGTCCATACAAGGCTCTCTTAAGCCTGCAAACATGGGACTTCTTCCCATTTACCTCGAAGCCTTGAGGTTGCTCTATGTACACTTTTTCCTCAATTATCCCATTGAGGAAGGTTGTCTTCACATCCATCTGATGTATACTCAATCCCATATTGGATACTAAAGACATCACTGATCTAATGGAAGTGTACCTGGCGATTGGAGCAAAAGTCTCCCCGTAATCCACTCCTTTTTAGGAGAACCCTATTGCCACAAAACTTGCTTTGTACTTCTCTATGTTGCCATCTGCTGCATGCTTGATTTGGTCTAGGCATAATACCCTCAACATCATTCTTCATGATGAAGGTGTACTCCTCCACCATTGCATCCTGCTATACCTGTTGGTCTAGTGCCTTTTGAAAATTGGAAGGCTTTGAATCTATGATGTTGCTCATCAATGCCAAGTAGTTAGGAAATTTCTTTGGAGGCTTGCTCTTCCAAAATGTGCTTTTAGGAGCCTTAACATACCCTTGAGCATCCCTCAATGTTTGATTGAATCATCAAGGTCTCCTGACAAAACTGGTAGGAGCTGGTGGCTCCTTTGCATCTAAAGGCTGCTGCCTTGAATTGGAAGTCATTGGTGACCCTGGCTCAACCTTTAGAGCTTCTTGCCCCTCATCCTTTGTCATTTGTATTGGCTCATGAGACTTCTTGGATGCAAAGTCTTCCTCAAACTATACATCCTTGCTTACAACTCTTTCTCAACTCTAAAACATAGACAATGCAGGCTTTTGAAGTCTCACAGTAACGAACAAACAAAACCTTCTTGCTGGAGGGTTCCAACTTGGTCATTTTCTCGATTGGTACATGGATGTAAATTGGGTAGCCAAAGATGCAGAAATGACTCACCTTTGACTTGACACCAATGAATGCCTCCTCTGAGGTCTTGTCCCCCAAAATCTTGTGAGGACACTTGCTTTGAATGTAGACTACTATGTTTCATGCTTCTGTCCATAGAAATATCAACAAATCCTATTCATGTATCATGGCCTTAACAACACCTATGATGGATCGGTTTTTTTGCTCTGCAACCTCGATCTGTTGTGGGTTGTATGTATTCTAGAACAATGAACTCCCTCTTGATTCTTGCATCCTTGCATAAATCATCGAAATCATTGGAGGTATACTCGCCTCCATTGTTCGATCTCAAAACCTTGATCTTCTTCCTGGTTTGGTTTTCCACAAGAGCTCTGAACTCCTTAAACCTATTAAAGATTTCATCGTTGGTCTTTAGGAAGTAGATCCATGTTTTACGAGAGAAGTCAACAGTGAAGGAAACATAGTACTTGCTTCTTGTGATTGATGCTATTGACATCAATACACATGCATCCGAATGCACTAGGTTTAGGATCTCCGTAGATCTGTGCTCATTGCTTGGGAAAGTAGCCTTAGCATGCTTGTCAATTGCGCACCCTCTGCATACACCTTGTTGCTCAATGTTGAATTCTTGAAGGCTTGTGACAATCTCCTTTGTTATAGGTAGTGCTCGGTGATGCAGGTGCTCCATCCTCTTGTACCACAACTTGCACAAGTTGTCTGTATTATGTACTAGGGCCCGAATAGGTTCACCTTGTAACCTGTATAAGTTGCCTTCTCTATCCTTGATCACTTGAGTTGATCTTGGGCTAGACTCTTTTGGTCTTATAAGGACTTGTTGGATCTTGAACTCTATTGCATAGCCCTTATCTTCCATGATTGAAATTGAAAGCAAATTCTTCTTGAGACTTGGAACAAATAACACATCATCAAAGTCGAAAGAGTTACCTGACTGGGGATGGAAAGGAATGGTATTGACTCCTGCTATTGGATACTAGGCATCATCACCAAGCTAGACTAGAACTCTTAAGACATGCTTTTTTAGACTTGAAAATAATTCTTGGGTTGATGTATAATATGCCTTGATGCTCCATTGCCAACATACCATGCGTTCTTCATAACTTTGTTGGAAGAGAGGCATGATGCCATCAAGAAGTTCTTCTTGAATTTAGAGTCAAACTCGTTCATCTAAGTTTCAACTGAGGTTGCTACCTGATGTTGTTGTTGTTGTTGCTTCCCTTTCCCCTTCTTGTCTAGACATTGTGATGCATAATGGCCTTTCTTATGACATATGAAGCACTTGATTTTACTCATGTCCTTCCCTGGCTGTGAGGCTGACTCTTCACTCCTCATGTTACTCTTGTTGGGTCCTTTACCTTTGCCCTTTTTTGTTTGACTAATTAGGGCATGGTCATGGTTATCTCCCTTCTTGATGGCCTTGGGCTCCATTCGAGTTTCCTCTTGGATATTGTCATCCCATAGTCTTTCCCACGAGGGAAGGTTTTCTTGAGCACAAACACCTTGGACAAATGTTTCCCATTGAGATGGGAACCATTCAATGCCCTGTTTACTAGCTCCTTCTCTTCAACCTTCTCTCCAACTATTGCAAGCTGGTCAAAGGCTAATGGTGTCTATTCTGTTCATCTCAACAGATCTGAGTTTTTTTATGCAATATCATCTTCTTGTTAATGTTCTCCCTCAGGTAAAGGCTAACTAGGGCATTGAACATGTCGTTCGTCGTCTTCTTCTCGGATATGTGAGGGATCAGATGATCCTTTATTGCATCCATGATCATCCGCTTGGCTCTCACTTCTTTCTTCTTGTGAGTTGCCAACAGTTGGAGATCCGACTACGAAGCCACCACACTTTGACGATATCTCAAAGGTCATTCTCTTCTAGTCAAAGAGTTACCCTAGCTTTTCATGATAGGAAATTTGAGGCACCATCCAATCTTTCCTCGAACGCGAGGCTAGCTGATGCCATCTCTGATCTAATGCACAAACTTCCAGATCCGAAAACTAGTCCTTAGAAAAAAGAATGAAACCCTCTAACTGTTGGTCCTTTTCGATAGTTGATTTACTACTGTAAATCATTTAGAATTTCAATAAGAGAATAACCTATAAAGCTTTGGTACCATGTGAATTTTCAGGCCTTAGGTGAGTCCTATGTTACTCTTTAATTAAATAAATAAAATCTGAATTTATTTAACAACATAAATAAATATTTCTGAACATGCAACATTCGCTAAAAATGAACAGTGGAAGCATAAACACGATAGACAAGAATTTTGTCTTTCTTATCAGCTTTTATTCTTTCGAAAACCTACAGGGACACCTCGACTTGAGTTTCACATCCAGCTAGAAAGAAACAATATGCCTACACAGAAATCTGACACAGAAATTTGAGAAAGTGACGTACCCTGTATGGGTCTTCCACTTTGCTGGTTGATCCTCTTCTTGCTATCTGCGTTCTCTCCTCCTTGCCTTCACTTGTGTGTGTTCCTTATTAAACTTTTCCTCCCATCTTGTCCTATTTATGCTTTGAGATAGATAACTAATCTCCTTGATTCTACCAATCAACTTCCTTGATTCTAGCAACCGATTCCTTTATTCTAGCAACCAAATTCAACTAATCTCCTTAATCCTAGCAACCACCTTATCTCAACAATGAGGTGTATGGTTAAGATTATATCAAATCTAACTCATTAATATTTTAGAATCATTAGAATATTTCATTTAGATTTCTAGGCTAAGAGATCAAAATAATTTAGATTTTCACTTCTATTAAGTGAAATTACAAGATGATATTATTTCCCACTTTTACCAAGTGGTCAGTAAGAAGTTGTCTAGAACTTCTCCGACGTTCACACCTAACCTGTGCAAGAAGCTCTTGCTTGAGATACATTTTTCAGTAGTAGGAACCTACATCATTCCCTAATTGTTCAAACCAGAATGATGAGGGTGTGTTTGCAAAGGGGTCAAACCTCACTGTCTGTTGCTCTATGAATAGGCATGTTAGATTTTGTAGCTCGGGAGGTCTTCTACATAGGCTTGGTGTCTAGACATGTAGAAAGGACATAAGTGACTTTATTAGACATTAACTTTAGTGTTCTAAAGTTAATATGACTTTTTATTAAATTGGTGAGTGAAAATGATTTTTAATTCACTAAGTGCAATTTGCCTCATCCTTTGACTTTGAAGAGACTAAGTCATTTGGAAGATGAAGTGACAGTCATTCTCCCCATTAATAAAAAAAGAATTCTAGGGGAGTTTAGCCACAATTGTGAGTGAGAGCATTTTGGAGAGGAGAGCTTGAAGAAGAGAAATCAAATTTGTATGCAGAAGTGAGGGCGCATATCTCAAGAGATATTGGTGGCACAAATCCCAATGCATTCTCAGTATTAATTTCCATCCCGTACATTTAGATTGAAGGGGCTGTACAGCAGAATTTGTTGAAGACTGTACAGTCAATCATTGGCACAGAAATCGAGGCTGAGTATTAGCATGCATTTTGAGGTTGGTTGCAGTTGATAATTCCACACAAACTGTACTGTACATTCCCAAGTGTGGGCACAGAAATTGAGACTGATTTGATGTGGGTTAAGGCCGTACCGGGCACAGAAATCGAGGTCAGTTGGGTGCTGTTCAATTGTGCAGAAACTTGGGCCTGGTTTTCTAGGTGCTGGGCACAGATCTCAGGAGTTTGGACTGTGGTACTTGAGATAAGTACATTACATTAATTGGTGGAAATGTACTACTGTAATTTCCAGCATTTATTCTTCATGAGCTCTCAATAAAATTCTCTCATTGACTGGTTTTTCTGTCGGGGTTTTTCCAGGGACATTGCCCAGAAAATGTGTGTCAAATGTGTGTTTACTGTTCATTTATTTCCGCTGCAAAGTTCTTAGTCATTTGTATTTCTGCTCATAAATTACAGTTGAATGTCTTTGGTTTAAAATTTAAATGCATTAGTGTTGAAGTTTTATTGGAGACGGAAATTAGAGTTTGGCTAAGTGTTTGATGAAATCCCTACAAGAGTGAATCTAGTTTGTAGGTGAAATTTCAACAAGGCACTCTCCCTATCATCAGAGGGCCTGCTTTAAAGACTTGGTCTTTGTTGCTGGATTTGGAGAAGAAAGCCAGAATGTAACCTCTTGCGGAGGATTTGTTGGTAAACCATTAAGGACCTTCCAGTTTTGCTAAATCCATTTTGCTATAGTATCGACCGAGGACCAGATGTGCAGGAACCAACATGTCAGAGTTGATTATATTGTCTGTGGGAGAACTGGGGTTTAGAGATAGGTGTTTTGTTGTTACTAGTTTTAAGTCCCCAATTGGGATTGACATTATGTGGTATTTCTTTTGAACTTTCAAGGAATATCTCATTTTAGTACAGATAGGCCAATTGGCATCATCCTGATCAATGTTTTAAAACCCAGACTTGGACTCTGCCATGACTTGACTGATTTGAATTTAATGACTTCGTTTATTAGAAAATACATAAAATATTAAAATTTTAATGAAAAAGATTATTTTAAAGATACCAAACTATGATTACAAATCATTAGAGACAAAATATGCCAAGTCTGCTCATGTATATACCATGTAAGGGTGAAATCAAAATGGCACCGAGTGCAAGTGCAATACATATCTGAAACAAAATACTTAATCAGCAGGGTTCTCAATGGCTTCTAGTGTCCCAAAAGACAAACACGCCACAAGATCAACGTGATTAATCATCAAACTCATCACCACTGCACCACTGCTGGAAATGAGATCTTTAAATTTGAAAAAGAAATACTTTATGTTTTCCGAAAATAATATTTTGTGACCTTGTAGTGAAATCCTAAACAGAAGTCGCCCCATCAGAAATTACAGATTAAGCACCAGATATTGTCACTCTAAACAGTCAGGCAATACAACATAAAGGACGAAGATAAGTTTTGAAATTTTGCAAGGTTTTACCCAAAAATGATACCATAGTTTCTCGTCTAAAAATTCAGAACACCTTGCTCACAGTTACAATGCAATTCTGTCCCAGCCTGTTTCAAGATAAAGTAGCATGTTTCAAGATAAAGTTCAAGCATGATGACGGGTTATTATATCTTGATCAATTAATGTTAATAGCAATTTGTCAGACTCAGACTCGGCTTACTTGGCTGGCTTGTGACTCGGATGGCTTGGCAAATAGAAAAAAAATCAAAATATAGTAAAATTTGTGCACATTTACAAACCAATCCAATAAATCAGCCTATATCCTGATTTCTTCCATGATCCAATAAATCAGCCTATGTCTTGAGTCATTCTCTCTGTCCTTTACAAACTATGCAGAAACAATGTCATCTTGACTTGTGGACAATCTTTTACTTCCGTATGCTTCAAATCTCACATCTAACCTCTTTTACCTCTTTTAGCTTCTTACTGGTTGAAACCCCCCTTCCATCGCCGAATGCTTCCTTCATGCTTGTGTTCTTGAATATGCAAAAGGCCAGTAATCTCCACAGCCTTTTCCAGAATTGTGCCCCAAGATTCAATTACAGTCCTTGTAAGCTTTCCAGTTTTGAATTCTGTATAGTTCGAGTGTCTTGGCTTTCATTAGATTGCCATGTGGCCACTTCTGATTGGTCGAATTGTGCATGTGTTTCCATCTTGCGTTGCCATGCCATTTTCTAGGAAAGTCTTGACCTTCCTCATCTTGTGGCTATTCCCCCTTATTGTAATGCAGAGGGTGAACTCTGCTTTATCCAAGCCCCATCTACCGATAAATAAAAAGCCAAGTGCCACATCATTAATACTTCATCATCATCAAAGCATGGAATGGCAATAGAATTAATTTATAAAGAAGATAAACACACTGATTTACAAAATTATATACCATTCAATCCAAAGGAGAAGACGGTGTGCTGGGACACAGACTTGCAAGTTTCAGGCCGAGTATGAGGCGAGTACTCGTTTGGGAGCTGACTCGGCCAGACTTGGCTGACTTGGCTGACTTTGCGAGTCTCCCACGAGTATGATAACACTGGTTAATAGGTAAACTGTGGGTCTGAGCAGCATACAGATTCACTCCAAGCAGCGTGAAGTCTTGCCTCTCTCATAAGTTTCAGATCCTTGAGGGAAATTATCATATTCGGATCTGATGAAGGACATATTAGTGCTACCAGTCTGTTTCAGGGCAGGCAGGATAATGGTGTAGATTATTTGTGGATACCTTAAAGCTTTAGAAGACCCATACTCATATCCTTAGGTGTGTTTGCAATCATGAAAACAATAAACAACCTCTTCCTAGAGTTGCTCCAGATTCATTGAAAGGCCAACTTCAATCTTTTACGAAGTTTGATTTTGCATACAATGGTGGGGCTTGCATCACCATTACATCCAATATGGAAGAGAGGACACATTTTATGACAGCTTTTCAATGTAGCCATAGGTTTGGTAAATTCTCCACTTCACATTTCATATTCTATGAAATCTGAAGAGGATTCAAGACTTTGCCTTGCATTACATTTTTCAAACAGTTTGGATGCTGGAATCCTTATATTCCTTGCACCAGAAAGCAGGCCCACTAGAAACACATCAAACTATGTTCTTCAGCTCCCATATCAAACTTTAGCAGGTTGATAGTTCAGTGTTGTGCAATCCTTCTGCAAGGGGTTAGTGATAAATTGCTTTTTCTCCTCAATCCATGTGCTGCTGTTCTGTCCACAGTGACTCGGTACGGACTTGGCCAACTTGGCCAGTTCAGTGCCACCCAAACCGATTTGGAGGCTGAGTTGAATCAGTTGGGGGTCAACTCGGCCAAGTCCAATTCCAAGGTGACCGAGTTTTAAAATCTTGGTCCCGATACACTTAACCTATATTCATTGTTTATACTAAGTTTTGTCTAAAGGTGTTAATTTTCAAAGGTCCCTGTGTTTTGTTGTTGTGTACCAGTAATTTTGATCCCTAAGATGTAGACCAGATTGCCATCCAGGAAAGAGTACAAGGACATTAACATAGCAATATGTAAGAAATAAGTACTTGTTTTAAGAGCTTTTCCAAGGAAGTACTTGTTTCAAGATTTGATTCATAGGAAGGAAATGAAACTAACCCCTGTGTAGGAGATGAAATTGAAGAATAGTAAATGCATTTATGGGTTTATATGGATCAAGTACCAGCATGAGTGAGGTCTAGCTCTTTCTTTCTGGGAATCTGGCTTTATGCTTTGACTGTGTGGATGCACTCTAAAATGTGAAAGCAGTTCATCAATGATGAAGACCTCTCCATGAAAGGTGAAGAGGGGTGAGCCCTTACTGAAAAATATCCCTTTCTGAAGAAACTGAACTTCCCTAATGTCGACTGCAGAAGAAAGGGCTGAACAGCCTCTAGTATTATTTGAGAAAAATATGGTATTAGGGTCAAATGAGAGGACCTGGTCTCCTTTATATTCTTTGATAATCCTTGGGGGTGGGAATTCATCGTAGCACTGCAAGGCTTCCATCATGTTTTGTTTGTGCCATAACCCACTATTGACTTAAAATCATGTCACATGTGGCACTGTGTCATTCGATTCTAATTTCTTCCAGCACCAATCATTCTGGAGCCTCTATCTTATCCTGCCTAGTGCATCAAAATTATGTGGGAGAGAGCTCCATTGGTTTCAAATACCCCTAAGACATATGGGGGAGGGAAAAGTATTCTGTCACCTTTTGAAACATGGAGTTTTTTGTAGCATGTTTAGCCATGTATCCTTTCTAGACTGTTGGAAGAAGTTGGATGACATGGCATCCACTGAAGCTTGTTTCATCTTTTCTTACCTTTTTTTGAAAAGCTTTTACCTGCATCATTTTTAGGTGGTTGGAAGAATTTATCTACCATATCATTCAGTGTACTGTGTTTTCTCACAAGACGATGATCCCAAATTCCTTTATACATATGAATGTTTTTCCATTACAAAAGTCCTTGGATGTTGGTGCATTGTGATATGTTTAAGCTAATGTAGAAATTTAACAGGTCTAGGCTGGACCTTTATTTATTTATTTATTGATCTAACTTATCTAGACATGGATTCTAATTTCTAATCAGATATTGAACAAATTTAGAACTTGTTTTCTTGCTATAAATGGATTTATCTTGTTTGGTTATCAATAATATTTTGCATTTGATGATGCAGGTTTATTTTGGACAAGAAAATTGGTGTTGGCCAGCCAAAGCGTATTGAGAATGCAAACATTTTGGTGTCAAATACTGCTATGGATACTGATAAGATCAAAATTTATGGAGCTCGTGTACGGGTAGATTCAATGGCAAAAGTAGCAGATATTGAGACAGCAGAGAAAGACAAAATGAGGAAGAAGGTGCAGAAGATTATTGCACATGGAATTAATTGTTTTGTAAACAGACAGTTGATTTATAATTTTCCAGAAGAGCTGTTTGCTGATGCTGGAATACTTGCCATTGAGCATGCTGATTTTGATGGAATCGAACGCTTAGCTCTTGTAACTGGGGGAGAAATTGCTTCAACCTTTGATAATCCCGAATCGGTTAAACTCGGGCATTGCAAACTCATTGAGGAAATTATGATTGGAGAGGACAAGCTAATTCACTTTTCAGGAGTTGAGATGGGGCAAGCTTGTACTATAGTCCTGCGAGGAGCAAGGTAATTATTTCTTCAGGTTTCTTTTGTCTTCAACTTGCGCTACATTTTCTATTGTTCTGTTTAATAATCGATTTGCATCTATACTCCATCTGCTGCTGTTTCGTAGATTTCTTTGTCATCTGAAATCTTAGTTAATACATGTTATGTTACACGGAAATACAAGTATCCGACATGGGACACCACGACCCGGAAACAGGACACGGGGGCACATTATATATATATATTAAAAAATTATATACATTAAAAAATTTGCAAGTTACAAAGCAAAAAATGAAATATAGACATAAAATTCCATTTTGTTTATAAACTAGAACATTTACAAAATATTGATACATCATACAACTAGTTACTACATCAATAGTGAATCATGATCAAATGACAAACACACAAGAAAATAGATTGCATTATGCATATGTCATAAAATAGAAGTTTAGAAATTAGAACTTGGAAGTTAGAACCATAATTTGCTGATTTCTCATTGAGTCATCAAAATCAAAATGTATTACATATATAGATTGATAGTAGATACTGAGGGAATGCCACTGGCAAATACAAAATAGGGAAGAATGTCATAGCTCGTCAATGGTTGCTATCATAGTATCAGTAGTCCTCCTTGTCTGAATCAGCAAAATCACCATCACTGCCACTGCCATCCTCCTCCTCCTCCTCTGTACCCAATCCAAGATCTGCTGCTGCATTTGTTGGTGTGGAGGATAACCCTTCAAGAGGTTCATAATTAAAAGTGACTGGCTCTAGCATTGGATCATTAAGATCCATGTTGGTTAATGCTAACTCAACATTGCCATCCAAACCTATACCATCAGGTAACAGATCCCACATCTTTGTCTTTCCCTTCAACTACTCTTGCTTTTTCCTGTAAATAACATGAAGGTTGGTGTGCGTGCACATACACCATTGTCTTTGCCTTGGACTACTGAAGCTTGCTCCTTTTCAAATTGTACAAATTCCCACATGTGCTCCAATTCCTTTGCCAACAAGAGGATGAAGTAACCTAAGAGAAGACCTTCAAGGCTAACTGATGTAGAATAGGGCTTGCTGCCCCGTGAGCTACCCACCAACCAGAGGGTGTCTTGACTTCCTTGTCTCCAAGCACATCATAGCAGTGTCAAGGGAGAACTCTATGATGAAGCCTCCTCCACCTCAGTAAGGGATGCTCTATCTTGATATATCCTTCTAAGTGTTGCCTTCCTCTTTTGTGAAATCTCTCCATCTATGTGAGGAGGGAATCTGTGTGAGTGCCAACCATTGAGCCAATCATGACTATAAAGCTTGGGATTCAATGAGTGAGCCAAGCAATGCAAAGGGGTGCAATTCTTATCCCACTTGGCGATAAGAATATCTTGTATGGTAGTAAATAAGCTCTCTGTTGATGTCCCATACTCGGGGCACTCATTCTGTATAATAACGGTCTCAATCATGGATTCCCACTCATAAACATCTCTTAAGATGGGCTGGTCCATGTCAGCAAACCGGAACAAAGAAATGATAGGGTCCATGATCTTAATGCTAAGATCTACCCTCCCCACCAGCCATCATACACAGTGTCCTTTACCTTTTTTGAAGTAGATTGATCCATCTTTCTTAAAAAAGACCAAAACTCTGAAATGACCATGGCCCCAAGTGGTCTTAACCTCCCTCAACCTCTTGAGCATGATGAATGAGGAAGCAAACTGAGTATCTGCAACCTTCAACAATGATAGATGTGTGTACTCTTTATAGATTGTAAGGGAATTGAAAAGCTGTCGGAAAATGCAGAAGCAGCACCAAATATTTTTTGTTAGCCTAATTTTATTTTTGTTCAGATGGAATACATATCTTGAGAAACCCACTCAACACTTATCATTCCAAGGATGGTACCCAGGGTTAATTGGCTGGTTGCAATTTTGACATCCTAACCTGGCTGAGACATAAATGAGCCTACAATATTCAAAGGCAACTGTCCTGGGGATTACCCTGCGACCACCTCCTTGTAATTCACAGCACCCAATGACTTGAGCTAACCCACTGGATTACTTATTAGCTTAGTTTTATGTGTTGTTCTATATTTTTGGTTGGTTCATAACAATCTGTTTTCGTTGGGGTGTGTTATTTCATCTGTGATTCTAGTTAAAATGTTGTTCTCATCTCTGTCGTCTAACATGACTGTTAGATGTCATCACCTGCTACGAGCTTTAATCTATGCAATTCTCTGACGTGGAAATTATTAATTTTGCAGTTTCCATGTATTGGATGAAGCTGAGAGGTCTTTGCATGATGCACTATGTGTGCTAGTACAAACTGTACAAGATAGCAGAGTGATTCTTGGGGGTGGATGGCCTGAAATGCTCATGGCAAAGCAAGTTGATGAACTTGCAAGGAGGACACCGGGAAAGAAGTCTCTTGCGATTGATGCTTTTGCGCATGCTCTCAGAGCAATTCCAACTATTATAGCAGATAATGCCGGATTGGACAGTGCAGATTTAGTTGCACAGCTCCGTGCAGATCATCAAGAGGACGATACTAAGAACGGGATTGATGTTATAACTGGAGCTGTAAGTTTTGTTTTTGTGGTTTGGTCTTTCTGTACTTTATTTTAAAGGCTATATATATATATATATATATATATATATATATATATTGTTTCTGTTGTAAGCATACTACTGATGTAGTTTTTCACTTATGATTTATAATATTTTGGAATGTTTTATAATATTTTTGAATGTAGGTTGGAAACATGGAAGAGCTAGGAATTTATGAGGCTTTCAAAGTTAAGCAAGCTGTCTTGCTTTCTGCAACGGAGGCTGCAGAGATGATTTTGAGAGTAGATGAAATTATCAGCTGTGCTCCAAGGAAAAGAGAGGATAGAATGTAACTCTGATGGAGGCTTTATACTTGGTTAAAGGTTTAGCTACAACCAATTGTTGAAAAAGAGCACGTGGTTAGATGATTCTAGTTTTAACACTTTGCTGGCTTGCATAGTTACATGCAGTTTAATGCTTTTATCGCTGTGGGGAGCCTCTGGACGGGATGTTCCATCGATTGATCATAGCAATTGGTTGGGTGATGGTTAATTTTATTCCATTTTGACATTTAAAAGAGATCGTCGACCAGGTTTTTGTTTGCATTTTAATGGTCAAGGTACTAATGGAATTTTTTTTGGACTATTAAAAGCTATGTTGTCTTGAGTCCAATGGGCCTAGTATTGTGGCACACATTGCGGGTATGTCATCGTTGTTCCGTTTTGCATTTTGCCTTTAAATATAATTCCTACAAATTTAATCCCAAACAATACTGCTATAATCCAGCCATTAGCATTTTCTTGATCAGCTTTGCTTGATCGCATGATTTTTGTTAATGTTTAATGCTTGGCATGTTTACAAATTGCTTAACCAAATTACACATTTTGATTCATGTTGTGCCAATGTACCAAGTTTATCATCTGCCCTAGACATTTTGAAGATTGATGAAATACACTACGAAGTGAGTTCAACAGATTCAGCAATTTAATGCAATACCAAATCAGACAGAATTGATCACAAAATTCAGGGTGGACAAATATGACACAAATGTGTGTATTTTAAACTCTGAAGAAAGTTGTCCTCGTAAGTACGAGTGGTAGATCTCTGTTTGTTGGAAGCTATATGTAAGTTTAAACTTCCCGTCGATGTTCTGGTATTCTGGTAGGGGTTCAGATCTACAAGGCTTCATTTGTAATGATGCTGCATATTTTAGCATTTATGAAGGAAATTGTCTTTAAAAGTACAAATTGCAAATCTCGCTGTTTGTTGGAAGCTATGCGTTTAAGCTCTGTTTGAACTTCCCATCGATGTTCTTGTAGGGGTGTTTGGCATATTTAGTAAACACATCGACATAGATAGCTTCGAATATTAATGTCATCAAAAATATTTCAAAAGGGTTGTTTGGCATATTTAGTAAACACATCGACATAGATAGCTTCGAATATTAGTGTCATAAAAAATATTTCAAAAGGGGTGTTTGGCATATTTAGTAAACACATCGACATAGACCAGTGTGCTTTATTTTAGTGGGATTTAAGTCGAGCACTTGTTGGCACGGTATTAACCAAATATTTGTTAATATTGATGATAACAAGTTTACCTAATCCTTTGTTAATATTGATGACAACAAGTTTACCTAATCCTTTGATATTTGTATTTAAGTTTTTTTTATCATTTAAATTTTATATTATTTAGAGATCACTATTGAATATCTAGTTTATCATAAAATATTGATATTTGTATTTAAGTATTTTATTATTTAAATTTTATAGTCTTTAGAGATTACTATTGAATATCTAGTTTATCATAAAATATTGATATTTGTATTTAAGTCTTTTATTATTTAAATTTTATAATCTTTAGAGATTACTATTGAATATCTAGTTTATCATAAAATATGTGTTTTATATGTAGATAGAGCTTTTCCTTCTTAAGTCCTAAGTCCTAGTAGACTTGAAGTGGTTATTAAAATGGAAAATAGAAAAAACATATTTGGACTTGAAGTGGTTATTAAAATGGAAAATAGAAAAAAAACATATTTGGAGTATTAAGAATTGTTAATGATTTTCAATTAACACAAATACATGTAATGCCATATAGCCATGTATAACACAAATACATGTAATGCTACATATAGCTATGAATGTCGTGTATAGTTATCCATGCCACATATAGCCATTGATAACTACATGTTAGAAGACATATACTAATTTGTCTTTTAAGATGAGGTTAGATCTTTACTAATTTACTTTTTAGTTAAGAAGAGGACTAGGTTGGTTATTTGCACTCGGTTGGAGGATAACAGTTGATATGTGAAATTTGTTGTTTCTTTTATGTTAAATGCAGTGTTCTAGTTTTATGAATTTCTTTAATATTTCACATAAGTTTGTGAGACCATTTATTTACAGAGTTTTATATTATATAACATTCATCATTGAATTTGTAGTTTAATTATATTTTCATTTTTTAGATTAGACCTCAGGATTAGTTTAGGGATTTAAAATCATATATATGTGCATTGTCAATAATGTTTAGGGACCTTCATGCTTTCATGTAACCCTACATATATCTCCATTGAAAACTTCTGGTTTAAAACTTGTGCTATTGTGCTTTGATGAGCCTAATTTTGTTATTTGCACTTTGTAAAAAAGTTAACTTGTCAGTGAGTTTTGTTGACGTACTTTTTGGATGAGCTTAATTTGGTTATTTACACTTTGTAGGAGGCTAACTAGTCAGAATATGCGAGTTCCCCATGATTTCTAATTTGTATGAGTCTATGACCCCTTCTTAGTTATAGATTTACTTTATCATAGATTTTGATGAAGTACGAGATTTGCTTTATCATAAATCTCTTCATCATATATTTTGATGAAATACAAAATCATTTTCTTTATTATAAATTTTGATAAAGTACAAGATTTGTTTTATCATAGATTTTGATGAAATACAAAATCATTTCAAATAGAGTAAAGAGGACGTGATTTAAAAAATTATGCATTTTATGTTGGAAACTTATTAGGCAATGGGATTTGACAAGATCACCTCAATAGGAAAGAAGGAAAGAAGAGTGCATAGGACATATGCTATGCATGTGAAGTTTGAAACTTTTTAGACAATGGAATTTGATACTTTTAACAAATAAGTATGTTTGTATATTTTTATTAATTGTTGTGGAAATTGTATGGCAAATAATTGTTTATTTTTGTTGTGGAAATTGTATGGTAAATAATTGTGGAATAGGTATGTATATATTTTTAAAGTAGGTTTATCTATTTTTATTAATTGTTGTGGAAATTTTATGGCAATAAGAGATGAGTTAGCTTTGAAGTGAGGGCATTCCATGATTATGTTTTGTCATGGAAACATTGGGATGATATTGGTGTCATTACAAGTTATATTTGAGGAATCATAGAGAGGGTCAACATTATAAAACATTATTATTTTAAATATTGTGAAATAAAAGTGATGTTATTTTTGTGAACATATTGTGAAAGAAGAAGTATGTCTCTTTTATATTCAATACAATTTAGGTGGATAATAGTATGGACTTATAGAGGTAATTTATTTGCAATGTGTGGATTAAATAGTATGGACTTATAGAGGTAATTGATTTGCATTACGTGGATAAAGTATGGATTTGTGGAGTTAATTGATGGATTTGTTTGCAAAAACATTTTCAATGGAGAGTCCATTTATTGGTTTGTATAGGTATTTTTTTTTGATTAGGGAAATTAACCACTGGACTATTCCCCCAGGTGCACCCACACAACTCCCATCCACACAACCCTTCAACATGGGGGCATGAGCTAGCCGAGGTTTGAACCAGTAACGTTGCAAGGAATACCTTAACAATACACTATATCTCCACTTGGTCTACACCATTGGGGGTGCAATTTTTTCAACCGACTACGGTTTCTAACCATCATAAAAGTTGAGGATTAATTCTTCTGAAATGAAGGTCCAAATGCTACTTGTAGTGTGAGGCATCACACTACCACGAAGTGGAAGGAGGGAGTTGCCATTTGGTTGTGGGTTAAAACAAAAAAAAAGTTCGAGGAGAAGAGGAGAGATAGAATGCCACTAGATTAATTAGGGTCTTATAGGTTATTAGTTTTTATTTTTTATTATTATGTGAATACACATCCTATACCTCCCCTCATTTTGAGGACTATACTTGGGGTAAATCAGATTCCACAAAAGCTTGAGGCTTTGTCAACACAAGGCTCAAGGTTATATAATGATATGCTCATTAAGAGTTCAACATGTCACTTGCATGCGATGAACTTGGGTGGAGAGGATCACACACCTCACAATTGCTTGAGCGAGACCCAATTGACTTTAGAGTTGATTAGATTATTAACAATAGTAGGATAACAAAAGATTCAATTATGATTTTGCAACGAACAAGAACAACAATATAACAAAGGGAAACAAACTAAGCTTACTTCATGGATTTTCATCTGGTGAGCTATTTTTATTTATTTATTTAAAATTACTTTGAATAGAAATTATATATATATATATTTTTTTTCCAAAGAAAAAAGCGTAATTTAATTAAGAGTAATCAAATTACATATTGTAGAAAGCTTATGTAAGCCTTTTCGGTAGAGTATCTAGCACTATGGTTGCATAAAAAAATAGACGGCTCTGTTGAGCCAATGTCCCAAAATTTCATATACAAAATAGCGAGGGCCCCAAGAGGCCTCCAAAGTGGCAAAAAATATAATAGTGTCCCGAGCCAAAATTTAGTTTTCTGGTGGACAAATTATATATATATATGAAAGAGACTACTGAAAGACAAATAACCTTAAATACATAGAGTTCATAACAAGAACAAAAATGTCTAATAGATCTGAACCAAAAGACCACAATCTGGCTCAAAATTATGCCTATTACATTTAAGAACTAGTTTAGTCCTATAATATCTATAGCTACATCACTTGACAAACTGATCGAAAAACAAAATGCAAGTAAACATAAAATGATAAGCTATTCTTGAACAAAGGCATGCCCATTGTGGGCTTCCTCCACGGATATATCATCCATTCTAGGTCCGGGGTCTTTAGGGGTCTCCCACTGTCCTTTTGGGGTTGCTTCGAACTATTGTACAATATCCTCATCAACAACTTGACCTAACCAACTCGATAGAAACAAGGGGGGGTCTAGCAAGTGACTCAAAGCTCCTTGCAATTCCTAGGATAATGTTATAATGCATCTCAAGATCATTAGCTATTTTCTTTGATTTTAACTTTCATTGTCCAAGTTGGGATTCGAATTCTTCTTGTTTAGATTGTTGCTTCTTCATATGCACACTGAAATATACAATGGTTTGGTGTAGTTAAGTGCCTTACAATTTTCCTAATTTTATAAAGATTCCAATAGCCACAACTTGCTCACAAAACCTTAATTGACACAACCAAAAAAAACTAGAAGAAAATTTCAAACAAGGGTGTTGTTGAAAAGCTTTTCACATAAACTAGGCGATAAAGTTTGAGCTATAATGAAATTGAAGTATTTGACCTCTTACCTCTAACATATATATTGATGAAGCCAATGCCTCCCACGATCTGGTATGCAGGCCATTAAAGTTGGTTTAATTCCTTGGTTGTGCCAATGTAGGTGTGCAAAATCCATACATCACACATATTGTCCTCTTGGAGACATTGCTATTCATAGGATATGGTACTAGTGAGTTGCAAGGAAGGAGAAGAACACATCAAAGCAACATAAGATAGAGAAAACAAAGGCATCAACAAGGCAAAAACAATGACACATGAAGGGAAGGTGCTAATCCACACATGTAGCGTAAGCTAATTCCTTACCATTGCGAGGGAATTCTTGATAGGTTGGGTCATAATGCCCAACTTTCACATGAAGACTCACATGCCTTGATAATTGACAAAAACCAAAGCTAATAGGGTTGTAGGTGATATGATATCAAACGCAGATAAGATAGAGAAAACAAAGAGTAAGAAACAAAGATTCATGTCACACAAAGAATGTGGGGAGAGGATAGTAATGAACCCAAGTACACTACAAAATTAAATCAACAACTAAATTATGAAGTAAGATGTAAGTGCAACTACCATGAAAATAAAGTAGTAACTAGACTATAGAAGTAGATATTGACTTAAATGAAACATGGGTGAATGGAATGACTCCTATACTTGAGCATAGGCATTGTTGACATGGGACTTCATTGAGGCATGCCAAAAATGTGAGCATGATAATTTAACCATGAAACAAGTAATATCCCTACAATATAAACATTAAAGGTTTGGCCCAAGTGGAGGCAAAGGAAACACCACCTCCTAGGAAACATAGTGTTTGCACTATAAATTGTACCTAGACTACAAAGGTACAAGCTAGAACATCCAAAAGAAAAAAACTGAAAAATGGTTTAATTTTTATAAATTGTGAAGGAATTATGCATGGATAAGGTAAAGAAATACAAACAACATATAATGACTAAATCATAAATCAATCTTGAATATCTGAACAAATAAGTCTGAAACATAGATATAAACCATATACATACAATAAAATAACTTAGCTAAGTCCACAAACTTAAAAGCATCTCAAGATAAAAACTTTTATCAAGAAACAAAGTGATAAGCAAGGTGATCAAATTGATCATAAACTTCAACTAAAAAACATAGATCAAAACATGGCTTATATTATATGTTTCATTCTAAATATACAGTCTTCAAAACTTACTCAGGGTTTGTCATATGTGTCTCTGGTACATAGCTTGATAGAATCTAACCTTTTCTAGAACAAAAATACCACCATTGCTCTTACTACCCTTCTCCCTTTTATAAATACAAAAAGTCCTCAGAAGAGGTTTAACAGATCCATAATTTAAGGATTCAATTTTGTTCAAGAAGTCTACAAAAAGGAGGAGTTTCTAAATATAGCAAAACTAACTCCTAGAATCTATGACTTTCATATCTATCATCTAGACGTGTCATTACACTTTGCCTGACATAATCCTTAATTTCAGATTTGACAAGCTGCTTCTGCCAGAATAGTGAGTCCATCCAACGCTTGAGATCTTTTGAGAAGACAAACCTGTTCTGCTTCCAGCACTTGGACCTTGTTTGATAATTCTACATTTTGCTTGGTTCAATCTTCAATCTGGCTTTGTGCATTTTTCTTCCTCTTTAACACTTCCTTTGCAGCTTTGATTAGTTCTTGATAATGACCATTTACTTCCTCCAGATCTTCCCTTAATCTTCTGTTGGCCTGCATGAGCTTATCATTTGCATCATTTAAATATTCATTTTGGACTTTATATTATTGTAATGACTTCCTAAGAATTTCAACTTCTGAACCTATTTGGATTGCTTCCCGATGTAGTAGATTTTCTTCATTATCTGAGCTTGGAAGGATTTCAAGCTTTTTAATGAGCAGATCCTCTTGTGTTTCATATAAATCCTTTGATTCTTTTACATTCATGTCCTCTGTTGGAACTTTTGAATGATCAATTCCTGAACTCGATCCAAATTCAAAGTTTGGAATCTTTTCTTCTTCATGAAATTCACAATTTTTCTCCATTAATTCTATCACATATTGATTATTCTTCTCTGTATTGTCCTCGAGCTCTTCTTCAGTTGAAGAATCCTCAATTGTTGTAATCTCTTCCCTCTCCAATTTGGAATTTAAATCCCTTCTCATATTTAGCCTTAACTTGTTTGTTGCCCTAGTTTTGGGCCTCCACTTTGGCATTTCAGGTTTAGATATAGGCTTGATAAAAATTTCAATATTTGTAGAAAGAACCATACCTTCTTCTATTAACTTCTCCCTGGTAACACAAGGAGTATCATGGGCCGATGTGATCTATTCGTTGCATGATGTCAAGGACCTTCCTTTTGATAAATGTTCCTGTTCTGGTTCCTTTGGTTTTTCTGGTTCTTCTTCTAAGTCACCTCCCCCTACTGAGTTCACCTCCTCAACCATGCTCCTTTTTAACCTTTTTGTGATGATAGATTGTCTTTGAACTTGATGTCTTCCTTGCAAATTTCTTTGTTTCCTAACTGATTGATGCTTTTCTCAGGTTCGAATCCATACCAAAACAAGAAGTGTTTCCAAGCACGGTTACTCTTCTTAAGCTCTGTTGACACTATCAACTTGACCAAACCGTGATGAAATAAAGATTGATTTGTATGATCTATATGGCCCTTTACCCTTTTAGACATTTTGATGAGGCTTTTCAAGAAGTAAAAGGGTAAATTCATCTTCAATTGATCATTTAAATGTAACAGGAACCTGAAGTGATATTTGTACACTGTAGCAAACCTTCCTTCACAGGTTATGTAACGTTGCACAGTCCTGATAACCTCTCTCCATTCAGGTTTGACAGCGCTGAGGTGAATGCCCTTGTTCTAATCCAGAGATTCAAATCCAAGCAACAAAAATGCACTTGGGTTGAATTTGAATGGAATCTTTTTGAACCAACATTCCCCTTCGATAATTAAACCAGTTGCTTCAACTATCAATCCTTCGGTTAATTCAATCTTTAGAGTTTGGAATTCAACAATGGAGTTTGAACAATTTTGAGCAAAGGATCGAGTGACCTCCAAGTTATAACCTGTGATTTTCTCAAAAAAGGGGAACCAACCAGCCCTTCTGAACAATTCTGCACATTCGGGGAAGTCCTCCACCCATTCAGTGCTAATTGGTTCCAGTCTACATAATTTGCCACTTTTATTCATGTTTATTGCTTCACTGGATACCTGCTGTGTCTAAAACGAGCTTCTTTCAACTGACGAACAGATGTCCCGATCCTCTACAGTGATGAAAACGTGGAGCTAGGGTTAATTTGTGGTCTCTGCTTTCAAGGCTTATGCTGTGGAGTAATCAAGCTTGACAGATCCTGACCAAAATCTCAAGTCAATCCTTCATAAAAACTTGTGCATGAAACTGGACATGCGCCGACCATGAAATTCAATGATTCAGGATTCCGACAACGCTCGTATATGTGAATTCTAATGATTACTCTGCCGGAATGTATCAAGTCACATTTCACTCATACAATGTTCATAAAATATTTATACAAGAGTTAGGAATAATATTAAAACATGTATTTGAAGACTGAAAGGAATATTAAGTGATTATAAGCCAATGTTCAATCCAAAAATAAAATAAAAAGACTTATGGTATGACTAAAATAAATAAAAAAAGAAAAAAAATCGAAAAATAAGAAATAGAGATTAAAATTGGGGTATAATTTCAGCTCTAACATCTGGCTCCAGTTGGGGGATGGAATCCTCCCTGTGAGGTTCCAAGATCATGCAGACTAGTGCCTTCTGAAGTCTGAACTGAATACACCCTGTTATTTTTCTGAATTTGAAACTAGACTTTATATATACTTCCATTGGGCTGGAGTCTTATTGAATTCTCATAAGTATGTACAATGAATGAAATGGCTTATCTTTTCAATAAATGTAAAAATGTTTAAGGAACCGCCCATTCACTGGGATTGAAAGTTCCTCACCTTCCAGGTTTTGTTTCTTAGAATCTTGGAAATTTTGAAAGGTACCAACCATAAATTATCAAACTTACCATGTTGACCTTTCTGATCCCTACGAGCATCCCATCTGAGTACCATATCTCCAAGGAGAAAGGTATCCTCTTTAACTCTCCTGTCAAATTTTTCCTTTACCTTATTCCTGTAAGCCTGTGCTCTTTCTGCCAATGCTTCCCTTTCTTGCTGCAACTCAATCAGTAAAAAGATTCTTCTTTGAATATCATTTGGCTCCTCTTCACTGTCCTGAAGTAACTTCATTACTGGAATACCCAACTGAACATGAAAAACACTATCAATGCCATAAACGAGATGAAAAGGAGACAATCCTATTGCCTTTTTAGTAGTTATTCGATCTGCCCAAAGAGCATATTTCAACATAGTGTCCCAAGATCATTTGTTCTGAGATATCATCTTTTTGATACTATTAATGATATTCTCATTTGTTGATTCTGCTAGCCCATTTCTTTGAGGGTAATAGGGTGTAGAATGTTTAAGTATAATACCATTTTTTTCACAAAAATCAATCATAACTTTAGATTTAAAAGCCTGAGCATTATCAGTCAATAATTTTTTGGGACAACCAAACCTACTCAAAATATTCTCTTGTATGAAATTGATGATAACTTTATCAGTTGCATTCCTAGTGGGAATCACTTCAACCCACTTGGTGAAGAAATCTGTGGCTGTTAATATCCATTTGTGCTGTCTGCTTGAAGCAGGATTGATTTCACCTATGAAATCCAATCCCCACTGTTGGAAAGGAGCATCCACTGCAATAGGTTTTAATGGTAAAGATTGGAGCTTTTGTTTACCTGCAAATTTTTGACACTGTATACAAGCTCTGACTTGCTTATAAACATATTAAAATAAAGAAGGCCAATAGTATCTTGATCTTAAAATTTTAAAAGCTGTAGCTTTCCAATACTTATGACCCCCACAAGCACCTTTATGTGATTATGAAATAACCAATTTTGTTTCTGACTTTTCCAAACATCTGAGTAACAACCCTCCTGGATCTTTCCAATGCAATTGTTGATTTACTAGGCAATATTGAGTAGCTTTTAGCTTTAATGATCTACTTTCTTTTTTACTTAGATGAGAAGGACATTGCAAATGTAACATAAGTAAACTATATTAGCATACTAAGAAGAGTTTGCATACTTATCCATAATATATTCTTCATTTTGTTTTGCTTGCAACTCATCTTGTGTTGGTTGATTTGCCACCAAATGAAGGCCCAAAGCTTCACAATTGGAATCAGCTAGAAGTCTTTCCAAACCTTGTCCTTTTACCAACTTAGTAGGTCTGATCTCAACATCACACTCCATGATTTTAGCTATCCATCGTCCCCTTTTTCTTTCACTGTTAGGCTGTATCAAAATTTCCTTTACTGCAGCATTAGGTACGTAAGCTATGATTTTAGAATGCAGAATGCAAATTCAAAAAAATTTCAAAGCTTTGACCAATGCATAGGCCTGTTTTTCCAATATACTATATTTTAATTCTGAATCTCTCAAGGTCTTACTAAAGAAAGAAATAGGTTGTTCTAATCCTTCTGCATTCTTCTGTAAAAGAACCACTGCTATAGTATCTTGAGATGCAAAAGAGAAAGTCAGAAAATCTTTTGAAAAATCTGGGCTTACTAGCACTAGATCTTTTGTGAGAGCTTGTTTAATTATTTCAAATGAAAATCTAGCTTCAGCTGTCCACATTACTTCTTGATCCTTTTTTAACATTGATGTTATCTGCTTTATAGTCTCTGCAAATTTAGGGATAAACCATCTTAATTTTTTTTTCTTTCCAATAAATGACTGGACATCCTTCTTACTTCTTGGAATACTGATTTTAAGAATAACTTTGACACGTCTAGGATCTATATTGATTCCATCTGCTGAAACTATATGACCTAAAAGTTTACCCTCCTTAACAACAAAATGAGATTTCTTAGGATTTAGGGACAATCCATATTTTCTGCACTTCAAGAATGTTTTCCGAAGATGCTTAAGATGCTCTTCATCAGAACTGGAAAAGACAGTAATATCATCCAGATAAATTACCACAATTTTTTCTTTTTCACCAACAAAAGCTATATCCATAGTACTTTGGAAAGTCGCACCTGCATTCATGAGAGCAAAAGGCATTTTGTCATACATGAAAGTCCCCCATGGAGTAGTAAACGCTGTTTTTTCCCTATCATCTGGATGCACTACAATCTGATTTTACCCTGAGAACCCAACAATCATTGATATTCTTTGGGCACCCACCATCTTCTGTAAAATCTGTTCAATCTTGGGAAATGGATAATTATCTTTAAGGGAAGACCTATTCAAATTACGGAAATCCACACATAGTTTGATTTCACCATTTTCTTATGTACTGGTACCAAATTGGCTACCCAAGAAGAATATCTGGGAGGTACTATGATCTTTGCATCTAACAATTTTTTAACCTCTTTTTCTATGACTGGAAGCAATTTGGCTTTAATGGAACCTTGTGTTGGATTATACTTGTATCATAGGTCTTCAAATACTCATAGGACCATGCAAAGATATCAACAAATTCTTTCAATAACTTGACATACCTGTTTCTTTCTCCATCTGAGAGTGCTTTAGAAACTTTAACCATCTTAGGTTGATCCACACTACCAATATTATAGTTTAGGACATTTTCTTCTGAGGACTGCATAGTGGGCTTCAATAAAGTATCATCTTTAGAGAAAAGTATTTCAAGGGGAACAAGACCTTTTGGAATAAAATTTCCTTTCAATTCAATTATTTTATGATCAGCAATTGAATCTTCAGAGTATGTAGCATTATCATCGAACTCATTATCTTGATCTTGATCAATCAATGAAGTAGCGAACTCACCAGTCAATTCCATTTTTTTTAAAAATTTCCAGATCATCTTGAAATACTCCATTGTTTGATGTTATTTGGCACTGAAGGTATATACTTAACTTCAATAGGATATTTTAACTGAGTTTGTTTTGGAATTCTGAAATAAGTGGCTGCCAAAGCCAATGAGCCTGTTGTTTGGTTATGATCCCTAGGAATAAAAGATATATTGAATGCCAAAAAGAAATTATCCACCATATCCCTACCTCATTCCTGTAGACTTTCAACAATTCCAGTTTTACTTGATAAATGTCCTTCACCTGCTGGACCACTAATTCATAGTCGCCAAAAACAATGAGCTGTTGAATTCCCAGATCTTTTGCAGCTCTTAGCCTAAGTACTATTGCTTCATACTCAGCTGTATTATTAGTTGTCTGAAATTCTAATTTGTACATCAAACAAATAATATCACCTCCTGGAGAAATGAGAACAATACCTTCTCCTGCTCCTTCTTTGGATGATGAACCATCGAAATACATTTTCCATAGATCATCCTGATTTTCAATACTGTGTCGAACTGGTACTTCTTTTTCCACTCACAAAATACCAGCTGTAACTTCATTACTCAAATGCAACATACAAGATCCTATATCTTCTACCACAACATATATTGGGCGAATTGTTGGATTATTATTATCACTTACCAAATAGGATAACTGTACTTCTCTGTATAATCTTCTATGTTCTCCCCCAAAGACTGGAATAATAGCATAGGAAAGATCCATCTACAAGGTGCCTCCTACTCTTTTTGCCCAGGATCTTGATAGCAACATGCCAAACTTAGGTGAAATATCAGCAATGACCACATCCATCATGACACTTTTCATTGGTAATTGTGCAAGACTGACAACAATATCTTTGATCACTCCTAAACACTGAACTGCTCTCGAATAAAAAGCAAACAGGTCATGATAGGGTTTAGTAACGCTCAAACCTAGGGCTTCCATGATAGCTTTGGGCATAAGATTATGAGAAGTTTCGGAGTCTAACAGACAATTGTGTAACATTTGCTCATGAACTGTTATGGTAATATAAAAAGGAGGAGGAAAATCAGACTTACTTTCAACTTTGTCACGTGAGGAAGGACCAAGGGTAGTGGTGGGATGCTCATATTGTAGGTTTACAATATCAGAAGGGACCTGAGTAGTTTGTGAATTCAACATTCTATAAGCAAGATCTCTATACAAAGGTGTTTTCATTAATTCTGTTAATGGGACAGAGATCTTGACTTTACTAAGCTCATATTCAAAATTGAAACCTTGAATATTCTTATTAGTTTCTTCAAACTCAGCGAGCTTAGATTTGTTAACCTGTTGGTTCCGCTTCTTCTCCAACGATGTATTAGACAATTGTTTGATAGGAGCATCTACTTTCTTCTTAGGAATTTTGGAAACTTGCTTAGCACCAGATCTTAGATTATAGTACTTTCTCGGATCTGCTTGATAAATATCAGCTGAAGATGTATAACTGAGATCATTTTGTTGATGAGCATCTAGATCAAAATATTCAGAGTTTTGATACTGAGTTTTAGTAAGAAAAATTTCAGATGACTTTTCTTCAAGATGGCTAATGTTTTGATCTAAATCTTCAAATTCTAAATCCTCAACCTCCTCTACTTCATCCAACAAATTATTTTGAAAAGGGGGCTGAATTCTTTGATCCTCATTATGCCTCCTTTCTCTTTGAATGTCATTGTTCCTTCTTTCTCTGGGTAAAAATCTAGGAACAAAAGGGCGTCTGAATTGGTTTGGATTTTGATCTCCTTCTTGCACAGGTATATTTTGATTTTTATTTTCCATTTCCAACGTATTGATTTTTGCAAATAGATTTTTGATTAACTTGGTCATTTCATCCATTTTATTTTATGATGTTTTCTCTGTATAAGTTGATGGCATCATTTCATTTTTTTGTTTTTTATCATGCACTTGATATTCCGATTTGTCTTTAAGTTTGCTTGATGCCAACATATTTGACTCAACTTCCAATGCAGCCTCCTGCATATTTAATAAAGATACATAACTTCTTTCTCTTAATAATAAAGAAAACCCAGAATCGAAAGAATTAGCATAAGTGAGCATTGCTGATGTCTCAAAAGGATTTATTTCAGCGGGTATCTTACTGTACATATTATTGAAACGCTTTGAAAAATCTACGACTGTTTCATTTTTATTTCTTTTCAATGCTCCAAACTCAGTGATGTAGTAAATATAATCTTTAGTGTCCCACCACTGTCTCATAAACACCTCCTCTAAAGATTCTATTCCATCTATGGAGTTTGCTGGTAACTCTATGAACCATTTTCTCACCTCTCCATCTAGGATTTGTACAAACATTCGCATCCAAACATCCTTAATCTCAATGTTTTGATTATCAGCATAACTGAAAAAATCATTCCAGTGTTCTTCTGCAGTAACCTCACCTTGACCATTGAACCTAGGGAGATATTTTTGGTAATCACCTCCACGAAGGGAATTAAGGGGTTGGGGCAGAACCAATGGGGCATATATTGTAGCCACTATACGATCCATCATATCAAGACGCTGACCAACCATGTTTGGGTTAACTTGGCTTGGTGGAGAAGAAGGACTGTTGGATTTAATCTGACTTGATGGGGAAGTAGGATTGTTGGATTTAAGTTGATTAAATGGGATCCTACTTGTGAGAGGAGTATAAGTTGGAAGTTGAGTTTTCAATGAAAAACCTCTAGAATCTAAAAGCTTAGCTTTGATTTTTTCAGATGATAAGGGATTGGTGTAAACCTGAAAGTGGTCAACTTGAATGGTAGGGATAAGAAAAGACAAATCTTGTTCCTTTTCTTCTTTTTCAAGTTGTAAATTTGCAGAAGGAGAAGCTTGTTGTGACTGACCTGGTACGACTATAGATGAAGGATACTGAAATCTTCCAGATGAGGTAGAGCTAAATTGTTTCCTAGCAACCTTCAAAATATGCTATGTATCTGAAACTCCTGGATGCAAAGGAGATGCAGGATTTGCTCTAGTCCCAATTTTTTTAGGAGCCACAATTGCTTTCCTTTAACAAACTAGTGAAAAATGTAGTCTATGAAAAGAATATATTGATTCTGTTCACCTTCAAAACCAGATCTATTAATGTCAAACCCAGGTAATATCTTCTTCACTTCCGTCCTCGGTAACGACGCCAAAAGATGTTTGCACTAGAAATTGTACCTAGACTACAAAGGTACAAGCTAGAACATCCAAAAGAAAAAAACTGAAAAATGGTTTAAGTTTTATAAATTGTGAAGGAATCATGCATGGATAAGCTAAAGAAATACAAACATCATATAATGACTAAATCGGAAATCAATCTTTAAGATCTCAACAAATAAATTTGAAACATAGACATAAACCATATACATACAGTAAAAGAACTTAGCTAAGTCCACAAACTTAAAAGTATCTCAGGATAATTTTTTTATCAAGAAATGAAGTGATAAGCAAGGTGATCAAACTGATCATAAACTTCAACTAAAAAACATAGATCAAAACATGGCTTATATTATATGTTTCATTCCAAATATACAGTCTTCAAAACTTACTGAGAGTCTTCCATATGTGTCTCTGGTACATAGCTTGATAGCATCTAACCTTTTCCAGAACAAAAATCCCACCACTGCTCTTACTAGCCTTCTCCCTTTTATAATTACAAAAATTCCTCAAAAGAGGTTTAACAGATCCATACTTTAAGGATTCGATTTTGTTCAAGAAGTCTACAAAAAGGAGTTTCTAAATATAGCAAAACTAACTCCTAGAATCTATGACTTTCATATCTATCATCTAGATGTGTCATTACACTTTGCCTGACAGCTGCATAATCATCCTTAATTTCAGATTTGACGAGCTGCTTCTTCCAGAATAGTGAGTCCATCCAATGCTTGATATCTTTTGAGAAGACGAACCTGTTCTGCTTCCAACACTTGGACCTTGTTTGATAATTCTACATTTTGCTTGGTTAAATTTTCAATCTGGCTTGTGCATTTTTATTCCTCTTTAACACTTCCTTTGCAGCTGTGATTAGTTCTTGATAATGACCATTTACTTCCTCTATATCTTCCCTTAATCTTCCGTTGGCCTGCATGAGCTTATTATTTGCATCATTTAAATATTCATTTCGGACTTTATATTGCTATAATGACTTCTTGAGAATTTCAACTTCTGAACCTGTTTGGATTGCTTCTTGATGTAGTGGATTTTCTTCATTATTTGAGCTTGGAGGGATTTCAAGATTTTTAATGAGCAGATCCTCTTGTGTTTCATATAACTCCTTTGATTCTTTTACATTCATGTGTATTTGAACTTCTGAATGATCAATTCTTGAGCTCGATCCAAATTCAAAGTTTGGAATCTTTTCTTCTTCATGAACTTCACAATTTTTCTCCATTAATTCTATCACATATTGATTATTCTTCTCTGTATTGTCCTCGAGCTCTTCTTCAGTTGAAGAATCCTCAATTGTTCTAATTTCTTCCCTCTCCAATTTGGGATTTAAAGCCCTTCTCATATTCATCCTTAACTTGTTTGTTTCCCGGGTTTTGGGCCTCCACTTTGGCATTTCAGGTTCAGATATAGGATCGATAACAATTTCAGTATTTGTAGAAAGAACCATACCTTCTTCTATGAACTTATCCCTAGTAACACAAGGAGTATCAGGGGATGATGTGATCTCTTCGTTGCATGATGTCAAGGACCTTCCTTCTGATAAATGTTCCTGTTCTGGTTCCTTTGTTTTTTCTAGTACTTCTTCTAAGTCACCTCCTCTACTGAGTTCACCTCCTCAACCATGTTCCTTTTAACCTTTTTGTGATGCTAGATTGTCTTTGAACTTGATGTCTTCCTTGCAAATTTCTCTGTTTCCTAATTGATTTATGCTTTTCCCAGGTTTGAATCCAGACCAGAACAAGAAGTGTTGCCAAGCATGGTTCCTCTTCTTAAGCTCTATTTCCACTATCAACTTGACCAGATCGTGATGAAAGAAAGACTGATTTGTATGATCTATATGGCCCTTTACCCTGTTAGACATTTTGATGAGGATTTTCAAGAAGTAAAAGGGTAAATTCATCTTCAATTGATCATTTAAATGTAACAAGAACCTGAAGTGATATTTGTACACTGTAGCAAACCTTCCTTCACAGGTTATGTAATGTTGCACAGTCCTGATAACCTCCCTCCATTAAGGTTTGACAGCGATGAGGTGAATGCCCTTGTTCCAATCCAAAGATTCAAATCCAGGCAACATAAATGAACTTGGGTCGAATTCGAATGGAATCTTTTTGAACCAGCGTTCCCCTTCGATAATTAAACCAGTTGCTTCAACTATCAATCCTTCGGTTAATTCAATATTTAGGGTTTGGAATTCAACAAAGGAGTTTGAAATTTTTTGAGCAAAGGATCGAGTGACCTCCAAGTTATAACCTGTGATTTTCTCAAAAAAGGAAAACCAACTAGCCCTTCTGAACAATTCTGCACATTCTGGGAAGTCCTCCGCCGATTCAGTGCTAATTGGTTCCAGTCTACATAATTTTCCACTCTTCTTCATGTTTATTGCTTCATTGGATACCTGTTGTGTTTGAAACGAGCTTCTTTCAACCGATGAATAGATGTCCCGATCCTCTATAGTGATGAAAACATGGAGCTAGGGTTAACTCGTGGTATCTGATTTCAAGGCTTATGCTGTGGAGTAATCAAGCTTGATAGATCCTGACCAAAATCTCAGGTCAATCCTTCATAAAAACTAGTGCATGAAACTGGACATGCGTCGACCATGAACTTCAATGATTCGAGATTCCGATAGCGCTCGTGTGTGTGAAGTCTAATGATTATGTTGCCGGAATGTACCAAGTCACATTTCACTCATACAATGTTCATAAAATCATTATACAAGAGTTAGGAATAATATTAAAACATGTATTTGAAGACTGAAAGGAAGATTAAGTGATTATAAGCCAATGTTCAATCCAAAAATAAAATAAAAAGAGTTAAATTGTATGACTAAAATAAATAAAAAAAATGAAAAATAAAATCGAAAAGTAAGAAATAGAGATTAAAATTGAGGCACAATTGCAGCTCTAACACATAGGAAGCGAGCGGAGGTGGGGAGAGAGTAGAGAATCCAATGACATAAGGGGAAAATCGTGAAGTCACCAAAAGTGAGTGGTAGGAAACACTAGTATGGAGTTGTGAAGGTTTGGGAGGCAATGTTGTTAACAAAGCATTAACCAAGGCCATTTTTAGTGCCAACAAGGCAAAAGGTGACAATGCCACCCAAGACTTGGCGAGGGTGAAAGAGAAGCGACAAAATAAACAAAGCGAAATAGAGAAAAATGATTGAAGGGAGTTGACAACATTATGGTAGGACTAGCGAAGGTAGGAGGTGAGAGGTGCGAGGAAGGAGATGCTGGAGAAATGATTGATGGAGTGATCCCATTGATGTATTTACAAAATACTACAACTAAGGCCAACGTCCTATGGAAGAGACAAGGAGGAAGGAGATATGATTAGTCCCATCTAGGAAGATGTCATCCTGAGTTGAGTCCTACTTGAGACGATGCCTAGGAGGGTGTTGACCATTGATGAGGCAACCAAAAAGTGAGGAGTCAAAAGTGCAAGGGGGGGGGGGATGCGAGAAAGAAGAAAAAATGAACGATCATGAAAGAGGACATTAGTTATTTTCCAAGGTAGAAAGTGGCCAACACCAATGAAGAAAGGCCCAATTTGTCCCCTCAAAGGTCCCATTTCAAGATGGGGCTTCATTAGACTTGGTAAACCATATCCAACATAGGGACCTTTTTAGGCTAATATACTTACAAACTATCTTTGGCTACCAACAAAAGGCTAGGGATAGAGGTGTGCCTTTCTCCCTTGTGTTTGGGGGCTAGGGGAAAGAGGGAAAATAACAAGGAGAAAGGTGGGCACGAGTAGTCACAAAAGGAGAGATGAGATACTTCCTTGAGTGAATCAACACAAGTGAGAGGAGGAAGATAATATTCCCTATGTAGAATAGGGGAGAGCATTGACACAACGAGAGGACCAAAGGAGAAAAAGGAAGGTGCATAGGGACCTACCCCAAGAAAAGCAAGGTAAAGGAAGGTCACTGGCAGAGGTTTGGGCCAAGTAAGATGCATAAAAGGAGGGATATCAAGTGAAAGAGTCTTGGGCCAAGTAGGATGTGAAAAGGAGGGATACTGAGTAGAAGAGGGAGTCATAGATGACGTTATCCATGATCAAGAAGGTCATAAGGAGGGGAGGAATTGTACTAAAGAAGGATGAGGGAAGGAATAATGATCAACAAGGGTAGATGAGACAATAAAAATGGGAGGAAGGATTGTAGGAGGTTAGAGCGGAGGGGGACAATTTAGGGAAGGAGAGAAAATCACAAAAAACCCCTTGCAAAAGGAGACTATCAAAAGGGGGAAGGCTTCGAGGAAGCGAGTTAAATGAGGATAGGGTTCCAAAGAAGGTTGTGAGATGACAAGGATCGGATTCGGAGGTAAGGGAGAAGGTGGTGAATCAGAGGTCGAGAAATACTATGAAGGGTATCCTTTTTTTGATAGCACAACAATCCTTCATATTATGGGTCTTGCACTTATAACACTTGACCACTTGTCAAGGTTTCTAGAGATGAGGTGGATCAAGATACTAAAGGCTTGAGAAGGTTTAGAGTTTCCCTAACATTATTCAATATCGGGGGAAATAGAGGAAATGCCATAAGTAGCACTAAAGGGAAGATGGAAAAAGGTGACAAACACTTTTGTTAGGGTAAGGGAGAATGGATGTAGTCTCACTTAGCATAATAAGACTCTCATTCATGGTAGAAGAGTAGCTCTCCCAGTAAGGTGCATGGGATGGCCATCATGGAATCATGCCACAATCATCTTAGGAGGAGGTTATAATCAAGGTCACGATTGAGAACTATGAAGATAAAGGATAGATTTTTAGGTTTAAGAGTGATTTCAAGAGTTAAGGAGCAACGTGATTCCTCTTTTGATTGGTTAAAACCCCAACAAGTGTTGCAAGTAAGGGAAAAACTAGTGAAATCGATTTCATGATTGACTTGAATAGGGATGAGATTAAGGGAGGATCTAGGATTAACAATTATACATTTAATCCTTTTATTTTCCCATAGGACTTGCATGTATTGAAGGGAAGGCGAAAATGTTAGAAATGTCAAAGGACAAGATAGGAATCTAGGGGAGAGGTTTAAGAAACCCGAAATCCTACAAAACACTATTATGGAATAGATGAAAATGTTGTGAAAGAAACAAGAACCTTAAGAGTATCTTCAAAGATTCCTTGAATTCCCTTCTAAATTCGCATGAAAACACTACATGACATGTAAAAAAAACTTAACATCATTATTTTAAAGATTTTCTTTCCAATAAACTTACCATGTTCCTCTTAATTATTTTGATGTATATGATAATCAAATATTGTACACAACATGATTGTTAGAAAAAAACAGTGGAAAAAAACCATATATATATATATTGTGATCATATAATTAAAAAATGTGTAGCCTAAATGCACGATGATTTCAACTATTCTCGACGGTTTTTTTCAGTGCAATTTCGACGGAATCTGGTAGAAATTTTGAAGGAATTCTTAAATTCCAAATAACAATGTTTAAATTCCTAGAATATGGGTCCCTAGGGGTTTTTGAGGACCCTTAATCCATTTATGAATTCAAAATCATAATTTAAACCACATAAATTTGGATTTTAAAAAAATCTCATTATCATATTTCGACCAAAAACTCACTGAAAAGTTGAAATCATAATGTTTTTAAACTTCTTCATTACAAAAATTGAAATAAATTTTTAAAAAAAATTCATATTAATTATTAAAATTATACTAATTACAACGCACCTTTAACCATACAAATTAAAACTTGCAAAAATAAAAAAATCTCAAGATACCAAAGAAAAGGGGACAATGTTGCTTTTTAGAATGGTCACTCGACACATTACAATTTTAATTAAAACTATAAGGAAAAAATAGACAAAACTAAAACCAAAAAATCAAAAGTTAATTAAAAAGCAAAAAGGTAATGAACTTTTTATTATAAAAACATGTCATTTTCATGGTGAGGGGGCCCTTGGCCCAACGCGGGTGGAGTCAAGCACCCTGCATCGCTGCCTTTGTCGATAGACGCATGGTCCTCAAGGCTCTCGACCCTCGTCCAAGGCCCCCACCACCACTATTAATTCGTTAAATTTTTACTTTACTTTAATTTGTAATTTTATAATCTTGATGTTTTATAAAATTTTAAAAGGCATGAAAATTTAATGCATTTTTAAAGACAATGTAATGTGTAGGATTTGGGGTAGCAGGTGTGGGGGGTGGGTAATATTGACTTATTGTTGAGACTTAGGTAGGCTACAAACAATCAAGCAAAATTGTACATTTTATATATGAGATTGAAAATGATATACAATTTTATGATTTTAAAAGTATTCATTATAGGTGTCCTCATCAGTAAACAAATAACTAATATATAAAAGAGGGCATTATCTTATTTAGAACTTATGAATAGATTTTAGACATTCAAATTAGATGGAAGAAACTACTATTCTTCATGTTAGAAGAGGCAATAATTTCATTGTCGACCACCTCGCTAATGAGGCCACAAAGCTAGATAAAGGGGTTGTTGTACAAAATGGAGGCTACCTTGAATGGAGGCTCCCCTAGCATTTTATTAATGGAAGGTACGAGGCATATTGATACATCAATCAACCTTATCAACATTGAATGTGGTGGCATGGTATCCACTTGGTGGATCGGTTCATGCGGGAGCCTTTTCCTTGTATTAATGCCAATAGTGGGAGCTGAGGCACTCGTGCTTCTGGATCTCCTCCTCAAGTAATTCTCCTCTCGCGCATTTGTGCCTTTATGGCTCTTCCTTGGTAGACACATAGAGATGGTGTGATTAATTTGGAACTTGTTTAGAGGAATATGGACGATTTGGACTTGCAGGTAGGCTTGAGTGCCATTGGAGGTGTCAGAACCGGTTCAACTCAACGTCTATGGGTGGTGAATGTTGGTAAGGCCTTATGGGTATGTCCCATTGTATTTCATCAACACTGTAGTAAGCAATCTGTTCTTTATTATGGTTATGAAGGTATTTTGGTGGCCACTCTATATGGCTCATCTTTTTGTGGTGTTTTTGAGAGTAATGAGAGGTTTTTTTTTTATGTGGGAGAGAAACCCTCCCCTATTTCGAAATCCTTTGTTTGTGGGTATGGATAGTCATCAGAATTGAGGCTATTATGGTAGAAGGCCTGCATGAAATTAGGGAGATCAAACAAATGACGGGCCATATGCAATCTCAATTGGATGGCATGAAATGATTGGTTGATAGTATTAATGCACATATTGCCTGATAGGATGTCAAGTAGGAGAACCTTGAGAACACCATGAAAGAGTAAGGGGAAAATAATTAAATTGATAATTTTTTCTGAAATGCATTTTAAAATTATTATGGGGCTCTCTAATGCTGCTTAGTTTCATAAGGCTCATTTAGCGCGTTCTAGATGGATGGAGGACACAGTTCAAAAGCTTGCAATTGCTTTCATGGAGATCTTTAGCTCCAAAGGAACTGGCAAAGATCATTAGCAGACAGAAGAAGGCCACAGTGGCCATGTGTTTTCTTGAGTCTTTCAAGTTTTATGTTCTTTACTTGCTTTCTATTGTTAGGACAATTTGTTCGGATATAGTAGCGGACTCTATGGGAATTTAGTATTTGTTGTGTTATGAATGTATGATGACAAACAATTTTGTGGGGTAATTTCCTAGATGTTAAGTGTCTTTTTGGATTCTCTCTAGATTGTAAAGTATTACTCTATTTTTTGGTTTTCTTTTAATATAAAAATCTCTAATAAGGTAATGTGTAGGGGATTTGCCATTAATGCAAGGAAGTTCATAAAATGTAATTGGCATTGTGTTGATAAGGAATCTGTAAATCATCATTTTGTTTTTTCTTAAAAATAAATTAGTAAAAAAAATCTTATTCCCTACACTCCAATTTTATTTATTTATTTTATTTTTAAATTAATTATTACTTTGGATTTAAAGTACTTCATTTCATCAGGGTGGAAGGATATTGCAAGGATCCCTCCATTAATGTATGAGGAACCCAAAAGGATTATAGGTGTGTGCAATTATTTAAAATAATTTAAATGTACTAGTGGACATGTTAATATTATTTTGAATTCTCATGCTCATGTTAAAATCAACTTTTAATTTAATGAATGTTTTCTATATATATGTATATTTTTTTTTCATAGAAATAGATGAAGAGCTTTAATTAAAAAGAGAGAGAAAGGTTACATAGAAGGTCTGATGGATTATCCCATAACAGGAAAGCATCCATCACTCCATTTTCATCTTTGACCACTGCAATGAAATTTACCTAACCTATTAATGCTATAGCACCTTACATATTGGCCAAGAAGAAATGAGCAGAAGAAGTACATATCTGTGGTCTATACAGTCACAAAAATTGGTAATTTGAAGATTCCTGTATGCCAACAACATTCCCCCCAAAAAAAACGCAGAGCCAACCAGACTTAAAAATACCAGAGTTACAAAAAACATCAATATTTTCTTTCGGATCTTCACCAGCACGATCTTTTCATCACTTTTATCGCTGAGCACACCAATTTGCACCGAGTCTTCCTTGATCTTTGTACTGATGACTTCATGGCATTGATTTGAGCTATCCTTATGAAGATGTATCGAGCTAGGAGAATGAGCCAATCTGCATGTGGAGAAAATGCAGATGCCGCAGAGGAGGATAAACAGAGTTTTCCAGCATTTTTCAACGCATATGAAATGGCCTTCACTTCATGCATAATTTATATTAGCGTCCTCTCTGCACAAGCCATCCACCGCCCAATGAAACAACCTGGCAATTGTATTGAGATTTGATGCAGATTTCAAGAGGAATTCCTGAATATGGACGCGATGGAAAATACCGAGATCAATGAGAGTATGCCAAAAATATGCTACCACCATAGAATGAAGAGATATCCTAATCCCACAAAAATCAAGCTTAATAAACCAAGGAGTTTTCAGTAATGATATGATCACATTCCGGGGTTCCATATCTCAGTTGCACACCCAAGTTTGCCATAGTATCAGCTTGTTCATTGAAATCTCTCACTATGTGATAAAATTTGATATATTTAAACTCATTAACGAGGCTGAGAAGGAGAAAGTGGATTTTGGAGGAGGGAATCTTTCTTTTATTGGATAATGATCTAGCTTCCCTAATGATGATGAGGGAGTCTCCAACAACAGTCAAAGAATCAATCTCCATTTCTCTGGCGAGTTCAAGGCCTTTTATGAGTCCTATCCATTCAGCTTCATTATTTGTTTTCCTTCCGATTCCCCAAGAGAAAGTTCTTTGCTTATTACCCAGGGAGTCAAGAATAACTCCGCCCACACCGGCCAAACCGGGGTTGCCCTTCGAGGCCCCATCGAAGAAGAGGATTCTGCAGTCCAGATTAACTCTCCAACTCTGGAATTCATCCCTGCTCATTCTTAGCTGCCAGGTTGAAGGTCTCATGTTCTTATTGGGATTGATCCACATATTCGATTGGGAGGGAATGAGAAAATCAGACATCCAAATTCTTTCATCAACAGTTAAGGGTTCTTTATGGATATTCTGCATACCTCTGGAGGACAATGTTTCAATCCAAAGTGCTCTGGCTAAGGCATAGATCCTTCCAGGTATAGGGTGGATTCCTTCAAAAATGTCTTTGTTTCTGCTCGTCCAAATTTTCCAGCATACAAATCTAGGGAGGGCTTCCCATGCTCTAGAAAAATCTGGCTTGTGATAGAATGAACCATGATAATAATTCTTCCAATTCTTAAACAGATCGATCCAATTTGTGGGCATGATAATAGGAATATTAAGGCTATAGAGGGAAAGATGCTAGACCTCCAGGGAGAAAGGACATTCAAGAAAAATGTGGTCCAGGGATTCCTCAAAGTTTTTGCAAAGGGCACACCACAGGGGGCCAATGATCCCACGCTTCCTTAGATTCTTAGCAGTTAGAATTTTTCTGTGTGCCATAACCCAAAAAAGACATTAATCTTAGGCAGGCCATCCCTATGCCAGACCTTTTTCCAAATGGAGTCTTTAACATTTCTGTGCTTGCTGTTGTAGAGATGTTGATATCCTTCTTTGACTGTGTAACTGCCTGTCTTACCCCAACCTCGTCGATCTTTGAGGTTTCTATGAATTGGGCTCTTCTCCTGAAGCAAAGAGATAAAAACCGTGAAGTCTGGGAGCAAATGATCTAGGGGTTTGAGCTTCTTCCATCCGATCCATCTTCCGGAGGAGTTCCACAGTGATAAGTCATACAAAGTTTTGATATTAATGCTATCAAGCCAGTCCTTTAACTCTCTTAGTTCCTGCTGAAAGTTTGATGGGGAATTTATCCCAAGATTATCATACCAAATTTTAATTTGCTTGCCATTCCCGGAAATCCAATGGAGCTTCTTTTGTATGACGTGTATTGCTTTCTTGCAAAGATCCCAAATAGGAGATCCATTTTTATTGTTGTCAGTTCCCTCAATGCATCTAAGTCTGGAGCCAACCATGTATTTTTTCTGAAGAATTATTTTCCACCAAGCGCTCTCCCCAGAAGAAACTCTCCATAATATCTTTGCTCCAAGAGCAAGGTTCATGATTAAAGGATCTCTTAAACCGGCTCCTCCATTGTATTTAGGACTACATACGGTTTCCCAATTGATCAGATGAAATTTTCTAGTGCTGTTAGTCTTCTCACCTTGCCACAAAAAATTTCTAATTTCTCTGCTAATCTCATGAATGACATAAACAGGAGCCAAAGATATAGAGCAAGCATAAATCAGATAGGCTGCCAAGATAGACTTAATGAGGATCAACTTGCCAGCGGGGTTTAGCCACCTAAATCCCCAATAGGATATTTTCTTTTTTTTTAAATTTTATCTATCAAACCTTGCCAGTCAGACTTCTTCTTTTTTCCTCTGAAAATAGGGACCCCCAAATAAGAAAAAGAGTTCCAGCTTGTGACTCCCTCGAACGCAAGGATTATTGCGATTCGGGCCATAACTATAGGAGAACAATTCCACCCATAGATCTTTGATTTCTTGTCATTGACCTTTCCATCCGTGGCTTTTTGGAAGGTGGACAGAACTCCCTTGAATCTTCCAGCGATGATAGAAGATGCACCCCCCAGTAGGATGGTGTCATCAACAAATTGAGCATTGTTTGCAACACAGACACCTCTGGCTATTACCAAACCTTTAAGTTCCCCATTGTCTTGAAGAGATTGAAGCTTTCTGCTCAACGTATCAGCAACCAAAATATACAGGAAGGGAGAGAGAGGGCAGCCCTAACGGATTCCCCTTAAGGCCTGAAAAAAATTAGTAGGTCTTCCATTGACCAATGGAGCGATCCAAGGGCTGCTGATGCATGCCTTAATCCACCTTACAAATCTTTTAGAAAACCCAAATTTTGACATAATTTCAAAGAGGAAGAAATGATTGACCCTATAAAAAGCATTTTCCATATCGAGTTTAATAGCCATACCTTGTTGCTTACGCTCCAAGCTGGAATGAATGGCCTCTTGAACTATAATGATGTTGTCTATGATATGCCGCCCGACTATGAATCCACCTTGAGTTTTTGAGATGAGGTGACCCATAAATTTTTTCATTCTATTTGCCAGAATTTTAGATAGAATTTTGTATGAGGTGTTACAAAGTGAAATAGGTTTGAAGCGATTAATAGCTCAGGGATTTTTATACTTAGGAATGAGAGCAAGGAAGGTGGAATTGGTTGCCCCTCCGATCTTATCCTTTTTTCTCGTCCAATTGAACATATTCTTTAGATCATCTTTGATGATATCCCAGGCAGCCCTGTAAAAGTTGTTGGTAAAGCCATCCGGTCCAGGAGCCTTGTCCGCTTGCAAGGACCAAATGGCTTTTTTAATTTCGAACTCCAAGATTTAGTTTGGAAAGATCTCTATTTTCAGTTTCGGAAATGAGTGAAGGAATGCCTTGCAGCAGGTCGGCTTGTGCTAAGGGATTAGTGTCCCCATAATTAGAAAAGAGCTCTTGGAAGTGCTGGAATATGTGAGACTTAATCTCCTCCTGATTAGTTATTCCCAAACCATCATTATTTTTGATTTCCTTAATCATATTATGACTGAGTCTGATTTTTGTTTGTTTGTGAAAGTAGCTTGAATTACTATCCCCTTCTTTTAACCAAAGCTGCCTCGATTTAATTCTCCATTTCGCTTCTTCAATTCTGCCAGCATTTAGAATTTTCATGCTCATGTATTGTTCTTGCCAAATGAGGGAAGGGGAAATCTCAGAGGCCTCCATATTTGCTTGCAGATTCGATAGATCAGATTGTAGTTGCCTTTTCAAGTGACCTGGTTTTTTTAAAATCTAGTTTTGCCCAACTTTTGAGAGAATATTTCACATTTCTGATCTTGCATTCCCATATATAGCTCGATGAACCAAAGCAGGGGATACTCCAAGCGGATTTGATAATGCCAAGAACATTGGCATCAAGAAGCTAGATGGGGTTAAAGCGGAAAGGAATTGGGCCTAGATTTGCAGGTGCAGAAAGAGACAACGTGATGGGTTTGTGATCAGATATAGCCGAAGGGACAATGAAGATAGAAGGAATAAGATCTTAATTCAGAAAGGAAGAGCTAACTAGAAAACGGTCAAGCCTGGCAGCAATGTAACCCATGCCCATCCTCCGATTGTTCCATGTAAATTTTCCATTCTTAGGAGCCGGATCCAGAAGATCTAAATCAGAGATAAAATCCATAAGATTCTTCCCGAAAGGATCCCTTACACTAGAGCCACCCCTTTTTTCATCTTGAGCCTTGGTAACATTAAAATCTCCAGCGATGATGACGTCCTTTCCTGCTAGAGATTCTTTCAAGGCTATTCCAAAAAGCATGTTTGGCTTTGTAGTGAGTCGGACCATAAACATTACATATATAAAAGAGATTCGGGTCATCCTTTTCATGGAATTCAATCAAAATCCAGTTTTGACATTCTTTAACAACTTTAGAATCGTACTTACTTGAGAAAAAGGAAGCAATTCCCCTTGAGGCTCTTCTGGAGCTAATCGCTGAGCCATGGCAGGTCTTCTAAAAATGACCTCCACATCACTCGTTTTTGTCTCTTGAATAAGAAGGATGTCCGGTCTTTCATATTTTATATATATGATCAAAATTAATATTATATATCAATATTTTTAAACATGACTAAAATTAATATTATAGTTTTATATAGTAGTGTAATTTTAATAAATTTATATTAAAAAATATTAGTTTTTTAATTAGTTATATAAAACATTATTGAAATTAAATAATAATTAATTTTAATAAATTTTCACATTTTAAAAATAATTAAATATTGATAAAATTAGATTAAAGTTTTTTTAAAAAATTATTTTCGTTTTACTAAAATATCAAATATTGATAAACTTATAAATTAAAGTTTTTCGTTTTTTTTATTTATTTAAATTTATTTTCTTTTTACTACAAAAGCATGCACTTAGTGTATTTTTAAGGTTGTAATTTTTGTATTCGTCTAAAACATACATAATTTAAAATGTACTATGATCACGTTATGTGAAAAACAATTTATAAAGAATAATTGTTTTCCAAGTGGAATTTTAAACTAATCTACAATGAGAATTTTGCAAAGCTCTTGTCTATGTCACAATAATTTTGCACAATTTATAAAGAATAATTGTTTTCCAAGTGGAATTTTAAACTAATCTACAATGAGAATTTTGCAAAGCTCTTGTCTATGTCACAATAATTTTGCACGAGTTTAGAGAGAGGAAGAGAAAGAAAGCCTTCACTTGAAACTCCCTAGTGAAATTGTTAAATGTAGTGAGATGGTTAGAGTGAGCTACCATGCTACCATAAGGAGCAAGGAGGGAGTGGATTTGCCACTTGGGTTGGAGTAAAACAAACAAATCCTAGAAGGGGAAGGGAGGAAGAGAAGTGATAAAGAGAAGGCTATTTTAAGATTTTAGAGTTGATTAAGTTATCATGGAATATATATATATTAGTCTATATTATATTAAATTAAAAAGAGAGATAACAATGTGCACTACACTGGTTTGCCACTTGGGAAACTAGACCAGTCATAGTGCATAGTCGTTTTTGTTTTTGTTCATATGGAAGTTTGTATATCAAATCATGGAATATATGTTAATAAGAGTATCACACTGAATAACAAATAACAACAAATTAACAAAGGACAACAAAATAACTCTAGGGTTAATTTGCCATTTTTCTTTATTGAGTTAATTAATATGATTGCTAGAAATAAAAGACACGAGATGGAAAGAACAAACTTGGAAAAACATTGTTGTAGGTGATGAAGCTACTAACACTGAAGATGAGTGATGTGACATACCTTTAAGAGAGACGGTTGCTTCACTTGAATAAACTTATACACCCGACAACACCTTCTTACAAAATAGTCTTGATCTCGATCTCCAATACAATGCAATATAACACACTAGATGTACCATGTAAAATAATAAAACAATGCATTCCTAGATGGTGGCCCAATGTGCCCTTAGAAAGGTGATCCACCTTTACCTTGGTTGTGTTGGAACATCCCTGGAGGTCTAAGAGCCCCATTGTCCAAGGTCTGAGTGAGGATAAAGCTAATGGAGAAGCCCTAGTAATTGAATGTTTTAGCCATTGGCCAAAGTATGCCACATGTTGGAAGTGTACCGCAAGTTCAAGCCCTATACTATAGGTATTTCCTTTGAAAAGCTCACTTTGTTCCACATGCTACAACTTATAGTCATGGCATGTCCCATCAAAGCCTTGGTTTACTTGGCAAGAAGAAACCAAGAAGGGAAAAGAAGGTTTGAATGAGTGGACCCCATATTAAGCATGCAAAAATGGATTTGGGCCATTGAGGACTTGAAATAAAGCACTCCAACTAAGTGTAACCTATATTAGGGGCATAGAGCCTAACATCGATCCCAACTAGTAGGAGGGAAGCCCAAAGAGTTTAGAAAATTCGACTGATGACTGAAGGCCAAAAATAAGGGAGGAGGTGATAGGGGATGCTACCTATGTATTGGACATCCAAAGGAGGCCACACATCTAGGATAAGGTAGGGTGACTCAAGGGAGAGTGGACCAACACAAGAGAGCCCTTGCATGCAGAACGATAGATAGCAATGCCATCATTGGGAGGGTGTGTGTGGAAAGCACAAAAGTAGGTAACGCCATGACACCTTCAAGTGTGTAGGTGTATGTAAGTACTAAAGTGTGAAATCTAATGTGAAAATATAAGCATAAAAGATCTCTACTAGACACGTCTAAACAATAGTTGAATTTGACTAGGCTTGAAGCAAACTCTAAACTCAACTTTGCTGAAGTGTCATGAGGGAAATTGGGTCAAATGGGTTGTTGTGACTATAGATGAAAAATGGGAAATGTTATTAGCATACTCCAACATCATTCCAACATCATTAGTGAAGGCACAAAAAAATGAGCATGTTAGTAGCCTTGGTACAAGGCTTAAACTATAGTTCCATTGATGTTTGAAACATTGATCAAGATTTGGGAAATATAGTTAGCAGTAAATGACAAGGACTCTATAAGACAATACATTATGGAAAGGAAAAACAATCCGCAAAGCAAACCATCTTTAAAGGCAAATAATGCCACAAAACAATCATCAACTTAGTTGTAGACCTAAACTTGGAGGTCAATCAAATGTTTGTAGGATTGTTATTACTTGAAAATTTGAAAAGATAGATCCTAACATTCTCTCTCAAATTGTGGATGTTGTCACGATAGTTTGGGAAGGCTTCTATTTATGAAAATAGCTTCATATCACATAGAATTACGAGCAATTATTAAGAAAGGTCGAGACCATAGCATGAGGTCTTTCCTCAACCTTACAAAAAACCACATACTCTACATGCTTAAAAGTGGGCATTATTGCATGCCACCACCGAACAAAGATAAATTAACTAGCTTATTGGTGGAGAATGGACACCCAACAAAATGACGTCATTAGCACTTAATTGTTATAAATATATATACACTCTAATTCTATTTGGTCATAATATACATACACTCTAATTCTATTTGGTCATCACTAGCCTAGATGTTCCATGATTTCGTCCTTTTCCTAAAACATATTTCAACATGGATGGAATCCTTAAAATATCAAAGAATAGTGTTTAAACTTGCATAATCTAGGTGTCATGGAGGTATTTGAGAGCGATGAATCCATTAATACATTCAAAAACACGATTTGAACAACACCAAATTATCATCTATAGATATCATTCGGTGTGCATGTCTTTTGGTCATCATTGACCAAACCACCATAATGTTCAGAGAGAGGAGATTGGTAAGGTTCCAAATTAGGGTTTTAGTAAGCCATGACAGTCATGGAGAAGGTAGCAGATTAGTGGCTAAACCCTCATGGACGATTGGTTCTAAGTAACTCTGTTTTGTATTCATTTTCTACTTACCTGTCTTCCACTTTGCTGGCTACCGTAGGGGTGGTTCAATAATTGGGAAAGTAATCAGAGATTTCATGCGGAGAGGAAGCGAATCAGATAGAAATAAATTCCACTTAGGAAGCTGGATAACTGTAGGGGCTCCCTTCGAGCGAGGGGTATAGCGATCCACGATTAAACTCTGATGAACAGAGCCCTGGAGTGAAGCTAGCTTGGCCTCTAGCAACTGGGAAAAAGGAATGGTGGAAAGAGGTTCTGCTCAATAAATATTTGACGACTGCATCCCAGAAGTGTTGTATGGACAATCCACTTCGTGAGGTGAAATTTGGTGCCTGAACCCCACTTATTCCGAGCTCTTTTTCATGGAAACCAGTAATTTGGAGACAAACACTCTGGGACCATAGAATCATGGGCTGCCAGCCTCTCTCTCATGATGAAGTCTCAAGAGTAAAAGACTGCTGAATCTCAAAGTTTGTTTAAGCCATCATACGACTGTTTATCTTGGATAACCACTTTATCAGACAACCATGAGAACCAGGCGCAGATCCCAGCCTTAGCGTTGGATAGGATATGGAATCCCAATGTATCCTTGCACCAGAAGATCTGTCTGAGTGGGATCAGAGGGATGAGAAGTATTGGAGTAGCTGGAAATGACTTCACACCTCTCCAATTCCACAACAAGAGACTCATCTCGTCTTCAAGCCATTAAAATGCACTGTACCAAAGAAGAGACTGACGAGCGATGAAAGAGTGTGGGGGCATCGACCCTCCCCAAATATCTGTCCTAGAAAATTTTGCTGGTTCCCCATTGAAGCGTCGTTCAAGACGAATTTCTGAAACTTCGGGTAGAGTAAAAAACGAATAATTTAAAGGAAAATGGAATAAGAGCAATTCAGGTCAACAATTTCTTTGTACAAGGAAAAAGGTTGGATACGCTCTCTTTAACCTCGATTGGTGGTCCAAGAGTAGATTCTTATCTCTCCATTTTTGCTATACATCATTATCAAAGAAAGATTCTTCCTACATTATCAATGCCTTTAAAATTGGTGATATTCCCAGTTTTGACCTTGGATGGGACTAAATTATGTGCCATGTATAAATAAGCACCGGAGTGAAGTCATATAAATGATTCAACGTGTAAAAGATGTAAATATCTTGTATGAATTCCTAGTGCGGAGCTTAAGGCTAAAGCTCGATTATTGTATGTCTATGGATGTATTTGCAATACTATGTTTTCTATGTACCATGAGGTAGGGTTGCCATGGTAATCTCAAGAAATTAATATGAAGGCTCAAGGTTTCCTAAGAAGTAGTATTGCTCTGAGTTTAGTGGGGAAGAGGAAAGGGGATCCAAAGGGTTGATAAATAATATTATGTTTCTTGAGTTGCTTAAGTTTCCTAACCTTCATCTTTTCACCATGTGCTTTATTAAAGACCCAAACCACTAATCATTTATGTAGGTGGTGGTTGGTGGGGGGATGTCCACCCTCAGCTACGAGAGCATGAGGGTTGCGTACAAGTTTGAAGGAGTGTAAAATACTCCATCTCGCTAAGCATTTGGTCCTCATGGATATTGAAACCATCTATTTTCTTGTGCTCTCTCTTTATGCAATTTGAATTAACCATTCCCATTAGCATTCACCATATTCTCATTCAATTCATTCTCTTCAACCATTGGACATTGGGATTTGATTCACAGGTGTGTTCCCATGCTACCTTGGATATTGTAATTCGACCCTGTAAGTGACTAGGTAGAGCTATAGAAGAGAAAGCTCTGAATTTGGGGGAGAGAGAGAGATGGAAGGCTACAAAGGAGCAGAAAGGTTGGGTTTGATAGGAAACCATTTGCATTTCCCTATATATTGCTAGTCATTGAGTGCTCATGAGCCAAGAGATGACTTTGTTGGGTTGATCCTAAAGGCATACAACATATTGGACTCTTCCTGCACACATTGAGAATACAAAATATGGCGGAGGGTTTCCCAATGATTGTTAAGTAATGAAAGAAAAGGCCTTCTAGTATGCATTAGGGATTGTTTAGTACAAAAAGGGTATATCCTTGGTGTTGTGTGGGGCAATGAAGGGCATGCGCTAGGATGGTTGGAGGTTTTCCTAGAGAGTTCCGTGGTATGTAGTTTGGTCGAGCTCGAGAGAAATTGTGTTGGGTGAGTGACCTAAGGGTCATAATCTTGTTACCATCACACTAGTGGCCTCATAGCTTGGCTTGGGGGTGACATCCACTAAATATTGCATATGATTTGCTGGGAAATTTCTCATCAACAACCAATTACCTTAGACCAACGTGTTCAAAGATAAGCGGTCCATCTTGTTGTGCATTCTTCTTTAATATTTTGTTATTAAGATAGTATTTCTTATTTATGAATTATAATGAATTTCATGAATGCATGATGTTTCATGCTAGCTTGGCTGTAATAGTTAGATGCATGTTCTTGTGTAGTTCTATATGCCTTGAGTTTATTTGGTTGGAATTTACATTATGCATTCAATGTTATGTGTGTATTCAAACTTGAGTGGTGTTGGCCATGTTGAGTTTGAAGTATCCTTGCATGATGTTGTGGCCAAAAGCCAATGCCAACTCGGGGTTGAGTAAAACACTACAGTGTTGGCATTGAGTCTGAGCCTTTTTGTATTAGAAGTAGTGATTTCAAATAGTGTCCCCTTGGTTGTTAATTCAAAGGGTTCCTTCAAAGTGTCTAGTTTTCCTTTGTTCGAATTAAAGTATTCTTTGAATGTCTCAGAAAGCCCTATTTTTTGAATTCATATTATTACCTTTGAATGAGACCTATGACATTTTTCCTTGTTTTCAAATTCAAGTGATACTTTGAAAAAGGGTCGATGCCCTTATCCCTTTATGTTTTACTTCAAAATGTTATTTTCAAAGTAGCTTGATCGATCTCTTCTTGGGAAGAGGCTTGATGGCCTTATCTTTTGAATCATACATCTCTTCAAAAGAAGCATGATCGACATCTTTTGAAGAGGCATAATGCAATATTGAGTCGATATTTCAAAAGCACCTAATGGCATCTATCAAAGAGGCTTGATGGCATCTTTTGGAGAGCTTTGGCTACTTATCGTGCATATATTTCTAAAATACTTGATGGCAACTTTTGAAGAGGCCATTGACCTATTGGTATGATCTTTAGAAAGTCCCCAAAGGCATCATTTTAATTGGTTTGGTGGCCTATCAAGGGCATTTGAATGATATTCTTTTGAATTGGCTTGGAGACCTATTGGGGGAATTTGAATGTTACTCTTTCTCATAAGGTTGATAGCCTACATATGTATATGTTCAAATATGGTGATGGCATGCTTGGCACATCTCTCAAATACACCCAATGGGTAATTCAAAAGAGGATTGGTGGTCTAGGCATGAATGTTATGTGATCTTTCAAAAGTGATTGATGACCATTTTTGAAAAGAGCTCAATTGCTTTTCCATTAGGGAGACCTTTCAAGTGTGGTTTGTTTGTGTCGGAGTTTGTACTAGACTACAAAGGTACAAAGCCCAGGCATCTCAAAGTTTGGGATTAGGAATATAAAGATTGTAAGCATTGGTTTTAGGTTTGGAACAAAATGAATGGGCCAAGAGTTGAAAAGCTATGTGACAGGTGTATAACAACATAAATTTATATCTTAAAGAAACCAATCTTAAAGACTAGAAAAGGTGAAGCATAGATAAGAGTTGTACAAGTTAACTATCAGACATATAAATACAAACTGCATTCATATATCATATTTGGAAATATTCAAACATAAATACTTTCTGAGTAAAATATATGTAAATACATAGACTGAGTACGAGCATGCATGATAAAGACTTTATCACATATGTATTCATAAACATAAACAATCAGATACACTTGACATGCACTTACAATTATCAAAATTTAAGCTGGCTTATTATATACATATGATTCATCTTCAAAATAGTCTTGAAATAAAGCTTATAGTGTTTCAAAGTAACTTGCTGCAGAACAAAAATGCATTCTCTCAACTGTGCTAAATGCAACAAGATGCTTTAGGGAACATAGTCAATCCATCTAACGCTTGGGAGATCCACCTTGGGAACCCTACATTAGTGAGATATAATTCAGATGCTGAAATTCACGATTGGAAAATAGAGAATTATGAATTACAAGCATGAGAATGTTAGACGATTGAAGTTATCCCCAAAAAGAAAATTAAACAATTCTTTTCTTCCTCCATCATTCCGAAGATATTTGAAAGAAAGATCAGAGAACATCCGACACTCGTACTGGTGAGAAACAAGTCATTGGGTATTCCACCACTACGATATAAAGAACGAGAATCACCTTCATTCCATGTTGAGAAAGTGTCAAAGAATATCGGAGAACAAGGTCGAATTTAGAGTTTGGTCGAAACCTTCCCAGGTCAAGCTACAAGATGGTGGGATACACATCAGTCGAGACTTCAGAATTTGACTACAACGTTGACATACTTTATCGAAAGATTCAGAGGGAGAAAACTCACGGCACAAGCAAAAATTCCAATTTTCACACAGGGCCAAGATCCTGAAAAACATATCTACAACTGTGAAAAAGAATGGAAAATGTTAGGCTACAGAGACGAAAGAACCTGACCACACTTTTTTCCAAGTACGCTCGACGATTTACCAAACAAATGGTACAAAATGGAAGAAGTAAGAGGAGACACATTTATTTGGAAAGAATTAAGAGAAAATTTCATCAAAGATTTCATGTTCTCTTCGCAACACAATCTATTAAAAGAAGCAAGCACTCAAGTGAAGAATTTTCTACAGCCAACAGGTAGCAAAATATTACCCGATAATCAAGAATGACTTGATCGACAAGTTGCTACATGTAAAAATATCAAGTCGATCGAACCTCAACATTCGATAAGACTGCAAATGGAAACGTAAAAAACATAAGGGGAAAGTTTCCAATGGAAACGAGAACATCCAGATACAACAAAGCTGGTTAGAACATTTTTTAATGTCGAATCTTTAGAAAAAAATTACCTTGAAACAATGACAAGCATATTTCCCCCTGATATTTACACAATTCAAAGAAGGTGAACGACGGATTAATGAAACCAGAGCACCTGAGTGGATGGACGCAGAGATTAAGATAAAAGAAGTAGACATATCTAACGATGACAGATCCAAAATGACTAATATAGGAGATTATTGGAACGAAGAACAAACAATGGAAATTACAAACCTATTAAAAGAATTCCAAGATGTCTTTGCACGAGATTATAAAGACTTGAAAGGACTTGTCCAAGAAATGGAATAAATGAAGATCGACATCAAACCAAATGAAAAACCAATCAAGAAGAGACCATACAAGATCGCGCATAAATACAAAGAAATAGTCAAGAAATAAATAGATAGCATGCTTTCCACTGTAATCATATATCACATTGATCAATCAGAGTGGGAAATCCCATGGTCTTCTATCCTAAGAAGCATGACCCGACACTACGACGCATTTGTGTCAACTTCAGGGAACTCAACAAGGTAACACTTACAAATCCATTTCTGACACCATTCCCTGATGAAATTATTAATGAAGTTGCAGGACATGAATGCTATTCGTTCACGGACGGTTTTTTCGAGTATAATCAAGTACCTATTGCAAAATAAGATCAAAAGAATACCACATTTGTATGTGAATTTGGATCATTTTCATATAAATTAATGCCATTTGGATTGAAGAATGCACCAGCTGTGTTTTATAGAATAATTGTCAAAGCATTTCAAGAATATATCTACAAAACCATGGCCGTATATTTTGACGATTGGATGATCTATTCTATGCTAAGAGACCATTGCAAATGGCTAAGACTCATGTTAGAAATATGCTAACAGATCCAACTTTCATTGAATATCAATAAATATATATTCGCCACTCCAATAGGAATCCTACTTGGACATCTCGTATGTAAAGAAGGTATAAAAGTTGACTTCGGAAAAATAAAAGTAATTCTCGAGTGTTGCTAGGGCATACACGGTATTATAGAAAGTTTATCCATCACTACTCTGACATGACATATCCATTAGAAGAGTTGCTGAGAGAAGATCAAGATTATCAGTGGACATATGGATGCGCTACATCGTTCGACATTTTAAAAAGAAAACTAGTCAAAGCTCCCATCCTAAGATTTCCAAACTAGTCGATCAAGTTTCGCGTACATATAGATGCTTCGGGGATATAAATCGACGCAATTATAACTCAACCGAGAGATGATGGATTGGATTACCGCAATTCAGTACCAGATCATGTTGTCAGTTTCCTCTATATAAGCGTGTTTCCAGTCATAACTTGACGACCCAGTTTTGACCATGGTGGTAGTTTGTCTTAGTTCAAATTCATCAACTGTCTACACTTAGTTTGCACAAGACAAGTAGAATCAAAGTGATTTGTTCATCTCATCAAAGTTACTTTCTGATCTCTTCCGGATGAAGAAAGGTTTTGTTTGTGGGGGAGATGTTGGAGGATCCTATATCGGTCGCCCGACTAGGTCCTCCATCTGACCACTTCGTAGAACAGGTCGAACCATTGTGTCAGTCACTACATGTCGATTCGGTTAGTGAATCGATAGCTCGTTAAGTAACTGTTTGTAAACCATATATATAGGCTGGAGAGCCGGACACATAAAGGCACTAAGGCATTGTAATGCATCTTTGTACTTGTTCTGAGTAATAGAAATACTTGTTTTCTCTACCTCCAATATTTATCTCTGTTCTATCTATATAATTTCTTAGTCTATATCATGTATCGCTGGTAAATATGCAATCCACTTAACTACAACAGGGTGTCCAAAATTGGTTCTGAGTACACTTGCTCGATTTCTTTGCAAAAGTGTTCCCAATCTTGTTCAAGGTCCGTATTTATAGCGGGAAAGTTTGTGGTGTATTCAAGTCGGTTAGGTGAATGCATTAATTGTGTCTTTTGCGGGATACAGCTTCTTGGTACATTCCATGATCCTTATTGATTACGCTTTAGATGACTTTCTTCATGTGACCTCTGTTGAGGTCGATCATACCGATGCCTATGATGAGTTGGCTGACTCATTCTTTAGTGTTATGTTGATCGATAGTGAGTTCCTTCTAACCAACGGTCGGTAGTGGGTGTATGCTTATAGTTGAATCACTATCGGTGACTTGTATCATGATCCTTATCCCAATATACCATCATTATAATATGTTTGATACATGCCGATCGTTCATGCTTTAATGCCTTTTTATACAAGTTTTTCTTGGGGTGCAAGTTAGTTTTACAATATCTACCTAGATCTTGATAAAAAATGTAATTAGTCTTGAAAAAAAGAGTATAACTAATTTGAAAACCTGGGATACAACGGTCGACCAAATGGAGAAGCAACGATTTAGTCGGCACCGTACCCCTATTGCGCTTGTATAAATTTTTAATTTGGAATCTTTGATAACTTTGGCAGAAACTTTCTCCTGTAGCATTCCTAGTCGACTTGGTCCAATTTGATGTATTTCTTCAACTATAACAGTCGGTACGGCTATGAATCAAACTAAAATATCATTAGCTAAGTCGTTATGAAGATTATTAGACATTTACCTTGTGTTTACTTGTGCCAGATAGTCGATTGACGATTCTTTATTTAGTCTTCTGAAATCGACACAAATTCTTGACTTTGCTGAGTCGTATTTCTTGATGTGACAGACTAGAGCTTGACCGTGTGATATTCCAACTTGTGTAGTAATCTTCGTGTTTGCAAATTGTTTTATAGAAGGATTTGTCCTAGTATGGTGACAATTTTGATGTATATATCTCGTTCTTGCTGTGTGACTTATACTTATGTCAACTAGTGTAGGTAGGTGACCTTGATTATCGACATTTTTTTATACTTGCTCGATATGTTCAGTCGGAGATTCGTGTTCTTTATGCGGCAGGGTATGGATGCTTGTTGGTTCCATTTTGTTAAAAATAATACTCAGGTGCATTCTAATTTTCTCCTCGATGATTTTTGGGACAAACGATACAGTGAAACAGTGTTGCATCCTTTTTCTAGGAATGAATTTAACAGATCAACAATCATGAGCTTGTGTTTCATATTTTTCGAGTTTCCAATCATGTAATTTTGAATCAGAGTTGTATCCAATAGACAAGGGGGTCCCCAATCATAGTTCTCCATGATTATTACATTCGGTGAAATCTTCATTATTTTCAACTATTTGATACAGATGACGAATGTATTCATCATGCTCATCAGGTTTTGCCCAGGATTTACCTTCAGATGGATTTATAGGTATGATTACATTTTTACCATATCCTTTAAGCGTAATATGTTTTTTCTCTAGTGAAATGGAAGCTTTCATTTTACGTCCCCATGGTCGTCCAACTAATGCTGGAAAATATTTGCCTCCTTCTCTTGGATCAATGATTTCGAAGTCGATATAGATGCTACATTTCACCACCGGCCATTGGGTTCAATCAGTCCTTGGTCGACTAATTTGAGATATATCCCTTATTCTTCAAGTCGTGGTCAACCAATGCTTTCCCATGTCGATCTAGTCATGAAGCTTTCTTGTGATCCAAAGTCAAGGACGACTTGTGAAATTAAAAACTCGTCGACTTCTAGGTCAACAAGAGGATCCATCTCATCTTTGTCTTTATGATTCTGACTGCATAGTGTTTTGGTAATTTTGTCATTTTGGCCATTATTTATGATAAGATGCATTACGTCGATTAAATTTGACACAACTTCTTATTTTGTTAATAAATGAAGTAAGTCATGAAGCATTTTACTTTTATTTTCTTCGTTGCTTTCATCAGATGTTATTTATGAGAATATATTTGAGGCATTTTCAAATATATCTTTTTGCTTAATCGGGTTAGGATAGTATTCCCGTGTATTGTGCAATCAAGTGACATGAGGGTTATATCCCCTAGTCTTTGTGTTGTGTAATTACATGCATATTTTTAGTGCTACACGCTTCATTTTTAGAGACACGCGACAAATGTTAACAATTTTTCTTTTATTAAGAGCTTCTAACATAATTGGGCACTCTTCAAGATTGTGCTCCCTGAATCCACACTTTGTACAAAATTTTAAGTCAGTCCTATCCTTCCATGGACAGTCGAGACTTAAATTTTCTTCACTGAAGCATACATAACAACGTGGTCACATCCGACCTGGTGGTCAGTATGCCCGATTATTGTAGTTTCTACCTCGACCATTGTATCCTCCCCCTCGATTATTTCCATAATTGCAATGTTCGGTTTTGTGATTATCCTGTCCCCGCTGATCGACTATTTGCGTTTGATAGACGGTGTGGTGATTTGCTTTAGCTTTAAGATTCTTTATGCATTTGATAGTCGAGTGTTGTGTCGTCCAAAAAATTCCACACCACTTTAGCTTAACATTATCATCATTGTATGGGTAGTATTTCATTATGTTGGGCTCAAATCTTTTACATATATCACAAAAATATGTCGTTTGCATTGTTTGGACATTTTCTGGCTTCCTTTCTTTAGGAAAGATATTCAGTCATTCTTCTAGCATTCTCATTTCTCTTTGTTGAACGTTACAATTATTCTGATATGTTCTTCCAGCATCATAAGGAAAAGTATCATTAGTATTACCTTCATTAGAGCATTTAATGCACCATAGGTCATTATGTCAGAGAGTCAAATGTTGCATCGACTTCTCCATCTGCTCAATTATGTCTTGCAATTCTCAGTCGATGGTGCGACTAGAATGATTTGAGTTTGATTCAATTCAAAATGCTTTCTTCACGGCGTCATCATAGGCTGTGTAGTCGTGCATCAGCAGTGGAGGTTTGATTCTTTCAGCTAGACCGTCCACAAAGAATTTAATGACTACAACAGGGTCGAATTTGGCGGGCATTTGGCTTAGGAGATATTTGAATCTTCTGTCATATTCTCGAAAAGATTCTCTCACACTTTGCTTGATCTGATTTAGGTGATGGCCTGGAAAATGCTTTGATTCATCGACCTTAAAGTGGTCTAGAAAAGTGTCTTTGGTATGGTTTTTTGTTTTTGTACCTTCCTCCAAACAATTCATGTACCATGTGAGTGCACGATTTCTGAGTCCTCTTGCAAACTATGCAATTTGCTGATTTTAATCATCAATTAGGTTAGCTTTCCATAGGGCCTCACACACAAACCAACTTTTTAGGATCTCCATATCCTTTGAAAATTGGAGTATTGACTGGAATACGCACAACTATATTGCTACTTATATGATTTTTTGAACTGATCGATTGATTATTGAAAGAAATTACTATTAACTGACTACTTATGACTTCTGATGAATGCAATTGCTGCCAAGACAAACGTATCTCCTCTACAGATTCTTCTTTATCCGGTCGGGACTCTGACGAGTTAGTTGGTTCAATCAATAATGTTGCTGGCAGGGGGGTACCTTGATGTGTTTTGAGTAGAATAAATTGAAAGAATTTCTTCCAAACTCAGGAGTGAAGGTAATACAATTACCTCGCTCTGTTCGATGGATCATCAATATATCTGCAATTATGACACATTGGTCTAGTCAATTCAAAATACTAGTGCCGCCCGGTTGTAATCCCATGTCACACTCGACGATCTATCTAATATTTGGTCTAGTTATCATGATCATAGGTACATAACTAACGAGATTTGCGGCATCTGGAATTGTTATGCACATTTTATGTGGGGTCAAAACCATTGCGTTTGACTAATATTTAGATGTCGGTTCCTCACCTCTTTCTTCAACTGGTTCAGTTTCCCTCGACTCAGGTAGGAATTTTGGTCGCTCGACCATCTCTTTTGAATTCTTCAAGCCTCTCTTATGATGTAATGGGATGGAAATATCCCTCAATTGGTCTCGTTGTCTGTATCTTTTTTCTCTCTCTAGTTTTGGATATATGTTGCTTGCTTATGGATGACTGGACATTTATTTGATCGCAGCGGAATCAACTTATTACAAGTCTTCATTCTTCCATCGACTAGCCTTAAAATAATTTATTTAGAACACATATTCAATGACCCCCCCATTTGCGACCCGACTCTTATTGACCAACAGATACTAGGTTAGCAATGGTCTTCATTTGTTCAAAAATTGATCCCATTGTCATTTGGTCACGAACCGTTCCCACTCTTTTTGCTTGTTTTCCCTATTCATTGTTGCATGATCCTCCAAGGGTGGTCGGGGTTCAACAATGTGTCCGACATCGTTCTCGATCAAAAAATTATAGAACATTGATTGGGACCAAGTAGAAAAAACTTTCAAGGAGGTCAGTGTAGAAATTGCATCGGATTTTATCAGTGGACACTCTATCCTTAATGGATTTTCCCTCACAATATTATTCACATATTTTTTTGAACCATTCAAACAAATTTGTTCTTCCACCATTAAGGATCTTTCGCATCAGCAAATTTTCACTCTGGGAATCCAATCTGGTCATGAAAAACTATCAAGAATTTCTTTATTTCGCTAGGAACAAACTCTAAACATTTTTGATGGGCCTCAGTGAAGAACTTATGTCTTGCTTGTGCTAACTTCAGCTTGTTTCATCGTGCATAATTCTGGATATAGCTCACTACTTTCTTGTCCCACCATTCTCGAATTTCTCTCTCCATTAGCATATGTGCATCTTTCTAATTTTTTTAAGGATGTGTACTACCAGAAACAGAACCAATGTTTTAGTCTAGGGGATTGCATTGGTTACCAGTAGTACATTATACTAATATAGAGAAAGATTCACATGCATACGCACATCATAGAACCATATATTATAGTAAATGGGATAGAAGCAACAAGGTTTATATTAATGGGACCAAAGCAGAGTACAATATAAGTGCAGAGATATCTTTTGATGTCGGCTCTACAGCCTATTTATACAAGTCACATACAGTTATTCAGTTACAATTACTGATCAGTTGACTAACCGACCGAAGGCTTCAGGTTGACCGTAGTTGGTGGAGGACCTAGTTGACTCGTCAACTAGGCTCCTCCAACATGTATTTTGCAGTCTAATAATTCCATATTCAATCCCTTAGGGAGGGAAGGTCTCACCCAAATAACAATGGAAGGATGAGAGGAACTACATGGCTCAAGAAGTGTGGTTGTTGTGATTATCTCTATCACAAATTAACTCAAATTTTCCTATCAATCAACCATAATTTTGCAACCACCCATAACCAATACGATAGACATAGCAGTAAAAATCATTACTCTTAACCATTCATCACATAAACTTGATAAAATAATGCACATTACCGAACACCATAATAAATACAATCCACAATATCAATCACCATAGATAAATAAGACGATTAATTTTTTTAAAGGGAAGGCTTATTTCATTACTCCATATAATGATCCGGTACATGGATAGAAAATAAAAGTAATTCCACTAATAAAATAGTCTTCTACCATCATCCTTCTCAAACCTAAGACTTTATATTATATCTATCATATAGGAATAAGAAGGTACATTGATCTGGGTCGTGTCAAGGAAGAACGAGGGGGACAACAGTTCGACTGAATGAGTCGGCTCTGTTATGGTGGAAGCAATTAAGAATAAGCAGAATGTGCAAAGCAGGATTACACTACACAGATAAACACAATATGCAGGAATGCGAACTGATCTTCTATTATTGTAAAACAAGTCTAAGACATGATAAGATTCGTCTATTGATTCCTGTATGTTACAATATTATACATGCTTATATAGATTTCTGAGATGCTTGGGTGCCTACCTGTTACGCTCAGTTACAAAGAATAAGTTATAACGGTTCAACAATTCAACCGTTACAGTCGACTGGAAGACAGAGAGACAGTCTGTCAAAGTTTGACAGTCGCTGGTCGCATGTCGATGCTGCTTGTCGATGTCATGAACGGTGAGGTTGCTGAACATGGCGAAGGTATGAATGTGTCGAAGTCGAGACTCGTCGGAGTTGTGTCAAGTTAGGAACCTGTCGGAGCTAACCTGTCGGACTGGAAACTTATCAAGTTGAAGTCATGTCAAAGTTGAAACTTGTCGAAGTTGCATCAACGTCGATGACTTGCCAACTGCAATGCGGATAATACATGCAGATCTTTCCCAAAAAAATTGTCTTTCCACTCCATTCGGCTTGATTGAATCCCTAGTTTCTTCTTCTTCCTTGGGTAGGTGATGTTCTCATTGTGCCACCTATTCCTTGGTTGCCTTAGAATCCAATTACTTTTCTTACTTGTGTCCAATGATCTAGCTCATACATTGTGCCACTTCCTATGGATTAGTTGTTTTATATTGTGCCATTCTTTCCTTCCCATTGTCATGATCAAAACTCAAAATTTTCAAATTTTGAAATGAGGGGCCCCACAAACCCCAACCACACATGTTGAATCACCCTTGATCCAACTCCCATTGGTATTTATCACCCTATAATCCATTTATTTCTTCTTTTTTCTCAATGCATCGTTTTGAAATGAGGGGACCAATTATAGTCTAAGCTATCACAATGGGAACTTGGTTAAGTTCTTTGTCTTCATCCTCTCTCAACTAGCATAGACTATGAATATTAATAATTGATAATTGAAGAACACCAGAATATTTTTAACATTGTCCAGTACCTTTCTCCAGAGGTACCTTGTCAAGTTATTCATTTCCCTCCTTTACTTTCTTTTTAGAAAAAATAAATACTTCTCCTGAGTTGGTTGTGGCAATGCTCACCCCTTGCTAGTTCTGGGATTCTTCTTGGATGTCCTTGGCTATGAAAACGTATGGTAGGGGATAACCTCTAATCTTTATGCCATGCATGATAGGTCAGATGTAGCTATTTTCCCTGGTGTATTTGAAGTACAACCACTTTATGTAATGGTTGATCAAATTGGTGGGGAACCAAGACTGCTGCTTGGTGGCCTCAACCATTAACTAGTCATAGGTTGTGAATGATTTATCATTAAACTAGAATTGGTCTAGTTCCTTCTTTTCTCTCCATGGCGTAAATGCTACCAAAAAAAGTCCCTTCTAAGTTGGCATGAGATAACAACCCTTTGGTGGTTCCCAATTGAACATGGCAAAATAAATGAGGAAATATATGTGGTTAAACAAGGGAATTTTGTCATAGAACTCATTCATAAAAAGTATGTACATGATTTGATTGCATAAAGAACTTCCAAACTACATTATGTTTTCTTTTGTTTCTTGAAAACACAACACACCAGGATGCATAATGCCAATCAAATAGGGAGCAATTTTATTATGTATATATTATCCCCATACTGGGTGTACAAGTTCTCTTCTTTGGATTTCTTAGATCGCTTGTGCTACAGTAACTCCATGTTGACATCGAGTCCTTGCAATAAAAGGCCAATGCTAAACTACATAAAATTTGGTATAAACATGTGTTAACAACCAAAATTTTCTCACCTGACACGTCATTTGCACCATCACCTTCATATGTCATAATTCCACCTCATTTGACCATGATAAGTTATTCAAAAATCCTAAAAATGAAAGGAAAACCTTAAAAAAGACATTTAAGATTAGGTTACTCTTAATCCTTCGATAAGAGTGACCCACATCGCTCATATTCCCTCGATTTGAGCGACCCAAGTCGCACAAAAATACAAAAAAGGTGTGACCCAACCTATGGCTTGCCTTTTGGTTGTTTATGCTTCGTGTCCAACAAAAATAAATTAAATTTGACACAGGTCTCTATGTGGCTTCAATCAGATGACGAATATAGATCCCAAAAATCAACCCTAGACTCTCAGCATTAGCTATAAAAGAGACATCAAGGTTGCTCATTCCACACAATTGGCATTCCATTTGATCAAAATGTTATTATATTGGATTTTGGGCAAGTATGAAGTTAGCCTCTCTCATCTTTTTTCTCACCTTTTGGAGATCCCCTTTTGTGATGCATGGATGAATAATTGGAATATCGTCAAGAGAACCAATGGACCCTCCCTTGGACAACTATAGGGGCCTCTTCCATTGCTATTGTTTATGTGACTCTATTTCATGTATCATTTCATATTAATACAAAAAAACATTCTTTATTCTTTCATAGGTTTTCTCTACATGTATGTTGTTTGATGAAAAGAATGTGAAAAAATTGTTCGTTTACTTTCATGTCAGATGTATGCTCTCTTATTTATTTTTTAGTTCTTAGTTTAGTTGTTTTTTTTATTTACTTGAAACTTTGTCGAAGCTACACAAGTCTTTGGCAGGAACCCTTTGGCATGGGTGTGTGTGAAAAAACACACTTACAACATGTATGGATGGTCAAGCTAGAGATTTCATTGATGTATCTACTCAACAAAAAAAAATATGCTCTTTTGTACTTGAGATGATGTGCCAAATGTTGGGACTTGCATTAACATATTCAATAAATAAGACACTTAAAGTGGAAATAGCTCATCGGTGACCTCTTGTGATTCCTTGTTGTTGGCAACAACCATGTGAGTGTAGTAAGTCATCTACAAGTATATGAATTGTTCTACATATGTGTAGTCATGCTCCACTATATGTGTCTATTCTAATTTCACAGTGAATTCTCCCTGTTGCAGCACTTGGGGGTCCATTGGCTCTTCAATCACAACTTCTTTTTTATCTAGCACTTGACGAATATTAACCCTTTTCTTGGTGTCTAATATTGATTCCATCATGTATACACTAGTGGGAGTCCCTCAGTGATCCTATAGAGATTTAGTATGCTATCTTGACTCTGGTACATATGTCTTAGTCAGTTCATTGGTATCATTCTCTAGGCTCTACAATGCGCTCCTTATGCATTCATAATACTTCTGAAAGGAAACCCATTCAAAAAAGTCAAACACTAATCATCGTTGGCTTCATTATTCTACATGTTATATTGGATCGAATCCTTGAGTGGAAAAGGCAAGTGAATCTTGTAAAATAGTGAGAAATGTGTGAGGTTCATGTGGACAACATAATTACCTCCATCTGCATTTATTGATAACATGAAATTATTATCATTGAGCTCATTGAAGTTACTCATTCATAATGATGGAGTGGGGTGACATAGGATACTTTTTAATTTGACACCTAGGCTTGGAACCTTATTCCATATGTCCATCACTTTGGTTATAATTCATCGGATTTGGGTCATAAATCCATGCATATTTATATCCAATTAATTGATCATGATGTACATGTGCAGATACTGACAGGGATTCACTATTTTGGTGAGGTTCCTAGTTATTTATGTGACTAAGTTTTCAAATATTGTTATTAATCATGATGTGACTCAATAGAACAACGCTCCTGAGTATTTTATCTCCACTATTTGGAAGGGTCCCAACCAATTCATTTGTATCTTCCCTAGGTGCTTAATATTTTTGTTATCATAAAGGAGAACCATGTCACCTTTCTGGAAATATTTACGCTTGATGTGTTGGTCATGCCAAGCCTTTTACCATGAATTTTCTAAGTCTTGATGATATTGTGCTAGTAATCTATGTTCTTCAATATACACTAGCTCCTTGAGCTGACTCTAAATTGACTCTTCTTCAAACATTGCCGTGGGTTGCATGATAGATAGTCTTGGCACAATGAACTCAGCTAGCACCATTGCTTCCCTTCTGTAGACTAATTTTGAACATCATGTGTGTTGTAAGTTTCTTCATAGTGGTTGGCTACACCCAAAGTCCTGTTGATATCCTTTCATGCCAACAATCCCTACTAACTGTGCATACCTTAGTTAGACTAAGTTCTAGTATTTTATTAAATGCCTATACATTCATGTTATCTCGAGGATGGCATGGGCTGCTAGTATGTTGTTGAATCATGAACTCCTCAGTCAAGGTATTAATAGTGTGACTCATGAAATGACTACCTTGGGTAGTGCTTAAGATTCTAGAGCATCAAAATCAAGATTCAATATTCTAAAAAATGAAATGGGGTTTTCATCTATGTGCTACAATATTTGGTATTCACAACCTTTTCCCATCTAATAATATAATTGATAGTAGTGATGATGTATTATGCATTTGAATGTTGTACCAAAAAGTTTACATTCCCTATGAAATATATCACCCATTTCTCAAAGGCATGCAACACTACTAACATATAAAGGGGTAGTTCATATCTCCTTGAGGTTCTTCTAATCCTTTGACACACATCACAAGACTAGGCACATGCTTTAGCATCCTTAAATATAGTTGGCCACTAAAGACTTGATTGGATTAATTCCTAAGCAGATTCCTTCCCACCAGCATGCCCACCTATAGCAACATTGTAGAATTTCCATAGGACAATAGTTTGATAATGTTTCATTACACATATCCCGATAATCCCATATGTTCCCAGTTTTTAAAGTTGTCATACTATCGATTGATAATTTGTTGTTTGGACTAGCAATAAATTCTTATGGAATGTCAAGTAATATTACGGAGATACATCCGATGATTAGGAAAGTGGTGATGTCACTTAGAAATCTAGTACAACCTATATCCTGAAGAGATATGAGTCTCGAAACTTATCAACCAACGAGACTCCTACTTCATTAATTTTAATTATGGAAAAGTGGTTTGGGTCGACAATTGATTTCATATGCTTTACTATGACTTCAAAGTCAAACTCTTGGAACAACAAAAACCATCTGTAAATCCTCCCTTCTAGTACTATATTGTTCATGAGACAATTTAAAGTTGAATGACCTGAGAAGAACTTAAAATTCCCTCCCAATAGGTAGTGTCTAAACTTCTATAGCAAGTAGACCATGGCTAGTCCTCCCTCTCAGTAGTGGCATAGTTTGACTATGATTTTGATAACTTCCTACTCGTGAAATAAATTGGGTGGTTGAGATTCCCCTCCCCAAGTTACACTACGATGGCCCCTAGTGCAATGCTGGATGCATTAATGTGTACATGAAACTCATTCTTCTAGTTGGGGAATACTAGAATAGGGGCACTTACTAGTTTCTCTTTCAATAGATTTAAGGAATTATGACATTTGATGTCTTGATGGAAATATTTAGTCTTCTTGAGAAATTGTTCCATAGGAGAAATATTGGATGCATATCCTTTTATGAATCTGCAGTAGTATCTGGTGTTAACCAATGTTGATCATAGGGTGTGGATGTTGGTTGGGGATTATAGGTTTTCAATTATTTATATCTTGGTTGGGTCAACCAGCACACCATCCTTACACGTGAAATGTTATAAGAGAGTGAAGAAAGGTGTATAGAAGATGAGTTTATTGAGATTAAGCTATATATGCAGTTGTCACCAAATCTAAAACATTAGTCTCACCATGGCCACATAATATTTTAGTAAATTGTACACCATCGATTAGTAAACCTCTAGGAATTTGTGAATGTACTGTCAAAATTTTACAATTACAATCCTAGATAATAATGTATATTCAATCTTCAAACCAAACAACATTGTATTATACGCATATGAACCACTTTCGATTGTGAAGGTGGTCTTCTTCTTGTTTGCTTTTGTTATGTGCACCTGGTGGTAACCAAAGAACCCATCTATGAACGAGTATGCTTCTTTCTTCACCAATTGCTTGAGTAATGCATCGCTAAATGGGTTGGGAAATGGGTCATTGAACACAATTGGAATTCATCCCTCATAAGTATATGCATACCCAGATTCGACCTACACCTACTTTATTGTCAAATAAGGCTAATTCAATTTGATTATTCTACAAAAATATTAATCCAATTGCCAACATCTTGTCAATTTCTTTGTTTACTCTCTCGTTTTTCCCATGATTCAATTTGTATGGATGTTTCTTTATAAGTTTCATGGATGAATCATCTCTATCTTCATTTCTCTTAGCCCCCCTTTGATACTTTTCATCTCCATGAAATTGTGATGGAAATGGTCCCATACTCACATGGTCATGTCTTAAATTTTGATACCATCGCATAGTCTCAGTGGTCTCCAATGGAGGCCAATAGGGGCTTATCCTCAATACCATTTTTAACCTAATTTATCCTTAGTGGTTCTCTATATATTTGGCCCATTTGTTCTTCAACTTTTTCTTTGATGTACCTTTCCCCCTTAGACTCATGGAAGGTAAGGGGTTTCAACTTCTCTACGTCATACTCTTACTTTGTCCCTTTAGTGACTTTGGCGCAACACTTGAATGCTAGTTAATTTCCCTTCTATTTTAAATCTTGGGTTTTCGCGAGCTTCGTGGTAGATATGTGTCTTACAGATGTATTAAAATTTTTATCTTTGATTTGTGTCAAACAATATATAATTGATGGTTTTTAATACAAAGTAACTTAGGAAAGGCCAAAGGTCTTACCTACATAGGAAAATGCCATGCAAAATCGTCATGTTAAGCCCTTCCACCTGAGTGTCTGCCTCCATGTTTCCTCATGTGAGTACCATGCCTTAGGGACTTGTCTACTCTTCTATCTATCCTTACTATTAATTGGTGAGATTCAATTGACAGAAATACAAGCAATAATCAATCACTCTTTTTAGATTTCTAAGTAATTTTCAAGAAATGAGAAAGGAGGAAGAGATTAGAATACCGCTTGAAGCTAGCCACTTATATAAGATCCCCTTGCTTGAGAATCCATACCCTTTAGTCCTCCATTTGCAGAATCTTGCTAGGTTCTTACCTCTATCTCTATATCTAAGAACTTGAAATCTATCTACAAACTTGAATTCAAATCTAGATTTAACATACAAATTCAAACTTAGATTTGGGGGGGGGGGGGATTGAATTGAATCATATTGAATCAAAGAAGAAATGATACTTACAACCTTACTTGAGGTGAATCCATTATCCTTTGATTTGAGCCATCCTTATCCATCCTTGCCTTTGATCCTTCAAGTGCTTTGTGTTGAAGATGAGCTTTCCAACCTTTAAATCCTTCCAGCATACCTTTACTCTCACTTTATGTATTTTACTATGCCCTAAATGCCTTTCTTTTATAGCATTGGGATTTGTGCACTCAATGACTAAACATGAATGTGGGACTAAATCTTTTGGTGAATTTTGATTATTTTCATCCAAAAACCCACTTTTCCATTGTTTTCAGGCTTTTGACTTGATTTTCCAGAATTTTCAGGACAATTAATACACCTGTGATGTATTCTTTCCACTATGGGAGTTGTAGAAACTGGGTTTTGGCCCTTTAAGTGGTCCTAGACTTGGCATATTTAGGGAAACATTTGTCTTCACATACTTATTCCTTTTTGGAAGTGGTGTTCAGATGAGAGATTAAAGCTCTCAATTGTTCCAAATTTTCGGTTTTCATGTTGCGGGCGAATAGGAAAATGTGCTTTCGTCTTCACTTGTTAAGGGTGTTAATTTGGTTGTTAACATATGCCCCCTAATGTGTGAGGTATGAAGCAGATCTAAGGGATGAAATATATTATTTATTTATATTGATACTCTTCATACTGATACTCTTTATTGATCAAGGAAGGATGGAAAAATATTAGCTCATGGGCGCAGGATTCAGGAAAACACTTGCAAGTCAAGCATAGCAATTTCCAAAATATACAAAATCTTCCTGAGGTGGGTATACCCATGCTCAACAGAAAAAAAAGAGGGACACAAACAACACACAGTGGATCCATGTCAAAAGTAAAATTTTTCAGAAGTGTAAATATGCACTTTGATGAGTGCGAGAACAAGGTCTTCATCGAACTCCTGACATGGTAGTTTAATCTTGCGTAAATCGGGCAGTGCATTGATGAGTGATACAACTGTTTTTCCCAAGGTATTCAATACAAACCCACAATAGTACGAGTTTATATCATGCGACTATATGATTTGATTTCAAGCATAATAAAACACCATCTGATTATCGATCATTGATGTATATCATTAACAGATGTGAGGAGACCCACTGATAATGATGATGGAATCCAAGGTACCGAGTACAAACTAGCAAGTGTGAATAGATGTTCTGAAGTTGAACACTTGTAGAATCAAATAGTGAGGGGTCATTGATGTATAACCATGGTCATTTGCAAGGAAAAATTCCACTAATGACTGCAAGATCCAAGGTACTCCTGGGTTCCTAGATCCATTTCCTAGATGATACTTTGGTGTCGATAAGAATAGATCCATTGAAAGGAGGGAATTAATGCATCCCACATAAACCGATAAGAAACATAGATCAATATTCTGATATAATTTGGTAGAGCTGTGAGGTCCAACACTATATACGTTGAGGAAGGATGACATGATTGGTCAAGAATATTTGAGGAATGGCCGACACTGTTTGAACTTCCCTTGAACACATAACATGATGCATAATGGACACTTGGAAACATAAGACTTGAGTAGCTGACCTTAATGAAATCCGTGAAATCCAGATGCATTAATGAAATCTCCATAGGTGATGAGAAGGATAACCCATCGGTGGAGATCTGTTCAAAATACTGGTATAGTTTCCTAAGGCAAATATAGATGGTCTACTAACAACAGATAGAAAATTATGTGTCGTGTTCAAGGTAGACAAGGACTGACTGTTTCCATTTCTTCAAGGATATAATATGAAATGATTCAATTCTTCAAGGATTGATTGTTTCCATTTTTATAAGAAGAGAGAAGATATATCTCTTCTCTTGAGTTTTATAATTGCACAATTGTCGTTCACTCATGTGAATCCTGATAGGGAAGGTCAAGTTTCCTTTTCCTCCATGATATTGATAACCTCAAAATATGTTATGGTCTCAACTTCACCTAGGTTTACGCAGACTTATTCTAGGTGTTTGTTGGTGTAGATCCTATAGTGAATCACCAATTGCAATTATATTGTTGAAACTACTAGATGTGGCATTCCCATCATCTCCCAATATTTCTTGGGTATGATGTTTGCATAAAATCCTAGATCCAACATGACATCTTGTACTTTGTAACCATGGATATGTGCATCCATATTTAACTCTCAACCAGTCCTTGTATTATTTTTATATTCGATGTACTAGAATATTCTTTTAGATAGGGGTGCATAGATGGGTTCTTCATATCCCCTAACATTTAGCCTATCTAGTGCAAGTCACCTCCCCATCATCATAGATTCTTATAAACAAGGGGAAGAATTATTGAATAAACTCTAGTGGGGGAACCTCTTCCTTTATTCCGTCTGTGTTGTCTTTGTTTCTCTCCCATACCTACTGCTCAGGGGGGTTACATGCAATCAAAATACTACTAGGTGTAGCTATTATGGTAGATGTTTCCTCCTTTGGTGCTTCTACATGTTCTATGTAATATGCACTCTAATTGGTGACATCAAAGCCAATGTTTGTAGGGGTTTCTTTCCTTATTGGTGGTAGATCTAGTTGCACATCATCATTCATGTTTAAATCCCACCATGCATTACCACATTAATCCTTGGGTCCCTTGGCTTTACTTGGTAACAAGTATCGAAACTCATAAGTTGTTTATTTATATCTTGTGCTTTGGTCTCCCATTTGACTACTAGGTATGGATAATATCCTTTTGTGTGTTCAGTGGCTCTAGAATGGCCACACCGAAACCTCATAGGTCAAGGATAATATCATGATATATGTATGATCTCATCACAATTATAGAATTGACGTGGCCTGAGTGACTACCATTCCTTTCTCCTCAATATTTTCCTCTATATCCTCCTTTGTATTCACCTTGTCCACATTTGTTAGTTGTGCTTGGGGTCACCTCCTAAAATCGGAAGGAAATCCTTTCAAAATGCTCAACCAAATCCTGGAAGACATGAAAGTTCTCAAAAGTATGTGTGTTTTCTTGGAAAATTCACATACCATAAGGGTAGCCACATAAGTGTATTTTTGAAATAGGGGAAAGTGTGGGTGGATGTTTACATGTTCTATAGATTCCATTTTTTTTTCCCACCACATTACCTAGTAAATGTGCAGGTGGAATGATTATCAGGTTAGGACCTTCTATCCCAACCCATAATGATAGACAATCATAATTCGGATAAACATCACTCATTTTTGCACACAATGCACCACACTTGTGTCTCGACAAGCTATACAAGCTTTGTGTTCCTAAAGGTGAAATATTGTAGCTTATTACATATGCTCACACCTCCAAATTATTAGGGAATTTTGGTGTTGGGAAGACAGTTTCCAACTTACAAAGATATTTGTATTGGCGTAAAATTCAAAAAGATACATCTCGATTTATTAGAGGATGCATACTTTCCTATACTAGTAAGCCCAATAAAAAAAAGTGAGGTTTATACCATCCCTTACCTGTTCCTACTAGACCATGGGAGAGAATCTCCATGGATTTCATGGGTGGTTTACCAAGAACAAGGAATAGGCATGACTATCTATTTGTTGTATTTGACAGGTTTAGTAAGATGTGCATTGTCATGCCTTACAAAAATACCATCAAGGGACAATATGAAACAAACATGTTTTTTGAAAAGGTCTGGGTGCACTTTGTGACACCAATGAAAATCATCTCAAATAGAGAGACTAGATTTCTCAGTGCCTTTTGGACCACACTTTAGGAGAAGATGGACAATAAGCTAAAGAGATCTATAACTTTGCATCCATAGATATATGGGTAGAAAAAATTAGTGAATAAAACATTGGTTTATCTTTTGAATGGTTACAATCATAATCATCCCAAGACCCATGAAAAAAATTGATTTATATTCAACACTCTTATAACATAGCAATCCACACTTCTACCAAAAGGTCACCTTTTGAAAATTGCTTTGGGTATTTTCCACCTTCACCCTTAGATGTTGTATATGGACCAACAAGGAGGAGTGAGGTAATACACCACATGAGAATCATTGAAGGCTAAAAAAAATGTTCATAAGATGGGGCAAATCCATTTTCAAGTACAAGAGACTTTGGAGAAGTCATAGGAAAAGTACAAGCCCGAGCATGATCAACACAGAATTGAGAAAATATTCAAGGTGGGACACAGATTTTGGTTTCATATGAACAAAGAAAGGCTACAAGGTGTCGGTAGGAATATTGAGGATTTATGGTATGGCCCTTTTTAAGTTTTGTAGAGTCATAATTCCTACAGACTTAGTCTACCCCCATATATGCACATTTAGTCGATAGTGAATGTGGGGAATCTAAAACTCTATGAACCGTCCATGTTGCATCATGAATTTTACGATAAATTCCTACATACAATAAAGGACATATCACCATAATCTTAGTTAGAGTTATTAGAATATACAAATTTGCATGATAATTCTAGAACAACTAGATGGGGTCAATATGAACTCTTGCAGGTTGGGTTGACTAGGAAAGGCCAATGGTAATATAGGGAGAATGTACAAGAAAATTTTCCTCACCTCACTCAATAAAATCAATTTGGGACCAAAATCCTTCCTAAATGGGGAGGTATGATATGAAATGGATCATTATATTATTTGTCATCTATTTTGGTACTTTTCAGGTGGGAAAACTGGTGTATTGGCTTATAGGGCCCATTTTGTGGGTAGGTCACACTTTGGTGATTTGGTGTCCAAAACCTTTAGAGCCCATTTGAAGCCTTGAACAACTCTTTTAGGGATCAAAATAAGTTCTAAAAGGTTCTGGACCCCAAATCACCAAAGTGGTACCTACCCACAAAATAGGCCCTACAAGCAAATACTTCCAAGTCTTCCACCTAGAAAGCACCAAAATAGATGACAAATACTATAATTATCCATTTCAGATCATACTCATTTAGGGAGGAGTTTTGTCCCAAAAAGTTTTTTCAGAGTGAGGTGAGGAAGTTTCTCCTATACCTTATCCTTAGAGTATCATTTAGCCTTTCTTGGAACTTGTCCTTCAACCCAACTTGTCGAAGTTCATATTGAGGGTGTTTACAAATCAACTAACCTATTGATATCTCAAATAATTTGTAGTGTTGTTTGTTTTCTTTTCATTATGTTCAATATCATAAAGGAGTCTTTAGTCCTTGAATCTATCTTCTCTTGCTCCACAACCAATAATCAATTCATGAAATAGCTACCACAAAGGTTTGTTATGCTTATTTTTCTAGGTTTCTTGAATTTGCTTATTAAGGGAAGGAAATAAGTTGGTTTTAAACATTCACACGTGTTTCCTTTCTCATTTTGTCTACACTAACAATTCCAATCTGTTGGTTGAGATTAATTGGTACACACTAGCATGAAATAACCCATAACATAGCTAATGAATTATTATCAAGATTGGTAACCACTTATTGAAGATGACTTGGGGAGATTTGTTTCAAACCTACATATGTCCAAATCGAGTCCCATTGACTCCCTACATTTATCTATGATGATAATAGATATACTATGAATGAAAATATTTTGAACATGAGAAGCCAAAATAAATTCAATAAGTGCCATGGCGGGGTTACCATTGGGTTTGTGCTTGGTGATAAGACTTATCTTTGAGTGCAGATTTTGGAGTTAAAACACCTAGGATTCAATATTGTCTTCAAAGTGACACAAAATAAATTATATAAGTTCATGTAAATAATATTGTGGACTGACTAAAATGGGAAGCACAAATCTTAAGTTAATTTTTTTTTAAAATTATATCAGGTTGTTAATTTTTACCTGACACAAGGAAAGTAGAACTTCACCCAACTTTATAAATTCATATTATAATTAGTTCAAATCTCTTATGTTATTTGTGTACAATATTGGATCCAATAGTGTTTGTAAAGGAACTTGGAAGCTACACAGTCCATGACTTATGGTGTTGTATTAAAATCTAATTGTATAAATTGGTGACATACTAGGTCAAGTTACAAACCCATGAGAAATCACAAATATCAAGTTTTAATATTTCTGCAAGGGAGCTTGATATGTAAATTGTTGTGGATATTTCACTAGAACAGTTTACCATGACATATATTCTAATATTCTACAATCTCTAATTATATAGTGTTTTTCTTTAGATTGCGGCCTTAATGTTGCTCAATGTTGAAATAAATTGAAATGAACTGAAACTAAAGTGAAAGAAGCAAGAAAATAATAGACCATCTACACAATAAACACAATATATATTGTGGGAAAACCCAATATGGGAAAAACCCATCTTGAAGGTGAGGCATATTTTCTACTCTTTTCTTCTTAGTTTTAAAATGGAATACAAAGAAAGGGTCACTCACAATGGAGTTTCCATGGACAATATGGCCAATATGGTTTCTACATGACTTATAATTCCTCTATTCTACCTCAATATCCCACTCTTATATGCTTTTCTCAACTATGGAACAATACGTAGTACAATAAAAATGGAATCCTTTCTTTTCCTAGTGGCTTAGTAATTAACATATCTTGATAGATTTCTATGGTTACGGTTAGGGTTTTTACATGCCTAACCGCCAATTAATGTTATTTCTTTTGAACCTCTAAAATGTTATTCAAACTACACACATGAATAGATCCACATGTGTGAGTAACGTGAGTTGATGCGGCATCCACTTTATATCATGGTATTCAACATGCAGGAGGCATAAATTTTACATACGAAGTCCGATTGAAGTGATGATTTTTCATTGTTGGAAAGGTCTCAATGTGTAGAAAAATTTGTGTGGAACAATATGTAGTGCAATAAAAATGGAACCCCTTCTTTTCCTAGTGGCCTAGTAATTAACATAGCCTGATAGATGTCTAGGGTTAGGGTTAGGGTTTTTACATGCCTAACCTCTGATTAATGTTAGGTATTTTGAAACTCTAGAATGCTATTCAAACTACACACATTAATAGATCCAAATGTGTGAGTAATGTGATTTGATGCAGCATCCACTTTATATCATGGTATTAAACATGACAGGTCAACTTGTAGGAGGCATAGATTTTACATACGAAGTCTGATTGAAGTGAATTTTGCACCGTTGGAAAGGTCTCGACGTCTAGAAAAATATTTAGAGGATATGAAATTTATTCATAAAATTTTCAACCCAAAAAATATTTTTAATACCTCAAATATGATCTAGAATTTTTTATATCTCAAATCACGAAAGTGGGACATTCCCATAAAATGTGCCCTAAAAATCAATACACCCAATTTTTCTATCCAGAAAGTACCAAAATAGATGGAAAATAATATAATGATCTATTTTGGATCACACTTCCCCATTTAGGGAGACTTTTGTTCCCCAAAATATTTTAGTGTATGAGGTGAGGAAATTGTTTGTCTACCTTCTACCTGGAGTACTATTCAACCTTGCATGGACGTTTTCTCTTCAACACAAATTTCCAAGTTTCATATTGCTCCCATATAGTTGTTCTGGACTTATTCTGTAAAATTGTATCTTATTCTTACCCTACCTGAGATTCTAGTACTAATTCATGTATTGTAGGTAGGACTTACTCATTAGTTTCCTGCTCCAACATAGAGATTCATATTATTCACATTTACTATTGAGTAAATGCACATTTATGGGGGTAGATTGAGTTTGTAGTAATTATCACCCACCTTCTCCAACACTTTAAAAGGACCACAATGTAGATGCTTGATCTTCTTTCTAGGAATCTATAACATTTCCATGTTCATATCCAACCAAAATTTGTCTCTGACCTTGAATATTTTCTCAATTATGTACTATTGATCATGCAGGGCCTTATACATTTCATGTGAATTCTTTCATGTCTCTTGCACTTGCAAATGGATTTGTCTAATCTTATCAATATTTTTTTCAGCCTTCAATGGTTCTCCTATAGTGTCTTCCCTAACTCCTCCTTGTTGTCCATATAAAACATCTAAGGGTGAAGGTTCAAAATACCCAAATCAAGTTCAAAAGATGACTTATTGGTAGAAGTATGGATTTATCTATTATAAGAGTGTTGAATATAAATCAATTTTCATCATTATTAGGTCCTTGGATCCTTTTGATTGTAACAGCTCAAAATATGAACCAGTGTCATGTCCACTACTTTTGTCTTCCCATTCGTATATATCTGGAAATATGTAGACCTATTCAACTTAGTGTCCATATTCTCCCGAAGTATACTCCAAAAGTAACTGGGAAATCTTGTATATCTATCTAAAATAATGCTCCTTGTGTTATCAATCAAATTGGTACTTCTCCGTATGTGACGAAACTAAAATGTCGCCCACACAAAAGGAGAATATGGATTGAAGAACCCTGACTAGGTTTTTAGGACACAAAATCCGACGGCATATATGTCCGATTTTCTACATCTTGATGTCGACCATCCGACAACCTTCATATTTTTTAAACGTCGGTCAAAATTCGGCTGATATCCGACGGTAGGCTGCCCCGTTGGATATCCGACATCAAATTCCGACGGATATGACGTCGGTTTATCCGACGACTAGCACTTGCGCTGAAGTCGATTATCCGATGACTCACACTTATTATGAAGTCGGTTTTCCGACGACTAGCACTTAATATGAAGTCGGTTATCCGACGACGGTTCCATGTAAAAATGGCCGATATCCAACGTTCTTAGCCGTCGGTGGTATGTCAAGAATGTCGGATATCTTAGAAGTGGAAGTCGGATATCCGACGACAGTCCCATGTAAAAATGGACGATATCCGACATTCATAGTCGTCGGTGGTATGGAAAGAACGTTAGATATCTTAGAATTGGAAGTCGGATATCCGACGACAGTTCCATGTAAAAATGGGCAATATCCGACGTTCTTAGCCGTCGGTGGTATGGAAAGAACGTCGGATATCTTAGAAGTGGAAGTTGGATATCTGACAACATTATGGTAATTTAAAAAAAAATACACTATTATGTTGTGATCAAATTTGAAGGGTGGGTCTTAATTTTTATTGGAAGGGCATTTGTTCTTGGAGCCCTTCAAAGATGAAGGGAAATTTAAATAATTGTACTTCAATTGACAAGTATAAATTAACTAAACCCTTCCCCCAACAAAATGCAAGAAACAAATATTGCTCATCCAAATTTTTACAATCTTAAACAATTGAGCACTCCTTAATATCTACATGATAAAATGATATCTTTTCAATAAAAAACGAATTTGATCACATTAATTTGATATATATGTAACATTAATTTTACAATTCATTAAAATATCAACCATTTTGTTGTATTTTTCAGGGTTAGACCACACTTCATTATACAGAAAAAATACTTAGACTATGTAATAACCATATTGGGGCATCTGCGTGATCTTCTACGTAGTGCAATACGTTGTAACTAGATATAGTATTAAAATAAAACTAGAATCATGAGAAAATTACTTACTGTTAACTATGTACAAAAATAAGTCACTAAGCAAAACGAGGCTAAAATAAACCTATGACCAAAATATACATATAAAACCAACCAAAACCTTAATTCAAACCGGTGAGAGGGAAACCATCCAAGCTTGAGAGGTGTAAGAATGATGGACATTAGGCGCCTAAGAAAAAATAATACTTAGCTAAAAAAAACATTAAAAAAAATCGTCCATACCAAGCAAGTTCTCTACGCTAGCATCATAGAGGCATGGGCATCAAATTTTGTTGTTCAACAGTTGTAGCGACAATATATAGGTATGGGATGGAGGGGAAATGGAATCAAGCCTAAGTCAACTAGAGCCTTGCGAATCGTTGCATGTTTGAGTCACGACAATCTACCTTTTATATTGAACCATAACAACAAATTAAGTTTGTTAATGACTCAATTTGCGAAAATTCTAGATACATGAGTAATTAAGAGCTTGAGGCTCTATAATTTGATGTGTTTTTTTTACCAATACACGATCTACTAGTAGACTAGTGAGATTTGGCTCTAGCTCACTGGTCTACTAGTTATGGCTATGGTTCTAGCTCTAATTCTAGCTCCACTTACTCCCACAGTGCAGAAGTATTCTCACTAACCCTAGACTCTAAGCAATATTCATATTCAAAATATTCAATTAGAATTCATTGCCATCTTTGGTGTGCAAGTATCTCTTCATTATTAGACTTGGATACAATCCATCTTGGAAGTAAATGATAACCAAGTCAAATTCAGGTCTTTTCTTGTTCTGTAAGATCCCAACAAGCATATTCCCTCATGCAACAAGTCCATGTAACATCCCGATATTTTCATAAAATTTAAATTTTTTTAAATCGCCATAAAAAGAGCTAATATTGTAAAATGCGGAAATAATAATAATCAATATTCAGTAATTAATAAAAGTGTCGCTTGGTAGGAACAATTTAATGCTTGTGTCTTTTGTCTTTTAATGACGTCATGAAAATCAATTAATGATTATGTACTTTATTCGTATGTTGGAATGATTGAAAATTTATGATGCATTGGAAAACATAATTCTTTTGACAAGTGTTGATAGTTTAACTTTTCTGGATGATGATGAAATGGGTCCCCCGAGGTGCCCCGAGGCTTACTTAGCTATTCCGCTAAAGCACTGCACTCGTCCTTCATGCGCAGATTCGCAGGTAAGAGATAGCGATAAAATTCAGAGTGCTTAATAACCGCGATATAAATCGAAACTGCTTATGAGTTTCGATGCTACAGGTGTGGTCTCCTTCCAATTCTGTAAGATGAACCTGACTATCTCAAGACTGCAGATAACGTCTATTTCAGGGTGTGTTTGTTACGAATGTTTCTATTAAGTGTTGATGAATTTACGTATGATCGTTCCATAAATGTCTTGCGGCTGTTAAGTAATCTCTTTAAAAATATTGACGGTGACAGGTTCAGAACGAGGCTCATGGTCTTTAAGTCATGCTATGGAAAGAGTGATAAGTTGGTTTTAAATCTCCATTGTCTGGGTAGTTAAAATGGTGGTGCGTTAAATATTGATACCCTACCATGCAATGTATGCGATGGGTCCTAGGGTGGCACCATACCCTAAGGGTGTGTTTCAATAACTTGTAAAGTGAACAAAGCTTTAGGAGATTTATGATGATCCAAAGATGAAATTTATAGTTGACTTAAAGTGATGGGTGGAGTCAAACCATGCCCTATGGTTGCTCGCGACCTTAGTGGATATTCATAAGCTATGAATATGTTTCGCAATTGATTATATGGGATCGTATGAGACCTTGGTTATATGCTATCGGTGATCGTTATACGTTGATAATATTTATATGTTGAAGCTTTTACTGTTGATTCGTATGGGTTGGTAGGTGGAATGATGGCCCTGCAAAATCCTGCATACGAAACGAGGGTGTAATAAATGATTTGGTTTGCAATTATTGTGCCTGGACACCGTGTTAAGGATATTGCTACGTGTAAGTTGTGATAGCTGACTCGTCGTGTGAAAGGGTTTGGAATGTTGAGTTGTAACGGCCTCCTACCCTGCTATCAACCGATATGGAAACTCCGTGGTTTGGGGAGGTAGATGAGCAATTTAATGCTACTCCTACCACCTTCCAACATGGCTTGATGAGGATGAATCTCTGCCGTTGATCGTTGTGTATTGGGATGAGCTGAATCCCTAGCGTAACTTATGGGTTTTGTAATGTTTCTTGTCATTGTTCGGTGGTAGGGTTTGGGAGGTGAGGCCAACCGACCGAGAGGCACTTAGGGTTTGCTAGTTTTTCTAGCCTTCCCCGGGCTCGATCCTAAGACCAGTAGCAACCTTGGTCTGTGAGTGAAAGTTATCCGTGGAAGCCAAGTCTGGAACGATGGTGTGGTAATCTACAGGTGGGATGAGTGCATTTGTGTCGGCGTTGCCGTAGCTTGCAAGTCTGGGTTTTTCAATTGAGTTGGAAGTTCTTGGGAGGTATCCCTCATCGTGGTCTTCGAGCTAGGTGCATTTCCTTCGTAGTGGATGGATGCTGACTACGTCGAAAACTCTGTCACAACTCAGGTAATGTAACATTGCAAGGTTTTCGTACTATTCGTTGTTGCATGCATTTCTACCTCATGAACCGATGCTTAAATTAATGTATGGTTGTTGGAAGGTAACCCTCGGCGAAAGATAGGGTGCCGAAATAGTTGAAGGGGAAAGAAATTAAGCGAACCCACCGGTAAGCTTCGGTGGTAACCCTCCTTAATGGTTCTCCTGGAATCCGAATTTGATGAGCAAGTGCTGGTAGCATGCCTTCGTGGCAGTGGCTTTTGTCTCGCATGCAACATTTGGGAAACCTTCAGTTTTGAGTTTTGTTGATAAAGTAGGTGATGTGAATGTTTAATTCATGTGGCCGGCCATTCCTGGCATCGTCGGTTTTAGCAGGGTCGAACCCTTGCATTTGCAAATAGTTTGCATCTTTACGTTTTATGTCTTAGCGTTTCGATACTTCTGGGTTGATAAAAAGAGATGCACTGACTGTAATTTTGCTTTGGCATTTGTTGTGTGTATGATGGCATGGGGTTTCGAATGGAACCTCCGGCAACAGAATGTGGCAACCGTAGGGTGTAACCACTGTTAAAATAAATGGAAGCGATTACTGTTTAGGGTTTAATGTTTCGTTTGGTGAATTGTATCTAAATCTAAGAATCCTGTTTAAGATATTTTAGGTTTCATGTCTGCGTATGGTGTTTTCGATCTTCTCCTTCTTGAACTCAGATTCAAGGGTAAAAAGGCATGTTTGTTTAAATAAAAAGTGGCTATAAGCCGAGAGTAGGAAGGAAATGGTTTTGTTTGAAAGCATAAGTGATAATGTTAAACCCTAGCTGTCGATGTGAATGAAATCTACATGTCTATATTGATGTTTTTAAAAGAACAAGAATAACAACTCTTGATTCTGCCGTTTAAAATGTCTATGGTAATGAAACCTTCGATTGGCCACTGTTTAAATGTTTATAAATAATAATGTGATGAGAACATGTTGCCCCCAGTTTGGGTGTAGAGATACTGTAATTCAACCTGTCAATTTAATAAAGCTATGTTTGTCCTAGCTGTTAATAACTTGGTATTTTGCGATGTAAGTGCTATCACATGCAATTGATAATTCAGGAAAAAAAGGAACAAAGAAAATAATAGTGCAATCGTCAGATAATTTGATTGCTTATGAATATACAGTTTTTCTATTCTAACTATATATTCCTGTATTCGTCCATTTTGGACCTCTGATGAAAAAAATAACATAGTAGCTTTCTTTCTTTCTGTACAATATAATACAGTGAAGACAATATTTATGTAAGATCAAACAGATTCTAAAAACAATAAGAAGATAGAAGAAAGAAAGGAATATGGTTAAACATAATGCATGGTATTGTTTTTCTTTGAAGTAATTAGTAAGGATCAGTGCCCTAGTTGTTAACATAATGTTCACCTTCAGAAATCAGAAAAGAACCTACTGCTATAATTGATTTCTGTTAAGTTGTTTCAACATACAGAATTGAACAGTAAAACAATACATGCATGGATCTAATCTACAGCTGCTAAAATATAAGATGCATGATAACATAGTCTGTGCATGGGTGGTCTTTTGGTTTAGATATTTAGATGCATGCTAGGTTTCATTTTTAGCTGGGTAGATTTAATGCTACCTCTCTGTACTGGAGTACGATGTAGCTCCACGCATGGGGAAAAATGCAGAGGAGTCATTTTATCAGTTCAGCAAATCTAAATTAATTAGGATCTTCCATTTTCTACTATTGATTAATAAATAACAATACTAAGCCATTTTCTGAGAGCATTCATATGATTTGAAAAGAAAACACTGCAGAATAGAACCTGAGTGTAATGGGAGGAACAAAGCACTCAAGAAACCTGTTCCACCCAACCTGCTCCCAAACAACCAAGATGTCTACCTTAGGACCCCCGAGCCCATCCACTGATCCACCAGGAGGAAGAAGGTTCTACAACTTAGGACTTTTGCTTGTAGCAGCAAGAAAATTTATATATCCAGCCTTACAGGCTTAGTAATCAATGGGATCAGCACCAGCACCTTTGGTCTGTCCTTCTCATAACATTTTCAAACTTATACTTGCACTCTCCACAGCCTCCCCTATTCGAATCTCTCAGCCATCGCTTGATGAGCATGAGGAATGTTTCTGCAGAAAACATTGTAAGAGCTGCATGCTCAATTCGAATTGCCTTTTATAGGCTTCCTAGGTCTTTGTAATTAACTGGTCATTAGTGAGCTGCCCGCTCACCTCTCTCCACCTGGAGAGGGAAATGCCACAAAATTAGGGGGAGTTGTCCCATACCAATGGCTAATGGTAGAGTGCAAATGCTGCCATCTGTCCCAATCCTTCCAGCAGCTTCCATTCCTCCTAGTGGGCCAATGGATACTCTTGTAACAGCTTTCTTGAGTGTTTGTCTCCCATTTTCATTTATTAAATAATAATAATGAGTCATTACATTCATTTTTGACCTACTTGGTCATAATTACAAACTTGTAATTATAATTTAACACAAAGTATTTTTTTTGCAAAAAGGATAATAGTAGAAAATAATTATTCTAAAAAATTGGGTAGATGACAGTCCACTAAATGAAGTGTGGTATGCCCTCTTATGCTAGGATCAATTTCTTATGACATGGAAACAATTCTCCAATGCTTTCATCTCACTCAATCTCTATAACAATGTCAATTTGAATGTTAACCTATGTGTGCAAACACAACCTTCATGAACTATCCAACATCTATTTTCTCCAACGACTGTTATGGAGTTCCAATGAACCCCCATTATAATTAACGTTTGTTTACCAATCCCTAATACATATAAACTAAGGAAATATTCACTTGGAAGATAAATGACAACAATTAAATAGGATTTTCCCTTGATGTCCTCCATGGACTTATGTCCACCTCGTTGACAGCGTTGACCTCCAGTTTTCTTATAACTCTCTAGACAATTTCTAATACTTGGGTTAGGGATACAAACAACCTCTAATCCTCTTTAATCTTCACTCTCCACATTATTCTCCCCAGAAAAAGAGATGAGATATATTCTCTATTGCAGGAAGATTGGACATAATGGAGAGGATGCAAATGATCTAGAGGATTTGAGACATATCTCATCCAAATATTCACAAGGAGATTCCAAGGAAATTAAAGAGAAGGTTAAGGATATTGGTTCCAGTGCATCATTTACTCAGCCTTTGAAGTTGTGGAAAATCGAAATTGGTTATGAGGAGCAACCAAACATCACAACAAGCTCCAAGAAATTGTCAAAATTTAGATGACACACGAGTGGGTTGTAGAAACCCAACATCGTAGCCATTCATTGAGCTCCTCTCTATTTCGATAATAATTTAATATTCTCTATTGAACAGGGCCAACCACGTGAAGGTGGAATCTCTTATGGCCCCTCCCCCCCTTCATATCACTCTCAATTCCCCATACCCAATGCATGTACTTGAAAAAAAATTTACGTGCAAATTCATGCATATTTCATCATGAACTTTCATCTGCCATTCATTCAATAAAGGATAACATTCATTAAACCATTGTTTCATTCAATCATCAAATTCATTCAATAAAAGATAACATTCAATAAACCATTCCTTAATTCAGTCAACAAATTCATTCAATAAAAGCTAACATTCAATAAAGGTAACAATTTACTACACTGAATCATTAAACCATTCATTCATTCATTAGGCCAAAAATCATGGATGATATATTATTATAAAAAATAATTAGACGACGTTTTTCCAGTCACTTCTTTTTAGTTTTTGTTCTCTTTAGTACATAATCTCTAATAAGACCATCTTGATCTGCACTTTCTCCTCCAGTTCTTGGTTCTTCATTAGGCGCTTGGCGTGATGTCTGCATCCTAGAGTGCTGATCCAGACGTGGATTTTGTGGCAAGGGGTTCGGATTTGCTGCAACAATGTGAAAATGTTACGTCGTTATTTTTTTCTATTGTAATGACAAGTATTTCATTTTAAAAAACATTACAAAGGTGTTTTTTTAGCTGCTGTGGCCACATCATGTTGTTCATGTTCTTGTCCAGGCTCAACCTGTACAGTTTCACCCTCTACATGCTTTGCAGTTGAAATATGGTGAACTACAATTAATGTTCACCATCTGCAATGCTATACATAAAATTGTAGCATATGAATAAATTCATTACCAGGATTTGAAGCATGATCTTCGATTTGTTGTTGTCCCTCCTCGACATTAAGGGGATCATTACTTTCCTACTCAAAACAGAGTCAATATTTTATGTCAAATATTTATAACGAATAGATTGCACAAGTAATAAATCTTCATTAAACTATATAGATTCTATATACCTGTGCACCAGATGGATTAGTACCAGAATACTGTATTTTCCTAGGCAATATTTTTCGGCGTTCAACAACAGCTCCAAAGCCGTGCTGGAAGCCAAGCTTCATGTATTCCTCAGTGGCCATTTCTTTGAATCGGTCGGCTTGCATATTTGCATAACGTCGTTAATTAACATTTTGAGGTGCAATAAAACGAAAAATAATTTGCAATTTATTATTTGTATGCATTATTGGTTTTTCAAAACTTACAATTTGTGTCGCCAAATTCGAATAACCACCAGGCCCAAGCTTGTGCTGACCTATTTTTTCGAGTCTTTCCTTTGTGGCCTTTGATGTGTCTGACAGCCTATGCAAGTGTTGAAATATGTTAGATGTTCCAAATTCGATATAGAAATCAATAACAATATGGTTTAGAATTACATTGCAGAAAGTATTGCATACCTCCTTGTGCCTGGTGGTATCTTTCCTTCTTTTCTATGAGCCCTCTCCTTTCCATCTTCCATTAGAGATTTCTACTCCATTGTTTTAATCATTGGAGGGCGCTCATACCTATGTTTTTTTTCCAGGTGGATCCTATATTGGTCTCAGACAATCTTCATATGTTGTCCAACCTTTTTTAGGACCTTGGCTTGATTGAAGGACTTGTCGCCGAATAGGCCAACCAACCGATTAGTGAGCTCATATTTTAAATATTACGGTTGTCTATCCCACCTTGTTCGGATGGTGGGACCGAATATCTCCAAGGACAAGTCATTCATTTTTTTATAGAAAACATCATTTCCTGCAAAACGATCATGCCATGATCATAATTAGTTGAAAAAAAATGTTTTATCGGTATATTACAATGAAATTATAAACACTAACTTAATCAATGTATATTAATTACTTGGGATCTTCTCTATATTTATTGGGACGATATCTTCGTCCACCAAAATTTTTTCCTCGATTGTTCCCGTGCTAGTGACACGGGAAGACCCTGGAAATGCAGCTGCAGTGATATCAATATTACTAGGAGGCTCGGTGTCGACCCCTTCTTCTGGACGATCTGGTGTGTGTTGGTCACTAGCGGCCAGTGCGCTCACAGCTGGGGTCTGTGGTGTTTTGGAATGTGTTTCCGACTATTCAGTCGATAACAATGGAGAATGAGTCGATGCATGTGGATTCGTTTGCTCATGATGCGATGTCTCTCCATGAGCCTCATTGGGGCCAACACCGCCTTGACCACTATTGTGTGGTCTCAGATAATTCTGTAAATACAAACCACATTTTATACGTTTAGTACTATCATATAAAAGTGAAAATTATAAAGTTATAAATCAATTATTTTATGATTCAAGATTCCTCAACTTACTTGCAAGGATTCAGATCTCTGTTCCTACAATTCAATCCTGGCTATAATCTGGTCTGTCCGCGGAACCTTGAATAGCAGAGAAATGATTTTAGCACTAAATCTACTCAAGATTTTTTCTATCACCTTAAACGGGTCTGTAGCTTTACCAATTATTTCGAGATTGTTAAACATCTCAGCCACTTCAGGATCTATTGAATATTGTTGCGATGTTGTTTCATACAACGATTCACTGGTCTGCAACAAAAATATATAAAAGACTACTGAGTTCTATCATGATAGATTCCTAAAATTATATTAACGAAACATATCTATCATGATAGATTCCTAAAATTACAATTAGGTTTACTTGATGCCTGGACAATGGTGTCGTCTGATCCACAGCTGTGGACTTTCCCCGATCATCGGGCCCATGCAAAAAAGAAGTAGAAAACATTATCATAACGAAGCCAGTATACACACGAAAAATACATAACAAAATAAACATTATGCTACGTATTATATTGGTACAATTCCAATGAATTATACCTGCAACCTCGAGGATCGTGATCCACTCATTGGATCAATGGTCATAGGTGACTTTACCCGATCTGCTAATAGATGGGAGCTTCCCCTTACAGAACCCTAGATAAAAAACATAGAGAAAATCACCTAAATGAATCCAAAACTATTCATGAAAAAACACAGCAAAAAAAAATATTCTTCATATTATATTTTTACTATTACAAAGATGTATACCTGTTGCGTCGAGGCAGGTATGGTATGATCTACTGTGAACCTTACAGAACCGGGCTGCATAAAAAACATAGAGAAAATTACCTAAACGAAACCAAAATATTCATTGAAACATTAATATAATGAGAAAACATTGTGGCATATTTAAATTGTACAATTACAATTAGGTTTACCTGTTGCCCCGAGGCTACTATCGTCTGATGAACATTCGGGTGGCTTTCCTGATCAATGTTCTGCATCAAATATAGATAACATTATATAAACCAAACCAATATACTAATGAAAAACAAAGCAAAAAAAACTCTTTTTTCTTATTATATTTTTACTATTACAAAGATGTATACCTGCTCCCTTGAGGAAGATGTACTCCTCCGACCATCTGCTGGCGGGGATTTTTCTGGATCACTAGCCTGTGAAGTAAATATGGAAAATTTAAACAAAATAAACTAACGAAAAATCCTTAATATGTTAAATTCATTAATAAAAGGTTGGGTAAATTGTTATATGTACCACTCCCATAGTAACCGTGTTTGTATCTACTCGATTCAAATTGTAATTAATAAGCAACTCTTCCCCTGCAGATATTGATTTAATGGCACATACAAAAACACGGTTTCCTTCACGCCCCTCAAATTTGTAGTTTGGTTGCTTAATTGTAGACCCTGGTTGTGTACTATTTATAAAACCCGCAATATTCCCTGTGGCCTATGGCCTTCCATCAATGTACAACGTTGCTCCTTTATTTTGATCTTTGTCTTTCAACTGTAAATAGTTTGTTGACAATCCATATCTATGTATACTTCGTGTATATTGGACCAGGTGCATCCAATATTTATAGTTGTAACAGGGTCCAACATACTCCATCAATTCTGTACATGTGACATAACGAACCTTTATGCCATCCATGCAAAACAACCCCAAACCATGTAATGACGACGGTGCAATTCAATATATCCTCTCGTTCACACAAAAATTTGTGTTCGGTTGAGGAAGATCCTTGGGTACCCATTGTTTCACTAAATGTCTGTACCTCAAGGGCACCTTGACGTCACCTATTGTCTCATCATCATAGGAACATGACCCCCCTTGAGCGCGAACAAATTCCATGCGTTTATGGAATTTTCTTTTGGTCTTTTGACATCTAGTTGATAAAAATCTTGTAGACCTACTAAATGTCTCACTTTCCTCTAGCCTTCCTCAATTCCCCTCGCTTGAGGAAGACAGATCTGACAAATACCTGTTTGGTTCTACCTACACCATGGGAAAAAAGTTTAGATAGGACCGCGAGGTGAATTGTACCGCATTCTCTTTCTCAAAAAGTAGGCATTCAAGTGATGAGGAAGAGGATCACTTTATCTTTCTTAGGAGTAGAAATTCATGCAATTACGAGCTTTCTTTTATTGCTCCTTTGGTTCTTGAGTCTCATATCACACCATCTAACTATCTTTGTCGTCATGGCCCTAAAGTCTCTCTCATACCATCAGTTTGGGTTCATCACCTCGGTAATTGAATTACACTCACATTTAGTAAGATATTTATATTTAGCAATAATAATATAAAATAAAAATAACTAGCCAATATGGAAAACTTCTAAAAGTTTTTATGACTTTCAAAACTAAGATCTTTGAGGTGGTTAATAAGTGTTCACAAATATTCAAAAACAATATTTTATATAATGTTGTGAAACTTGTATAATCTTATTCAAAATCTAAACTGAAATACATACATAGCATAATTCCTCGGACATATACGGACTCAAGATTTATACTTAAGGAAGTATCAGGTTTCTGGAGTGATCTGATACCACAAGGGCTAGCCACAGAGCATACTCATGTTATTCCTTTTCCTAACAAATGCTAGACTTAAGGAGAGACAAGGTTTTTGTTGCAATCTAATACCACAAAGGCTAGTTGCAGAGCATACACCTTTTCTCAGACTCAGACACAGAGCAGAGAGAGACCAAACGCGAATGCCTCAAATGGTTCTCTACCTAAAACTTAGAGAGGACAGGCCCACTCTCTTAGCCAAATGGAATATTATTATGACAATCTGAATGGACAGGCCCACTCATAGACAAATAATTTTGAGATATTTACAAATCATCAGAGTATGGGGGACCATATAATTCTCGAAAGACATTGGATTGAGTATCCCATGCCTTTGAATAAAGAGACCTCAGGACCACGCGTCTATTCTGATGCATGTGGACTTCTATGTGGGTTTTGACAAGCCATTGTTCTTTCTTCTAGATGTAGTACTGAAGGATTTGATCCTCAGTAATATTTTTCTGCAAAATATCTTTGACTTGTTCGAGAGATTCTCCAACGTCCTGTTTTAGATTATAAATAACAGCTGGTTCTAATGCTGTTAGTTTGATGCCGAATGACTGCCACCAGTATCTCATCCAATCATGGCCATAGAATGGAGGATCCTCATGGATATGTGTACTTTGATGTCCAAACTTTAGCATGGTACTAAATATGTTCTATCTGTATTTTCTTTTCTCAAGAAATCCCACCATAATTTTTTATATTTTTCATAAGTTTGGGTAGTACTTGGAAACCAGAGACTAGCATCTTGATGTGGCCATGATTTCAAAGAACGTATCCAGTTAATACAGTAGTATTGATGGTCTAATTTTATCCTGGGGTGATGTGTAGAGACCTCTATTGTGATTAAGTTAAGATCTTGGTAGAGGTGTGTTAACCAATTGCTTGCATCAATTGCTTTTCTCAGGGAGTTGTTGTAAATCATCTCTGGTACAATACTGGATCCCATAGGAATTCTTCTGAGTTCTGGAACTAGTCTAATAAAAGCATCAGATCCCTGTAAGTTAGCATCTAATACTTCAGTATGTCTCAACTCCCACCTAGGTTTCCATGTTTGCATATAATCCAACCAACTCATATTGTCATTAATATTATAGATCTGATGTTTTCCTCCGGTCCAAGTAGAGATTTCCATGTTTACTTTTGGGTTATGGGCCCACTGGATTCCGCTTCGACCTTCTACGCTCTCTTGCTTGGAGCTCACTTGCTCCAGGCTCGCTTGTTTTAGGCTCGCTTGCTTCAGGCTCGCTTGTTAAAAATTAACAGCATACTTCTGTGTCAAATATTCTCTTGTTAAAAAGTTAGGAATGTTATTTGCTTTCCCAGAAATGTGCTCAACAGTATATTTATAATAGGTAAACAATGCTTGCCATCTTGCAAACTTTCCTTTTGTTGTTGCATTTTTTATTGTGTTGTTTAGCACAAATGGAAGACTAGAGAAATCTGTTCTTATGATAAAGTCATGGTTCAACAAATGAATCTGGAACTTCTTTATGCATCTCAGTGTTGCAAGGATTTCTTTATCAATAGTGGCATAGTTCTGCTCAGTTTTATTCCAAGTTCCTGATGCAAACTCGACTATTTCCTCTTTTTTAGGTTTTCTTATCTGCTTTAAAACTCCTCCCCACCCTAGGTCTGAAGCATCTGTTTCTATAATCTTCGGAAGGTTATCATCGATGACATGCAGTATGGCTAACATTTTTACCTTGCTCTTATATTCAAGACAATTTTTTTTCAAAGTGTTCACGTTCTCATATGTGCACCAATTCCTCTTGTAACAAAAGGATGATCTAACCTAAGAAAGGAACCTTGTGATGACTTATTGTAAAAGCGTGTATGCTACCCCATGTGTTTCCCATTAATCATATACCTTCTTAGTCCCATGTCCCTATCATTAACATCTAAATCTCTCAATTTTAGTGGAAAACTCTGCAAATCCATTCTCCACCTATCAAGGATGGCTTTGTCCTAATATTTCCTATTAAATGATGGAATTTGCATGGTTTTCATTAAGTCACTCATCACTATAGTACTTGGTAATTGAAGGTTTATAATGATTTTTCCCCTGAATATCTCATATGTTGTTGAATAGATATTTGTTGTTGTCCCATAGTCAGGACACTTATTCTCCAAAATAATTTTCCTCACAAGTTCAATCGAGGAGTTCCACCACTCTTAGAAATCTTTACCAACACATATTTGATTACCAACAATTTTGTCTGACAGGACAAGTCTTAACTACTTAATACAAAAGATTTACCACATATTTGATTACCAACAATTTGATTACTTAAGTCTCACCAACACATATTTCCTGGGTGTAGACGTTTCCTGTAATATACTTAGAAGAGTTACTTTCAGAAATGACTGTGCCTCTTAGAGACCAGTCAACTCTAGGAACCAAGTGACCCTATTATAGGGTTAGTAAAAAAAAGCGAGAGAGAGATGTCTGGGCTATGGTATGGTCAATCAAAGAAAGTCAATGAAAGTCAAAAGGCTCAATACAATCACAATAAAGATGAGCTGACATCCAGCAGACTGAGGCCAAAGAGACTCAAGGCCTCCAGTAAGGTACAAGGACCAACCAGTAAGGTACAAGTTAAAAATAAAAGAGTGGGTATAAATACTCATAAAGCTTGGGACTAAGGGGGTGTACTACCTTAAATGTGGAAAAACTACCATAGTTATACCCACAAGACCAAAAACATAAAAGGTGGTACAAATCAAAATATAACTCAAGATGAGTAAAAGACCCAAGAGGTAAGAGGCAAGATACCACAAAAAAATGAAGGACCAAAATGAAAGGACAAGGTACCAAAAGACCAATAAACAACAGGGTGTAAGGACCAAAAGTAAATCAACCATTGTGGGGAAGGTACAAATAAGGTCAAATATATATTGCAATAGCTCCTTGTAACTACCTGTTATTTGACATGCCAAAGTGATGGAAGGTCAAATAATGTCAAATATATGCAATAGCTCCTTGTAACTACCTCTTGTAACTCAAATAGGACCTCTGAAAGGTATGATAGCAAGCAATATTCCTCACTAAGGTCTGGAGGGTGGTACGAAGTGGGTATAAAGACTCATAACAATTTGGACAAATGGGGTGTACCCGAAATGTGGACAAACTACCATAGTACTCATAAGACCAAAAACATAAAAGGTGGTACAAATCAAAAGATAACCAAATATGAGTAAAAGACGCAAAAGGTAAAAGGAAAGGTACCACAAAAATATTATCAACAAAATAAAAGGACCAAAATTCAATCAATCAAGGTGGGGTACAACTAATCATCTCTCTCTCAAATGTACCGGTGTTCCATATAACCTGAAAGTCCATCATCACAATAAAAGGAAAAGTCCACATGGATGATGTGATCACGTGGTCCTCTAGACTACTCATAAGGTCAAGCATTAGTGGCTCCATCAAGGGGTGTCCAGTCCCTTGAGAATACCATCTAACTCAACCATATCAAGGACCTAGGAGAAGAGGACATCACACAACATCAGATAATTGGTAACTGGCCATGTAAGAACTCAAAAACCCTAAAGCAACCGAGCATCCAGAAGGGGAGATAGGAAAAGACAAGGCTCGCAGGCCAAAAAAGCAATCTCAAAAAACTGTACTGGGACCGATGTCACAGTAAGCGAGTTGAAACAAAAGTGGCCAGAATACCAACAAGACGCACTAAAAAGAAAAAGACACTCTAAAAAGGTGAAATGGCAAGCAAACTTCCTAACTAGCAAACTTCCTCGACAAATCGTATCCTTCGCAAGGTGATGAAATCCAAGTTGAACAATACGAAATGAGAGACCGAAGTGGAAGGATATCCCTCTACCGAAAGGGATCTTGGGTAAAAGAGCCCTAGAAGAAAAGTTACTAGGCTACCTCGTTCATGACACGTCGGAGAAGGTTAACTGACACTTCTGTCCTTGAGCCCTTGTATCACGTATACGGTAGAGTACAAGGAAGGCAATGGATAGATATCCTTAGGAGCTAAGTGGAGTGCGGCATTCCACAAAGTCCATCTGGAATCAGTCCTGGCGGCTTACCCCCGAAAAAATGAGAGGCCCCTCCACAAACTGGTCGATGACCGTGTCAATAAATACTAGAGGATTTTAGCACCCTAGAGGACAACAACTGTGTCTCAGATGAAAATGACAATGGGGAATTATTTGGATGCCTATCCCCGGTGTCCTACCTAACTACCAAATTCTTTTTATCCTCAAGCGAGGTTAAAGTGTGTTGAGTTAGCGAGTTAAATTTTAATGGTTGTATTACTCAGTCGGGTGATGGAAGTGCAACTCGTGGTGTGATGACTGAATCAAACCATGCAAATGAATATGAATCAAATAAGCCTTTCCTTTCAATGAATGCTAGCTAAGGTAAGGACAGAGTTCTTTCAAACTATAACTACTCTTTTAGATTAAATGAACCCAACAATAACTTTCTTCTACTTCTAATGAGTAAAATGCATGACATTGTTTAAACCTTAGCAAGCCTAAGCATGACATTATGATATTGTGCATAGTAACCAAAAGATGAAAACCTCAATAATTGCAGGCATTCAGTGTAGAGTCTATGTAGGTGTATCAATTGAGTTTTTTAGTCTACATGTTGAGTCAATAAGTGTCATCATGATAGAAGTTAGATATTCAGCTTAAATAAATCTTAATAAGATAAATTGTGTAAGGGCATTCTAGCACATATCTATCAAATGAACAGAAGAGGCCTCGCGATTACCTAAGCAAATTGTCAGGCACTTGTCAACATCGAAACGACGCACTGGCATCTGAGAACATGACCGGAAGAGATAGGTATTCCATTGATGGATAAAGGATGGGATGGAGCCATCTTTGTTTGACTAGGGAAAAGATATTATTCCATTAAATAGAATCAAACATAGGAAATGTTGAAATTTCTAGAAAGAAATTGGGCAACAAGATATAAGTGAAATTATCATTCTTTTTAAAATTTTAATTTTAATTTTTAATTTTTATTTTTAAATAAATAGCAATTTATGTACTATGTGAGGCATATGGTGGGGGCACTTTATTAAAGGAACTCGCTCTACATCTAGTTGTAGGAGAAATTGGGGTTTCTTAAAGCAAATGCATTCCAAATGACACAACTGACTAGGACCTATGCTGCATTAGACGATCAAGCATATAATCAAGCAATTGTGGTTCATTTGTAAATAGCCTTGATTGGTCACTTTGGAAATGTAATCCTATGGAAATGGTTTTATTGTAATTATCATTGTTGATATCGAGTTGCAAAGTTTTGTGTTGTGAGTTAGAGCAAAGCAAATTTGCATGTTGATTGCAACACCTATTAGCTTCAACTAAGTTTTGGCTTGGGTTGTGATGATATTCTTGGCACAAAACCATTTGCAAAACATTTGTGCATGTTTGGCTATGGCAACACTGCTTATGGATCACCTACCCAAGGAAAAGCAACTTAAGCTTTTAGGCATGGCATGCAAATGTTTCCTTCTTGGCTATAACAAAAATCCGAAACTTATAGATATTTGGATGTAGATATGATCACCCAATCCAAAATGCAAAACGAAATCACCCAAGACTCCCCATGGGGTATTTATTTGAGTTATATAAGAAAATTAGTATTCACTTGAAGGAGGGATAGTTAATGTTCTACAACTGAGGCATGGAGTAAAAGCAACCAAATTGACCAAGTTCAAGAAACTGGGTGCTCATTTTTTTTATATAGTAGGAATTTATCTATGAATCCCTCTTGATGATATCCCAATGGTGACTCTTAATGTTTATAAATTGACAATTATTGAAGGATAATTCCACAAATTCATCAACATGGCTAGAAAATGTATTGATTTCTCAATCATACCCTCTTAACTAAATGTTGGCATAACCAATGGTTTAGTGGCCAATTCAGATGCTCAAAATGTCTTGATCCCACTCTAATCAATTTGAATTATCCTTGCAGGAATTTGCAAGCCTCTTGGAATTATGATAATTCCTCATTTCGAATGCTCTTCGATATAATTCCAATACATGAGCTTGGCCATGAAGACAATGATATGCCACAACAGGAAAATCCGACACTTAACCTACATATGTTAGTGGAAGTGTTATACATTTTTAAAATGGAGCTACGTGTAGGTTCGATTTCCATTCGAGCATACCCCCGTGAATATGATTGCCCACTATTTCCAACCCTAACCCTTCAACTAATTGAATTTTTTGTTTTGGGTTTGTTTTTCCTTTCCTACATTTTTAAAACAATACATATTGGTAAGGTCAATTTATGGTGCCGAGAATGCAGATGCGGGTAGATAATGGGGTCCTAGATATTTGTAAAGGATAGAAGTAACATTAACCCCTTACCTTACTAGTGCATCAAATGGACAGTAGTCAAGGTCATTCTGGGAATTATTTTGAGCTCTTGTAACGACAACAAATTCCTACATATTTTGTAGCTTGTTATCATAAATAATCCAGGATATAATGGAGGATAAATTCATAAGGCATACTTGCAGAACATCACCCAAATTCCTGTAGGTGATAGGATCTTCTTCATGTATATTGATAAGTTGAGTGTGAATAATTTTCAGCGGAAAACTAAGGAGAAGCATCCCACTATGATTTACCATATAACTTGGCACCATTTCACAAGGTCAAATCTAGAAGATAGATTAAGGATATCACCCACACCACTGCTCATCCAGATGTCTGTCTATCCAATCTGAACATTAAGTTTCAATGATTGTTCTTGAATTTAATTGCTTGTCATATTACACCCAATTATATTGTAACCGACTACTGATAAATCAGACTTGGATATTCTTTAAACACTTTGTTATCATATTACACCCAACTATATTGTAACCGACTGCTGATAAATCAGACTTGGATATTCTTTAAACACTTTGTTATCTAACTGTTGTAGATACTTAGTGGTTTGGAAACATAGGATTTTGATGTGTAACGGTTTCATTGCATGTTCTCATGTGGGAATGTATGTCATTTGTTAAGATATTAAACTTCCATAGCACAACAATTTAACACCAGGAAAAGACTTTAAAGAAATGCAACAGATCTGAACATTTAATTAGAAAATGGTGTACATGCCTGGAAATGATGATTATAAGTAATTGGTGACATGCCATGTTCAGTTAATAGGAAGAATGATGCAAGACAACTTATCAAGTTTATAAGTGATCCACGACTTCTCTCAAACAGTATCTGATGTAATCATAACAATGGGACTGTTGTAGGTGTTGTTTCCTTTCATTCTCGACGTGCAGCTACAAGATACCACTTCAACACTAAAAAATGACTGGAAATGTCCATTGGAGCTATCTCCTTCACACAAATTTGAAAGCAATGAGTAACCTAAGCATATGGTACTGTGATTGTTTGTTATTATCATCCACCAAGGAGAAACTCGACCCTCACTAGCACTTAACTTGAGATATTTGCAGCACTTTCCTGTTTGCCAAATGGCCCCACCAATAGCAAAAAAAAAAATTAAGCCATGTAACAGAGAACTGGAAATGTAGTAGAATGTGGACACTCCACCTTTTAAAAAGAGAAGCAACCCCAAGGAGAAACGATTAGCCAACAATTTTCCATGTAGGAGAAACGAACAATCTATACTACCCCAAGGAGAAATGAAATTAGAATTAAAGGCATCCCATGGGTCCCAAATGACATTAATTGGTTGAAAACTCTTTTAGAAGGATTATGCCATGCTCTGAGGCCCTATGCATAGTCAACCAGCCATAGAAACAATTTTTTTAATCTTAAAACCCTAGTTTTTAGATTTGAAGCTTACCATAGTCCTAGAGGAACATCCTTGGTGACCTAAAGCTCAACATCTATCCCATATGTTAATAATGGAAATTTCCTTCCCTGGGGCATGTGTCATGATCTATGGATTTATGGATGATCTATGGATCTATGGATTTATGGATATATGATCTACTTTGATTTTTTTTATCCTTTTATAAGGCATGTCTTGTGAAAATAGTTGAGTAGGTGGCTCATACACCAGTAGAACTTGAGCAATCATCAAGGCTTGTTGGGAAGGTTTCTAGAAAAAACTAGCATGTTTAGTGAGTGACAGAGGCTTAATGATTGATCCTTCTAGTTTGACATTCTATATAGATTGGGTAGGGATGAGACTAATCCAGCAATAGTCAATGTCCCTGAAGAATAAAGTGAGGTATATAGCTTGTCAACTAAGATTAGGACTAGAATCGGAGGAGGCCCGATGTTTAATGAAGCCTAACTAAAACAGAATATCTATCGATTGGTGGACACCTCAAGGTCGAGTGGATTCTCTCAATGCATTGTATTAGAACACTTATAATTGAGTAACAGTTTTTTTTTACACCCCCCATATGCTCCATGCAAGAGTTAATTTATACCCTGAAAACTTCATCAGAACATGATGTATTGACAAATGGTTCATGATATTGGAACATGAATTAATTGTTCATTACATAAGACCTTAGAGTAAAGTCAACAACCAGATCACTGTGATGGCAATGCATCGGGGATGGTGAGGCTCTTTGCATGGTGGTAGCTAGGTACCATGTCTTGCATGCATCTAGGAACGTGGATGATTTCCCCCAAATTACTGTTGAAAGAAGTCATAATTTATGCAAGGTTCAAATTTTGCAGGAGATAGGTTGCATTAAAGCCTCTGAGTATTAAAGTAGTCAAGGCTTGGTAACCCCAGACTACATCTGGAAGCAAAAAAAAGAAAGAGAATATTTGCAAGTGTAATTGATGAGAGAAATAAAGAGAAGCACTTATTTTTGCATAGAAAACTACTAATATTGAACTGCAACACACTTCAAGGAATCTTAGGCCTAGCATATTTATGAGGAGCGATTTCCAATTTATTCCATTATGAGGGTTTTTTGTGTCAAAATTCACAGTAAATATTGGAATGATGCTCATAATGAATACCACCATCAATACTCATTCCCTGCATCGATCTGTGAGGGCCACTTAGATAGAATTTTAAGAGGTAAATACCAAGGCCGGTTCAGACTAAGTATTATCTACAAAGGGGAGGGAAGGTCGGTGATCAGTGCTCAGTGTTGTTGAAGTACCTCACTCAGATCGATAATACTGAGTATCAAACTCCCTATGTAGTAAGTATTCACCTCTTGGGTGTCTCAGGAATTCACTTACGCTCGATACTGATTATGGACCTGTCTTCGGCGGGTTGTTGGAGTTATAGAATGGATTAATTTTATTATATTTTGAATTATGTTTTTAACCTTTTTTTATATATCATGGTGGAGTATGACAGCTAGGGTTTTGATTACCCATTCATACTGGCTAATATGCATGTTGTAGTAGTGATTCATCCTTAAACCTTGCAAAACCCGCAGCTTCTAGGCCGAATAGTTACCCGCCGTAGTGGAAGAGAAGGATTTTATAAACACACAATGATACAATATGATCGAACCTAGGAATGGTTCTACCAATTAGAAATGGTTAATGTCTTACTAAAGTAGTGTCCCAAGCACAAACACTTGGTTAAGACTTATTAATCCAAAATTCATTGCATTCAGACTCATTAATCCACAATTCAAGCTCAATGGGAAACTAGTTAGGGATCGGTACTCACATATTTGGGAGGCATTGGCTCCTCTCAGAGTTTATCTGCTCGGCCTCCAAGTCGCTATGCTTAGTATCTAGAAGCCCAAATCGCTTCTCCGGCTGAGACGATATGCTTATGACTCACTAAGCAAATCAACGGCGCAACGCTGCTCAGAATCGGTGAGCCCAAATCACCATTTCTTGCTTGCTAGGTTGTTTGCTCAGTCTCTATCCAGGATGCTCTGCTCAGTGCAGCGCAACTCACTCAGGAACTCAACGTGGGGTGCACGGGCGGGAGTTTGAAAGGTGAGTATTGTTTGTGTTTTTTTATTTGTTATATATATATATGTGTGTTTTTATTATTATTTTATATAGATATATATATATAACAAATAAAAAAATCACACATTTATATATATATATATATATATATATATATATATATATATATATATATATATATATATGATTTTTTTATTTGTTATATATATATATATATATATATATATATTTATCAAAAAAGGCTCACCTTTCAACCTCCCGCCGAGTTGTCTAAGACGGCTATGATTTCGCCCAGAGAAAATCGCCGAATTTTTAGATTTCATATCGCCGGATTCCGACCAAGTTTTGGCCGGACGGGCAAAATCGTCGCACTTTTAGATGGCTTCTATATATATATATTGAAAAGAAAAAAAAATTAAAATTTAAAATAATATTTTATTTAAAAAATTGATAAAAAAAATTAAATAAAAAATTTAATGACAATGTAAGTGATGATGACGCTGATGAAATCAGTGTTGATGATGATGATCATCATCACCATCACCACCATCCCCATCATCATCATCATTTCCATCATCATGATAATCATTGTCATCATCATCAAGAACATCATTGTCATCATAAGCATCATCATTAGTGCATCATTAATGTCATCATCATCATAAAAAACACCATTGTCATCGTCATCATCATCATCATCAACGTCGATGCCATCACTAATCATCATCAAAATCACCATAAACAACAACATCGTCATCATCATCATGATATTCATTGTCATCAACATCAAGAACATCATTGTCATCATAAGTGTCATCATCATGGTCATCGTCGTTGTCATCACAACCATCATAATCGTCATACATATGGTCATCGTCATCATCATCATCATCATCATCTTCACTATCGTCATCATCGCCATCATCATCATCATCATAATCATCATCACCGTATTTATTTTCATCATCATCATCATCATGATCGGGATCATCATCATCATGGTCATGATCATCCTCATCATGGTCATGATCATCCTCATCATCATCATCCCCATCATAATCGTCATCATCACAATCATCATAAACAACAACATCAACGTCGTCACCATCATCATTGTCGTTGTCATCATCATCATCATCATCATAAGCATCATGATTAACGTTGTCGTCGTCATTAATCATCATCACCGTCATCATCATCATTAACATCGCCATTGTCATTAATCAACGTCATCATCATAAACAACACCATTTTCATAGTCTTCATCAATATGTTATGTTACTCAAGCTAACACAATAAACAAGTAACTCTTAATATGACATACAATATATTTATACGTCATAAAAAAATAGCAACATAAAATTACTTGGCATTTAGTGTATCTCCATTTGTACCAACTTTGTCACAATAATTGGGACAATCAAAATCACAATAATTAGGATAATCAAAATCTAATTGAACATTAGTGATAAGTACTATGATCAAAGTTTCATAGTAAAAGTAAGAGCTTCATGTAATTCACCACTAAAAGTGAGTAGGATTTCAACATTGCACTTTATTCTTTTCCTACTCTCCTTAAAATAAAGTGATAGGAAAGGAACATGCTACTCGATTTGAATTAAGGTATCGTATTCACCAAATCCTTTTAATATATATAAACATGATAAGTGAGAACATTATATTCTCTCCTTAGCTTCTTAAGACATGTAATCTATCTATATTTTATTAATTCTATTAATATTGTGTCTTTATCTTTCATTACTTAGCTTAAATTCAAAATATTACTTATGATTTGCATCCAACATCACATTTAGTGGATTTTGGATATTTTTCAACCTAATTATTGGCTACATTGAGTTAATATGGACTATATTAGCTTAGAAGAGTGAGATTTTCTAATTATATTATGTTTTAGAATAATATATAAAGATATTTTATGATATCCCTCACAATAAACTTTGAGAAATTTAGGAAATCAATCTCATGATGATGATGATGATGATGATGAAGATGATGATGGTGATGATGATGATGATGATGATGGATTCAACGAACTCGCCATACCACCGACGACAAGAGGCATCAGATATCAGACTTAGGAATTCAAAAGAATTCCACGACGACAACGTCCATGATGATGATGATGATGATGGATTCGATGAACTCGCCATACCATCGATGACAAGAGGCGTCAGATATCAGAATTAGGACTTCAAAAGAATCCCACGACGACAACGTCCATGATGATGATGATGAGGATGATGATGATGATGATGATGATGAGGATGCTGAAGATGATGATGAAGATGACGATGATGATGATGATGATCATCATCATCATGACAATGATGATCATGATGATGATGATCATGCTGTTGCTGATGATCATCATCATCATGACGATGATGATCATGCTGTTGCTGATGATCATCATCATCATGACGATGATGATCATGCTGTTGCTGCTGATGATGATGATGATGAAAATGGTGATGACAATGATGAAGATGATGATGAGGATGAGGATGATGAGGATGATGAAGATGATGATAATGATGATGATAATGAAGACGATGAAGACGATGATGATGTTGATGATGGTGGTGGTGATGACGACGACAATGTCAATGATGATGATGATGATGACGACGACGACGACGATGATGATGATGATGATGATGATGATGATGATGACGACGACGATGATGATGATGATGACGACGACGATGATGATGATGATGATGATGATGATGATGATGATGAAGATGCTGGTGGCGATGAGGACAACAACATCAATGATGATGATGATGATGATGACAATGAAGACGACAATGTCAATGATGATGACGAAAATGTCAATGATGTGGCAGTGATGACATTGGCCCCATGTATGACCATGATGATGATGACGATGATGAAGATGATGATGATGATGAAGATGATGACGATGATGAAGATGGTGATGATGATGAAGATGATGACGATGACGATGATGATGATGATGATGATGATGATGATGATGATGATGATGGATCCAATGACCTCTCCATACCATAGACGACAAGAGGCGTCGGATATTAGACTTATGACTTCAAAAGAATCCGATGACGACAATGTCCATGATGATGATGATGATGATAATGACTATGATGATGATGATGAGGATGATGAAGATAATGATGAACATGACGATGATGATGATGATCATGATGATGATGATCATGATGATGATGACGATGATGAAGATGATGATGATGATGATGGTGATGATGGATTCGACGACCTTGCCATACTACCGAGGACAAGAGGCGTCGGATATCAGGCTTATGTCTTCAAAAGAATCCAACGACGAAAACGTCCATGATGATGATGAACATGATGAACATGATGAAGATGATGGTGATCAAGCACGCCATTTGGGTTACCATGATAATTGTGCATTTCCTTACTAAGCTTCTCTCTATTTCGAGAATAATGTAATATTCTCTACTAAACAGGGCCAACCATGTGAAGGCGGAAGCTCTTATGGCCCCTCCCCCCCCCCCTCACATCACTCTCAATTCCCCATAACTTGACAAAAATATATATGTACAAAAAAATTAAATGTGTTTTTTGCTATACTCTATAACAAGCAATGTTTCTAATTATAACATACAGGAAAATGGAAACTCACTAAGAAATAGTTAATTTATTATACGTACCGGCAAAAAAATTCAATATTTTTATCGTAATATTAAATCAAAATATATAGAGTAGATATATTATTGCATACCTTGTACACTTCAATGGAATTCATCATCTTCTTCATCCAAGTCATCATCTGTATCATCCGATGATCCAGATTCAACATTGTAAGGATTGGCCATATCATCAACGTCGTCGATGTCAGTTACAATCATCATGTCATCGTCCATATCATCTTCATGGAAATTGTATGATACATCATCTGATTCAACTAATTCTTCGACATCTTCTTCTGGAATATGATCATCTAACTCATGTTGATCATGATAATCTAACTCATGTTGATCATGATCATCTTCAATGACGTCTTCTTCTTCGATAACGTCTTCATTACCTTCATCTACATTATACTTTACTGGTCTTCCCCTTGGATCGTGTCTCACAGCAAATGACCAACCCGCTCTACCTGGAACCTCAGAGTAAAATACCTGTTCACATTGGGTTGGAAGAACATAGGGCTACGTTCCTGGATCAAACAACCGTGTATTTACCATGGTAAATCCATTATCATGTTCAATAATTGTTTTTATAGGGATCACGTTGAAAATGAACAGAAATACCTTGAAGGAGTTAAAGTCACACTGAAGAATGTCTTCCAGATACCCATATTATCTATTTTCAGAGAGTTCTGGATGTCTGTCACTTCTAGAGGAAACATTGGTCACCTCAAAGACTGCAGATATCCCACAATCTGATGTTTTCTTCATTTCATCCAACTTTTTGATGTGATATCTACAACCATTGCACCACATATCCTTATGGTGTTTTACCTACAACAAGCCATGCAAGAAAAGATTACATAATGATCCAATATTTATGATTAACTAGTGCATGTTTATAATTCCATACAGGGAAAAAAATCAGCGTGTACAATGACAATATTTTTTACAAAAAAATAAATAGTGTGGTTGATCAATATGCTTACTTGCTTATCTTTTAAACCATATTCTAAATCGATTTCCCTTTGTGTTAGACTGGTATCTCCATTGCGATGTGCAGCTTTAACCAATGAAGCCACACCTTCCGATGTTATTCCATGACCATATTGTTCACATCGTTCAATCCATACCTTCATCCAGTCAAGATTGTTTGCGATGTATAAATGAATTGCATCCTACTCTCGACCAACTGTTTGATGACAATACAATTAAAATTCAATACAAATGTATAGTCACTTAACAAAGTATATTACACTCTAAATTGATGCAAAATATTGAATATAAAAATAGAATATGTATGATATATACACATAAAAATCAACTGTCAAATGTGTTATATTATCTTTCACCTTCCTCAATCTAACTTTCCCCTTCGGGTACTCCCCTTCGAAATCTTTATTGGAGTCCGGATCACAAATGCGACGTAAATTGAGCTTTGACGCTAATATAGGAATATATTCACTAATATACAACATGTTTCGGTATAACATATATCCCTCCATCATAGAATTCCCAGCATATGCTCGTTGTCTGACCAAACCCTTCATAAATTTCAAGTGCCTCTCAACCATTCACATGGACCTTGAGTGCGCAGGTCCACACAATTCAATCTCCTCAACTTGGTGTATGAGGTAGTGTTCCCGTGCATTGAAAAATGCCGAAGGTAGATGTTTCTGCATTTCACACATGAGACAAGGAATTTCTCTCCTCCAATACTTTATATCTTCTTTATGGAATTCTTTATATGACAACCATCTACAAGTGACATGAAAACCCAATCAAGAGATTAAAGAAAAAAAAATTATATTACATAACATGAATTAGAGAACAAACATCAAATATAAGTTCTACGATGAATTAAACAAACACTAAGTGTATGAAAAAGATCACCACTTACCTCATGTATTTCTCGAGATTATTTATTACTTGTTTGACATTGTTGTCGAAGTTGTCTGGGAGAGAGAGAGGTAGAACAAACTGTAACAATATACAAATCGTTTCATTTTTTAAACAAGGAGTAGACTAACAAAAATACCCACCATATTCACTGGAATAGAAAAAAAAATTAAATGCATACCATAATAATTACCTTCATGAAGACATGCCAATCGTGCGTTTTCACCCCCGCAAAATCACCTTTCTTTGTTATGATATTCTTCATGTTCGCACAAAATCCGGTGGGAAATTTATTTTTTCGCATGACTTATTTTACAACATTACTTTGTTGGTCCATTAACATCCATGGAAGTGAGTTTATATTAATTTTCTCTCCATTTCTATGAAATTGAATGACGTCTTTCACTGCATGGTTGCCTTCTTGAATGTCTTTGCAAATTTTGACAATTTTTTCTTTCTCACTCCTTCCATCCAATATTCACCATAATGTTTCAGTCACATTCTTTCCGATATGCATTGTATCAAACAGATGAGCAACTTGTAGGTGCTCATAGTAGGGAAACCTACTAAATTGTCTAGGATAACTTTTCATTCCTCGTGGAAGCCCATTAATGCCTTCATGATCACATGAACGAAAATAATGAATAGTAGTTTATAAAGAAATTACATAAATCAATGTCAATTACAGTAAACAACACACAATAAAAAAATACAATATAACATTTCATATACGATGATTCATATGTACCTTGATGATTTCTATTATATTGCAACTTCCATAGGTGAGGTGTCATTCTCTGTGGTTTTAATGTAGTCTCTTGCTTGCCATTGAACATATGTTTTTCGGTAGTTCGATAGATGTGATTCTTAGAGAGGAAGTGCCTATACTCATCAAACACCTCCTTTCCTAAGCTTTTTGAACAACGAGATTTGATCTTAGGACCACAAACTAGACATGCAAATTTCCCCTTTGTCTGAAGACCTACATAAAGAGATGGAATATCTATGTCAATTATAATTATATACAAAATGCATGGATTATTTAGAAAAACATGCGTGCGAAGTATATTAACTATTTCATAAAATTAAATGCAAATAAAGTGGAACTTATAATTACATACCGCAAAAATGGGTTAACCCTGGGGCATCATGTATTGTCCATACAAGCATTGCATGGAATTGAAATTGCCTTTGTCGTATTGGTCTAGATACGTCATAAATAGTGATTCCATTCCACAACTTTAGTAGCTCGTCAATAAGAGGTTCGATATATACATTCATATCTTTGACTTGGTACTTACCTGATTGATTTGAACATATAAAAAATATAGTTATGAGACGTACCATTTAGATATATAAAACATATTACACAAGAGAAAAACAATAAATATATATATGACATTATGCGACAAAATACGATAAATGAGATACCACTACATTAAAAAATAAATTGTAGACACAATATACCTGGAACAATCATCGACAACATTGTGTGCTCCCTCTTTATTGACAACCATGTAGGAATGTTATTGTTGATAACAAAAATAAGCCACACCGAGTAAATGGATCTCATCTTTGCAAATGGTGTTGCCAAAGAAATACTAATATTACGAGGTTCTTCTTTAAAGTGAGGCCATTTTTCCTCCATATCTCTAAAATCAGACCCATCTACAGGCATCTGAATAATGCCGTCTTGACTTCTGTTCCATGCATGGTAATCCATAAACTGCGCTATGTTTTTGCACCTGAATAGTCGTTGCAAAGGTGGAATAATGGGAATATAACGAAGACCTTGCGAGGCACCTTTTTTGTTACTTGATTTGTTCAATATCTACTGATATGACATTCAGGACATTCTATTTCAAATTCATGCTGATTATAATATAGAACATGGTCATCGGGGCATGCATGAATTGCTTCATACTGATTCCAATTTATTTCATGATGGCAGATAAAGCTCGCTATGTGCGAAGTAAAATATTTGTCGGTGGTAACAAATATTCACCTATCATTCTACAACAAATTAAAATAAAAATCTAGTTAATATAATATAGAAATAATATTAATGAAACACATTTCATTCGTATTAATTTGACTTATGAATTAACAATAAAACTATTAGACGATCATATATATTATGTGATGGAATATATTACATAACTTAACATCCGTGTGACTGATATGTTTGAAATATCATTCATAACCTTCAAGTTCATTATCAACAATATATCAAAGAGAATATTTGTCTTGGAGCCCTCATAAAGGGGTTCGTATGCCTTCTCAAGAAGAGGTATATCATGAATATCATCAAAATGATCATCATTTTCATGATCATGATCATGATCATGATCATCATCCATTCTAACATTAAATGAATCATGGATCAAAGTATTTGTAACATCATTTTCAACTATGTTATTAGTATGATCATCTTCTTCAATATGATCATTAACTTGTTCTCCATTATTCATAGCTCCATGTTCCTTCGGTACTTGTTTTGGAAGCACTTCCTCTGGACGATATGCCATGGGATTTATTTCCTTTATAATTACATGAAACCATCAATAGATAAAAGTTAATATAAGATATTCAAACGCAAAATGTAAACATTTTTGTGATGCATTTAAAATGTAACAAATTTTGTATGGTTAATAAAGAATATTATATAATCAACAATGCAATCATTGTAATGTTGGTGTTTTCTTTTTTCATTTAGAGAAGCAAGGTGCTCTGATTTTTCTTGGTAAAGAAAACATGCCATCAATCAAATAGATCAATCAACTACTCTTTATTATTACCTTTGAGGGTAATACAAACAAGAAGAGAAAAATACAAGAAAAACTAAAAATAACATGTTAAAAATGACTCTTTTCATGAGTGGTCTCTACAGTTAGATAAAAAGGGAAACAAGAAGGGTCTAGTCGCTACTTTAGGGATGACAAGAACAACAACCAATTGTACTTTTGGTCAAATAGGTGCATACAAACTATCCAAGAGACATAAAAATTGACCCAATTACTGAGCAAAGCTACTCAAATATAACTCAAAATTTCCATACTGTCCACTAAGGTAAGATAAACGATGCTATGGTTTCTATAGAGAAAATAGAAGAGAAACAACATGCCAATATAGTCGTTATTTCTATTATCATGGAAAGTGTCACAAATCTAGAGAGCTAAGTGCTTTCCCCAGTGAGTGGGTTAGTCTCACTAATGAACAAATAAATGAGTTATTCTACTATACCCTAGATTCAACATGCACACAAGAAAAAATTATTTTAATAAATATTAAATATTAAAATAATATTTATTGTCCATGTTAGTCCCCATCTATTGAAACCATGATCAATAGATAAAATTTAATATAATAAATATTAAAATAATACATGCATTTACAAAAGCAATCAAATAAAAACATATATAAAGCAAAACTTACAAATGGATGATATTCATGTCCCCCCTCAGCGTATCCATGTTCCCTACAATGTTTTCTGGATATTGTGATCAAAATTCTTCTCCTCTTAAAGCCCCTGGAGTGACTACATGGACAATAGCATTTCGCATCACCCCTTCTTTCAACTCCTTCCCACAATCTAGCAAGCAATTGTCGATTTTGTTCGTCTGGATCAGGAATACTACTAGTTGAAATTTTCTCGTAAAGAGCTTGAATGGAGATTATCGATCTTATAAAATCAATCTCCACACTTCGCTCTCTTTAATCACAAAAACAATGGAAATAATGAAAAACAGTCCGTCGAATAAAAAAACTTCCGCAAACCGTCGCTTGTATAGCAAACATGTCGGAATGTTTTGCAATTTATAGGTTTTAAAATTTAACCTTACATCAGATATCCGACGACTTGAACTTAGTTACCGTTGGAGAGTAGCTGTCGGATATCTGAAATGCTAGGACATGATCTGCTGTAGGAAATCCGCCATTCGCAGGCATCACATGACGTCGGATATCCGACGACCATGGCCATAATATATTGTCGGATATTCGACATCCGCTTGCTTAATCTTACGTCGGATATCCTGGTAATATAACACTATTCCAGGGACCTCGTCGGACAAGGTCCGTCGGTTATCCGATGGACCCTTCTATTAATTTAAAAAAATCATCAAATTTGTAATTTTGAAGGTGAAATCCGACGACACAGTCCTTTTTCGTCGGATATCGTCGGATTTTGGGTTCAAATATTGTAGTGCCTAATTTGTTATCGATGCTTGTATCCTTGTTCATTTTTTGTTGCTCCATATCATCTTATTTTTGTTATATGTCTTTAGGACCAAACCGCGACTTTATCTCTTACATCTAATGGGTTGTCTGCGGGTGATCCACTCACCACTCGTGGGTCTCTCCTAAAAGTTGCACCCACTACATGTCAGTATCCTGATCATGGGTCATTCGCATGTTTCAAGGCTTACACCCGCAGGTCCTTCTTAAAATCATGAAAAATAAAAACTAAATTCAAAATTAGGGCAGTTGGTGGTGGTTTCCCAAATTCCACACCGACCCTAACTATTATCCTCTCAAAACTATCCTCATTTCCTTTTCATAAAATACAAGGGGAGGGCCGTGAGAGAGGGGATTCACTCTTGAGATACTGAAATGTTGGAGAAATTTTCAATAAATGAGAGGAGTAAGAGTTCAGAGCTTGGTTTCAGAAGTGTTACAGAATGAGGTATATGTACTTGTTATCATTTATATGATCAATAAAGAGACCTTTATTTCCCATAAGAAATTATGTCTAGTATATGAATTGAATTTGGTGAATCTTTCATACTTGATTTATGTATGAGTTTCATATCTTATTATTCATTTACATTTATCCAAATGTTTTGAGGAGGGTTATTTCTATTTTGCAGGTTCTCTATACAAGATTGCAGAGCAAGGAAAAAAGAGTTACAAGCTTGGATCAATCTTCTAAACTTCAAGGTACTTATTACTTGAATTATTAACCCTAGTCCTTTTTCATAAATAAAACCTTGTCATGTACTTGATGTTGCCTAAGATTCTGTGTGTTTTAGATAATACATTGTGACCTCAGTAACTTCCCATTTGTAGGATTAATTTCTGAACAACAGAATTGGCGACTCCACTAGGGAGTGCCTTGTTTCTTTGGGAGTCATTTGTGTAAAATTTATTCAGTCTGAGTAATTTTTAGAGTCTTTGGAAGAGTTTGCAAAAGGTGGGTACCCCTGCTTTTGATCTAGAAATTTTTCTTTTTGAGTATTTAAAAAAAAAAAAAATTGAAGCAGAACCGCGACTTATCAGTATATACAGTTGCACATTCCCCTGTTACCCGCGGGTTTCCTAAGTTACATCTGCGAGTGCCTCACGAGTTGTTGTCTGCACAGTTGTGGGTATCCCTGTATGTTTCAATTTGCCCCTTAGGGTTGAATTTTTAGGCCTCTACTTTGATTGATTTTGGGGTTGTTTCTCTTTAAAGAACCATTTCAGTATGTTTGTTGCATGTGGTCAGGTCTTTCCTCTTCCTTTTGATCTTTTTTGGTTTCTAAGACTTGTTAGGGTTGAGTCTTTCAGGTTTGAATGGTCGGCTTGTGGTCGCTTTGGGTGATATTTTTTTTTTAATTTCTGGCCTAACTGAGAGTTGTATGATACCTTGAAGATGTTTTTTTTATAGATGATTTTTATTTCCTTTTAGTTTCAAAGTGTTTTATACCAATTTTAGTTAATTCAATTTCTTGTTTGGGTTTACTAGTCCAACTTGTTGTCTTTAGAATTCTATGAGGGTTAATATTATGTTCTTGTAAGCTTAGGTACATATTTATATGCACTTAGTTATTCAGGGTGTGTTATACTTGTCCATAGTTAGTTTTTATTTTTTTTGTTTAAAAGAAAAATTCAAAAAAAAAGTATATTCCTTAACAAGTACTTTAGTTTTCTTTTCAGAAATAGTAGTAGTTGTATACCTTTATTTTTGAAAAAGAAAAGGAAATTTTGTTTTATGTAGGTTTAATTCATTAGTATTTTGATTTCGAAAGATAAAAGCGAAAAATAAAAGAAGTAGGAGCATTTTCACATTTTTTATTATACACTTAGCATGGTTTTATGTTTCAGTTGTAACATCATCATGCACACAATCACTACCTCTTGAGTAAGAACGGCCTTAAAAATAATCATTAATTTAAAATCGAGTAGTAACTTTTCTTTTTTAGGTTCTTACATCAACTAGCTTAGGTTAGTACTTTGGATTAGGGTAGCCTTAACTATCCAAAGCAGTTAAAATTAAATCATAGTCGCCATTCGCTAGGTAAATCCACCTCTTTAGAAGGTGAAATGGGAATATCCACTCACACTGGAGTCAAGCACGAGTTCGTGCGAGGTTGAGTAGAGGAGATAACCCTCCACTATTCAATTGAGCATCTACCAGGATTGGTGTGCGTACGGGGGTTCATTATTACTTTGGTGCTTCTGAGTTTCGGGCTTAGTTACCCTACCCATGTGTATCCATTCGACTTGCGACTGTCCCCATGGAAACTCTCTATAGTTTTGGTAGCCTTAGTATCCAGACTCATGGGACTCTACACGTGTGTTAGTGGAAGGATATTTCCATTGCACCTAGGAAAGATTCGGGAGCAAATCCCATACAACTCTTTGGTAAGGCGGTTTGGTCATTCAAGCGCTTGGCCCCATCGTGCTTGTATTGTGGAACCCGAATAATTGTTCTTCATACCTTCACTGGTTTGTTCTGGGCCCTCATCATCCTAGATGCTCCTTTGGACGGTTATCTTACTGCTTGGTTTGAATCACTTTAGGATTTTTTAGTGGTGTGATGATTAATTACTCTTGTTCTAGTTTTCCCTAGGCTCTCTTTACTTAGAATTGTTTAGTTGTGGAGGATAAACATGTTCGTAGGTCAAGAAGGTTGCAAAACCTTCCTCCACTCACTGTGGAGCCTCCACAGCAGCCTCAACGATGAAGGATAAACTCGAGTGGCTCTTTTGATCCAACTGGAACAACTAATCCACCTAGAGAATCTCACCTTATCACTCAAAATTAATCGGTTCCAAACACAAATGAGGTTGAAGACTTGCAAACTAAAGGTTTTGTAAGAGCCGTTAACCCACCATTGATTGGACCTGACGATCTGGTGTTAGTGCGAGTTATCTCTTTAGGTCAACCTGAGTTAAGTGTGTATAGGTTTACGTCTGGTTGTATCATGGATAACATAGGGGACGGATTGGGAGTTCCACATACTCCCACATCTACCATTTTGCTTGGAGTATTTTCCCAACCTCATGTGAACATTCTGATACCTAGTTCATTGCAGATGTCTTCTCCTCCGACCACTTCACTAAATTTTAGTACAGTACCCTTAGGTTCACCGAGCACTCAAATTGCTTCAAATTCTATACCTTTTGGATCAACTGTTGGTTCATCCAGTTTTCCCTTCACTGGGATACCTATTTTTGTTCACATCATCCCCTTTTCTTCAAAACTTCCATACTGGACCTACCATTTCATATCCTTTCATTCATGGATTCTATTAGCATGGGGCACATATTGCTCCTTCAACACATTTTGTAGGTTGCATGCTGGTTCAATCCACTACACCTTTTATGAGTTCAAATCCCTTTATAGGTTATAATTTTCAACCAAGTAATGTTCAAACTTCTAATGTACCTGTAGGGAGTAATCCCTTTTCACTCTTTGGTGGAAGAGGTAGTACTACTTTCACTTCAACTCCTTTTTAATTTGGAGGTAGTTATACTCAATCTTAGTGGACTGGACCTCAAGGAAGTAATCCCCTCACTTATGGATGGAGCACTTTTTAGAATGCCTTTACTTCACAACCTATGGTTGGGGGAAACCCGAACCAACCTTATGGGATCTATGGCTCAGGTATTTTTCCTTACCAAACTCCCCAAACTCATTTTCCATCGGCTAGGCCTTGATTACCCTTTTTGGAAACCTTAAACTTGCCAGATATTTTGAAGCTTATGAATGACTCGGTGCATCATGACCCTACTTGGCCTCCCGTTCCAACCAAGCTTCCTTCAGACATCCCCAAGTTTTAAGGTAAGCCTGGAGAAGATCCAGGGGACCATGTTACAACCTTTCACTTATGGTGTTCTTCCAATTTGAAAAATGATGATTCTATACGGTTGATACTTTTCCAAAGAACCTTAACTGGTGCAGCGGATAAATGGTCCATTGAACTCCCATATGTTGCTTGCCATTGTTTTCACAATTTGGCGACGATTTTCTTGAACCACTTCCAACTTCTCGTTCGGTATGATGTCAGCACAGATCTTCTGTCTACATTTAGACAGAACAAAGCCACTCACATATCTGACCCTATTCAGGATTAGAGAAGAAGGAAGAGGATGATCAAAGCTGAGATTCCCCCATAATTATTATTAGAGTGGTTTTTGAAATCACTATTACCTTACATCTCAAAAGATGTTTCGACTTCAGGGGTTACCTCAGAGGAGGAATCCATCTTAAGGGCCTAGCAATTAGACTTAATTTTTTCTCAATATGGGATTCTTTATGAAATTATTACTGACGCACCGAGATCAACTACTGATCCAGTTAAACCCAAACCTGGACCGCATGTTGATGGCATAGTTGGTTCAGTTGACTCGTCAAATGTAGAAGCTTTGGCTAAGCAAGTGCAAGAGATTTTGATAAGGGTTATGCATTGGAGGAAACTATTGTTGCCAGCTCCCCTTCTCAAACGGCTACTATACACAATGTGCAATCTAACCAAAAGGGTACTCAGCAACCCTTTGGAAGGAACAATAAGGGCAAGAAAGGGGAGGGTAATCAAAACAAGCCCAAAACCACTAACAATACTAAGTGGGGTAAGAAAGAAAATAAGAAAGTGAAATTACCTTGTAAATTTTGCAAGGAAGATCACTTGACTCATCAATTCCCCTTGATTGAAGAAGCCTAGAATCTACTGCAACAAAAGAAACCCGTTGTCCTAAAGGATCCTTTTCCCAATGGAAAAATCCTATCTTCTAGCAGCTCTAGTGTTTGGGGAACCCAAGGTGTCGCACCATCCGATCAGTCTTATACAAACATTATTAGCTCAAATACTCTATTACAGACGAGCAAGAAAATATACTTTGGAATTGTTGCAAAAAGACAAAGAGACTCCTGAGGTATACGCTCCTCTTCACATTAAAAGTCCCATGGATCTTATTTCTAAGATAGCAAAAGGTGTCTATAAGCGCGCATCACACAATCCTAATGCGAGAGCTGATCCCAACTACTTTGTCATGGAAGACCTATCCCAAACTCCATGTGCCATGTCAGCTTTAAATGTTTTGCAAAGTTTCCCTTCGCAACAGAATGCACTTCTGGCAGCAATAGGAAGTATTGATTCGTCGACTATGTTGGAAAATTTTGATATGTATGACATCAAACCCCGGTTTCCGTATCATGTGGCCTTTCAGATTGAAGTAGTCCATGGTTCTAAAAAAATTAGATGAATATTGGTGGATGAAGGCGCGTCTACGTGCATAATGTCCATTTCTTGTTGGTGATCTTTAGGCTCCCCTAAGTTAGTCCCTTCGATCACATTTCTTACCGCTTTCGATGGAATATATTTCCATCCACAAAGGATATTACCCTCCTTAAAAATCCAGTTAGTAGGTAAAGCAATGCTAGTAGAGGTTGAGGTTGTTGACTCTTCTCTTGACTATAATTTGTTGTTAGGAAGAAGCTAGACATATGCGATGCAAGCTATTCCTTCATTTTTTTTTGGGTATTGGTTTTCCCTCACAAAGGAAGGATTGTTACAGTTGATCAACTCTCTTTCATCAAGAAAAATAATACAGCCTCCTTGCAATATAATATTCTGATGATTGATCAAGCACATCCTCCTAGCAAGAGTTTGGGAGTAGGATTGTATTCATCGCTTATGGGCACTTTTGATTTTCATTCTCCCATGAATTAAATTGGTTCAACAATTGTTCAAGACATCGCATCAATATCTAAGGATGTCTTTATAGTTCCTATTAACATGAATCCTTGGATTTTACCTACTCAAAATGAACCAGTAGTTCCCCGGTCTGTGGTGGAAGTTGCTTATCAAGCATCACAAGAATCCACCATAAATTACATCTCGAATCCTTTTGTCTCTGAGGATTCAGATGTTGATTATGCACCTCTTGTGAGGTAGACTCCACTTATTCTTTTGATTGTCTAGACACGGTTTTACCATCGGATGAAGCCATGGTAGGTCTTGATCAACCATGGGAACACACGCATCATAGATATTATTTTCTTCTAGAGATAGATGGGATTGAGAACAATGAGTTTTCTGTGATACTGAGTGGGGATGTTGATCATCCTATTAACCCTTTAGTGAAATAGGGAATTTTTGCTGAAGGAAACATGGCTAATATATCGGCAAAAATTTTGATCAATATCTCCATAAAACCTTATATCGTGGAAAATATTTTCATCGGTGCAAGTTGTTCTTCTGAATAAATTTACATGTATACCGATCTCTTTAAAGAATTTTGCAATTTCTTTGCCTGGTCATATGAGGATATGCCAGGAATCAACCCATCTATAGTTGAACAGGTGTAATACCCCAAATTTTGGATTGATAACCCCTTTTATATTTTGTTAAGTATTATTTCATTTTACTTATGTGACATTGGAAATTTGAAAAGTTAATTTCTGTTGACCATGTGGACCGGCACATGAAAGAGATGGGAGTCACAATTCCTAAGGGTTTGGAGGATAAATACAAAATAAAATAATAATGAGAAATTATTATTGAGACACTTGTAAAAACCGTAAAGAAGAGTTTTGAGGAATAATTAATTTAAAGAAATAAAATTAAGAGAAACACAAAAAGAAGAACAAGAAAGAAAGAAGGGGAATTTCATTCTTTTACTGTCACAGAAGAGAGAGGGAGACTGAAAAGAGAAGGGAATGAAAGAAGAATTGAGTAACCAAATCAAGAAAGAACAAGGGGGCAGTTTGGAGCACAAACTGAACCAGAACAGAAGAAAACAATGGCATCTAGGTATGAACTTGGAACGTGAGCAATGTTCAGGTAGGAGCACTACCACAAGTTGCAGGAGCACTACAAATACCTTGTAGAGGTTGTGTTTGATTGTTTTCATAAGTGCATAGACTTAAAAGTCCCTAGAACACCCTGGAGCTCAGGAGTACTAAGTTGGATGTTGGGTTGTCTGCTGCAAATGAAACTGCATAATAACTTGGGGAAGACAAGTTAAGTAATAAAAAGACTCTGACATAAAGGAATTGTGAACTTAGCTCGGGGGTGACCAAAGGGAAAGGAGAACTTGTTGGTCTAAGGCTGGGAGGTTTGTGACTGCCTTCCATTGGTCATCAGAATATAGATAAGTGATTTACTGTTTGTATTCTAAAATAATTTTATTATTTGTCTACATAGGATTGGTTTATAAATTTCTGTTTTGTTTATAAAATATTTGTTTTAAGTGAATCTGAATAGAAATGTTTTACTATGTAGATATATTTTATGGAAAAATATTACTTCAAAGTAATGTTAAACAGAGTAAGGGTCTATATGATAATATTAAGTATATTGATATATATCCGTATGTAAAACTGAATGTATTGTTTTAAATAGTATGTAAACCAATTACATGTTAAATGTTGTTATATGTTTCTGAGCTAGGAAATACAACACAACTCACTTTATATTATTTGTTTATAAATGCATCAATTATTATAGATTGATCAACTTATAATCAATTGATTTTAGTGGTTATATAGTTTGCGCATAAACACTTTTAACTGTTCCATTTAAAATGCCATCAAATCAACATGAGAAATTCTGATACATCTATCTTTAATCACTATGCAAATGCCTTTTATTGTCGGCATGGGAGTGTAAACTCCATGGTGGATGCCACGAAGTTAACCATCACTTAACCCCGAGATCAATGGTGTGGAATGATCTTTGTCTCCAATGGTGGATGCCACAGATCGTAATCGACAGACGAGAGCTTAATCAAATTTATTAACACGCAGTTGGCATTTAACATACTGGTAACGTGGTTCAATAACTCGTGCGATGGCTGGAGTTGGTACGAAGCATTTACTACTGTGCTTTACTTCACTTGTGCCTCTAGCGCTGTGGCTAACCTGCCATCGTGGCATCAATACCAACAAAGGGGGTTTAAAACGTTGATTTGAAATAGTTAGTCTGCGTGGCACAAACTTACGTTTAGAACGATTAATTTTGTATTTTATTTATAATGCATTATAACTCATGTTATATGTAATATGCATAATACGTAGCATATAGTTCATATGTTTGTAAAACTTATGATTATATGTTAATGGAATTGTATTTGCATAGAGCATAAATGTTTGTAATATATATTAGCAATGTTTTAGAATCTTAATATAATTTATGTTCATAAAAATGAAATAATGTTAGTACATAAATTATATGGTCATATAACATTTTAGTGTATAGTTGATATACAAGATGCTTGTGTATGTATTAGTTATATATGTTAAACAATTATGTGTATAGATCACTCAAGGATAAACATAGGAGATGTTTATATTTTGACTCTTATGTTAACATCAATATAAGTAATAATCTAAGTATAATACTCATTTAACTATACGCTAGTAAACTGAGTTAATAACAAGATGATTCTTTTGTAAAAAAAAAAATGGTGACACGGAGACATTACAACACAAGATTGAGACCTATTCGAATGTGAAGCTAGTTTGACAGAAGTTTCATCCATTCAAACCGAGAAAAGATGCAACTATTAAATATCCTCAAAGCCGGATTTATCTATCCTATAGCCATGACAGAATGGGTTTCTAACCCAATTATGGTTGATAAGAATCAAGGTAACATACGCGTTTGCATTGATTTTAGGGATCTTAACAAAGCTTTTCCTAAGGATAATTACCCCACGCCTTTTGTTGATCATATTATAGATGCATGTGCGGGTAATGAAATATTTTCTTTCATGGATAGATTTTTAGTATATAATCAGATTCAAATCAAACCCGAAGATCAACACAAGACGACTTTTATATTTCCATGGGGAACCTCTTCCTATAGGAAGATGTTGTTCAGTTTGAAGAATGTTGGAGCTACGTTCCAGCAAGCAATGAATTTTTCCTTTCACGATTTTAAACATATAGTTGAACCTTATCTGGATGAACTACCAACATGATCGGGAAAGAGAAAATATCATCTAGACCATCTAGGACTTGTGTTTGAGCAATGCAGACACTATAAAATTCGATTGAATCCTCATAAATGTGTGTTTTGTGTCAAATATAGACGATTGTTGGGTTTCATCGTGTCCAGTATAGGGATCATGGTCAATCCATTAAAATTTGAGGCGATCATTAAGTTTCCTCCTCCTCGCACCATTAGACAACTTCAGAGTCTACATGGTATATCCAACTTCCTCAGACGTTTCATCAACTATGCAAAAATAACCAAAGGATTTATGTGTCTACTTAAACAAGACAACCTATTTTTATGGGATGAGACTTCCCAAAAATAGTTTGAGGCTTTGAAAAAAGCACTATTATCAACCCCCTTATTGAGTCCACCAGATTGCACTCGAGATTTTATCTTATATCTGGCCGCATCAGATTCCACAGTTGGCATATTCTTAGTTCAGGAGGATGATCAGATCCAAGAGCACGCCATCTATTATGTTAGTTGCACTTTGTTAAGACCTAAACTCAAATATGCACACGTCAAGAATTTGGAACTTTCCCTTGTATATGTTGTTCAGAGGCTACGCCAATATATTTTATTGTGAACCACTACAGTGATTGCGGATGTAAATCCGTTTCAATACATTCTAACCCGATGCATAATCGAGGGAAAATTTAACAAATGGATTGTTATTCTTCAAGACTTTGATCTCACTTTTCAATCTGCTAAGTCTAAAAAGTCCTCAGTGTTTGCAAAACTCATTTCTGAGTTCCCTAGTGGTGAGGAGTTTGACACGGAATATGCTTCATTCCTTGATGAACACATCTTCCTCATTTCTACCTCTGATTCGTGGTATGGGTATATTTTGATTTATCTTCAGACTTTGAAGTTTACATCATCCTTTTCAAGAGAAGAGCGACAAAAAAATGACATAATGTTAAAAATTACCTCATAATCGCTGATACTTTGTATAGATGAGGGGTATATTCTATATTACATAATTTCCTAACTCTCGAAGAGGCTGAGATAGTCTTGAATTATTCCCACAGTGGAGCATGTGGGGGTCATATTTCTGGATTGATAACATCCCAGAAAATACTTTGTGCTGGTTATTTTTGGCCCACCATCTTTAAAGATTTTGTTGAAGTTGTGAAACGTTGTCATCCTTGTCAGTTATTTGCCAAAAATATGGTAGCACATCCTTCTCCCCTATTCCCCATCACTGCAGTAGGTCCCTTAACCAAGTGGGGGGTTGATTACATGACATGCAACCCAGCTTCTGTTGGGGGGCATCAGTATATTATCGTTGTTGTAGATTATTTTACTAAGTGGGCAGAGGCGATGCCTACTGTGAAAGCGGGCGGTGAAACTGCAGCTTACTTTTTGTTCAATCAGATTATTGCTAGGTTTTGTATCCCTAAGGAGATCGTACAGATCATGGTAGACATGTTCATAATAATATGATGTCAAAATCGACCATTATGCAAGGATTTAGACAAGAGCACTCGTCTCCTTTCTATCTGCAGGCGAATGGACACGTTGAAGAACTTAATAAAACTTTGAAAACTATTCTCCAGTGCACTATCAATGCTAGTAGGTCAAACTGGCACATTATGTTATATCTGTCTCTTTGGGCGTATCGTACCTCTATTAAGACTGCTACCGGTTTTTCACCCTTCCAACTTGTTCACGGATTGGAGGCAGTCACATCTGTTGAATGTGAAATAGCATCGTTAAAGTTGGCCATTCAACTTTTACCTGAGACATCTGCTCTGGAGGAACGTCTGCTTCATCTCAAACATCTTGATAAAAAGCGCAGAGATGCGCTTATCACGAATGAAGCACACAAAAAACGAGTCAAAAGTCAATATAATAAGTATGCCAAACCTAGGGTTTTATTTGAAGGAGATATTGTTTTGGTCTACGATCAGGACAAATATCCCTTGGGAGCAGGAAAACTCAAGTCTATGTGGCTCGAACCGTATATTTTCTCTAAAGTTTTAAAAAAAGAGTCATATGAACTGGTCGATTATGATGGATATAAGTTTTCGGAGCCTCAAAATGGGATCTACCCGAAGAAGTATTATGCAAAGCACATATACCTTTTCTTATAAATAGTTGTACAGTAGTGTAGAGTTTGACTTTTTGTGTTGCTTATGTGCATCTGGTTGTGTTTCATAGGTCAACCGAGTGGTTTGTAGGATTCGCTGACGGTGCTAGTCATCACACTCGTAACCTCGCATCAGTTTCTTGAGTGATTTATTCACCTACAGGTCAGCTTGTTTCGTCGGGAGGTGCTTGTCTAGGACCTACAACTAACAATATGGCCAAGTATAGTGTTGTTATTGAGTTGCTTCGAGATGTGTTACACCACGGCGTTTCATGTTTGGAGGGTAGACTTGATTCTCAGTTAATCGTGTCTCAACTCATGGGTGAGTGTCGGGTCAAGGATTCTTCATTATTATGTCATTTTTAAAGTTAAATTACTTGAAAGACATTTTGATTCTATCATATATCAACACATTTCAAAGAACCAAAACACAATAACTTATGCATATGCAAACTATATACTTGGATGGAATTTATTTCATATACATTAAATAAATAACCACGCACATAAGAAAACATGTACATAATCGATAGGTGTATATATATAGTTCCAAAAATAATAAAAGAGTTTGAGTATCCATCTATGTTAAATATACATATCAATATACAAAATCAGGCTTGATAGCCTCAAAATGGTCAGTAGATGTCCCTAAGGAGAGTCAGGAGCCTCAGCCTCCTCGGCTATAACCTCTCTATAACAAATAAACAGTCTAGATACTTTTTGGAGTATCCTAATCCATGCAGGTGGCACACCCACTACATGTTCCTGCATATCCATAGGCATACGCTCTATCCGATATGTAGGTATGTTATGATTCAATTGGTTCATATTTCCTTCAATAATTCTTATCATGGTCTCTGCTCTACTGGTCGTACGAACACTCTAGGGTGTTCGGTTGGCCTAACTGGTCGAATATCTACATCAAGTATATTGTCAATACTTAAACTTAGCAAAAATACATGTACATTTTTATAAAAAAATCATAAAAAATGAATAATGATAAAATAAAAAATGTTACCTATCTCTCCCCAAGAAGCTACTAGAGGGGGCATGAGTTCCGGGTCACCACGGAATTCCAACCCAACATAAGGAAACTACTCAGATGCAGTAACTTGCCAGCTCCACCACCCTAAGAATTCCTCATCATCATAATAAGTGTGGGTGTCTCCGCCACCCTGTCGTAAGAACATCTCACCCCAACGAGTCATTTTGGGCTCACGAGGGTTAACAGGTGGTAAACCTACTCTTGGACTTAAACTTGCAACTCTCTCAAAGAATAAGGTGCATAGTATACTCCCATAGCCGAAATTATTCTTCTTCTCGGTCCTACACTCGGTGAGTTGGTTCTTTAGGTTTACCAACAAACCCATGCACCAATCAAATATCACATTCCGCAAGCATTCCACGCCAATTTGCATGTAACTGCGATAAGCTAAGTGTTGAGAGACACTCCCTCCTACCCGGTTGATAGTACTCAAAATGACCTTTAACGGAAAGCTAGCTATATTCCCAAATGGAAATTGAGTGCCACTTTTCTTTGCTCCAGCTGTGCAATATGTGTTTATGTAATCTTGCAATGATAGGGCCCCCACTCCTTGAAATGTTCCTTTGAGGTTAACAACCTCTCCTCGATGGGACAATCCGGTGATAAAATAGATGTCGTCCATGGTGATTTCTAGTGTTTCACCTTGGAGATTGAATACCCCCTGATTCGGATCCAATAGATGCACTAAAATTTGTAGCAAGTTGGGTTGTGCCCTCATATTGGATGTGCAGAAGAATTTCAAAATACCAAAATGAAGTAAGTAATTGAGCGTTAATGGATCACTTATAGACTCTCTATCCATTTCTTCATGCTCCCTCTCCCTCCATGTGAGCACCACTGTTTCATTTCATCCCATAAATTTCATGAGCGTTGAATTTTTACATTCAAATTACGCCACCTGCGAGTCACTGTTAGAACAGTAGCGCACAACCTATGAATGAATATCTTTTCACCTGCGCATATTTCTCGAAACTGTGACTTTAACAACAGCTACTCGCGGGTGCGCAAAGTGAAATTTAAAACCTAAATTAAAAATTAAAAACTCCACAAAAATAATTAAAAATTACATGAAAATGCAGAGAAAGGAGATAGAAATTACCTACAAGTAATGGAATTCAAAGTTGTCCACTGAATTGGTTGTATGCAACGATGCAAATCCTAGGGCTCTTTGCTCTTTGGAATGGTAAATGGTAAAAAAGACTTAGTTTTGCTCCTTTTTACTATTTCTGGTCATTGTATTTTCATTTTTACCCACTTTATATAGTTAAGTGACCTTTTTATGTCATATTTTCTAATGCTTACCACTTATAAAGTTGTTTTGACTAGGTCATTGAGAGAAAAGGTGCTTTTACAAGGTTGTGTCTACATTGGTATTTTTTGAAAATATTTGTTACTCAAGGAATTTTGGTTAGGTTTCCGTTGCATTTCGTATTTCATTTATAATTACCATCTGTTATGACTTATGACCCCCATTTTAGACCATGGACTGTGACATTAACCTTCCATTTGACCTCTTTTGTCGGTGTTCTTCCCTGGTTAGGACCTACCTTACATGGGTTACCCCAGATAGTACACCATGCCATATTGGTATGCATGTCATCACTCACTATTTCGAGAGCTTGTCACCTATATTGCGATCTACAAATATTAGAACGCATACTTTACCTTCAGTATTTTGCTGACCACTTTTAATGAATCTCCTGCCCATACAAATTTTTCTTTATGCTCTTGTTATAATCCTTAAAATTTACAATATTGTTGAGTATACTTGTTCACTTCAGTATTGTTAAAGGATTTGAACGAAAATCCACTTAGGTATAAGTTTACCCCTTTTCCGAACCTTTGTGGATTATTTTCGAAAAATGCATACTATATAGTTCACTATGACTAGAAGAGTTCTCTCTCGTATCCTTTTCCACTTTTTTGGGTGAGGAGACTAACTTTACAAAAAAATACCTTATGGAGTTCTTGTTTAAGTGTTTCAAACTCCTTAAATATGAAAACATCAGCGAGCATATACCAACTCGGGCTCGATATTAAAATCCACGAGTAGGTGTATGGAGTTCTTGTTTAATTTTTTCAAACTCCTTAAATATGAAAACATCAACGAGCACGAACAGATCTGAGCTCGATATTAAAATACACGGATCAATATCCTATTGAGTATTAGTCTATCATTTCTTCAAACTCGTAAAACAATGAAGAAAGTATTGAGTTTCCCTCCCATGGACTCATAAAATTAAACATCGTTGGACCCCTATCAAGAATTCTTCTCTCTCTTCTTCGAGCTTGTTCAAAAATTAAGAAGGTCCTGAGTTTACTTCCTTGGACTCATTAAAACTTAACAAGAAATATATTATTGAGCTTCCTTTTATCTTTTTCATGCTCGTTAAAAAATGAAAAGATACCTAAAAAGAGAAAGGGAAAGGAAAGGTTTATGTTACTGATCTATCTTATGGCAGCAAGTTTTATCATTCCTTGAACATAGCACTCCTCATTAGTCAATGGACATTAGTTTTTGATTTAGGATAAACCTCATTTCAGATTTGTTTACTCCTTCGATTGGTAACTCTTCCGATCATATGGAGATTTTGTTATGTCTCCTACATGACAAACTTATATCTTGTATGTCCCAAGATGCCTAAGTTACTCCAATATTGTGCTCATTGTTCAAGGATTCCCCTTTGTCGGCCATTATCTAGTTTTCCTTGACTCCTCCTGTCGACCATCCCTTATTTCAGTATGTCATCAGTCCTACTTCAAACTAATTCAACCTCCATATGTTCCTCGTGTGAGATAATGAAGGATCCATGAATGCCTTCATTCTCACGAGTCTCTTCCTATCGACTTCAACTCATTTTGCTCTGGGAATATGACTTAGAGTTTCGGTTAGTACCTTGAGATTTGTAGTCATTAGTGGTAGATCCTCTCGCTGTGGATTTATGAGAATATATCAATGTCTCTTACTCAACATATTCTTCAAGTGTTCAACGTCAAGATGCTTTATTCACACTTGTAAGAATGTACTAGGTACCTTGGACCCCATTTTCATTATTGATGGGTGTCCTCTCATTTGTTAACAGTTTACATCAATGACCGGTAATCAAACGGTATCCTCCATGTTCGAATCCAACTCCTTTATTCACATGGTTTATGTCATGTCCCCGATCCCCTCAATGTCCTTTGGAGTGATGGGGGAAAAACCTGCTAGTTTTTTTTTAAACTATTTGCAAATCTGACCTTTCACACAACCACAATGGCTTCGGTCTACAATTCGCAATCCGCAATCCACAAATCGGAAGTCGGAAGGCCAGATACACAGCGTCGAAGAAAATCCTCTCTGGCTTCGACAATCCTCAATCCATGATGTGGAATTTGGAAAGTCGAAATGCCAAATACACGGCTTCGAAGAAACACCTCTATGACTTCCGTAATCTGCAATTCGCGATGTGGGATTCAGAAAGTTGGAACGCCAAATATCCAACTACGTCGAATCACGCCTCCAACTTCCGCAATCTGCAATGCGGGAGTTGGAAGTCGAAACCCCAAAATTCTCAGCTCTGGGGAAATTAATCCTCCTACTTCCGCAATATGCAATCTGCCTTGTGAGAGTCGGAAAGTCGGTACCACAACATGCAACTCCGAATAAATCACGCCCCCGAATTCCGCAATCCACAATTCGCACTGTGGGTTCGTAAAGTCGGAAGTCGGCCATATACCCCTGTCACTGCCAACTTCTTAGGATGATAACTTCCTCATCCTAAGGCCATTTTTTAAAAATTGGGTGCCGTTGGAAAGATCTCGAAGAGATCTATGCAACAGTGTGATCCTCTACCACACCTGATAACTTTGACCTTGTCACTTATCCAACCAAAATTTTACCTTGAACTCCATCAAATCCTATTTACCCCACTATCAAGAGTCCCGGTAACATCCTGTCATGGCCCCTCCCTTCAACTGACCCACAAAGGGGGAATGAACACAATAGGGGATGTCTGATTCATTCCCCAAGTCATTATGATGAAATACAAACCTTCTAAGGAGGTTTGCAATGCATAGTAAACATACACAATGGAATTAAATATAGTCAATGCATCTACAACATTAAAGACCAATAGCATATTAACACAAGCAAAATGATGAAACACACAACAAATGAACCATCCTCATGTTTAGGCATATACATAGATTTCCTATTGATTAATTTCATGTGATCATTTCATTCAGACTGACTTGCAATCAAAGATAATCATAACATAGGAATTAGTATCATTTAGAACCACAGAAACGACTTATCTTATAGGATGAAACTGTCCAAGCAACTGGCTATGTGAGAGCAAATTTCCACCCAACCATACGTATATGTACAACCTATATTCTTCCAGCTGAGAGAACACCACCGATTTGGGTTGTGTATCCACTAAGGGGGAACTAAACAGACTCACTCACAGCCATGGATTCACACAACATACATGTTATTCCAACACACAGTTGGGTTTATCAAGCATTTAAGGAACAACGAAGGACGATGTTAATCCAGTGATCTCACCCTCAGAGTTACAGGCCTCTCAATTCACACTCAGATAGTCTTAGCACCCACAATACTTGCCACACCCAACACAAGGAAGGTCCCTTCTCTGTTGCACAATCACTCAGGTGCCCCTTCCCTCTAGTGTTCTTCAGGGTGTGCATAGAAATGTCCAATTTGTTGATTCCTTAAGACTTTGGCCTTCACTGGGTTTATAAAGCAACCCTACCTTCTATCATATTCTTCTATGTCATTCCCACTTCGGTTTTCTCAATTTTTATGGCCAAAACGACCCTATCCCACAGCTGGGTCCTTGGGTATCCACTTAGGGTTTTATCACGGGTTTATGAGCATCTGAAACTATGTAAATATTCCCTAGGTTTCAGGCCGACGGATCCCCTGCTGGATTGAACTTCCCACACGAATTTCTGGGCAGATTCGGCACTCCAAATCGGGGTTTCTCCCTGAATCATGATTTTCTTCTTCTCTTCACTCCTCGGCTCTATGTTTCGCTCCCACTCCCTGTTGCTAGTCGCTGTAATGGAATGGGGATGGGGAGAACGATGTCCTAGGAGGAAGAGTGACTTGTGGGTCAAGGAAAATAGAGCCCCATACATTGCCATATGAATTTTGGGGTTTCCCACACTCCATCGACCTCATGAACAGTTTCTTCAACCAATTCCTGTAGTAGAATTAAATGTCAGCAAGGAAGGTCAAATGGGTTCTAAGGTGACATTTGGAAATATATGGTCCAATCCCACAACCCCCTCACCTCTCCCTAGTGGATACACATGGCCCCCTCTTATTAGTTTCCTCCATAGCCAGTTTCTTTGGTGATTTTATTGCAATATTAATATTTACATCATTTACAATGTCCCATGGCTTAATAGCACATGGATAACAGAATATCCAATACTTGCCTTTTACATAAAAACCAAGCATCCACTAGCGGGGCCTTGGCCTTGAGCTCCATGCTAGGAAAACATACATCGCATGTATACAATATTTACATTGAAATCCAATATGTTCTCAGAGTCAAAATGGGGATGTTACAGTTTAGGATTCATACCTTTATCGTTGGTTTGGATCGAAGACCTTGGGCTTGTAATAACTCTATTTTAACTTGTTATTGCCCAAGTTGCGCAAGACTGAGCCCTATTGTTGGGTTGAGCCCAAGTGGGTTGGAAAAATATACAAGTATGGAAAAGCGCGCTTAGTGCACTGCAGCAGGAAGAAAATGAAATTTTGATAATTGCGCATTGCGTTAGGGAGAGAAAGCAGTTTTGGTGGAAGTGCATTGCGCGCGGCGGCAGGCGACAAACAATTTTGAGGTTTTGCACGTTTCGAGCGACAACAATGGCTAAGGCACAGTCGCGCAGTAGGATGATGCGCATGGTAGCGCATGAGCTATTTTTGGGGCAAAACATGGGTAAAGGTTAGACGAGGATATGACCTATTTTGAGTAAGGAATAGGTGAAAGCGACCTGTTCGAATGTGTGGCGGCAAGCAGTTGAGAAGCTAGGCCACGACGCTGATGGCGACAAGAAGGCGAAGGAGTGGACAGGGACATGCCATGATGCAGTTGTAACCGTTTTGAGGACTGCGACTGTCAGAAGAACATGAGAGCAACGAGTGGCCCAGCTGGAGCAGGTGGAGTAGGCTGTCGACGACGACAGCTAGGGTGGCAGTTAGCCACGCCAGTTTTGGAAACTTTAGGGTTTCGGCCTAATGATTGTAAAGACATGACCTACAGGCATGATCTATAAATAAGGCACAATATTGTAAGGGAAGGGTTACTCTTCATTTTTGTTAAGTGTTGATTATTGTAGAATCTTAGGCTTAGAAAAGCCATTGTAAAGGCTCTGCAGCTGAGTGCGCAGAGACCTATCTGAGAGAGAGAAGAGAGTCTGCAGCTGAGTGTGTAGACTAAGAACGATTGTACCCTTCCCAATAGAGAAATATTAACCACCGTTCTTGTGGACATAGCCTCCATCCGGGGGGTGAACCACGTTAAATTATGTGTTATGTAACCAATGTGTGTTTATAATTGTTTAAATTGCTTGGTATGAATGTTTAATGCTGGAAACTTCTGTTATGTGATTGCTTTTATATGTATTCGCTGAAGAGAATGGGAATAATATGTTAAGTAATGCATGCACAGAGGATTGTTAGGTGTTCAACATATATGAATCTGTCGATTGGAATGTATGAATCCATCTATTGGTCAAGTAGTGAACATTGAGTTTAAGCGCAGCGTTGGAGCGTGCAGTAACTTATGTTTAGTAAACCATCTGCAATTTAATGATAAGAACTTGAGCAGAATAAAGGGATAAAGAATGTTAAGTAGAGTGGTTAGAATTGGACATCCCAGCAAGGACGCGCAGTCTTGTTGATGCGCCGAGTCATTGAAGGTTGCTGCGAAGTAAGCTATTGATAGCTTACTGTCGTAACGCAAAGGTATCCTGTATCGCACAGTCATTAGAGGCGCAAGTGTGTAAGCGCAATTGTGCGCCGAAGTTCCCTACGCGGAACAGAAGGTTCGCGCAGTTATTTATCCATGCAACCCACAAGGCGTTGCGCTGCTTGTTAGCCTCTCCCCCCATCGCATCACCTGGTTGTGGAAACTTGATTCTGCAACCACCCCCTTAGCTTCGCCTCGGGTGAGACCTCAGGCTGTGTGCATCCTGTTTCCGAAAGGGCCGGTGAATTGGGGTTTTGTTGGTTCCTTGAACCGCGAAGTACTTGGGTCTACACTGGAAACCTTAAGAAGGTGTTAATAGCCAACACCTATTCATTTTGTATCATCATGAGACATAGATCCAACTTGTTCATTATGGATATGTTCTCCTTTTTTACATTGATCCATGTTTGTCTTTTATTGGCCATGATGTATACATCAATTACACTTATGTATTGGAGATCCTGTTTTATCGTTTTGAACATAGCATTATGTCAATTTTATATTGAATGTTGACCTTGCTTTCGTTTCAGGTACTTTTATAACTTTGCTTCTATGACTCTTACGCTCCTCCACTTCATTGTTTGTAATGAATTTTGGCCATCATTTATCCTTTTGACCTCATACATTAGGGGGCATTTGTTATCAATCAAATTGGTACTTCTCTATGATCCAGGAGGATCTCCATAGTCGAAGAATGCATAAGGTTTTCATTATCACCAAAGGTATTCAATTGACGAAGAGCTTGCAGAGAACGTTTTGATGCAATTTGACCGAGGTCAAATGGACTTCGTTTGTGAAAGAAATTGCTTCTTGAAATTACGGACAAAAAGGGGGTTATTTCCCTTTCCAACAAAAAGTTCACAAGTCATGTTGAACAAGTGTTTTTACACATCAAAGTTGAAGGTTCAATGAAACTTAGTAAAAGGGGACATAAATTAATTAATACTTAAGGGATCATAAAGATGCTCATGTATTTTCATTTAATTTTTAAAAAACAAATTAAAAAAAAGGTGTGAGAATCCACCTCACCCTTAGTTTCCTAGTCTTAAGGGAGTGTTGAGATATTTATGGAAATGTTGAGATCTTCATGAAGGAAGTTGAGATCATTTCTCCACCTATCCCTTGATGTGTCCCCAGATCCTAATTTAGAGGATCATGAGAGAGTATTCTCCTTCATATGTGTAATTATCTCTTATCCATGGAGGGCTATAAAATTCCCTCATGAGGAGAGGGAAGGGGGAGGAGCTTTTAGAATATTTTCTTTGTTTTGGAGAGAATAAGCAAGGAGGTCTTGTTTGGGCCATTTCATGTGAGATATTTAAAAGAGGTCTTCCCAAGTTGGGAGAAATCCACATGATGTGAGAATTCTATCCATGTATAATGTATGCATATCTTTGAAGGAGAATTAATAAAATGGTATGGATTTTTGATGAACCTGGAGACATAGTCAAGAGGCTTGACGAACTCCGCTATCATCTCAGTTTGCATATCTTCTTATATGAGTGTTATGCTCAATTTGAGTCTTCTTTTGATATGTTGATTATAGTTTATTATTGACAAGTTTCATGATTATTGATGAGATTTGAGAATTAAATAAGTATCTGAAATATCTATGAAATGAAGCAGTTTTTTTTTAACGTGCATTTTTGGATCAAATTGGTATCGGAGCAGTTCCAATCTGGTTTTAGATTTCAGATTTAGAACTGATGTTGCATTGGTTTTCTCTCATGTAATTATTTATCATCTCCATTGTGGATCTAACATGGAGACTTCACAAAACACGATTGTGTTTTTCTAAATCTGTGTAAAGACTCAATTTTTGTTGAAGGACTCTTAACTATGGAGAAAAAGGTAAGAGAATTATATGATGAGGGAAAAGAAAGTGTTGAGCTACGAAGACAATTGGCAGCTTTACCAGAAGAGAAGCAATAAATTCAAGAACAAATCAAAGAGATGTAGCTTGAGATGCAAATTAAGGGGGAGTTGTTAGCCAAGTATCAACAAGATGACAATCCAAGAAGTCCTTCTACAGTAGAAGGTGACATAATTTTTACTTATGTCCTCATGCGAAAGAATATCATATGGATGTTTCATCTTCAACATGCTCAATCAAACATAAGGATGATACCTCGAAGATAAAAGAGGTGTATTTGAACATATTTTTTCATCAGTCAAAATATGAGGTAAGTGATAATCATGTTCATTTAGTTGCCTCGCATACAAATGTTTGTTTGGGTTCTTTGGAAAAGCATACGCGAGGAATTGGCAAGAAACTTCTAACAAATATAGGGTTCAATGGAGAAGGTCTTGGCACTGATGTCCAAGGTATCGTACAACCAATTGAAGTTGAGGAACGTCCCCGATATCAAGGATTGGGATATCAGGAGACAATGTTTGGTGAAAGCTCTTGGGAAAATTGTTCCTATTGCTGCAAGCGAGGACATACTGCGGATCATTGTTAGGATTTGCATTCAGAGATGAAATCAAATTGGTTACAAATCCAAAAAGGAAAAAGGAAAATGAATGATTCAGAAATAGTAAGCAAATCACTAATCAGCAATTCGGTCAAAAAATATCCAAGGTATGTCTATGATGAGAATTTCATCATATTACGGAATGTTGGAAATTTAAAGTATATGGTCGAAGAAAGAGTGAAATTATTAAGAGTAAACCACGAAAAGAAAATCCTTCTCTCCAAATAAAGAAGGAAGATGGCTATGTTCATCGTCAACAATTGTGGAAAAGAATTGCACAAAATCAGCCAAAGCAAATAAAAGCAGAAATCTAGGATACACAAGACGAGGCTTCTTCGTCCAAAGGAGTTTGACTGGTTGGGTAAGATGTGGCTATCGTTTTTGCAAAATTAAAATAATTGTCAAATTAACATGTTCTGCAGCACAGGAGAAAAGTGTTGTTTATACCAGATAGGTTGACGTTGATTATGGGCTATATCTAATGCTACCTCTGACGGTACACATGAACAAATCAAATATCTTGTGAATCTCTTTGTGCAAGAGGAAGGAGACCCTCAAGAAGAAGATAAGGGAGAGTATGCAAAATATTCATAACCTTGAGATCAAGGTCGTCGAGGGAACACTTCTATTAGTCGTGTAAGGAGGAACTGCCACGTAAAGGTCGCAGCATCAGTTGATTGAGTTGGTTATGCAATTTTCCATAGGGAGCCACCTATCCTCCCACTTGTATGGAGAGGAATCAAATGCCTGCTATGAAGTTGTGAAAGAAGGATTCGATCGCGTGGAATATGTACCTGGTTCAAGGTCGCAATTTCTGAAAGGAAACGGTCGTCAAAAGAGGAGACGTTGAACAGTGTGGGGGTTTGTCGAAAAGAACGTAGCTGCGAAAGCTAAAGGTGGAGGGTCATGGTGTTGTTGTACAAAAGCAGGAGGCTGGCACCATTGTGTCTTATGCACGTTCATATGATGAAGACAAGTGAAAAGGGAGGCCACACCTAATAGTGGAGAGCACGTGTATGGAAGCCACACGAGCTTGAAATTTGAAGTCACAAGACGGTGGAGTCCTAGACACAGTTCCAATCATAGATACCATTCACTTGGAATCAAATGGATCAAACCCTTCCACTATCAGGAGCGGATGAAGGAGAGACTATCCTGGATCTTGGTATATCTCATGAATTTGTGTATCTTTGCAGTTGGATCCAAGTAGTATCCGCCCTGTGGGAGAAGCTGTAGGTGGTGGTCGCTGCCTTGTGAGCTGCTGAGAGCATCGGACTGCGCGGGCATGGAGCCTTGAGATGATCTTTAAGTTGGTTGTTTGGTAGAGACAGGGTGCAGTAGTGACAGCATCTGTGATTGGGTGTGCATCGATCAACATTAATCAGAGCAAGGTTTTTCTCGTTGAATGTTTTAAGTTTGTAGGAGATTATTGTTGTTTCCCTTTATGTATATGGATCTTAAGATAATAGATCTGGTATTCAAGAATCATCGATGGATTCGATATACCCTAGAGTATTTTCCCTTCCCTTCATTTGTGAGAATTTCTGCACTATTTTCCCTTCCCTTCATTTGTGAGAAGTTATGCAAATTTGCACAATAGATGTTTGGCCGAGTGGGTAGACTTTGAGAGAGATCGGTTCTTCTAGAATGCACCCATTTTAGCATCAGTTATATATTTTACAGAGGCAAGGGGATGAAGGGTCCAAATGTTAATGTTATGTGTTGAATCAGGGTTGATCCAAGTGCGCTATGGATGAATGTTTGAAAAGATTTTTCCAATTACACCATTTGAACTATGGTTTGTAATGTTGCAAAACATTGTTGTTATATGTTTTGGGAATTATTTTTGTTACAAATTGTAGTGTAGAGGCTTGTTGAAGTGAGAGGATTCCTTTAGAGAATCCTAAGTCTATTTGGTAGCTTTGAAGGCATTTAACCACTTTTATAAAACTTTGGGAGTGAAAGGAATCATATTTGAAGTCTAATTTCTATATTGTAGCCTTCAACATAATTGTAATTACAATTTTTGGGTGCATGATCGGTTGTATCGGACACTTTAAAACTAGCCATAAGTGCAAGAGAATCAGTGCAAGTAGCACAAGGACAACCATGGACAAAGCCTTCAAGAAAAGGAAGACAAATTCACCTTCTATGATCATGAATCAAGACTTTGTAAACTTGACCACAAGAGTGTTCTCATAAACTCTTGGAAAGTGTGATGCTTCAAAATTGTAATAATGTATTATCAACTTCAAATATTGTAATACCCCCAATTCGACCCTTAGGATATATTAGCCTTTAATGTAAATAATGTGTACATGTGATGTATGTTTTCCTAGCGAGGAGCTCAAGGCCAAGGCCCCGCTAGTGAAAGCCCGAATTTTATTTAAAGGGCAAGTATTTGATATTTTGATACCATGTGCTCTTAAGCCATGGAAATTGTAATAGGATGTAAATAAACATTAGGCAATATAAAATTCCAAGACTGGCTATGGAGGCAACGAATGAGAAGGGGCCACGTGTATCCACTAGGTAGTGGTGAGGGGGGCTATGGGAGTGAACCATAGGTTGCCATATGTCATTATGAGAACCCTTTGACTTCCCTAGGGGACATTTATACCTGTTATAAGAAGTAGTTGAAGAATTAAGTCAATGACTTTGATGGAGTATGGGCAGCCCTGAATTCGTATGGGTAGGTATGGGCTCTGTTGACTTGTCCCACAAGTCACTCTACATCTTGGGGGTTGCTCCATCCTTATCCCCACTCCATTGTGGAAGTATGGGACATCTTTCTCCACCCAAAAACGAGCTCCCAGCAGTGAGAAAACGAGAAATCGCGACTGTGAGAGAACCCACGTTTTGGGAAGCCAAAAACGTCCCGATTTGGTATTGGACAGTGAAATCCAATGGGGGATCCATTGGTAGGAACCTTGGGGCGAATTTGGGAGCAATAGCTACCCCAAAATCCATGGGAAAATCCAGTTTTAATTGCCCAGAAAATCAGTGACGGATTTGGGTTATTTGCTGAACAAAGCAGTGAGAAATCCAAGTGTGGATGTTCGAATGGAGGCTGGGATCGTTTGAGTCTAGCTTGATGTGTACCTAGCTCTGGGATTGAGCTCAATGGACTAGCATTCCTCTCCATTTCCCATTGCATGCTTGAAAAAACCCAACTGTGTGTTGGCTTAGCATGGTTGTCTGAGTGAAACCCTGACTGTGAGTGAGCCATTTAGTTCCTCCTTAGTGGATACACAGCCCAGCTCAGGGGTGATCTCTCAGCTGAAAGAATACAGGTTGGACAGAGATCTATGGTTGGGTGGAACGTTGCTCTCACGTAGCCAGTCGTTTGGGCCATTACAATTCAAGATAAGTATTCTTGCAATTGAATTATGTTAATTCTATGCTCTGCAATTATTTTAATTAATGATTGTTGTTTATATGCGTGAATGCATGATGAATCTGTGTGCATATGTCATGTTTAGATCCGCTGTGTTTTATGGAAGTTTACATCTATATAGAGAAGTTTTAATTATTTCAGATTTATGAGTGAAAATATTGGGGCTAAGTTTACAAAAGCCCGGTATGTTGTTAATGTTTCCTTCCCTACATGTTCTAAGGAGAAGGGGACATTACAGAGTGGTATCAGAGCTCTAGGTTCAACACTACGGCTGTTGGGCCCTTCACAGAGATACAAATCATTGTGTGTTCATGCATTTTGTATTTAGAACTAAAATGCATTAAAGAAACCTCAAGATCGCATGACTGTTGGGGATTTTTGCAAGTTGCTTGCATCGATTGCATTGATTGCATTGATGGCATTCTATGAAATAGAGAAAGGAGCATGGGCAACCTCTGCCATCTTATATTGTTTTGTTGTTGTTGTTGTTAATTGTTGTGCATAGGAGATGATGCATCATGTGCTTGAGACCTTGATTAATGATGAATCCATGTTCCTTGAATGACCAGGATGCTTTGAATGCATGAACTTGAATGTTGAGCATGGCTGGAAATGAGTTCTGTTTGTTAATTTCCTGAGTAAAAGCATGAACAGTCAGTTGTTACAGTCCCATGTCTTAATGATGATCGTTAATTACAATGAAAGTTTTCAATTTTCGTAAGTGTTTTCGAAAATTCATTTAAGACTGTTTCGGGGAGAATTCCCGAATGTCTTCCGCAACTGCGGAAGCATTCGGCGAATTGCCCCGAAACTGCGGAAGCATTCCGCGAAGTTTTTCCGCAACGTGGAGGAATTCGGGAAGTCGCCCCGAAATTTGCGGAAGGAATTCCCTTCCGAAATTTTCGGAAGGAATTCTCTTCCGAAATTTGCGGAAGGATTCCGCGAGTTTTCGGCGAAATGCTCCGAAAAAGCAGAAAATTTTCTAAGTATCGGAATTTTTAGGAAAGAATTCTCTTCCGAAATTGCGGAAGGAATTCTCTTCCGAAATTGCGGAAGGAATTCTCTTCCGAAATTTCGGAAGGATTCCGCGAATCGTTCCGCAACTGCGGAAGACTTCGCCGAATCATTCCGCAACTGCGGAAGACGGAAGACTTCGCCGAATCATTCCGAGAAATCACCCGAAACCGGGAAGCATTCTGCGCAACGGCAGAAGCATTCCGCGAACGGCTCCGAAATTGTGGAAGCCTTCGCCGAATGGCTCCGCAATTGCGGGAGCATTCGCCGAATGGCTCCGCAACTGCGGAAGCCTTCGCCGAATGGCTCCGCAATTGCGGGAGCATTCACCGAATGGCTCCGCAACTGCGGAAGCCTTCGCCGAATGGCTCCGCAATTGCGGGAGCGTTCAGCAAATCGCCCCGCCATTGCGGATGCGTTCGGCGAACTGCTCCGCAATTGCGGAAGCGTTCGGCGAACTGCTCCGCAATTGCGGAAGCCGTCACCGAACCACCCCGCAGTTGCGGGAGCATTCAGTCAACCGGCCCGCAACTGCGGAAGCCTACCGCTAACCAGCCCGCAACTGCGGAAGGGTTCAGTCAACCGGCCCGCAACTGCGGAAGGCCACAGCGAACCTCCCCGCAATTTCGGGAGTGTTCAGCGAACTGGCCCGCGACGGCGGCACGCACAAAAAAAAAAAAAAGTGACTAAAACTTGATTTTTGGATAGCAGGAGCATCCGAACTCAGAATGGAATGATTTCTGTGGGGCTCGGAGGCCATTGACGAAGGCCATGAAAGAACCAGTGAAGACCCCTAGCCCATTACACTCCGATTTGACAGAAATTGGATAATAGTGACTTTTGAAGGACAGAGTCCCGAGGCTTGACAAAAGGCCGGTTTGAGCTGAAATTGATATGAGCTAGTCATGAAGCAGACACGATGTTAAGTTCAGAATCTTGGAGCCAAACTCCAAAGGATGTGGAGTCGGGGTGAGCAAGAAGGCCAAAAAGCACTGTTCCGAGCCACTTTTTCGGGATTTTGAAAAGCTTGTGGGCAGTAAAAGTGACCCTAGATGTGGGAATCAGAAATTTTACTGAACTAGACATTTCATATTCTCATTAAGACGGGCAGTTTCCGTTAGACGAAGATTTTCCAGAAATGCACCGTTTGGGAGATAGCCGTTTTTGGCCCAAAATTTGGAATTTTGGGAAAATGTGAAAAGTGAGAAGTAGCAAAACCCAGAAATTCATAGAAGATGAATGGTGCATCGGAATTGAAATCCTTGAATTGCTGAGTGTTCCTTGTTATATGGACTAACTTCGCCCGATAGATAAGATTTTGCGATTCCTCATAGATTTTCTTCCACAGGTGGCTGAAGTTGGCATTCGGGACCAAAATGCAACTGTGTAAAATGTGCAGAACTGGAGTGAAAGTTGTCATTTTTGAAGGGATGCAGTTTCCGCACCTGATGTCGGAATGGAGCATGAAGATAGGCATTGGAAAGCTTGTCCAGCAGGGAACAATGAGGCATGATCAGAATTTGAATGGGGTCTACATATATCATAGATATCTAATGCAGAAGAGTGCCAGCAGCTGTTTGGACAAACAAATTTGGTTGTCAATATGGGCAATTTCTACAATTGCATGATATGGAAGAGGAATTCCATGTTGCAATGAGGGATCGAAAAGGGAAGAATTCCTTAAACCCCTGTTTGTTATCATACTTATAATTATGAAATTATCATATGGCATAAAAAAAAGGGTTAAAAATGTAAGGGATCACATAGATGTATATGCACTAGATGGCATCTTAACAAACATTGCATAGTGCATATGGAAATGCTTGTGCATAAATGGGATATTGCATATTGGTAAAATAATGAAGTCTGCATATGCAATGAACCACTGATGGAGAAGGTTATGGTTGATAATCACTATTGATGTTGGTATTGGTTGTAGGACCAAAGATAACAAAGAGCATGGCTAAAAGTGCTGAGGATGTTGTTGCAAGGGAGCCAGCAATCTTATGCAGAAAGGATGGTGCAACAAATCTATGATCATAAAGTTGGAAAAATGACTGAACAACCTTGGTAAGAGGCCAATTGATCAGGTAACATCAAGCGATGTTAATGGTAACCATGCAGATAATGATTATTGGTGCCAAATTGCATGAACGTTGAAAGAGGATTTGGTAAGGTCTCTTCCACTATGTTTGAGCTATGTTGAGTCAGTTGCATATGATATTGAATACCGATTGGTATTGTTAACCTACCAAGCTTTGTGGGGTGTGGGTAAGTGAAGGAAATGATCCTTACACCCTATGATTGTTTAGAAATCGCAATGCATTCATATGAATTTATATCATGCCATGTGTATGTTGGTTATGTGCTTAATAACCAAATCAAGTGAGGACTAGTGGTCTTGATTATGATAATGCAAGTTATATGAGATAGTCATGTCTCGATCATAATGCGCTTGAATGCATAGTACTCATGAAACAATGCAAGGTAGCATTAAGTAGATGAGCATTAAGAGATTTTATAAATCTTGTGATGCATTGTATGAATGCATAGGGATGATGCATATGTTATTGCAAAAGAAATAATGAATGAAATGATGAATTGATGATAATTCTAGGATCATTTCATGGACTGTTATGAGTGCAGAATAGTAAATGCATGAAGAGCCCAATCATGGTAATTGATGAATTGATGAATTGTGATAATGATGCATATATAGAAGTGTATATATTTTGTTGCATTTCAAATGTTAACAGCTGAAGGTGTTTGAATTATTGATTGTTATAATTCTGAGATCAGTTCAGTGACTATTATGGCAATGAATGATTATGTGCGTAGATACTCACAACGTGTTTGGCTGATTGAAGTTTCAGTTTCCGGTAGGAAGGTCTTACATATGGCAATGAGGATAAGTCCATAGTAGAGACCGGGATCTACCACATGCGGAAGCCAAAGGTTATGAGAAGGTTCTCATGGTTGAGAGCTCTAAGTTCTGTTAGTAAAAACAGTTGTAAATCTCAGATTTGTAAATGTTTCAGATTTGAAATTCTACTAATAATTGCTAATGACTGTTTGGCCTATATGAAAATGTGTCAGGAGGACATGCTGTAAGTGGATGCTCATGTATGGCAGCAGGAATAAGACCATAACGGGAAGAGTGGTGTCACTTACAGGAGCCAAACAATATGAGGATAGCCTCATGGATAATAAAACCAATTTCTGTAGTAGACAAAGTTGCAAATTCATACTGAATTTAATTATTAGTGCCATGGATTGGTTATGGGACAATCGGATTTGAATTATATTGATTAAATGTTGCTGACTGTTTGGTTGTTTAATAAGTGTGCCAGGGAGGCACATTGCAGTAAGACCGATAGAGAGGTCCTGCAGAAGCCAAACTTCATGGGAAGGGATTCCATGATTTGAAAATGGGTTTCAGGTGAAATGCCATAGGACATTATTAATGTCTCATCTACACTACATGATTAGTAATAAATATGAGTGGGATGGTGAAGATTATGTCGGTAAGACATATGAAGGTTATGTAACATCAAAAGGAATTGGGATGGCAAACCGAGGGACTGTCAACTCAGAGAAGGAGCCTCCATTCCTCATTAAAGAAGAGAAATAACATCTGCAAAATGGACAAGTGTTCCCTAAACCCTGAATGATATATATATATACATACATGCATGTCTAATTAGTAGAGTTAATATGCAGAGCATGTTTTGATTTTATTTCCATTAGGGCAGACTGCTTGAAGTATGATTAGGACCTTCATAGTTCACATCAGTAAGGAGTGCACTCCTTTCTGGTGCTGAGTTATGTTAGGGATGCCAATATTGACTACGCCTTAAGGGAATGGATGCATTCCTGGTGTTTCAAGGTTGGATAGTGGATGTTATGAAATATGTTTACAGTTCTAGAGCAGCAATACTAATGAACTTGCTATCCATTTTGTGTTGACAGATTATACATATGAAATTAAGTGTTGCACCTTAAAGAGAAAAGTGAAGAAAATAGTACTCAAGAAGACTGTATGAGCAGTGGTAACCCTTGTGTAGGGTGAGTGGGTATCATGGGGTCATGATAGCCTGCAGTTAAGAAAGTCACCTAAATAATTCCTTAATGGAACCGTCGGATTACATAAGAGAAGAAGTGCCACCCTTGTGTGGGTGAAGAATTGTTATGCGCATTGAGGGATTGTGATACATGTGAAAGGCTAATGAAAGCCTAAGGCAGAGTAGTGGAGCCTTGACCTGTAATGGTCAGTGGCGCAGTTACCTTCCATTGGCCGATGACCCAGACGTATGTGCTGGCTCGGTAATGGAGAGGGCCAACCAGGTATGGGACTGGTTGGGCACCACCAAATGCTTGGTAAACCCAGTCGGCGTGAAGGTGTACTGGTAGGGCATTAATCATTTGATGATTTGGAACAGCCTGCGTGCTGGCTAAACATCTTAGTCCGCAGGAGGATCCCAAGGCTTATAAAGTAAAAGCAGGACCCTGTGGACCAGAGAGAAAATGCACAGTGCAGATAAGTATTCATTTTCATTCATTTCTTATTTGAAATAATGAAGGTTTCAAACATAAAGCTTGTAACAGTGAGATGATGCATTATTGTTTCTTTTTTTTGGAAACCTTGGTCAATGCAGGAAGCAAGGACCTTGAAAGAACTATAAACTGCTTGGTAAATCCAGAGAGTGGCTGGTTGGGCAAGATTATTGATGATTTGGAGCAGCCTACGTGCTGGCCAAACATGCAAGATTGTTGATGATTTGGAGCAGCCTACGTGCTGGCCAAACATACAAGGTTATTTGATGTTGTGGAGCAGCCTGCATGCTGGACAAACATACAAGACTATTAGATGTTGAGGGGCAGCCTGCGCGCTGGCCAAACACCCAAATCCATAGGCGATTCCAAGGCTTGTAAAGCAAAGAAGGACCCTATGGAATAAAGTGAAGATATCTGGTGCAGATAAGTATTTGGTTATCTTGTAATTCTTGCTTATGAATATACATGTGTATATGATTTGGTTATGATTTCATATGAAAATAAACTAAACATGTGAATTAATTCAATGTTTGAGTGTAGGTATTGCTGGAAGCAATGATTATGAAAACATCTCAAGGATGCGTGTACATGTAACCACCCTAAAGAGCTCAGCATGAGTAGTAATGAAAGATGGGGCTAGTGGAACTGTGTGAGTCCTAGCAGCCAAGAGTTAGACCAACCAAGTGGAGGAACTCCATGGTTGAGAGATCTGGAATAAGACCATAGACACTACGTGTCATAGCCAAGAAGGGCAGGTCGAGCATTCACGTGAAGTGAAAGAGGACAGGAGCATGAAAACCACAGTGGTGGTGTGGGTTCCAGAACGGAACAAAACTAAGAGGAGAAACTCTTACTGCTCTCTCTCTCTTTCCTTTTTATTGATGCATTTATAGAATTAGAAAATTGCTGAATGCATGCATGATTGAAATTAAAAGTGTGTTTATTTGATTAAAGTGAATGATGAATGCTAATTAATGAATTTCCTATGAATGGATGAACATGAAGGAATTCATGTGTATGTTGGGCAAGCATAAAAAGTGTGGAAGTCTCATGAGTAAAGCATGGACTATCCATGTCAACTAAGGAAAAATCATTGACTGATTTTTAAATGTTTGGGTTATGCTTGGCCTAACGAGAATTGTAATGATGAATTTCACAGGTGAAAAATTGAATCAATTGGTTGCAGCCGGTGCAGGAAAGTGTCGCTAGTGGGAAAAGTGTGGTCAGTTGTTTCCATTGACCATGGCGGAAGACCAAAGGCTATTAGGATTGGCTGGAAGTCTTCTTCAAACAATTGCCAAGACCTAAGAAAATCTTGGAGAGATGCTCAAGATGCAAAAGCAGCAGAACAAGATGAACCACAAGGTCTTGCAGGACACTCTTCGTCTGCAGAAAGAGGTAAAAAGCATTATGAAAGCAATCAGCAAGGGGAAGAAAAGTGGATCAATGAAGAAGCATTCATCCAAACGTCCGATTAAGAGACGCTCCAGGTGGGAAGAATCAAAGGAAATCGAGCAGGTAAAGATGAAGCAACCAGTGAAGTGTTGGAAATGTGAAGGGGATCATTGCCTCCGCAACTTCCCAACAAGAGAACCTCAAGAAGGTAGCAGCCATAAAGCTTTCAGACTTGTGGATGAGCTGGAAGATCCGAATCAGCAGGAGCAGCTCGTGAAAATCAAAGGACTTGGTCCTGAAAGTTCAAAGTAAAGGATGGAATGCAGGGCAGATCTGCAAAGTTTTTGAAGTTTTGGACATGTGTAAATTGTATATGTATGCCTAAGTCTTGGAACACCGAGGACGGTGTTGTTCTAAGGGGGAGGGGAATGTAATACCCCCAATTCGACCCTTAGGATATATTAGCCTTTAATGTAAATAATGTGTACATGTGATGTATGTTTTCCTAGCGAGGAGCTCAAGGCCAAGGCCCCGCTAGTGAAAGCCCGAATTTTATTTAAAGGGCAAGTATTTGATATTTTGATACCATGTGCTCTTAAGCCATGGAAATTGTAATAGGATGTAAATAAACATCAGGCAATATAAAATTCCAAGACTGGCTATGGAGGCAATGAATGAGAAGGGGCCACGTGTATCCACTAGGGAGTGGTGAGGGGGGCTATGGGAGTGAACCATAGGTTGCCATATGTCATTATGAGAACCCTTTGACTTCCCTAGGGGACATTTATTCCTGTTATAAGAAGTAGTTGAAGAATTAAGTCAATGACTTTGATGGAGTATGGGCAGCCCTGAATTCGTATGGGTAGGTATGGGCTCTGTTGACTTGTCCCACAAGTCACTCTACATCTTGGGGGTTGCTCCATCCTTATCCCCACTCCACTGTGGAAGTATGGGACATCTTTCTCCACCCAAAAACGAGCTCCCAGCAGTGAGAAAACGAGAAATCGCGACTGTGAGAGAACCCACGTTTTGGGAAGCCAAAAACGTCCCGATTTGGTATTGGACAGTGAAATCCAATGGGGGATCCATTGGTAGGAACCTTGGGGCGAATTTGGGAGCAATAGCTACCCCAAAATCCATGGGAAAACCCAGTTTTAATTGCCCAGAAAATCAGTGACGGATTTGGGTTATTTGCTGAACAAAGCGGTGAGAAATCCAAGTGTGGATGTTCGAATGGAGGCTGGGATCGTTTGAGTCTAGCTTGATGTGTACCTAGCTCTGGGATTGAGCTCAATGGACTAGCATTCCTCTCCATTTCCCATTGCATGCTTGAAAAACCCAACTGTGTGTTGGCTTAGCATGGTTGTCTGAGTGAAACCCTGACTGTGAGTGAGCCATCTAGTTCCTCCTTAGTGGATACACAGCCCAGCTCGAGGGTGATCTCTCAGCTGAAAGAATACAGGCTGGACAGAGATCTATGGTTGGGTGGAACGTTGCTCTCACGTAGCCAGTCGTTTGGGCCATTACAATTCAAGATAAGTATTCTTGCAATTGAATTATGTTAATTCTATGCTCTGCAATTATTTTAATTAATGACTGTTGTTTATATGCTTGAATGCATGATGAATCTGTGTGCATATGTCGTGTTTAGATCCGCTGTGTTTTATGGAAGTTTACATCTGTATAGAGAAGTTTTAATTATTACAGATTTATGAGTGAAAATATTGGGGCTAAGTTTACAAAAGCCCGGTATGTTGTTAATGTTTCCTTCCCTGCATGTTCTAAGGAGAAGGGGACATTACAAATATTGTTTTTCGATATTCCAATTCCGAAGAACAAAGGTGAAGGAGAAGGGGAATGTTCTTTGCAGAAAACATTTGCTAAAAAAAAAGAACCAGTACAAGTAATTGCATATTGCAGTTTATACTTTTGGAGGTCCAAAAGTGCTTTTCCGTGGTGAGATTTCATCCAGGAGGATCTCCACAGTCGAAGCATGCATAAGGTTTTCATTATCACCAAAGGTATTCAATCGACAAAGAGCTTGTAGATAACCTTTTGATGCAATTTGAATGGGGTCAAATGGACTTTGTTTGTGAAAGAAATTGCTTGTTGAAATTACGGACAAAAAGGGGGCTATTTCCCTTTCCAACAAAAAGTTCACAAGTCATGTTGAACAAGTGTTTTTACACATCAAAGTTGAAGGTTCAATGGAACTTAGTAAAATGGGACAGAAATTAATTAATACTTAAGGGAGCATAAAAATGCTCATGTATTTTCATTTAATTTGTAAAAAGGAAATTAGATAAAAGGTGTGAGAATACACCTCACCCTTAGTTTCTTAGTCTTAAGCGAGTGTTGAGGTCTTTATGGAAATGTTGAGATCTTAATGGAGGAATTTGAGATCATTCCTCCATCTATCCCTTGATGTGTCCCCGAATCCTAATTTAGAGGATCATGAGAGAGATATTCTCCTCAATATGTGTAATTAGCTCTTATCCATGGAGGGCTATAAAATTCTCTCATGAGGAGAGGGAAGGGGGGGAGATTTTGGAAGATTTTCTTTGTTTTGGAGAGAATAAGCAAGGATGTCTTGTTTGGGCCATTTCATGTGAGATATTTAAAAGAGGGCTGCCCAAGATAGGAGAAAGGCCACATGATGTGAGAATTCCGTCCATGTATAATGTATGCATATCTTTGAAGTAGAATTAATAAAGCGGTTCGGAGTTTTGGCGAACCCGGAGACGTAGTCAGGAGGCCCGACGAACTCCGTTATCATCTTGGTTTGCATATCTTCTTATGTGAGTGTTATGCTCAATTTCATTCTTCTTTTGAAATGCATATTATAGTTTATTATTGACAAGTTTCATGATTATTGATGAGATTTGAGAATTAAATAAGTATATGAAATTACTATGAAATGAAGCATTTTTTTAACATCCATTTTTGGATCACTCTGTCCATGATGACACTGAAATGTCGCTCAGACAAAATGACACTATGGATTGAAGAACCCTAATTTGTTATAGATGCTTGTAGCCTTGATCATTCTTTGTTTCTCCAGATCATCCTATTTTTTTATTATATATCTTTAGGACCTAACTGAGACTTTATCTATGGCATCTAGCAGGTTGTTCGCGGGGGATCCACTCACCACTCGCGAGTCTCTCCTAAAATTTGCACCCACTACATGTTAGTAGCCTGATCGCGGGTCACCTGCATCTTGCAAGGCTTACACCCGCGGGTCCTTCTTAAAATCACGAAAAATAAAAACTAAATTCAAAATTAGGGCAGTTGGTGGTGGTTTCCCAACTTCCACATCGACCCTAACTGTTATACTCTCGAAACTATCCTCCTTGCCTTGCCATAAATACAAGGGGAGGGCCATGAGAGAGGGGATTCACTCTTGAGATACTGAAATGATGGAGAAATTTTCAATAAAGGAGAGGAGGAAAAGTCCAGAGCTTGGTTTCAGAAGTGTTGTTACAAAATGAGGTATATGTACTTTTTATAATTCATATGATCAATAAAGAGACCTTTCTTTCTCATAAGCAATTATGTCTAGTATATGAATAGAATTTGGTGAATCTTTCATGCTTGATTTATGTATGAGTTTCATATCTTATTATTCATTTACACTTAGTCAAATGTTTTGAGGAGGGTTATTTATATTTTGCAGGTTCTCTATACAAGATTGCAGAGCAAGGAAAAAAGAGTTGCAAGCTTGTCATGTACTTGTTGTTGCCTCAAATTCTGTTTGTTTTAGATAGTATGTTGGTGACCTCAGTAACTTCCCAGCCATATGATTAATTTCCAAACAACACCTTGGTATCCCAAAGTGGACCCAGGCCTTTTCATTGAAAATATTTTTTGCATCTTGTCCCTTTATGGTATTTTTAATGGCACGATAATGAACATCTTTCTAAACCTATCAACTATCACAAATGTATAGTCATGTCCCTACCTTTTTCTTGGAAAACTAGCCTTAAAATACATGGAGATGCTCTCCCATGGTTTAGTAGGTATTGGTATGGGATGGTATAACCCTTGCTTTTGGTTACTAGGCTTGTTGGTAAAACAAAGTATGCATCCTCTAATAAACCGAGCTACATCCTTTTGATATCTAGGCCAATACACCTGCGTATGTAAGTTGGCAATTATATTCCCCACACCAAAATTTGTCACAACTTTGGGTTTTCCATCCTCTCTAATAAGTTGCAATCTTTCACCTTTAGGAACACGACACTTGTGTAGATTGTAGATCAACCCATCCTAGAGATGATAGACAACATTTTTTTCATCTTATTCTACACAATTTTAGTCATGCAAATACTAAAACACCTCTTTAAACCTGTCATCTTCCATGTATGACTATTTGTATGCATCATGGGTGGAAGGATCCATGTGGATAAGAGTTCCCAAAGCTATAATATTGGATGTGGGTGGACTTGAGATCATTTTCATCAACTTATTAGTGTTTAATTTTTATACTTTATTAGATGAAATTGATTTTAAAACCCCATACACTTGTAGTGTCTAGATTGTTGAAACTTACTCTGGACCTACAAGTATTGCAAGGGCTAGTGATCAGTGTGGATGATGGTCTCCTTTCCCATCAAATAATGCTTCCACTTATTAACAACTTGAACTAGAGAAAAAAAATTGATGAGCTTATGTAGAGTAGTTCAAGACTTCTCCATGAAACATTTTAGAATGATATCATGTTAGCTTACCTCCCATCAAGACCACTCCCATAGCATACCCACTTACATCTTTTTTTCAATATGGTTCATGACCTTGGACCTCGCTACATCCATGGATATAATCCAAGGGGCCCACCCAAAGGGGCCTCACCCTGACAACATTTATTTGGTGCATAACCCCTAAGGGCCCAAAGAATTGAACCCCTGACCTTGACCATGTGTCATCTTGATCCCGAAAGATCCAAACAACTGAGCTACCCCTCGGGGCTATACCCACTTGCATCTATCTCAAGTTTTAAAGGATTATGAAAATTTATATCAAGAGAATCACTTTGAAGGATTTAAAATTTATATCAAGTATATGTTACAAATAGTCATAGTAACCTAGAAAATTACTGTTATCCTAACTAATGGCATAGGTCTTCTTCTTATCATCCAACAATTTGGTATGATATATTCAATAATTACACCACATATCTTTCTGATGTTTCATCTACATGTTGAGCATGTTAAAAATTCATAGTTAATTGATAAGTATATGTATGAGTTAAAATTGAGGGACAAAAAATCAACACATAAATGGAAAATAAAAAATAAAAATAAAAATCAATGAGTAATTTTTACCTCCTATATTTGCACCATAAGTTATATCAATTTCCTTCTACCTCAAATTTGTATCATTATCCACATAATATCTTATAATCAAATACACTACCCCACTCCGTGATAAACTATGGTTAAATTTGTTACAATTTTCTATCCATGTCATCATACAATCAAAGATTATTTATAATGTACAAATGTAATGCATCCCACTCTTCACTACATGGATGAAGGAAGAAAAAATGATTTAGGTACCAATCAAGCTTAATCATATATGTACAAAGATATTAATTACAATAAAACTATTGCCTTTCACTTTTATCCATCTCCCTTTCCCCAAAAACACCTCTCATTCATATTTATTAGTAGAATTGACATCCCAAAGGAGAGTCATGTTAATATCAACTACTACTTGGGGTAAAAACTCACTAACCTTGAATTAATATACCATGTATCCTTCAAACATTGAGATTTATGGGTGTGATCTTTGTCTAATAAAAACTTCAATGCCTTCAATTGCCTCTCCACCAACCACATTGACCTTGTGTGTACAAATCCACTTATTTCAATCTCCTCGACTGGGTGTATGAGTTTATGTTATTTTGCATTGAAAAAATTGGAGGTAAATACTTTTGCATTTCACATATTAAACAAAGAATTTATCTCTTCCAAAACTCAATACCTTCTTTATGGATATCTTTAGATGACCACCACCTACACATGCAATAATATCACATGTGTCAATACAATATTATACAATGCAAATAAGCTAAATGTCATAACCTTTTGCTTACCTCGTGTACTTTTCAAGATCATATGTAACTTGCTATGTGTTATTGTCAAAGTTGTTTGGAAGAGCTAGAGCTAGAACATATTGTATCAACGAAGAAATCAATATCTAATGATTGGAATAAGCATCTATTACTAGAAAATAATGTAATTAGCATGATATCATAAATATGAGAAAATACCAAATCTTAATAAAGGTATGCCAATCATAAATTTTCCACCACTGAGACCACTTTTCTTCATTAAAATGGTATTAATGTTAAAATCAATACCAATTGAAAAATTAATATTTTTTTAACCTATTTTATAACATTGCTCTCTTGCTATGTTAATAACCATGGAAGATTGGTTAGTTTCTCACTATAAGAATAAGTAAAATCTTGCATTATGTTGATTTCTTGAATGTCACTGATAACTTTAGCATTATTGTTTTTGTTATTCCTTCCATCTAAAATTCTCCACAATCATTTTGTGGCATTCTTACCAACAAGCATAGTGTGAAACAAATGAGTTCCTTGTAGGTGCTCATAATAAGGCCACCCACTAGATTGGGCAGAGTATCATTTCACACCTCGGAGAAGTCCACCATGTTGACATTTTCTAAGCATATGAAAATACATTTGTTTTAATATGTTAACAAAAACAAATATAAAAAATATAACAAGTTACAAATATTGATGTAACTTAAACCAAAATTTGCTTACCATGAATCTTCTCGAAGGAATTTTTCCATGGTCAAGGTTTCATTATTTGTGGTTTTTTGTTAGCCTCTTCATACTCATTCAAGAGATGATTTTTCACATTTCAATATCGATGGTTCCTAGGAAGAAAATACATGTACTCGTCATACATTCCTTTTCTAAACTTCTTGAACATATAGATGTTTTGGGACCACATACTAGACATGCATATTTACCCTTTGTTTGAAGGCCTACAAGACATAAAATAATGTTAATAAAATACCAAAATATTTTAAAAAAAATATGTGACTAATAGAGGATATATAGAGTTAAGTTGTGCTCTACAGACCACAAAAATATGCTAACTAGGGGGCATCATGAATTGTCCATGTAACTATTTCATGGAACTTGAGATGTCATACATATTGATGACAACCCATAATTTTAAATCTTCATCAATAAGAGGCTTATGGTATACATCCTTATCTCTAACTTGGTACTACCTGATTATTTGAAAACACAAATAATTAATTCCGTGTACATGTAAATTTGTAACAAACAGTAAAAATAAATTATTATGTTATAAAAATTCATAAATATAAATACGTGGAATAATTAATGCCAACATTCACTTCTCCCTCTTTATTGAAATCTAAGGAGGAAGGTTATTGTTTATTACAAATCTAGACAAATTAAGTAAATGGACATGAGCCCTCCAAATGGATTGAAACCATCAATGACCAATGAAAGTCTAACATTATGAGTTCCTTTAAAAAGATGGCATATTTCCTCAACATCCCTAAATGCGTAATCATCTACATGCATTCACATAATATGATATTCACTTGTCTTTCGTGCATGATAATCCCTAATTGTGTATGTTTTCCACTTGAACAATTATTCAAAAATTGGAATTAAGGTGATATGATGAAGAACCTTGTGGGGCACCTTATTTGTTACTTGATCAATTCGATGTCTATTATTTCCACATTCATGTCATTTCAAATTTGTTGCGTGTTGTCTATATTATATAATATGATCATTGAGACATGCGCTAATTGTTTAATGCTCCATTCTTATATCTTTCATAATGGTACACAATTCTCAATTTGTGTGAGATAAAACATTTGGTAGTAGTAGGATAATATTACCTAACAATTTACAAGAAAAGAATAATTAATGTACTGAATAATGAATATTGCATCCTAAATATTACAATCACAAAATGTAGACAAAACTTACATTTATAGAAAGAACTACATTTGGTAGCTTAGGATTCATGGCATACATATGTTTGAAATACCTTCAATACCTTCAAGTTAATCAACAACAAAATAGTAGAGAGAAGACTTTTATTTGAGTCTTTGTATGGGGGTTTTTGTTCCTTATCAATAAAAGGTAAATCATGAATATCATCATAGATCTCATTCACTTGTGTTTCTTCATCCCTGGCAACAAAGGTTTGGTGTATCAACATATTTTATGCCTTCATTACCAATAATATGAATATCATTTTTTTCCATAAGATCAACTTCAACTCATCCAAATGGGTTGGATCCAATGGTGAAGAGCGATGGATTTTTCACTAGTGGGCAATGTTCAATTCCCATGAGGGATTTTCCTAGAGCCATGGGGTCACCTTGAGATAGTGGTTAAACTTGTGGTTGCACCAAGAGAGATTGTATGAAATGATCTTGTGATGTTGAAGTTTGTGTAGCATCAGAATATATTCTTAAGAAGTCCCGGAGAAAGTGGAAATGAAGAGCACAACTAACCCAATGAAGTGGGTAAATTTACCCTAGAAGGAAAAATGATAAGTCGGCTTGAAAGATAAATATAAGATGAATTAAATATTAAATAAAAGTCAATCCAACTTAACTATGGAAACTTCTAGTGAAAATAAGAATATAAATAAAGTGTTTCCACACTTCATTTTGACATCAAGAAATCACATCTCTCTCTTTTAAGTGAAGCACACTTCTCTAGGTGGACAAGCAAGGAACACAAGAAGCATAATATTTGGTGCTATCATACTACATCTCCCTCTCTCTTTATTCTCAGAAGGGATCACCTATTCAAAGGTCATTCAGTATCTTTCGTGTATATCATTATTTTGTTTCTATAACTAGTGTTGGGCACTAGATTTGACATTGTATTTTATTGAAGAATATTATCTAGAGAAGTTGTTGGGTTTTTCCCATGAAAGGGATTTCCCGGGGTAAACATTGTGTCTGTTGTGGATGTGTTTCTTTCAGTGATCCTTTTATGTATGCACTTTATGTTTATGTGATAGAAAATTTAAAAGCATATAACTGCTAAGAAAAATCAACATGGAATTAGAGTAGTTCTGAAAGAGGACATTAAAGATTCTGAAAAAACAGCTCGAAAAAGCAGCCTGAAAAGGTAGTCTGAAAAAAGTAGCAATATGAAAAAGAAGTCCAAAAAAGCAATTTGAAAAAGCAGTCCGAAAAAGAAAAAGCAGATCTGGAAGAGTAGGAACCCAGTTCCAGCCATTTTTGGGGTTTCTCAAGTCCTAGGCATTATGGAAACAAATCTAAGGGTTGAGGATAGATTGGATGGGGTAGATAATTTCATATCTTGGAAGCATATGATACTTCTCATTCTAGAAGATAATGATCTGTTATATTATGTCAAGAAGATACCCTGGAACCAAAAGAAGAGGAGGCTAAAACAAAGTACAAGAAGAATATGGTCGAAGAAAAAAGAATTATATATGATTCAATCAAGGACCACTTGATCCTTCATGTGTCGGAAGTGAACTCCTAAGGAAATGTTTGAGGCCTTGACAAGATTATATGAAAGAAATGATACTAGTATAAATGTATTGCTAAGACATCAGCTAAGGAATGTGATTATGAATGAGTCATAGATAGTGTCCTCCTACTTTACAAGGGTTTCTTAGATCAAGGATCAACTAGCAGCTATTGGAGATTATATACAGAGAAACAGCTTGTGTTGAAAACTTTGAATGGTTTTCCCTCTTCTTGGGATGTGTTTGTTCAAGATATCTGTGCAAGGAAAAAGCTACCCAAGTTTGATAAGCTATGGACAGATTGCACTCAAGAAGAAGCAAGTTTGATCTCCAAAATGTAGAAGATGAATGATGAAGAAAATCAAATACTTGCAACTCATGAAAGAAGAGGAAAAGGAAGAAAGGTTACCAAGAATATTGATAGAAGACAGGTATCATAGAACAAGAAGGATATTTCCAAGATCGGGTGTTACAATAGTAACAAGTTGGGACATTATGCAAGAAATTTCCCTCAAGAAAACAAAAAGGGAAAAAGGAAACGTCATGCTCATATGGTGGATGATGGTGAGCCGACTTCACAAAAGAAGTCAAAGGAAACATCAGATGAAGAATTTGTCCTTTAGGTACTATCACTCAAGGGAGTGGTGTTTTTCTAATGGATAGTGGTGCTTCTAAGCACTTGACATGTTACAGAAATTCTTCGGAAGGAACTTGGAAACAATTCCAAGCATGAAGTTAAAGAGTAGGAGAAGTCTCCTATTAGCTAGATTCAAGTTAAGCATAATGAAGTTTGCAGATAAATCCAAGGGATCTTTCCCAAACTATGAAGGGAGATCCAAGGTGATATTAGATCTAGTGCATCCATAAGACATGAGGACCAAGGATGAAGTTTTTCGGCAAGTTCTAGGAATTCACTGACTTGATCAAAGTTCTAGAATCTTGGTGATCTCTACTAGGAGGCAGGGATCAAGAGGGATTCAACCAAAAAAGCAAAGATAAGTATTTAATGTTTTGTGAAATAAGTGTTATTGTTATCGTATTTATAAGTAGCATAATTATTTTTTATGGATAGTATAACTGTTAAATTAGTACTGGTTAACCCTTGTGTACATTTCTATCAGGTCCACTATGGAGGCTGTGAAAGAAATGATCCATGATCAAGACTTACCCATGCCTTATAGGTAGAAGAATCTAGTACGACAATTAATATGCTCAGATCAAGTGTTCTCAACAAATAATTGAGGAAAATATTCATGAATATGGGATCTTCAGAAAAGAAGAGTAGAGTAAGACTTCAAAGGCATACAAAATTTACATCCCGGGACATAAACATATCGAGATCAGTAGGGATGTGACATTTGACGAAGATATAGTCTTCGAAAAATATAGGAAGTCTCACATGGATGAAGACTATGAGGAGCTTGAAGCTCCAAAGAAAACATGTGCAGAAGACTCTACTCCGACAGGACATATTCCAGAAGATCGTGATGAGATAATAGATCCAAAAGCACTGGTAGACCCACCTAAAGAGATGATAGTCTCTAAGAAGAGACCAACATAGCTCCATAGCACAATTCAGGATGTAGAAAAGTATGGTGCTCCCCGTAAGTCTTTCAGAGAAAGAAAAAAACCTCAATAGTATTCCAACTACATGGCACTGATGAGTGACATCATTGATGCAAAACCTTACATTTATGAAGAAGGATTTGTATAGGCTTAAACAAGCACTCAGGGCATGGTATGCCAAGATAGGATGTTATTTTATGAGTTTAGTATTCACCAAGAGTGATGCAGATATCAATCCTTGCTACAAGGTTGAAGAGGGTTTCTATATGTGGATGACTTGTTTATTACAAGGGATGAGAAGCTCGTAGATGGGTGCTAGAGGGAGCTCCTCACAGAGTTCAATATGAAGGATCTTAGTATCCAGTGTTCTTGAGAGAAATAGGATCGTATCAGTAGACCCATTTTATGGGAAATGACATAGAAGATCAACAATATAGAAGGTTGCAAGTCACCCTAGTGAAAGACATCCAGAAGCAAACAATGCAAGATGTCTATATATAGAGGGATAAAAAATCTCCATTTCAGAGGGAGTGACTACAACACATGATACAATATAAGTAATCCAAGAGGAAGAAGATAACAGAACTCGAGAATCTTGGCATGATTCTTGGGATTAGATGTAGAAACCAGATGATATTTTTGCTCAATTAAGGAAAATACATAGTAGAGATCCTAAAGAGGTTCGGGATGATGGATTGTAAGTCCATGGCCACAACAATGGTGAAGAATATGAAGTTGTTGAGTGACTCTTCTTCAAATTTGGTGGATCCCATGATGTATAGACATATGATCAGATCCTTGATGTATCTGGTTAACACCAGACTGTATATATGCTTTGTAGTAAACACTTGAGTCGGTACATGGTTGAGCCTAGACATGTACATTTGATAGTAGAAAAGCATGTTTTCAGGTACCTACATGGTACGATTGGATAAGTACTCATATACATCTCAGACAGAGAAGTAAAGATGCAAGGATATATGGAATATGACTAGGGTGAAAAGAGCAGTGGACGAGAAAGAGTACATCAAGGATGTTGCTCCAATTTGAGATTAACTATGATATCCTGTTTTACCAGGAAAGCAGTCGTCAGGGACACTCAGTACAGCAAAGACGGAGCAATTGCATCCAGTATTGCAAGAATAAAAGCATAAAGTCTTTAGAAGGTTCTTGCTTAGTTCTATCTGAGACGTAGTGCAGAAAGGAGCAGTGCAACTCCAGTACATATCCACGGATGAACAAATTGTTGATATACTTATTAAGCCTCTTTCTAAAGTAAAGCTTGAGTACTTCCTGGATAATCTTGGTGTAGTACAAATGACTTCCCTCACTAAGAGGGCGTGTTGACGTTTCTCCATGTGCAGCAGTGGGTAGTCATTCCCCCCACCATGTGGTTCATGACTTAGGCATATTCCCCATCAGTAAGTCATGCAGTGGTACATGACTCAAACATCGATAAACCATACAGTGGTGCATGAATCGAACACCGATAAGTCATGCATTAATACCTGACTTAGAAACTGGTAAGTCATGTAGTGGTACATGGCTTAGATACCAGTTAGTCATGGTACATGACTCAAACAACCAGGGGTTGAAATATCTCATGTGGAGTGCACCCACATGAGCAGAGGCATAGTCAATACATCAGATGACTATCAGAAAATAGTCAAGGTCTCTAAGACCATCAGTGACTATCAGATACTCAAGTGATTTATAGTCAGGACTGTTGGGGAATAGTCAAACCTCTTAGAGAGGTCAGATAGCCATATAATTGGCTAGTGGATACAGTGGGACAATGAAGAAGAAAGAAGCCACTTTGGAACTGTTCATGCCTTAGAGAACATCAGGGAATATGGAAATCTCACAGATAACTTCTCTAGACCATAGAAGATTCCAGAATTCAACAAGAAGAAGTCAACCGAAGGAAAAGAAAAATAATATCACTCCCAAATAACATTTAAGAAGAACTTCCAAAAGACTAGCAGTGTTGAAGTTCGTGTAAGAAGAATACATTCCTCGCTAAGAGGGAGTGTTGATGTTTGTTTAGCATCGAAATATATTCTTAAGAAGTCCCAGAGAAAGTGGAAACAAATGAAGAGCACAACTAACCCAATTAAATGGGTAAATTGACCCTAGAAGGAAAATCGGTTAAGTCGGCTTGAAAGATAAATAAAAGATTAAATAAAAGTCAATCCGACCTAACTGTGGAAACTTCTAGTAAAAAGAAGAATATAAATAAAGTGTTTCCACACTTCATTTTGACATCAAGCAATCACATCTCTCTCTTTCAAGTGATGTGCACTTCTTTAGGAGAACACTCAAGGAACACAAGAAGCATAATCTTTGGGGCTATTGTACTATCTCTCTCTCTCTTTGTTCTCAAAGGGCTCACCTATCCATATGTCATTATGTATATTTATTGTATATCATTATTTTGTTTTTGTAACTAGTGCTGACACTAGATTTGATATTGTATTTTGTTGAAGAATCTTATTTAGAGAAGTTGTTGGGTTTTTCCCGTGAAAGGGTTTTCCCAGGGTAAACATTGTGTCTATTATGGATGGTTTCTTTCAGTGATCCTTTTATGCATGTAGTTTATATTTATGTGATAGAAAATTTATAAAAATTTAAAAACATCTAACTGCTAATAAAAATCAACATGTGACCCATACACACGTAAGTGGATAAAATACCACCCCCATTTCCTTGAAATTTAAAAGGCAGATTAACCTTTCAAACAAATATGGGAGCTCCTCTGAGCCAGAATATTTACTCTAGTATGGGTAAGTGTTATGGGTAGGAAGATCAAATTTTTGTGAGGAATATTTAGGGGAAATCCATTTCTTTGTTGGAAAAAGATTCATATCAAATCGTTCTCATCAAGCATAAACTTCAAGATAAATTGGGGATCCATGTGTATTTACAACGATTACTTCATCTAGGTAGGTATCTAGAGAATGTACTTGATATGTCTGATTACAACATATATAAGGAATCTACCATGTTTCATTAGAGCAAATTACAATTCTACCAAATATGTATTATTCATAAAATGGACGAGGTGTGAGCTTTGGAGGTCAAGAATTTAGAGGTAAATGATTTTTTCTTAACTCTTAAATTGAAACAGTCACATGTAGATTTAATGGTTTATGTCCAGGATCAGAAGATTTTCACTAGTGGTTATATTCTAATTGGACCAAAAGTTTGAGATCCTTTTGTTCTCTAAAGGTTTCTTTGTAGTATAGTTCTCTTCCTAGGATGATTACAATAAAGTATTTGATGAGGGACCTTGGTTATGGGGAAGAGAAGGGATATTTATTACAACATGGTTTTCAGAGTTTGATCCCACTACTATGGTGGTATCCAAAATGTCAATCTAGGTGCAACTTCCAAATATGCATCTTCCCTCTTGGAAAAATATAGTGTTACAAGATATTGGAAATACTTTGGGCATATTTTTAAAGCATGAAAGTGAGAGGACCTAGAAAGGCTTGTTTACATATGCTCGTATTTGTGTATAAATTGACCTTAGTAAAGGTCTTCCAAACAAAATGTTGTGGAAACATGGAAACTACAAATTCATCCAAATTTTGGATTATGAAAATACATCCTTTAGGTGTTGACACTGTCACCAAGCAGGCCACCTTCAAAAAAATTGTCCACACCTAAGAAACCTACATAAAAATAAAAAGGCACGGTTTTACGAATATAAAAGTTGGGAATCATATGATCCTCCTTCCTCGGAGGATGAATAATAGGATATTAACAAATATTTTTCCACTATTGAGGTTGAGAAATTCAATAAAGAAGAATCCAAAATAAATAATGTTAATATAAAACAAATAATAGTGAGTGTACAACCTTTGCATTTCTCTTCTCTAGGGTTTCTGGTAACTATGGATACTTCGTCAAAAGGAATGAAGAGATCACATGAATTTGAGAGTTATGCTTAAGATAAGGATCAATTTTATTTGGTGAATAATGGGTTTATGAGAGATGACTTATAGATGGTAGTTGTAGATCCATCACCAGGAGAGCGGACTAAAGTTTTAAAAAAAAGGCAAGAAAGGCAATATTGAGGATTTCTTTAATTATTCACTCGTTGTAAAACATTTATTTTGTTTCTCTTAAGGATCAATTTGATTATTTATATTTGAATGATTTAAAATCATATCTATGTAATGTGTTGTATGCACCAGAAGAATGTGATTTCCATTATTATTTATGAATAGAAATTGTGAAATTTTTTATCTCAACTTCAACTTCATTTCCCTCACCATTGATACTACAAATTATAGCATTAGAAATTTCAATCCTATGTGATTTTTTCTTTGTAAATGTAAACAAATAAATATAATTAGTTTCAAAATATTAAAACATTTGGAACTTTCAAAAAATGTTTATAGATCTTACCAATGGGGCAATATTAGGTTCCCCTTCCAAAAGCCCATTTTCTAAGCAATGTTTTCTAGTCATTGACTTGTTAATTATTCTTCTATGTAAGTACTTGCATTTTGTGCAAGGGAAATAACAGTTCCCATCACCAATATTAGGAATTTTGGGATCATTCCTAGATGGTTTTTTACCATTGCTTGTATGCACAAAATTATTGAATTCATCAAGATCAGTATGCATAGTGAGATCTAAGACATCTTTAACTAATGCTCCATATAAGCCACCAGACTAGATGCAGCAATGCCCAAGTAGAGTTGTTTGATATTTTTTTCCATTTCAACAAAATATTCAACCCAGGCATTAGTGTAAGCAGCATGCATTTAAAAAAATAATACATATATAGAAGTTAAATTGCAACTGAAAATTTTACTTGAAATAAATTTTGATTATGGAGAGAACAATAATGAGTTCAACAATTAAGTAAAACTATCAAAATTTAGTACTCTTAATATGTCACTTAATCCCAATTCTTTAGACAAAAAAAATGGTTTTTTTCTCATGGATTCTTTTTAATATATAAATACTCATCAATTTTCATCCCATTTTTTTTTTTTAAATAGTGAAGTAAGTGTAATGAAATTTGACTTTTTCAAATTTTATAATAATAATAATAATCTATTTTTAAGGTCACAATCAAGCCAGACACCAAGTTGGTGTATGAGCCCCCATTGTTTGTGGGACAAGGGACCCCCTTCATGAAGCGATTTCACTACTAAACTCTACGGAGGTATATATAACCTACCCCCCTCTAGATTTGAACATATTACATCCTAGGAGGAAACAAGCGACCTTATGACTTGGGCATCGAAAAAATTGGTGGTTATCACTTGGTAAAATAAAAAACTAAATAAAATAACAAATTTTAAAATTGATTTTTTCTTCAAACCTTGATCCAAATGTTGGATTTAGCTACACATGTAGTAGCATGGCCAAGGGTGTGCATGTGATGCACAGTGACTCGGGAAATACATGATGGTGACATTTTTCAAGAGGATGTTCCTTTGTTTGTACTTAAGATGCTCAAAATGTGGATGAGGAAGAGATGATGTTGGATTCGTCATGGGAAGATAATACTTTTTATTGGTACTTGAGAAGTCTGAGCAGGTATTTCCTCCATAGGTTCATGCCTTGTAGTTTTTTATTAATTTTGGGGCATTATAACAAAAAATAACAAGTATAAAGAATTAGAGTGGAGACATAATTCTTAAAACAATGGATAAGGAGATATTAGTATATTTAACAATATCAAGCGTGGAAGCATATAGTTGGAGTGCGAGGAAGATATTGATTATGACCATATTTCATCTATAGTATGAGAATTATAGTGTGAGAATTTTTATTATAGAGAATTGTTTGCTTGGTTTAATGTAAATTCAATGCTCTCATTTGATTGTGTCTTGATAGTGAAGAATGATTTTGGAGATAAGGCAGGGGATGAAATTAGGTAGTTCCTTTGTAAACTAGAATTTGGTGAGGAAGATTGATAAATTTGGTTTAATCCTTTGGTTAGTTTGAATAAAATGTTTTCATGGAAAGATGAGATGGTAGAATTCAAGGAGAGGGGAGGATGAATTGTATTAATTATGAGTGTAGGAAAATATAACTATATTTAGAGAGGTAAGAGATGTAGAAAATGAAGAGAAAAATGTCGTTTCATAGCATCATATTCTTAGACATATAACAGTATGTGCTCTGTAGGATAGATGTTGATCATATGTTAAAGGTCATATGGTTACATATGAAGGGCATATATTTGTAAGGCATATTAGGCACGTGTTTTAATATACCAAACCAGTATATTCTGAAGTTGTATAGGGTGTGTTGAGATACTGGTTGTGTGTTTAGGAGTTTGATACCCAAAGATTATAGACAATATGTGTGCATGAAAAAAAAATATTGCATCCCGGAAACCCAAATAATCATATCTACAATACAAATAATATTAGAATTGATGCATGTACATACCAACGGGATGTGCTTGAGTTGTAGAATAACATAAACAAGACATGCATCTGATCTAGGTCAAGATTTGGAAATAGCTCCTTGAGTCAATTCTCGAATGCAAACATCATGCCCTCCTTTGGTATTCAGATCAATAATAATAGCTCCAGAAAGATGGTGTCGAATCCAAGAAGCGGAAATAAGGCTTATGATTGCTCACTTAGTAATATAGAGGAGGCATGCAGGCCATGCACCAGATCTAGGTCAAGATATTGGAAGTAGCTCTTGTGTACAATTTTCCCATGCAAGACTCATGCCCTCTTCTAGCGGATGATCAAGAATAATACTAGATCTGAGAAGCAACAATATGTTTCAAGATAAATCACTCAGTGAATAGAAAGGATGAACTGCTCCAAATACTCATAATAATGTGCCTCCAAAGGTTTTAGTGAATAAAAATGTGCCCTCTAGAATATCTATGGATGCACCTCAATTGATCCAATGATATGTCTTCGGGATGATCAATAAATGCACCCTTTGTTCTGTGATAAGATAATATGCCCTCATAAGGATGGTGCAGTTGTGAAAGGTTTGGATCCCTACACAGATTGATGGATATGGTGTAATCCTTAAAGTATTATTATAGATCTGGATGATCTATCCTTAGAAGTGACTAGGGTAAATAGATTTCACTACCGAATCCACTTGTTGGTTGAGTAAGTGTGCCCTCAACCCTAACTTGATCTCGGAGCTCTCCAACCTGTTTTCCAATTTTTAAGTCAAAAATAACATATGCATTCTAGAGAACTCGATTTGCCTTCTTTTATTGTCTTTTGACTGCATGCAACTCACTTTTTGCATGCATGCAACTTAACTGACGCATGTTGCATGCAACTTGACTTATGGCTTGCATGTCATGCATGTCACTTGATTCTTGCTTAGGTGGTCCCCTTTTATCTCATAATCACCTAATATCACTGCTCAAGATCTGCTTTTATCCCATGTGGCATCAATCATTAGTTAATTCCCCTTTTTCAGTACCCACTCAAACCTATGGGAATTAAATAGTTAGCAGGTTGGTTCCTGTTGCTTAGGAAGAAGAGGAAATTACAGTCCTTCCCGCTCTAAATTTCTTTTCCTCAAGTAATTGTAAGCTCGGATGTTGAAGTACATGTTCTCCTTCCCATGTGGCATCTTCAATGGGGAATTCCTTCCATCTGACAAGGTACTCCTTAATGACCCTGTTCCTCAATTTTCTTTCCCTTACCTGTAGGATCTTCTCTGGAATTAATACCAGGTGTCCCTCCTCATCGATTGGAGGTAGCTTAGACGATGTGTTAATTTGCTGTCCCATGGCCTTCTTCAAGCAAGACACATGGAACACGTTATGAATTTTTCTCCTCTCTGGTAACTCAAGCTTGTAAGCCACCTCTCCCACTCTCCTGGTAATCTTGTATGAGCCATAGAAGTGAGTCTTCAATTTTTCTACCCCTTTCTTCTTGAGCGAAGACTATGTAAGGTTGTAGTCTCAAGTACACCAAATACCCTACTTCGAAGTTGTGTTCAACCCTGTGTCGATCTACATACAACTTTTATTGATTTCGATTTGTGTGTAAGTTTTCCTTATTAACCTTGAGAGTGTCCTAACTAACTTGAATCCAATCCTTGGCTTTAGGTGCTCTTCTATATTTGAATACCAAGTCTACAAAATTTAAAGCATCGTAGCCATAAAGTGCCCTGAAAGGAGTCATCCCAATAGACATGTGGTAGGTACTGTTGTAGCAATATTCCCCTAGATGTAACCATTTTATCCAAGTCTTTTGCTTCCCTACCACATAATTTCTAAAATATCACTCGATCCATTTGTTCGCTATTTTTGTTTTCCCTTCGGTATGATGGCGGTAACTCGTGTTAGTAGCCAATTCAGTCCCAACCAACCTGAAAATCTCTTGCCAAAAGGCACCTGTGAACCTGCTATCCCTATCACTAACAATAGTCTTAAGTAACTCGTGCAATCTGAACACCTCCCTAAAAAATAAATATGCTACATGTGTCTTTGTATACTCTGAAGGGATGGAAAAGAAATGAGCAAATTTGGTTAACCTGTCTACCACCACATATATGAAATCGCTACCCTGAACCTTCAGCAAACCTGTAATAAAATCCATATAGATACTCTCCCATTTTTGTTTTGGGATGGGTAATGGATGAAGTAGTCCAGTTGGATGGATGTGCTCTAATTTTTTCGGTTGGAAAGTGTTGGATTCCCTCGCATGTCTAATTACATCATCCTTGAGGCCCTTCCATGAGAACCTTTCTTGAATCTCCATGTAAGAATTTAAGAATTTAAGAATCCTTGATGTCCTACTAATGGTGAATCGTGTAAGGCATGGATAATATTCTTCTTAAGTGTTGACTCAAGAACCAAATAAACCTTTCCCATATGACATCGTCTACTACCCTGTACCTGTCGTCATGCACTTGTCCATCCATTAATTCACAAGAAAACTTATTTTTAGAGTACTCCACCAGGAGGTGAGACTTCCAATCTGCAGAGATCTCCATAAGGGAACATGTGGTTGGCCGCATAGAAAGGGCATCAACTACCATGTTGTTTTTACCCTTCACATACTCAATCTCGAAATCATATTCCTGTATCTTACTGACCCACTTCTATTTCCTCTCATTAAGCTCCTTTTTTTCCAAGAAGTATCTCAAGCTATTATGATCTGTTTTAATATTGAACTTACCACCTACCAAGTATTTCCTGAATTTGGTCAAAGCATGTAAAATTGAAAGCATTTCCTTATCATATATTGACTCGTGGCGCTCGTAGTCTTTGATATTCCGGCTCTCAAAGGCGATTGGATGATGATTTCGTATTAATAATCCCCCTATACCCTCACCCAATGCATTGTATTCTACTACAAATGGTTGAGTTAAATCCGACAATGCTAAAACAAGGCATGAACTCATTACTTTTTTTCATTCTCTTGAAGGTATTTTGTGCCTCCTCGGACCAACTAAATGCCCCTATCTTTGTGATATTCGTAAGGGGTTTTGTCAACTATGAGAATCCATTAACATACCGCCTATAATAAGTACAGAGACCCAAGAAACTCTTCAATTCTATTACATTATGGGGCGTGGGCCATTCCAGTATGGCTATAATCTTATCTAGATGAAGATGTACTCCATTTTCCCCTATCACATACCGTAAATATAACATCTCATGCATCCCAAATTCACACATGGACATTTTTACATAAAGAGACTATTCTCCCAAAATTCCCAACACCTCTTGCAAATGGTGCAGATGTTCCTCCCTTGTTTTGATGTAGATTAGTATGTCATCAAAGAATACCAAGAGAAAATTACGCAAATTCTTATTAAATGTATGATTCATGCATGACTAGAATGTGGTTGGTGTGTTTGTGAGTCCAAAACTCATTACCAAAAATTCACATTGTCCATAATGGCAACAGAAAGTTGTCTTTGGAATGTCATGTCCCATTACCCGTATCTAATGATACCCCAATCAGAGGTCAATTTTGGAAAAATATTTTGCACCTTGTAATTCATCCATCAGCTCATCTATCCTCGGAATTGGGTACCTATTATTAATAGTTTTCTTGTTTAAAGCCATGTAATTGATGCGCATGCGTAAGGTCCCATCCTTCTTCTTCACCGGTACTACAGAGGATGCAAATGGACTGGAACTGGATTGTATGTAATATACCAAACCGGTATATTATGAAGTTTATAGGGTTTGTTGAGATACGGGTTGTTTGTTGTTATACCTCAAATTGTCACATTGTGTACCATTGAGCGTATTCATTCCATATCACCATGAGAAACATGATGCTTATACCTCCTAAAGGTGTTAGGACCCTTTGCCATCATGTTGGTCCCTTCCCTAGTCACACTTGGAAGCAAATCCAACAACTTAGGGGTTGAAAACCACTTGACCTAACCCACTTATGGGCCTCCTAGAGATATTTCCGCACCCTGCATGCCTATGGAGGCACAAAAAATTCCTTATTTTTCGCGTTTTGCATGCCTATGGGGGCACGAAAATTGCAATATTTTCGCGCTTTGCTCAGTTATAGGGGCACGAAAATCCCTGAATGGCCATTATCCCTAGATTTTGGATCTCGTATTTCGAGGAGATTTTCATGGGATCAGGTACCCCTTCGAATCCCATCTCACATTCCCTCCTTGGCATGTTTGAGATCCTTGATCCACAATATCCTCTTAGTGGTTGGCCTCCCAAATCCTATAAGAAGAAGGCCATCCATGAGCTATGAGAGGGTGATCTTGGAAGCACTAAACTTATGATCCTATGAGTCTTGCAAGGGTGATGTTGGAGAGCTTGGAAGGATGTGTTGCTAATTTGGACATCAAGGTATAACATTGTAATCAGCTTCTTTTGGCTTTCTTATCATTAATATAACTTAGCATGTTCCTCCCATTTTCATGTCTTTAATGATTAATACATGAAAGTGTCTATGTTTTTTATATTTAGATATTTGTTTATACATATATTGCTTTGGAGAAGGTGTTGTCTTTCCTTTGTGAACAGGTTCATAAGTCCATAATCAAAGGCTGGAGTTGGAGCAACTTAGGAGCAACAAGGACAACCATCAAAGTGAGGTACGTCATCTACCTGCTTTGTCTTTCCATAGCTTGTTAGATTATGTGTGAGTTATATCTAGGAGGACTATAATGTCTATTTGTTTCCTATCTGTCTTGGGTAGAAAACTAGGGGCCTTTTCTAATCCCAAGGGGATATATACTTATCCATAGGGAGATTTTCTCACCACAGAAATTGGTGACTCTATTGGGGACTCCAATTCTAATGGAAAAATAAAAATTCCAAAAAATGCACTCAAACTGTGGATGCAAGAGCACTTATAGCTCTTTTGTGGCCACAACAGATCCCATGCTTCAGCTAAGCACGGGAGCCCCAATTTTAAATAAACACAAAGGTATTTTGGTAGGTGTTCTCGTGAGCATAAGGTTTTGAACTTTGCTTCTATGATCTTATGCTTGTACCTTTGGTTGGCTCGATTGTCATTCTTTTTTCTCTCGAATTTTTCTAAGTGTTTCTGGTTTGCTGGAAGCTTTAATTTTTAAGCGTTTTTTCCTTTACCTCTGCCAACCCGAAACCCGACATTCCGACCACCCGAAACCCGCAACCCGAAAGGCGTGGGTTGCGGGAATTCACTTTGAGTCGTTTGGTTTTTGGGAAACCTGAAACCCGCAACCCGAAAGGTGCATGTTGCAGGAACCCTTCGCTAATAATTTTAAGGAACTTTTCATCCCGAAAAAATTGAAAGCCGAAACCCACAACCGCGGCTTTCAGATTCAGAAATTTTGTTTTACCTTTTAGCTATGTTGTGTGTCCCCGAAACCTGCAACCCGAAATGTCGGATTGCGGGATGAGGGGATAGCTTTTTCATTTTTTACAGACTATTTCCGTTTGCGAAACCCGCCACCCGCAAGTTTTGGGTTGCGTCTTTCGGAAACCCGTTTATGTGTTTTGGTTCAATCTGCACTCCCGAAACCCACAACTTTTGAGTTGCAGCTTTCAGGAATCCCGCAACTTTCGAGTTGCAGCTTTCGGGAATCATGAATAAATTTGTGAATAAATTTCCAAGACCTGATCCTGCCTCCTGCATCGGTTAATTTTCGTCATTGATTCCTTTGATCCAATGGATGAAATTCCATCATTCAAACTTACGTTTTAATGCCTTGTTTGCGTTGTTCTTACGACCAGGTTTCTCACTACAATTCTCATCTCATGATCACTTCTGAAGATATGATTGCTTGATTAGGTTGGTTTGTAATAACAGGTTTCAGATGCGACTTCGAATCATGCGTGATTCTGTTAAAATTGTACTTTGTTGTGATCCAATTTGGATTAACTTGCTATAACGTCGTTTCATTACAATTCAAATGATTGCAGTTCTAAATTTGTATGATTTTAATCATAGCAGCTTATCATATTCAATCATTTTAATTTTCTCTAACTCTTCTTAAATATGGTCGCAAGTATGAATCACTTAGTTCGTCGTCTGTGTTTGTTAGAAAAGTTTCTTGTTTATTTTGAAAGCTTTCTTTCTGACGATCTGGTGTGAGTAACACGTAGACAGGTTATGAATCCTTTGATGGGTGTTATATGCAAGAAGAAATTCAGCCTTTGTTATTTCAAGAACCTATGTCACCACCCTTTGATGCGGGTGTTCCTGATACCAGCAGTGATAGCGAAGAGGAATATTCTGAAACTCCGCCCGTTTGCATACCACCTCCTCATAATAACGAAGAGAAAATCAATGAACACCAGCGTGATCAAGATGACTCCATTATCCATGATTTTATAATCAATGAGGAACCTGATACTCCACCAGCTCCCGTGAAGCAAGACCCATTGCCCGATTTTATTTTTTTTGAAAATGTTATGGATCAGCCGGAGGATTCCGTGGTGATTCAACAAGAAGATTTGTTGGACCGACTCTTACCTATTATCGACAGCTAGTGGGCCGTTGTTAAATTCCACAATTTTGTTACAGGATTTTCCTGAAATTAGAAAATGACCCTTATTTTAAACTTCAACTCAGGCTTGGGGGAAATCATTTGAGTTAAAATTGTTCATATTATTTTGGCATAATTCCCTGGATCAACAGCCCGATTCGAACTTTGTAATCCCTATCTTTTGGGAATTTTCATTTGCACTCTATTGTAATTCTTATTTAAAGAGGAATGCCTCTCGATGTTAGGGGTTGATAATTTTTGGGTTGGGAATCAGCAGGAGATGACTGGAGATACTTTGTCTTAGCAGAGCTTTGTAATCTTGTTTACCGACTTCATTAATATAGTAAAGTAATCCCTTTGAATCATCTCTTGTTTATTGTTCAAATTTCTTTGACAGTGCCTGATTTCTTACTTCAAATTGTCATCTACAGTGTGTGATCTTTTGCAAGCATTAATTTACATAAGGATCTGTTATATTGATTTATCTTTATGGTTGATCTATGTATGAAAATGTTTTATTGAATTTCTGTCAATTGAGATGTTTTCTTTATCGATTTTTGCAAATGAGCAACATTCGATTTAATCATTGTTAATTTTTCAATGAACATAGTGATTACAGGTTAATCTTGAACAGGTTACATACTTATATTATTGTCACTTAATTTTCATTAATTGATTATGATTTAAGTGAATAAGTAAATGCATCTTTTACATTTATGTTGAAGTTGACAAACATACTTATTCCTCTCACATCAAGATTGATCTGCACAACAACAAACTTTTCCTTAGATTAGATCTAACCTAGCGTAGATCCTTTTGTCTTAATTAGGTTAAGTTAGAACATACTAAGTTTTCATACTTTTGTTTTCCTTAATTGGAGAACCGATCTATTGATCGAAACACAAACTCATAGAGTGCCAGCGAAGGTCGAATATCCATGGCAGATTTCCATACCAAACAGGTTGGGGATAGAACTGCCCTTGCGTAGGGTCTTTCGAAGCCTTTCAGTCTGGGTTTTCACCCTCTGTGGGGAGCCTTGGACCCATTCCAACACCTTGCAATTACTCTGCACCCTCGAGGACTAAACAAGCTCCTAACATACAACAAGAGGTCAGGAAAATAACCTTGAACCAACAGACCAAGGCAAACCCAAGCAAAAAATCTCCCAAAAACTAAAAACAGAGGATTTTCGCCCCTGTACAGACCAACACAGAGCGAAAATGTGAGATTTTCGCGCCCTGGAACACTGTGGGGTAGCGAAAATATGGAATTTTTGCACTTTGGGACACAGTGGGGGCGCGAAAAATATGGAATTTTCGTGCTATAAGGTGTTTTGGGGAAGCGAAATTTTCCAGTAGGTGTAAAAACTGAAAATTAATGCCTAGATCCGAGCAGGGATGAAGTGCTAGGTTCAAGATAGTCCCCAATGATGACTAAAGAGGATCTAAGGTTATGGGAAACAAAACTTAAAAGAGGATTTGATGACCCAAACAAGCAATCAAAGGTGAAACTAGGATAAAAATACCCAACGGAGTAGCCAATTTCTGTGGTGAGAAAATCTCCCTACGGATAGGTAGATATCCCCTTGGGATTAGAAAAGGCCCCTAGTTTCCTACCCAAGACAGAGAGGAAACAAATAGACACTATATTCCTCCTAGATCTAACTCACACATAATCTAACAATCTATGGAAAGACAAAGCAGGTAGACGGGTACCTCACTTTGATGGTTGTCCTTGTTGCTCCTAAGTTGCTCCAACTCCAGCGTTTGATTATGGACTTATGAACCTGTTCACAAAGGAAAGACAACACCTTCTCCAAAGCAATATATGTATAAACAAAGATCTAAATATAAAAACATAGACACTTTCATGCATTAATCATTAAAGTCATGAAAATGGGAGGAATAGGCTAAGTTATATTAATGATAAGAAAGCCAAAAGAAGTTGATTACAATGTTATACCTTGGTGTCCAAAGTAGAAGCACATCCTTCCAATCTCTCCAACATCACCCTTGCAAGACTCATAGGATCATAAGTTTAGTGCTTCCAAGATCACCCTCTCATAGCTCATGGATGGCCTTCTTCTTATAGGATTTGGGAGGCCAACCACTAAGAGGATATTGTGGATCTAAGTGAGGAAGATGTGGATCAAGGATCTCAAACATGCCAAGGAGGGAATGTGAGATGGGATTCGAAGGGGTACCTCATCCCATGAAAATCTCCTCGAAATCCAAGATCCAAAATCTAGGGATAATGGCTATTCAGGGATTTTTGCGCCCCTATAACTGAGTAAAGCGCGAAAATATTGCAATTTTTGTGCCCCCATAGGCATTCAAAACGCGAAAATAACGAATTTTTGCGCCCCCATAGGCATGCAGGGTGAGAAAATATATCTAGAAGGCCCATAAGTGGGTTAGGTCAAGTGGTTTTCGACCCCTAAGTTGTTGGATTTGCTTCCAAGTGTGACTAGGGAAGGGACCAACATGATGACAAAGGGTCCTAACACCTTTAGGAGGCATAAGCATCATGTTCCTCATGGTGATATGACATGAATACTCTCAATGGTACACAGTGTGACAATTTGAGGTATAAAATTTGTTTAGGAGTTTGATACCCAAATCTTATAGATAATATGTGTGCATGAACAAAAATAATATTAATGCATGAACCCGGAAACCCAAATAATCATATCTACAATACAAATAAGCTCAGAAGTGATGCATGTACATACCGACGGGATGTGCTTGAGTTGTAGAATAACATAGAGAATACATGCAAGACATGCATCTGATCTAGGTCAAGATTTGGAAACAACTTCTTGAGGAAATTCTCCCATGCAAAACTCACACCATCCTTTGGTCTTCAGATCAATAGTGTCAGATTCGAGAAGCAGAAATAAGGCTTATGATATATCGCTAAGTAAGATAGAGGAGGCATGTAGGCCATGCACCAGATCTAGGTCAAGATATTGGAAGTAGCTCTTGTGTACAATTCTCCCATACAAGACTCATGCCCTCTTTTGGTGGATGATCAAGAATAATAGCTCCGACAGAAGAATATTGGATCTGAGAAGCAACAATATGATTAAAGATAACTCGCCCAGTGAATAGAAAGGATGATATTGCTCCAAATACTCAGAATATTGTGCCTCCCGAGGATTTAGTGAATAAGAATGCACCCTCTAGAATGTTTATGGATGTGCCTCAGTTGATCCAATGATATTCCTTTGGGATGATCAATAAATGCGCCCTATGTTCTGTGATAAGATAATACGCCCTCAGAAGGATGGTGCAATTGTGAAAGGTTTGGATCCCTGCAAAGATTGATGGATATGGTGTAATCCTTGAAGTATTGTGATAGATCTAGATGATCTATCCTTAGAAGTGACTAGGGTAGATAGATTTCTCTATTGAATCCACTTGTTGGCTAAGGAAGTGCGCCCTCAAACCTAACTTTCTCTCAGAGCTCTCCAACTTGTTTTCCAAAAGTGAATAGTAACATATGCATGCTAGAGAACTCAATTTGCCTTCTTTTATTGTATTTTGACTGCATGCAACTCACTTTTTGCATGCATACAACTTGATTGACACATGCCACATGCAACTTGATTTATGGCTTACATGCCATGCATGTCACTTGATTCTTGCTTAGGTGGTCTCCTTTTATCTCCAAATCACCTAATATCACTACTCAAGATCTGTTTTTATCTCGTGTGGCATCATTCATTAGTTAATTCCCCTTTTTCGGCACCCGCTCGAACCTATGGGAATTAAATAGGTTATCGGGTTTGTTCTTGCTACTTAGGCAGAAGAGGACATTACAGTCCTCCCTGCTTGAAATTGCTTGTCCTCAAGCAATTGTAAGCTCGCTTTGTAGGATAGATGTTGATCACATGTTAAAGGTCATATAGTTGCATATGAAGGGCATATATTTGTAAGGGATATTTAGGCATGCGTACCCTTGATTCAATGGTTCTGATGTGTAAAGAGTTTTAGGTTTGGGCCTTTAATTAGTTGTTGACTTTGTAGCAGAAGCTAAAATTCATTTAAAGTTTGCAATTAGATATACCAAGAAATATAATTAATACATGTAAAAGTAATGACTAATTTTTTACAATGAAGAATGACCTTGCATTTATAGGCGTTGTGGTGACCATTTATACAAAGTTATGTTCTTACGAATGCACCTTTTAATAATACATTAAAGTTGTATATATATATATATATATATATATATATATATATATATATATATATATATATATATATATATATATATATATATATATATATATATATATATATATATATTAACAATTATATTTTATATACATAACACATAACATTGTTGCCTTCTTTAAGATGCTTTGTCCTCAAAGCATTGTCATTTGTTCTAACCTTTGCTCTTTCCTTCAATAATGTTCTTAATATTTTGTTGGTATTAATTCCTTGGTTGAGATGATGATCTCCAAGTATTTTAATAATGTATTTCCCTTTTTCTTTAGAATTTCCTCTCGGATCTCCTACAAACTCAAATCTTGACATTTTTCTATCTAACCTCATTGGCATGTCTTCTAATCTTCATAATATCATGGAGCTTTCTCAGAAATTGGAAGTTTCATACCTAATTTCCATGATAAAGGGTTTGAACTCTCAAGGTTGCTTCTTCTCGCCTAATCTTTGTTTTTTCCTCTAAACCTATGCTTCTTTGCCCTGCATATTCAATTGATGTTCAACCTTCTTTGTTTTAATACCAACTCCAAAGCATTGGAATTCATGTTTCTTCAGCCTTTACAACAACCTTATCCTTGATGTATTCCACTTTACGAGAAGGATTAGGAGACTTGGAAAAACCCATGCCATTCAATTTTTTCCTAGGCAAAGGATTAACCCCAAGACACACGGGAGGATATTTGCAAGCCCAGGGAAAATATGCCTTCTTTACATGATGATTGTATGAAACCTTTGAAACCCTCTCCTCTGTCTTATGAACTTGTGAGTTCAAGTTGTTTCACAAGAATTTCTTTAGTTGCTGCCATTCTTGTGAATTAATACATGAACATATTTTATATCAATTAACTTTAAATCAATTTTCTCTAGTAACACGTTTTTTTATGTATTTATCATTTTTTTGGGGGGTGGGGTCCCTCAAAAGTATGCAGTGTGGATAGTCGTTGGATAAGGAATTTAATTCCACATTCAATGAGTGCTCTTGTTGGAAATTTGAGTAAAATGACAGGGAGATATGTTGAAAATATGAAGAAAAAAATAGTTTTTTTAATGTCAAATATGCCAACTCAACCATTATGGTTGACTCTTTTCTTGAAATTCTATTGGTTCTTGAATTAAATGGCTCGTTTTCTTACGAGGTGGCTAGTTTTCTTATAAGTCCCATTTTAGACCCCAAATTTGCTCTAATTGATACACCAAGTAAAGTTAAATGAGGGAATTATTGAGTTTTCTATGTTAATTAGCATTGATTGTTAGAGAATCAGAGGATTAGGTGGATGATAGAGCTATTATTCCAAAAGAAGGGTGGTTTCTAAAGACACCATTACAATACTTGAGCACAACTGAGCATCGCTCATCATATATATCACATAGTTATCATATCACTTGCTTATCTAGATTGACCCATAGCGACATCTTAGCAGCAAGGGCCCTTGGTGATAGTCCACAATGCTTGGAACTAGAAACAATATGCAATGCAAAATTCCTCCATGAGAACCTTGCTTGCATACCACTTGAAGGATACATCAAGGACTATGTGGCATTTAACTTCTTAACTACTTTACATGAAGCATCTATGTTGCGTGACTAGACCAAATGCAACTAATCAATTTTGCATTACTTGTCAATACCATGGAATATGTTGATAAATGGAGACCCCCTTCTTTGTTTGCAATGTTCTTTCATTCAAACCTATAGCACCAATAACACGAAAAACGGGAAATACATAAAATTAAATTAAATTAAAACAAACAAACAAACAAAAAACCGTGTTATTTTTCTTGTTTTTTAGATTTATCTTTTATGATTCTGTTTGCAACAATACTAATTTTTAGGCAATGGTTTAAAAAATGTGGAAATTTAAAATCTTAAAAAAATAGATGTACCATTGATAGCCATCTTTTCACTTTAGGGATGGATTTTAAGATTTTGCTGGCAACAATGTTAGTTGTGAAGGTCATGGTTTCAAACAAGTTATAACTTTAACCCTGACAAGAAAAATAAGTGGGTGATAAAGTAGCATCACGTTCTAATTTGACGACTGATTTTAATATTTTAGTTGCAACGGTGTCATTTGATAAGGCCCGATTCCAAACAAATTGTAATTTTAACCTCAAAAAATATTATCTACTAGTAGCACCACTTTTTGATTCGTTGGTTGATTTTAAGATTTTGGTTGTAATGGCATTGGTTGTTAAAACCACAATTTCAAACAAGATGTAATTTTAAAGGTTCACCCAAAAAAAGATTCTACAAAGCATCAGTTTTCGATTGGGATTGATTTTAAGGTTTTTGTTAGTAATATTAAGGGTTTTAAGGTCACGGTTGCAAAATGTTGTAGTTTTAACGCCCAAAAAAAAGCAATTTTGGGATTTTTAAAGGGGTAAAAAACAACGACTAAATGCAACCTCTAAGAAAACAAGAACTTTGGAGGGTTCTCATCAAGTAGGTGACCATGTTCCTTTGCTTAGCTGGAAAATCGTCATGTAAGAGCACCCTTACTAACCAAAGGAACTACACCCTCATTTTTTGTGTATGCAAAACTAAATAAAGAACAAAACAAATTTAGAACTGAATTACTAATTTAGAAAGCATCTAAAACTAGAAATAGACTAAAAAAAGGCACATAAAATTAGAGTTATACTTAAAAAGGTATCTCTCTCCCCTCCATAAATACTAATGCTCCCTCAATATTTATGGAACTCTTGTATTGACTACTCTATTGAAGGGGAATAACTTTATAACTGGAACATTATCTTATCTACACACATAAACTAAGGTATGCCATTTTATTAGGTGAATCAATAGTTGTGGCTAGGCTATGATTATGCTTTCTAAAATATTGAAAGACATGCAAAAATATGGCCATGTGAAAAAATTTAGCATGGAGGAGGAGCATGTATGCAGCAGCTCCAATAATCAATTAACCATTGTTGCCATTAATACATAAAAAGATAAAATTGATTTAAAGTTTTCAATTAAATATACCAAGAAAATATAGTTAATAAGCATCTAAGTAATTAATGTTGTTTTACAATTAAGAATTCCTTTGCATTTATAGGTCTTGTGGTGACCATTCACGTAAAGATATGTCTTTACGAATGCACATTTTAAATATATATTAAAGATCTAAGTCCTATTGTGTGTGTGTGTATTTTTAACAATGTAATTGTATATACATAGCAGACTCTAGGTGATGGGATTAATGGGGGGTATGTTGATTGTTAAATTAGAGCAAATTTGAGGTCTAAAATGGGCCTCCTAAGGAAACTAATAAAATGATAGTTAAAATAATAAAATAATATTTATGAATTTTGGATGAAAAAAGAAAAAAAAAACTATTTTTTTCTTCGTATTTTCAACATATCTCCCTATCATTTTACTCAAATTTCGAGTGGGAGCACCCGTTGGGTGCGGAATTAAATTCTGCATCAAACGACTACCCACACTGCATACTTTTGAGGGACCCCACCCCACGAAAAAATGAGAAATACATTAAAAAAAACCATGTTACATGAAAAGTAACATTTTTTTTTATGTATTTCTCATTTTTCGTGGGATGGGGTCCCTCAAAAGTATGCAGTGTGGGTAGTCATTGGAATTCCGCATCCAACGAGTGCTCCCACTCAAAATTTGAGTAAAATGACAGGGAGATATGTTGAAAATGTGAAGAAAAAAATAGTTTTTTTAATGTCAAATATGCCAACTCAACCATTATGGTTGACTCTTTTCTTGAAATTCTATTGGTTCTTGAATTCAATGACTTGTTTTTTTGTAAGGCCCATTTTAGACCTCAAATTTTCTCTAATTGATACGCCAAGTAAAGTTAAATTGGGGAATTATTGAGTTTTCAATGTTAATTAACATTGATTGTTAGAGAATCAAAGGATTGGGTAGATTATAGAGCTAGTATTCCAAAAGAAGGGTGATGTCTAAAGACACCATTACAACACTTGAGCACAACTGAGCATAGCTCATCATATATATCACATAGTTATCATAGCACTTGCTTATTTAGATTGACCCATAGGGACATCTTAGCAACAAGGGCCCTTGGTGACAGTCCACAATGCTTGGAACTAGAAACACCATGCAATGCAAAATTACACAATGCTTGGAACTAGAAACACCATGCAATGCAAAATTACACAATGCTTGGAACTAGAAACAATATACAATGCAAAAATACTCCATGAGAACCTTGCTTGCATACCACCTGAAGGATACATCAAGGACTATGTGGCATTTAACTTCTTAACTACTTTACATGAAGCATCTATGTTGTGTGACTAGACCAAATGTAACTAATTAATTTCACATTACTTGTCAATACCATGGAATATGTTGATAAATGGAGACCCCCTTCTTTGTTTGCAATGTTCCTTCATTCAAACCTATAGCACCAATATTGGCCATTTTCTCGATGGCTTAGTTATAATCTCTCAACACTTGAAAGAACACAAGTGCTTCAAAGTCATTATTTAAGGATATAGATTATGGATGAGTATAGAGAGATAAGGGTTTTGCGGAGATGAGTGGGAAAGAAGAGAACTAATAATCATTGTCAAATCCCCTACAACAATTGCCCTTCGAACTCCTAGAGCTCGAACCATTGCAAACCTTGAAAAGTTGTCAAAACCTCAACCTCGGTGTTAGTTGCCACTTCTGAACTTCATGCAAAGTTTGTTTCCTCATTTCCTTGGGGATATAGAATGATACCGCACACATGCCTCCCTTTTTAATTTATTTAAAATTTGTTTTTTGTTTTTTATAAATAACTTAAATTGTTTTGGGGTTGTTTTTATTTTAAATAAGAGGGTGAGAGAGGAACGTGGTGGGTTGTTTTCTTCCTTTTTAAAAAAAAATTCCTTTAAATTTTTTTTATAATCAAATTGTTTTCTTAAACGTGTGTTTTTCCCTGGTTTAAGGTGTTTTTCACTTTTTTCTCATTTTTCCTCTATTTTTTTTGTTTTTTAGATTTTGTTTGCAACAATACTAATTTTTAGGCAATGGTTTAAAAAATGTTGAAATTTAAAACCTTAAAAAATAGATGTACCATTGATAGCCATCTTTTCAATATAGGGATGGATTTTAAGATTTTGGTCGCAACAACGTTAGTTGTGAAGGTCATGGTTTCAAACAAGTTATAACTTTAACCCTAACAAGAAAAATAAGTGGGTGATAAAGTAGCACCACGTTCTAATTTGACGATTGATTTTAAGATTTTGGTTGCAAAGGTTTTATTTGATTCCAAACAAGTTGTATTTTTAACCTCAAAAAATATTCTCTACTAGTAGCACCACTTTTTGATTCGTCGGTTGATTTTAAGATTTCGGTTGTAATGGCATTGGTTGTTAAAGCCACAATTTCAAACAAGATGTAATTTTAACCCCACCCAAAAAAAAGATTCTACAAAGCATCAATTTTTTATTGGGATTGTTTTTAAGGTTTTTGTTAATAATATTAAGGGTTGTAAGGTCACGGTTGCAAAACGTTTTAGTTTTAACGCCCAAAAAAAAACAATTTTGGTATTTTTAAAGGGGGTAAAAACAACGACTAAATGCAACCTCTAAGAAAACAAGAACTTTGGAGGGTTCTCATCAAGTAGGTGACTATGTTCCTTTGCTTAGCTGGAAAATCCTCATGTAAGAGCACCCTTACTAACCTAAGGAACTACACCCTCAAGTTTTGTGTACGCAAAACTAAATAAAGCACAAAACAAAATTAGAATTGAATTGCTAATTTAGAAAGCATCTAAAACTAGAAATAGACTTAAAAAAAGGCACATAAAACTAGAATTATACTTAAAAGGGTATCTCTCTCCCCTCCATAAATACTAGTGTTCCCTCAACATTTATGGAACTCTTGTATTGACTACTCTATTGAAGGGGAATAACTTTATAACTGGAATATTATCTTAGCTACACACATAAACTAAGGTATGCCATTTTATTAGGTGAATCAAAGTTGTGGCTGGGCTATGATTATGCTTTCTAAAATATTGAAAGACATGCAAAAAGATGCACATGTGGAAACATTTAGCATGTAGGAGGAGGATGCATGCAGTAGCTCCAATAAATCACAATGGGGGCTTCTCAGTAATGAAGGAGAGTTGGTTGTTTAGGAATATTAATTGTAGGGGAGTGTTGAAAATACAACTAATTATCCACCTCATGTGTCCAAGCTTAGAATTTGATGACGCATAACAGTTGCAGATATCTACTCTCATATCGTTACCTTAATTAAAGTAAATTATCGTGTTTTATGGATTAACGATTTGGAAGAATAAAATAGAAGGTTTGTTCTTGATTTTATATTTGTGGTTTAGTTAATAACATATTAGCATTTTTAGTTAGAATAATTTGTTGTTGTTTCCATATTGGCTAGAGGACATGCCTCAATAGTAGTTATATTTGAGGTATACGTGTGTTCTATATCCAATCACAAATTTATAAAAGTATTCATATTTGTTTTGTGTTATCTCTCTATTCTTCTCTATTATTTCTTGCAAGTTGTGAACCCCAAAAAAATAACAGGAAGGGATCCCTAAATTGGTATCTAATAGGTCCTAAAGTGGGTCACTAGAAGAAGGCTCAAAAAAATTATAGCCTAACTTGATGAAGTAGACCTTCCCCTTGTGAAATAATTAGAGTTTTCCAAAGAGGGGTAACACCACTGCACAAGCATCTCGCCATGGTCAACCAAGGAGATTCTAACTACAATTTTGCTCTATGATTGCAACTTTGAAAAGTAATAAATTCAACCAACGAGAGAGTTATGATTTGACCTTTCCAAGATGGGAACAAAGTCTAATGAAAGCCATGGCATTCCCATTTAGTTGGTTCGATGCGCTCTTCTGGTAAGGCATGCATAGTTGGTGGGCATAAGTTTGGTTGCAAAAGTTGGGTCAACAAGAACTCATTTAACAATAAACTTACCAATCTTAATTCTAATGAAGAAAGAAGAGGTATCTAGTTTTGATCTTCTGTTAGGACCAATGAAGAGATTGGGATCAAAAGAGATAATCAAATAGTTTGAAGAAGATGGGAAGGATCTTTGAAATGGCCTCTTTAATCAGGGTAGGAGAGAATTCCATCCATAAAAGACATAACACATTCACAACATTTAACTAATCGACAATAGAGTATGTTCAACCTTTATTGACAAGGGAAGGTGGGGACAAAAGTCAAAACAAATTGGCTTGTGAGGAAAGGTATTATGCTTTTCTAGATGTAGATTTTGCTTATGACACAAGTGGAAAACCAAGAGGTGGTTTAGTTTTTTAAGGAAGTTTCTTATGAAAGTTGATTTGCATAACTACTAGCCAAAACACATGTGGAGACATACATAAGATAACATTGTATACTACTCATCCCAATGAGTTGAGGATAGAGTTGGAAAATTAGGCTTGATTGGATAGGGGGAGTGATTAGGCATGATTTTTTAGAGATATCCAACCTTTGGTTAGATTGAGAAATGGGTGAATAAATTTTAGACTTATTCTGTCTATTTGTGGATTTGTTGTTGTGGATGCAAGATTTATCATGGCTTGTCATTTAGTGTAGATTGCAATATTGTTGGGATTATAAGGAGGCGGGTTCCTTTACAAGATTTATAGGATGATTTAATATGCCATGTTATTTCTCATGTTTGTCCTCTTTGGTTGTCTTTTTTGTTTGTTGGGTTTCATATGATTTTTTATTATGGTTGCAATCACATCTTCTTCAACTACGGATATATTTTGTTGTGTAGTTGCAAGTTTTTTTGTTTTAAATGTATTATAGTGTTAACTTATTTACAAACTTACCTAGCAATGCACTTCTCGATGGAATCCTTGAATAATTTTGTATGTTTTGTGAGTAGGTTAAAGAATACTTGGGGTTCTAAAGAGTTGGTCAAAAAGTTGATAGGAGTCATATGTGTCCCAAAATAATGAACAATGAGATGCCACTTACAAAGATAGTCTAGTAGGGTTTCCTATTCTCTTTGTTTAATTGTAAGAAAGACCTTAATCTCAATTTCGTAAGGACATAAGATATTACAATCTTAGACAAATGCATGAACCAATTATTGGAATTGGTAGACAGAGAGGTGAATGGTGGAACCATCTAATGGCTTTGTTTATCAATTACCAATGGAATACTTTGAGAACGACATCATTAAACATTGTAAGATCTAAATAAGAATGGAAAAAGGCATCTACATGGCTTGTTAGATTTTGATAAGAAGTTTTGCTGAATTTGGGTAGTTGAAAGAGATTCCAAGGAAAAGGAGTTACGGGAACATGAGGTGCATATGGGTGTTTGAGATAGTCAATGTAGGAGGGGATTAAATTTTGAATAGAAAATGAAAAGGCACTCTACACATATAAAGATGATGAAGACACGGTGTTATGAGTAAATGAAGGACCTATGTGCAAACTAGTAAAAATTTTCATATGGTGATTGAATTGAGGCCCATAATACCCAAAATTATTATATGGGCACTGATGAGGATTAAAGAAAATAAGCATAAAACCAAAACATGCACTTAGGGACCAAAGGGGTTGTCCATACATATTTCTTGAATTGGTTTGGAAATGCAAAGTAAACTTTGAAATAAATACTTGTGTATTGGATCGGCATTGAGAAAAGGGTATATGAGGGGAAGAGTGAAGTTGAGAAACTACTCCATTGGACAACACAAAAGAGTAACTAAGAGATCACCCCATGTGAGATCACAAAAACAGTCCTGGAAGATGCTTCTTAGTAAAACCATACGAATGGATGGTTGTGATCTAAGGGTTTGATTGGAAAGGAACTCAAAGGGTGATTAGGGGCATAAATGAAAGGGATATACTTATAGGAAAAAATTATAAGAGGCATAAAATATTGAGGCATATTTATAGGTTTTCCCAAAGACACAAGGTTGAGATGAAGATGAACCATAGGAGGTAAGAGAAGTGGACGTGTTAATTATGGTGTATGCTTGAGAGATTGTATGCCCTACACAAATAGTGGATTGAGGAGGTATTAAGGTAAGCATGGAGGAAGGAATTGAAACAATAAAATATATGTGTAAACAAGTTTGAAAGAGTTGTAGTCCACAATTGACACTTGATGGGCTAGAATAGGCATAGTAAAAAGAGACTTTGGAGTAAAGAGGGGATATATTAAACATTCTAAGATTATTTTTTTTTGAGTGTTGGGTAATATCAAAAGCACTACCTTTGTCTTACGTTTTCTCACATAAGAGTTGTCCTAGTTCTTCCCATGTGACAAGAGTCTTGGTAGTTATCAAAACCAAAGAATCTAGGTATGAGACATTACCTCCTACATGACAAGCTATGTTTAAGAGGTACCACAAAGGAGAAGGGGAAGAGGGAATTCAAAAGAGAGACCAAAGACCAAAGTTTCCTCATAATAGGGCACCCACCAAGTTACAATTCCTTCGGAGACATAAATAAGTGATCAAGTTTGGGTGTAAATCCCAAGTGATATTTCATGGAATAGTACTTTCACAGGGCTAGAATTTTTGTTCCACTTAAGCTTCTCATACCACTCAAGAATCCTAGTCATTGTGTGGCATCGAAGTGAGCTAGCTAGTAAAGCATGAGCACTGATCCCTTGGATCACCCAGACATCCTAACTAACATGTTTTGATCGAACCCAAGCTAGGCACCTTAGAGTGTGGAATGTCAAAGTGTGTGTTTAACCATAGGTGATGTTGCATCTTCACCACCCAAACATAGGCAACCTTCTATAATATCCCTTGAAACAATCACACTTGAATAACCAACCACCTAATGTAGAATCACGTTGTCATCCATCTAGGCCAACCCATAATAACCCTTTGAAGATCATGTTCCTGGTGGAAACAAGCTTTCACATATTATTCAGTACACTTATCAACAATATTGCCTTGCCATGGTTGCATAATGTCCAACGCATTTCCAAATTACACTTCTCTCCACCATGCTTGCGTTGCAATGCCTCATTGGTTCTTTACTAGGCAAGGCATCATTGGTCCTCCTAGTCCACGCCAAACTAGTACATCATTGTAACCATCTCACGAATCACCATCAGTCGATCACCAAGGTTACCAAAATCTATAAACCCGTCATGGCACCTCAAGTAGGGTCCTTATACATCCTACTCCAGTTAAATTATTGAGGTCCTTGTCAACATGGCTACATTGACTCCAATGAAAGGGGTGTTGGTGGTAAATAGACTTGCAATTTCCAGATTCAAGCATGGCTCAGATACCATTTATCACGTGGCTAAACCTTTCATTTGTTGAAATATTGTAACTTCTAAGAATATTATAATTGTACTTTATTATTCTGGAGATGTTTCATTCCTCCGAAGAGACTCTATTGTATATCTGGAGATGTTTATTCCTCCGAGAAAGTGTGGTAACTAGGGTTATTAGATCTCCCATGTGAGGTCGACCCTGAGTGAGCTGTTTAGGGGTTATTAGACTCTCTTAGGAGAGGTCGGCCCCATTAGGGTGAACAGTCAGTTAGAACACAAGTATAAATAGAGGAGGTGTGTTCCTCATTTATACCATTCATTCACTCACTTGTGATTGGCCAATAGGAGAGAGAGAGAGATCTACATAGGAGGAGAAGGAGCTCTTGTTGAGGACTACATCTTGTATTGGGTTGATTATCTAAATTGAGGAAAGCTTTGATGGGTTTTCTACCCCATGAGGGTTTCCCAGGGTAAATCTTTGTTTATCTTGTGATTGTGTTTCTTTCAATGATCTTGCTTGTGAAATTAGGCTAAACTTAACATAATTTTGTTTGAACATCCCATACCACTCAAGAAGTATAGTTGTCACACAACACCGATGTGACCTTGTTAGTTGGGATTGACCATCAAGTGCTTGTATCAACCAAACTATGACTAATTAACATGTCATGACCAAACACAAGCTAGGGCCCGTAGAGTGTGTAGAATGTTGAAATGCTCATTTCATCGTAGGCAATGTTATTCCATCAACACCCAACCATAGGCAACCTTCTATCACATCCCTCAATCCAATCACACTTGAACAACCGACCACACAATGTAGGACCATGTTGTCATCCATCTAGGACAACATATGATATTCCTATGAAGATCATGTACTTAGTGGCAACTATTTTTAACATACCTTTAGTACACTCATCAATGACATTGTCTTTCCATGGATAACACATTGGCCACCAAATTGCTAAATTGAGTCGTCCTCCATTGAGCTTGCATTGCAATGCTTTGTCATTCATCCACCCTTGCAAAGCAAGACAAACTTGGTCCTCTTAGTCCACGCCAAACAAGTACAGCATTCCAACTATCTCATGAATAATTGTAAGTCAATCACCAAGGCTACCATAATGTATAGACTCGTCATGCACCCTTAGCTAAGTTTGCTTGACGTGCCTTATATCATGTCACTACCAATGGAACCTCAAGTAGGGTTCATACAAGTACCCTCTTGTCGTGGCAACCTCATTGCACTGAAGTGCTTGTGTTTAAAATTTCACCCCCCCAAGAGTCATTTTGCTTGCACAAGAAAACACACTTGTGGTGCTTGACCTCTTCACCACAATTGTAATGCTTCTATTGAGTTAGGAAGCACTTTCGAAAGGAGTTTTTAACATTGAAATATAAACAAAATAAAAGAAAAAAAGGGTGAAACAATCCCACCTTGATCACTAAAAATGATATATATATTGCAAAGGATATCTACATATTGCAATTGGCCAACAAAACAGTCCTATGGTTTCACAAGGCATGCAATGCTACAAAGAATATTTGCTACTACAATTGGTCGACAAGCATATAGGTTTTGAAAATAAAAATGGAACCCTAAGTAAAATTATTTAAATCGACGTTTCAGGTTGAATAGTGCAACCCATCGTCAAGAAGAGATACCAAGAAGTCTTTTATGATATCTAACTAATTAGAGCTACTTAATGAGATTAATAGTATTTAATTTAATGTATAGGTAAGATGTTTAATTTATCTAACTATTGGTTACTCTTTAAATAAAACTAACTAGATTAATTAAGCATATTGGTATCTCTTCCTGACGATGGGTTGCGCTATTTAGCTCAAAATGTCGATTTAGATAATTTTACATAAGGTTCAATTTTTCTTTTCAAAATGTTTACCTGTGAAAACACTACTAAAAAGCATACAAGTACTTTAAAGGATTTGCAAACTACAATTGGCCAATAAAACAAAATTATCATTTTATGATGTATGAATACTACAAGAAAAAACGTAAACTGCAATTAACCCACAAATCAAGCTTCCAACTTCGCTAGACATTAAGCAACTTACAAAATGTAAAAAAGTCATTCCCAAAATCCTTGAAAAGGTTTGTGGAAAACTTGTGCAATTTACTATAAATCATGGTCACTATATATGAAATGATTGTACCATATACACTAATATAAATCATGATCACTATATATGAATTGATTGTGCCAAATGCACCAATATTGATTATAAACATTGTATATGAAATGATTGAATCCACTCATATTATTGATAAACATCAATACAAAAATATTTAAATAAATAAAAAAATAATCTAAATATTATTTACTTAAAAAAAATAACTTCACTTACCAAAACCTCTTCACCTATTGATTGATTTCAAAGATGAGTCAACCAATAAATCACCATACGATATTAAATTTGTTAATATAAAACATCTCCTTTATGAGCAGATATAATCATTAGATCCAATTATGTTCATATCTTTAATGTTTTGCCAAGTAAGCATAGATGCAATTATATTCAATCTTTAATGTTTTGCCAAGTGACAATAGATCCAATTATATTATGTTCAATCTTTAATGTTTTGCCAAGTGACAATAGATCCAATTATATTATGTTCAATCTTTAGTATTTTGCCAAGTAACAATAGGTCCAATTATATTCAATCTTTAGTATTTTGCCAAGTGACAATAACCTCAATAGCGAATGGACATATAGTTACAAGAAAGCAACTCCATCTGAAGAAAAAAAATCAACAATACATAATTGTTGCAAACTGGAAATTAGTGTGATGGCGACATCTTTAAAATGGTAACAAAAAAACAGATACTGAAAATGGCCAACACCAACACCCTTGTCAAGTCTACTCAATGGTTTCAACGCATTTATTTCTGTTGTTTCCCAACATTTTACATTTAATAAGGGTGAAGTCTACTCAATGGTTTCAACGCATTTATTTATTTTGTTTCCCAACATTTTACCTTTAATACATAACCATAGAAGTTGTCAACGTGCCAAGGAAACACGTGCTTCGCACTAAATACTATAAATCAGTGTTCAAATTTGAATCATTCGCGGCCCTTCTAAAGGGTCTAGTCCTTCCTAGAAGTGTAAAGTTAAAATTGCTCTTTAAAAAAAACTGAATTTTATCCTTTCAATTAAGGACATAATTTATATCAACATTTTAAAGAAGGGTAACATTCAAAATCACTCATCCATTTAAATTTAAATTTAAATTTTTATGTTGAAATTCTTATTCCATAAAATTTGACTCGTCATTCAAAATATTGGAAATATCATAAATTATAATCACTCACTCACTCATGTCATGCACTCATTGCTTAGCTATGCAAGATGACGAGTGATGACTGACGACTACGAGGCACTGGCCACTGGGATTTCGCTCTGGCTCTTGAGTCACTTCAGGTTGAGATCTAAGGTGTGACAATGTGTCAGCTACTATGGTCGTAAAGAAACTTTGTGCCTACTACCTATGTGAACCTGGCTACCAATGTCCACTCATTTTTCGTCAAAATGAAATTCAAATGGTCAGTTTGATGAGTCCTCCTCTACAAGACTTCATTTCTTTCATGAATTGCACGGACTCACGACAACTCCAAACAACACTCAATGGCATGCAACTACAAATAATGGCATGCAGCGAGGACCACAAACTGTGCAGAGGGAGATTTATGCATTGATATAAAGAGGTTGCAAGGCGCACACGATATGGAAAAACAATGAGTTAGAAAAAACATTTGGACTAGAGCACCACAGTGGTTATTAATAAAAATTAAAAAAAAAAAACAATTTTTGGCCCAGAAATAATCTTCAATTTGATGGGTGGCGTGATCATTATGTAATCTGCCTCCATCCTTCCAAACATATGTGGTTTCTCACCACATTTGTCTTCGACGGTCGCCACCAAAATACGTATAAAAAGTACATGTATTTACATCATCTTCTCTTGAAATCCTAATCTCATAGTCATAACCAAGGATTATTATGCATCCACATCCTCACCTTATAATATCAAATGGGTCATGGCACAAAGACAACCATAAAATATCGTGTCAAGACGCAAAGAGTAAGAGACAACTATAAGTAAGTCTTATATTAAATTTACCATATAAGTCTTTAATTGACACTATCAACTGAGATTTAACACGTTGGATTGTTGTGATCTTCTTATCACTCATTTCCGATGTGATTGTAACGCACTCTTTGAAGGTGAAGTCCATAATTTTAAGTCTTCTTCCTCATTCTCATGCCTTTGAGTAAGACAATAAGGAGGGTAGTGGCCCACATCAGCATTGAAAACGGTTCGACATGGAGGTAGATACATTAATTATTTCATTAAATATCTTAAATTTCATGTTAGTGACTGCAAATTCACCAAATCGTGGATTGGTACAAAAAAATCAAATTTTAGAGCTTCGAACTCTTAATTACTCACATCTAGAATTTTCTCAAATCAAGCCATTAACAAACTTATTTTGGTGTTCTGGTTCAATTAATAAGACAAATTGTCGAGACTCAAACATGCAGCGAGTTGCAAAGCTCCAGTTGACTTAGGCTTGATTCCATTTCCCCTCCACCCCATACCTGTATGTTGTTGTATGTTGTCGCGACAAGTGTTGAACAACAAAACTTGATGCACTGGCCCCTGTGATGCTCGTGTTGCTAACTTGCTTGGTATGGAGGATCTTTTTAATGTTTTCTATGGAGGAATTTTTCAAGGTTTCTAAGCTATGTATTATTTTTTTCTTATGCGCCCAATGCCCATCATTCTTACATCTCTCAGGCTTGAATGGCTGCCCTCTCTCTAGTTTGAATTGAGTTTTTGGTTGGTTTTATATGTATTTTTTGGTTGTAGGTTTATTATAGCCTCATTTTGCTTGGTGGTTTCCTTTTACATAATTAACTGTAAGTAATTTTCTCATGGTTCCTGTTTTATTTTAAGACTATATCTAGTTAGAACGTCCCGCACTATGCATAAGATCATGCGGATGTCCCAATATGGTTATTGCATAGTCTAAGTAGTTTTTATGTATAATGAAGTGTGCTCCAACCCGGAAAAATACAACATAATAGTTATTATTTTAATGAATTGTAAAATCAATGTTACATATATGTCAAATTAATGTGTTCAAATTAGGTTTTAATTGAAAAGATGTCATTTTTCATGTAGATTTTAAGGAGTGGTCAATTGTGTAAGATAGTAAAAATTTTGGATGACAATATTCATTTTTTGCATTTTTTAGGGGACTGGTTTAGTTAATTTAAACTTGTCAATTAAAGTACAATTATTTATATTGCCCTTCATCTTTAAAGGGCTCCAAGAACAAATGCCCTTCCAATTGAAATTAAGACCCACCCTTCAAATCTGATCACTCTAAATGCTTATACAAGTAGTTTTTCAATACAACTTTGATTATACAAGTAGTTTTTCAATACAACTTTGATTATATAGTTATTATTCCAACCAATCATTTCACAAATGACAATATTAGAAAATGTTTTTGTTAGACCGAAAAACACTAAAATTATCAGATTTTTTTTAAATCGCCATCCCTTCCAACCAATCATTTCACAAATGACCGCAATATTATAAAATGTTTTTGTTAGACCGAAAAACACTATAAAACTATCAGGTTTTTTTTTAAATCGCTATCCCTCGTGCAATGCTTCAAATAGCCACCACTTTAATATATAAGACCTACATATTTTAATAGAAAATTGAAAAACTAAAATGGAATTGCACTGTTTTCCGAGCTCTTTTGTGAGAAACCGTATAAAACGAACTTATTTGCAAGGAAAAGTGATTTTCAATCAACATCCAACGAATCCTATAAACTTGTTTTTATCCTCGTGCCTGAGTTTAACAAATCCACTAAACTTGTTTTTATCGTCGTGCCTGAGTTTAACAAATCCATTAAACTTGTTTTTATCCTCGTGCCTGAGTTTATCATTCATGATAGTATTGGGAAACCAATTAAAACGTTTAGAAGTTTCTCGCATCAAAATTTTCAATAACCAAACAAAAAAAGGCACATTTCCTTTGCAAACCCTTGAAATCATCATTAAACATGTCAATAGAAATTTGATAGAATGATGTGCTGTGGAAAACAAAGAGCAGTCAAACACCCTAAATTTTCAATAACCAAACAAAAAAAGGCACAAACCCTTGAAATCACCATTAAACATGTACATAGAAATTTCATAGAATGATATGCTGTGGAAAACAAAGAGCAGTCAAACACCCCAAACGGAAGGTGTAACATTATTAATTTAGTAACATTTCAAAACACCTTTGAAACAAATCCAAAAACTAGAAATCCTCAGATATTATCTGTGACATGATTAATTTATTAATATATTACCATTTAAAAACCTTGAGACAAATCCAAAAACCAGAAATCCTGAGATATTAACTAATATCAACAATATGTTTGGAAAATAAAGAGCAATGAAGCAGAAATCCTGAGATATTAACTAATATCAACAATATGTTTGGAAAATAAAAAGGAAAATAAAGAGCAAGGAAGCACCCCAAATGGAAGGGTGCAATACAGTAAACTTCAAACCACTTCAAAAAGGACTTGAGAAAAATCCAGACACTTTAAAATATTGAGAATGTTATTAACAATAGTGCATGCACCCTCTTGCACCCCTCAATGAAAAGGTGGAAACTGTTAGATCTAGAAACATTTAAAATGAAAATACTGCACCAGATCCAAATGCTAGAAATCTTAAGATATAATCTTATCAACAATAATGCAATGCTGTATACCAAGACTAATGCTTATCAAACACCCCAAATGGAAGGTACAGTACAACAAATTTACAATTGTTCAAAAAAGATCCTGAATACCAAGACTGATGCTTATCAAACACCCCAAATGGAAGGTACAGTACAATAAATTTACAATTGTTCAAAAAAGATCCAGAGAGAAATCTAAAATTAGGAAATGTTAAAATATGAGCTGTTTAAAAATTCGATGATTTGGTCCGGACAAGAACTTTTCACTGGAATCTGGTATTTTTTATTTTGCAAAATCTGGATTAACTGTGTTTTAATGGTGATTTTGATGGTAAAAACAGATTCAACACCATCAAAAACCCCTAGGACATCCAATATTTCAGAGTTTGAGAATCGTAACCAGAATTTTTAAAAATTTCCGTCAGATTTTTTCAAAACTGTTGGAAAAATCAAAATTTTCCATTTGAAATCATAAAACTTTTAGACTGCGCAGTTAAGATGCTTCTCTTATCAATATAATAATATGCACTTAACCCTGTTAAACCACAAAAGTAAACATCAAAAGTAATGTTCAAGCATCCCAAAAGGAAGGGTGTTAAAACCGTTGAAAAATAAAAGCACTAAGAGATTCAACTGCTATAAATCTTAAGATATTATCTTATTAACAATAATGCATTACACCCAATTGAATGCCACGAGTGAGACATGAGTAGAAACTATGGGATTAGGTTGAGAATATGGTAAATTGTGCTTAATAGTCAAACTAAAAGGGTTTAAAAAAAATAAAAGACCAAATCCAAGAAAAAACATTATTATTATGAAGTAATCTTGTAACGATAGACATCGAATCCCATGCTTTTTACATTGGTCATAGTAAAAAACAGTAGACAAATTAATGGATTTCGGTAACAACTCATGTCTCAAACTCTTGCCATAAACTCAGCAAGAGTATAATGATTGTAAACCCCTATATAAATTACTTTACCCTATGAGTCCAATAATTCATCATGATAACTATGATTCCTAACAAAAATGTTAACAGCTCAAAAGGCATACCAACGAGGTCTTCCCCATCGACATAGATTTTGTAGTGCTCTATAAGACAGTGACTAGTTTTCAAAAGACAGTGACGGGTTTTCAAAATTCTGCAAAAGTCGAAACCGCTTTGCTTTTGGTTGAATTAAGTATCTCATCCACTAAAATAAAAATATCCAAGTTTCTAATACTATTCAAAATAACTCATACCAAGTCCGATGACACTTCACAATAAGGACAGCCCTTCGATTGACTTGAAAGCTCCCTTCAAACATCGTCCCCTATGGAAGAATGGATCAAAATAAAGCTCCCCTTCAAACATGGCCACCCAAGGCTGGTCAAAATAAACTTCGATGGCGCTGCAAAGGATAATATGGAAACGGTAAGCGTCGTCAGAAGGGTTTCAAGGGACTAATGGATCCGTGGTTGTCTAAACTCAGTTGTTAGGGTGCGCAACCCATAACCAAAGAGAAAGGGCAGACTAGTACGAGTAAAACATTAGCTTGAATTTGGAATTCAATGAAGCATAATAAGCCTATTATTGGCCTCCTAAAAAAGAAAAACAAAGACCCCTTAGGGTAAGAGTACATTGGTACGGGGTTCCCCCCACCGTGGGTGCCCAATTCGTGCCGCGAAGGAGAGTTGGTGGGAAGGCCATGAGGCTAGGCACATGCCCAACAGCGCAGACCACACGTCTCCGGAAGCTTTCATAAGCTAAGCAGGGGATAATGCAGACAGCCTCCATCGTACTGATGCTTAAGGCTTTTACGTGCAAATTGGTCATGACTCTACCTATGGCCAGTACTTCCATTAAGAACTCGAAGATGGACGGTACTCCTAGGCTCATGATTTGTGAAGGCCGAGTGAAGAAGGCGGATTATTTATCCCTAGGAGAAAGGGGCATTCACAGAGGTGGGGGTCTTGACAAAGCTTGGAACTCTGCCCTGTGGGTCTCTCTTCTATGCTCAGTAGTTATCCGTGAGGATTTGCTGCCTGTCAAGCTCGCAGCCACAGTTAAAATGCCGCCGGTTAGAAGAGGATGTATCCAGCGCAAGTCCAAATCCACTGGCCCTTCTCCCAGCCCGCCAGTGCGGTTCATGCGAGGGATAGTGGGTAAGGCTCAGTGATATAAGCAGGAAATCCCGGAGCAAGTGCAAGCTGACATCCAGGAGGCTGAGGAGGAAGCTCAGGTTGATCGTGGCCGTCTCTCGGATACGGAAATTAGAAAGGAATTCGAGGTTCTGGTGCCTGACCCAGGGAACACCAAGGGCCGCACCACTCTGTATCAAAAAACCCTAGACTATCACTGGAGCAAAAGTTGGTTCTGGGCAGAACCCTGGTGGAAAAGGGAGAGGCGCATGCTGAAATTCTCCTGCAGCAAGATGAGATGGTCGATTTACTCAAGCAAATCATCCACAACCAGCAGGAAATCGCCCTCCGTCTCGGCATGGAAATTGCAAAAGAACCAGGTTCTCATGGCAGCCAGGCCGGCCTGAATTCTTAACTCTGTTTTATAGATGTATAGCCTCTGTATATGTCCTTTTGGTTTCAGTAAGTTGCTACAGTTACTGTCTATGTTTTTAGTTTTATGGCAAACAATCTTTGTAGACTGGTCCGTAATTCTCAAACTTTCTGGTTCAGTCTTGTTTCCTTTCAGGGAAGACTGCTTATTTTTTGATATTGGGTCTGTTTTCCCAGTCTTGGAAGGGCCCTGCACTCTGTATCTCTTTCTGATGGCAATATAAGGTTCGGCTCTAACTTACAAACAAAAAAAGAGTACATTGGTAAGGGTTAGAGATGCTATTAGCAACTTCAACAAAGTTCAATTCAGGTAACGTTTCAAGATCTACAATCAGCATTGTCTGAACATTAACTAAAATGCACCACCTTTGTTGAAATCCAGCAATTCATAAATTTGCAAATCCTGCTGGATTCATTGTTGGATTTGCAATTTTGATGATATGGATGGATTCCAATATCCCATAACTTCTTAGGTTGCGTGCTAAGTCACACCGTTTGAGTTTGAGTTCAGGTTGTTCAAATTCAAATTTTCCAATGAGGCTCACCATTTTCAAAATATATATATATAATATAATAAAATAAAATAGTAGGAAATCAACATCAATAAACATAAAAATAATTTTGATGGACATGGAATCTGCAAAGATAGATAACATGGGATAAGAATACGGCAGAGAAATGTGGACTCAGTCAACAGCCATGCGGCCCATAAGGTTTGGCGTTTTCAATAGATCTGAACGAACCTCAAAAAAAACAGGTTCACCAAATTTCGTACCTCAAGATTGAAGTTTGGCGAACCTTGTAATCGTACCTAATCACCTAGAAAAGCAAAATAACTGTCAGTAAGTGGGCTGTATTGGCAAGTCTCGCAGTGAAAGAACAGCCGAGAACTTAGAATCTCTCTTACTTGTTTCACCGCCAACCAGTTTCTAGTGCGGCTCAGAAACAGGATTTGTTGACCTTCACCGAAACCTCCAAGATCCGACAGTGTGTCTGCTCAGAATTCTAACAGCTCAGAAACCTTTCCTACCACTGGAAACGGTTTCCAAATATCAGGAACCGGGTTCCTGCTTGCAACAGTTAATTTTAAAATTTATGGTCTTTGGAAGGTAAGTGGATTGGGCGTGTGCTAAATGGCGTCCCCGCAGCCAACGGGAGTTCTGCTCTCCTATTCTTTTATTTAATTACTCACTCTACAAAACGATGCAATCTAGAGTGAAAAAAGTCCTTTATGATTAAAAGGGGGACGATAAAAAAGCTTCACAGTTTTCGCTAGAGAAAAGTCCCTGAAAAAGACGAACTGTATTAATGAAAAATTCAATAGGGAATCTCAGTCCACTTTCATTCTCTACTGAAGGCACTAGCGGAGGAGGAGAAACCCTATTCTGGGAACAATCATTTTTACCAAAGTGGCAGATTGCCTTGAGTTCATTAAATTTAGGATAAATAAATTTTCATAAGTTTGACCTTGTGGTTAATTGCTGGATGCCTTTAATTCAAGAAGTTATTGAGCGCTGAAAAAAGGTATAGCCTTAGGTAAATAGAAAATTAAATAAGTTCAAACACAGAATCGCCTTAATGAAATTTCAGGTATAAGTCTAAAACGAACACAAAATTGCCCCGACTTTTAAACGAACACAGAATCCTCTCAACGAATTTATAGGCATCAAACAAACGCAGAATCACATTGCCGAAGCTTATATCATATATACATGTTAAGATCACCGATTTGATTTGCCTTGATGTAGATATATTTGAGAGTCACTTCTGACCAAAAAACAGAGGTCCAAAAGAAAGCATATAACATATATTATTATGAAAAAATTAGGTTACCACACCCTGATTCCTAAATTCAGTATGGCCACCACACCCACAACCGAGTCTTCTGCTGATTCCTACTCACCCACAAATCTTGTAACATTGCTCCGAAGATCAAATTTTCTTTATAAGATTGTAGAAGAGACGGAATAACAGGCTGAAGTCAGCTAACTTTTCGCCTCAACTCACTAAGCAAGCCCTGAATTCTTGCCCTCGTACATATTATGTTCTTTCTTGTTAAATTCTTTTTTCCCTCCTAGTTAGAAGTTGTACTAATTTTCCTAAGGTTTAAATACTCTGCTTTATTCGTGGGGATCAGAGGTAGGTTCACTCCTCTCCCTCGACACGGTCAACAAAAGAGACATTAAGGACTCCCTCCTTCAAACGTGGCAGAGACCTAGATAACAAGGAAGCGAAGGAAATAAAAAACCCATAGAAGCAGACTCTCAAAGCAAGCAGAGGACCAATTCCCAACTGCCACTTTCAACCAGTATAGAAGCAGAGCTACTCAGAAGAGTTTAGGCAACTGGCGCCATAGACCAAACAAGCCTGTGCAACTAGCTTTGGCAAGACACGGAAGCAAAGGAAGAACACAAATAACAGCAAAAGACTCTCAATGCCCAACAAAACAGTGAGTCCCAATTGCTACAATAAAAAGTGCCACTTTCAACCAATATGGGATCACTGAGAAATAATCAAGCTCAAAAACTCACCTGAGACACCAGTGAGGGAGAGGCCTTGGAAAGGGCAACAACAACAAACAACAAACAAGCCCACAATCGTGGAAGCAATCAGACATCAAGGAGTTACAGTGATAGTGACTGATATCTCTTCAAGAGGGCGACAATTGGTATGGGAGAATCGCAGATGAAAGTCAATCACTTGGCAGAAGAGAGCTTAGAGATCCAGTCCAATCAATACCTCAGCATAATGTATTTTGATGAAGAAAGAAGTCAACCAGGTTGGAGATGTAAAGGAAACAAGAAAGGACTCAGAGAGTTGAAAGAGGTTTGAAGTTGACAGGTAAGAGAATGAGCAAAGTTGAGGATGCAATCATTCAAACTGAATATGCAATATACAATAATGCAGAGCCAGAGTAATAGCAGAAAATATATTGAGCAGACAACTGGACATACTTCTGGAAGACTGTTCTGTGTCAAGTACTCATAGAAGAGCCATCGTCACCAACAGCAGCCTGTGAAAACAAGCCCAATCTTTCTAAATAGCCAATCAACCATACTGAAGTCATTTTGGACGAATTAGTCCATAGTAAAAGAACCTTTAGTCTCTTGTTTATGTTTAAATCAGTTTCTTCATTTAGTAAGCAAACTGATTTTGAGGCTGTCAAGGCCCACCGAAATATCAGTATTAGGCTCAAAATAGCAATGATACAATCCATTTGAATGCCTTCTATAAAGCAGTTACTTAGAACTGTGGAACAAATCCTAAATAAATTTTTGAAAGCCATGTACAGTTGGAAGAGGAACCCCAGAAATAGGGGAAAAGATTTACTGAGAAAAAAAAGATCTGCTGACACCCCCTCAACTGTTCCTCTTTCAAGCTAAGGTCAATCAATCCGTGGAACTGTTTTCCTGCCATTTCCTGCTACATAACAACTTTGTCAAAGACAAATCAATTTACAATTAACAAAAAAAAAACTGCTGCTAAGAGTCTAGTGGCACCTTAATCTCGTCAACTAGAAAAACTCAAAATTTGGAAATATTTCACAATAACAGCAACATACAATCAGATATGATCAGCCACCAATCAGAAACTCAGTACATTGTGAGATGCTCCACCCTTGTAACCAGTTTGTCTGACTTATCTATATAGTATACACCATAGTTGCGACTTTTGTATGATACACTCAATACAGTGGAACTCAAATATGAACAAAAAACACATCCAAACAGATATGATAGATCCTCAAAGAAAAAACAGTAAATTACAGCATTTCAAAAATATTAGTTGTTATAATAATTTCACCAATAATTTTACAATTCCTCATGAGAATGTCAACTGGGTCTTAGCACGGGTGGTCGGGAGGAATGATTGTTATCCTTCCCATCCAGCTTCTATTCTTCTTAGTGACATGTTGATACGGCCTTGAGCCCTAAAGAATCCAGTTTACATTGGGTACCATCCTTGAAATATGGGTAAGTGACCAGGGGGGTCCTAGAATATATATTCCAAAAACATTTAGTCAATTGGGTGTAGCCTAGGCAGTTGAGAGGAGTGTTATCCTGCGCACCCCAGAGCCCCAAAGAATCCCATTTACACTGGGTACCATCCTTGGAACAAGGGAAAGTGTGCAGTGGGTTTCCCCAGGATATGTATTTCACAGTTACTAATAATAAAATTATTTTGAAAAAAAAAACTTGAGAAAAACAAATATTTACAGCTAAATTTGAATGCTTAGCATCCACAAAACCATATGCCATAAACATTGAGAAAACAAATATTTTTAACCCTAGTTTGAAGTCCAGTTTGGTCAACAGAGTGGCTGACTGATTTGGTAGATCTTTTCGTCCTTTTAATACGGATTCAGAGAAAAACAGCACCAAAAAGCTAAACAATCGCTTTTTGTTAGTGTAGCATAGCCTGGTTGAAAACAATTTACTCTTTACTGCAATAACCTTTAGCAGTTAAAATGACAAGTTGTACTTTCCACTACTGTTAGACACTGATATTAAATTCGTTAAACAATAAGAAAAACATTCAGGCAACCAATTAAGAATGAAAATAAAACCTCATGACATGTTTCATTAATCAACAGATTATAAAGCATAAAATAGTCGCATTTCCAGCAGACGGTCTATCAGGCATTGCGATTTTGTCAATAGTGAATCAAGAGACCGGGATATCTTCCCTTGAAAAGCTTGGCTCCCTTGCATAAGAAGACAAAAAACATATTCAGATGATGTCATCTAAAGTCCAACAAACTTGTTCTGCCAACTCACAAAATGGATGCCAGATCTACTCATTTTATATTGTTCATGAAGAGAACCTACAAACAAGCAGGCACACATGGTTCCAGCCTTTCAGAGAAAATCATTTGTATAGCCATTCCATTATTTGAACAACAAAATGAGAAGGGATTTCCAGATTAAATTAACAAACACGGAGACTAGCGAAACACTGTAGTAAGCAAAATGTTCAGATGATTTCAAGAAATTTTTCACATCAACTAAAGATAAGGTACAAAGAAATGGGCATAGCCATCCTCCTATCTATCCCTAAACCTTTTTCAGCAAGTTAGATAATCCAGCACGGTTATCATTACCTGTTTGTAACAATCAAAAATGAGAGTCAACAATGTCCTCGTATTTAACTTGCACCCTAGGAGAGAAGGTTAGTGCACAACCAGCATCTGCTTGGCCATTCAATGTAACCAATGCTAACAGCCTGCTATGCAAATACACTCCCAAAGAAATCAAGCATATCTTTGAAAGTTCGATTTAATCCTACTGCATGGCAGTCAAAAGAGTATGGTACATTTTGTTTTACCACATATCCAGATTACAGCCCGAAACCACAAAGGTTGAAATCCTGATTAAAACGCGAAGGTATCAAGTTGCCTTGCATTCATCTTCAGGAGTTGCAGCAGGGTCCAGTTCCCAACAATTTTGGGGTAAATTTGGGGCTTCTTCGCCCAAAAGTCTCTTTGCTGGAACCTGATGAGAAAATCTAAGAAGCTCCTTCCTAGGAATAAATTGATCCACCTGCTTCTTCTGATACACGGACTTGAAACCATAAACCCTGACCAGAGGAGCCACATTCACTCCAGTCTCTTCCGCAAAGTCATTTACAATCTCTACCATTTCATACTTATGTTTAATTTCTGAAGGAGTATCTTCGTCCCAAGTAGAACTCCACTCTTTGTACAGGGCCCAAACATCACCCTTTTGGGGAACAATTCTAATAGATCCTTTAGGACCTTTCTCCCATGCAACAACATGAGAAAAAATATTTAGCACATCGTTGCTGGCAGATTTCCCCTGCTTAAATTTCCCACAACCCTGGTAAAATCCGTCATCCAGCCAGCTAGCGACAGTTTTTTCTTCGTTAGTGATGGCCTCAAGCCAAATCATCTTCACTTTGAATTTGCTCCCTGAAATAACATTCTTAATACGAGCATAAAAGCGTGGCATTCCATCATCATCATCATATATAGCCCAGACCTGGTCTGCATCAAAAAGATTCTCAGTTCGATCTTTGTCAAAGTCGTGAAAATCAGCATCAGGTACATTAATATCCTGAACTGATTCTTCTTCCTCGGTATCTCCTGTATCGGATTTCTGTGATTTCTTGCTTGTGGAGCTTTCCGTGGCATCCTTTGGCTTCTTCGTCGACCGCTTATTTTCCGCCTCAACATCCTGCCCCTTGCTGTCTGATGAACCCTTTCCCTTAACTTTTACATCTTCAAACTCATCTTCATCGTAGTCCACTTCCTTTACATCATCATCAGAATCACTATCCTCCTTTGCTTTTCTTCGCCTCTTCTTCTTCTTCTCCGAGGTGGCGGCTTTGGTGCCATTCCCACGACCATCCGCAGTGCGAGCTTTTTCACTCTTGGGTTGATTTTTCTTGGGAGTGTCTTCTTTTTTCTTAACAGGCTCAGCTTTAGCCTTCACATCGTTTGCGGCATTGGCAGTTGAGTTGGAACCCTTGGCAAAGGCATTCTGAGCAAAAGAATTAGCATTGGGATAGGGTACACCTCTAGACATACCTGGAAAAGATGCTCCAGACGGCGTATGGAAAAATGCAGCAGCAGCTGCTGCTCCCGTGGGCTTTTGTGCGGCAGCATTCGCTCCAGTCCTAGAAAACGGTTTGATTTCAAAGGCCATGAAAGGTTTCTGACAAGTTGGGCATAGAAGGTGATGGTTGACATAGAGTCTTGGGTACTCGTACTGCATTTTACAAAATGGGCAGGACGTCCAGAAGGTCGTCGCTGGAATGGAACCGCCAGTGCCCATGTTGGGCTGAGGAGGAGGAGCAGCAGGAGGAGGATGTCTGTAGTGACCATTGTTGGCATTCGATGCCGCATTTGGGGGTTTCTGAATCTTCTGATGTTGCTGAAAGGGCGACATATTCCTCTTGTGATCATAAACGGATCTCTTCACCTTGTCAGAGAGCACGCCCCAAGCTTCGCCTAAGAGCTTGAAAGCGCCCTCAGCACCTACAGCCTTGTTCTTGTCGGGATGGAGCATCAGGGCCAACTTTCTGTACTGCTTCTTGATAAGCGCCTCGTCGGCAACCAAGTCAACCTGCAAAATCCCATACCAATCGGTCTGCCCGTTGATTTTCTTCTCGGCTGCCAGGTGGACGTCAAGAACGGCCATCATCTGGGGCAACCCCTCCAGCGAAGGGTAGAGCTGCTGGGCCTTCACGGCGAATTTCTTAGCCCCGCTCAAGTCCTGCGCGATAAATTTCTTCTCCGCGATCTCTTTGGCCCTACCCGCTTCATCTTTGTTATACTCCATAGTTTCTAACACTAAACTGCACCGTTTCAACCCAACTCAGAAAACCAAAAAACACACAGAGATACCACACTTTGTTCCCCTCTGGAGCTGTGGGTCATCCATCCTCGAATGCCCCTGTCCTCATTTCAGCTTTACTTTAAACCCTTCCAAGACCGTTATGTCCAAAACCCTTAAATGCAAACCAAATCCAGCTGAAGAAAAACGCCCGAAAGACCTGAAAAGGAAACAGGCACGTAGGTACCTGAAACAGGGGAGAGCCGAGGGAAGGAAATGTTTGAAAACTAACACGCCCCCACTCCGCCCAATAATCTCTACAAAAACCCTCGAGCTCCGTCTTCAAACCATGATTCTACACAGTACGGAGGAAGACAAAAATTTTAGCAAAGCGTGTCCAAGGATGCGGATGGGAATGGATGGATATATAGTAAAAGCTGAGTATGCAATACAGATTCATTCACTCAATCAGATATTTCGCCCCAAAATTCCCCGTGCCCCATGGCCACCGAACTATACTCTACTTCCTTTTTTTTCTTTTGTTTCCGTTTTTGCCCAACTATGAGGATTCATTCACCCCTCCCCTGCCCCTCCCCTCCCTTTGACCACGACTGCTTCGGTGTGTGTGAAAACGGTTTCCTCCTTAGATTCTTCGCGGGCACTAGAGTTTTGAAATTGAGTAAAATTTCTAGACTCTTCCTTCCATACTAACTAAAATTCTAATATTACACTGCTTGCAAAATTGGTTTTAACCACAATTTGTTAAGTGAAAATACATTAATTAAATTATTAAGGTGCAAATATTTTTTATTATACTTTATTTATAATATTAATAATTTAATCTTAAAGTCATAATGTAATTAAATTCTATATTGATAATTTTCAACTTTATTTATAAAATACAGAATTTTCTTTATACATTTATTTATCTATTTGACTATAATAAAAAATTTAATTAAAAAAAATTGATAAGTAATCAAGTAATTCAACCCTTTAATCATAAATACTATTAACTAAATTTAAATTTTTGAAAGATGATGTATATTGATTTGAAGCTTTAGGCTATTTTTAAGTTAATGGTATTAAATATTTGATGCAAGTTGATATATACTTTAATTCTTAATGAATATCAAATATATAATTTTTTTTGAAAAAAATTAAATTATTTTATTTTAATTTTTTATTTAAACAATAATAATAATGAATTTGAGTTTTTTTTAAGTTATATATTTTAAGTGTAACTTATAATAACAGTTATTAATATTTATTAAGATTAATGTAGATTTATAGAACCTAAAAAATACTTACTTTGTTATAAAAAAAATTATATCTATTAAAAAAAATTAAAACAAGTACTTCTATGTTTTGATAACTTTTTTAGCGGAAAAAAGTTAAAAATTTTAAAAAAATCTATATTAAACTAATATTTTGAAAACTAAATCATGGTTACAATTCTCAAACTCTAAAATTTTGGATGTTTTAAAGTGTTTTTGATGGTGTTAAATCCATATTTACCATCAAAATGATCATTTAAACACAATTAAATTTAGATTTTGCAAAATAAAAAATACTGAATTAGTAAAAACCTCGTAGAAACCAAATCATCAAATTTTTAAACAACTCCTAAACTTTTTTCGTTATAATTATCAAAAAATAATAATTAATTAATATTAAATTTTATTTTTAATTTATATTATTAAATTTTATTTTACTTTATCAATATTAAATTTCATGTTATACATCTGAGTACATGTTAATTTATACCATCCAAAACTTGTCGGTGAATATTATAATTTTTTCCTTATTGTAGAAAGAAATCAAATTTAAATTTTTAAATAATATAATAATTTATTAACAATAGACTTAATCGTCATTAAAAACTAAAAAAACCCATCCCTCTTTTTTTAGTTACATGCCACTAACTTTTAAAGGAGATCATTTAATTCTTCACTTCAAAAGCAACAAAAAGCGTGCCCACATTTCTTGATTTATGAGCTTATTTTCTTTTTTATTATTTAAAATATAAATAAATATTTAGATTTTCAAAATATGTGTCATAAATAATACTTGCAAAGTGGCAAGATAAACACGTGTCTTTAATCCTATCTTCATCAACTCCACTTACAATAATCAATAATTTCCACCTTTAGATTCCCTCCTTTCCCTTACATCCCTTACTTTAATTGAAAGAATGTATATTACAGCAATAACCTTGAAACTTTGACATTTTATTAGAAATAGTTTTATGCATTTACTTGGTAGTTGTGCTTCAATTTGTGTTGTAATGTTAAAAAACGGGTTAAAATTATAGACAAATTATTTTGCTCGTGCTATGATTAATGTTTTTATCACATCCCTTAGTTGGGATTGACATATAGGTTTATAAGATTTAAAGACATAGATAAGTATGAAGATAAGTCAAACATTAAAATCAATTGAATATTGATAAATAATTCTACACTGAAGTAAAGATATAGATGTGTCTAAAGGGGTTGGATTTATTGGTGAAGAGTGAGGATTTTTTCACCAATGGATAAGGTTCAATACCCGTGAGGGCCTAGCCTAGAGCCATGGGTCACCTTAAGGTAGTGGTCGAGCGTGTGGTTGCACCCAAAAAGATTGTATTAAATATCCTGTAACTCGTGCACACATGAGTGGATCAAATCCCACCCCCATGTCCTTCAAAAATAAGCCCCTGGGATGTAGACCAGTTGGCGATAAGATGCATTGTTAAGGTACTACTTGTGACATTGTGGGTTCAAACCTCGATTAGCATTGTGTGCCATGCATGGGGCAGTGTTGGTATGCCTAGGGGTATTATGGTAGCAGACCGGAATCGACCTCGTGTCACGCAAATATAAGCCCATCCCTAGTTGTCGAATCCCCTAGTTAAAAAAAAAAAAAAAACAATAGAGATACATATATAGAAGTAGTGAAGTCTTCATGGTCGAAAATTGTTTTGAAAAAGGTTTATTATAGGTCTTTAAGTTCCATTAAGCTTCAAGTTATTGTCCTTGTTCATGTTTATTTTTCTAAGGAAAATCTCATGGAAAACCTTTCGAGTACTTCCCCATGATATGGATGGTAAATGGTGTAATTCATCGACCTTGATTATGGAGCCTAACCCTGAGGGGATCAAGAGAGTCAAACCTATGACCTTCCCAACTTCAAGGAAGAGATCTCACGTTTGGCCCTTGACAACTTGAGCTAACCCTCAAAGCTTCATCCTTGTTCATGTTGTTTGGAAACTTTTTAATTTCTAAGGTTTCTCTAATCTTTCTCTTCATATAATGATCAATCACGACAACCACTTTGTCATTTTTTAAGCAACTCTAGTGATTGGAGTTGCAAGAGTATTCAAGCAATGCTGACCTCTAGACTCTATTAGACATAATGTCAGCATGATGTTCTTTTAATATAACTTGGATTTGTTAGAGCATATTTATCTTCTCCTTAGCATTAATATCTCACCTAGAGACTTTAGATCTTGATCTCGTGATCCCAATGGTCCAATTTTGACTAAATTTCACCAAGTGAACCATGAGAGGACTACATCCCTAGATTTAAGGGGGGTCTACTATTTTTAGTCAGTGGGGGTGCATTCCTTGATTTTAGGATCTAAACATGCATGTTAACCTAATTCCATGAATTAAGGAAGGGTAGTACTCTCCTTCACTATTTTTAGCTAATTCTTATCATGCATGATTTATGCATGAATTAGATTCCTATTTTTAGGAAATTAAACCCCCACTTGTCGTCCTTGGTTAGTTATGAGCTAGTTAACTCATGATCCTAATGGTCCAATTTTTACTGAATTTGACCAAGTGAGCCATGGGAGGGCCTCATCCCTAGATTTAAGGGGGGGCTGTTATTTTTAGCCAGTGAGGATGCATTCCTTGATTTAGGGTTTTCGGGTCTTATCCCCATTTTTAGGACCTAAACTTCCATGACTGTGTTCCTAAAACCTAATTCCATTAATCAATGAACCTAATTCCATGAATTGAGGAAGGGTAGCACTCTCCTTCACTATTTTTAGCTAATTCTTGACATGCATGATTTGTGCATGAATTAGATCCCTAATTTTAGGAGATTAAGCCTCCCACTTGTCATCTTGGGTTAGTTATGAGCTAGTTAACTTGTTCCTAAGAGATTGTGTGGCTAACTAGGGCATCTGAGCTCTAAGCTAAGCTTAACCACGTCTTCATGCATCAATGTCAAATTCAAATTGCCTTCTTTAAGAATTTGAATCACCTATATGTACAAGATTGTTCATTTTTTGAATTATTGAATAAGAGTTCAATGTTTTGCTCCAAGATTTTTATCTTCACTCTCTTCTCCTTTTTCCTTTGTAAAATTGCTTAGAGTATTGTTGTTTCGATATATTTTGAGATCTAGTTGTGATATCTTGTAGGTGATCACAAGATTTTACAGGATTGACTTACCAATGTCGCCTATATACATTTTTCTACAATAAAATAACTTGGAATGTTTTGTATACTTGAATATTAGTCTATTGCAATCCCTTCCAATATTGATAAATTATTTTATAGTGAAGTAACGATACATATATATAAGGTAGTGAAGTCTTCATTGCCGGAAATTGTTTTGAAAAAGGTTTATCATAGATCTTCAACTTCCAATGAGCTTCAAGCCAATGTCCTCGTTCATGTTTATTTTTCTAAGGAAAATCTCATGGAAAAACTTTTAAATACTTCCCCATGATCCATGGAAGGTAAATGGGTTAAATTGTTGATCTTGATTATGGAGCCTAACCTTGAGGGGATCAAGAGATTCAAATCTGTGACCTTCTTGATTTCAAGGAAGAGATCTCATGTTTGGCCCATGACAACTTGAGCTAACCCACAGGGCTTCATCCATGTCCATGTTGTTTGGAATCTTTTTAATTTCTAAGGTTTATCTAATCTTCCTCTTCATATAATGATCAACCATGACAACTACTTGTCATTTTTTAAGCAACTCTAGTGATTGGAGTTGCAAGAGTGTTTAAGCAATACTGAACTCTGTGCTCTATTGGACATAATGCTAGCATAATATTATTTTCATATAACTTGGGTTTGTTAGAGTCATACTTACCTTCTCCTTGGCATTGATCTCTCGTCTAGGGACTTTAGATCTTGGTCTCATGATCCTAATGGTCCAATTTGGGTTGAATTTCACCAAGTGAGCCATGCAAGCACTTCATCCCTATATTTAAGGGGGGAATCTACTATTTTTAACCAGTGTGGGTGCATTCCTTGATTTGTGGTCTTATCCCTGATTTCGGGATCCAAACTTGCATGTTTGAGTTCCTAAAAACTAATTTCATGTATCAAGGAAGGGTATCACCCTCCTTCACTATTTTTAGCTAATTCATGTCATGCATGATTTATGCATGGATTAGATCCCTAATTTTAGGAAATTATGCCTCCACTTGTCATCCTAGGTTAGTTATAAGCTAGTTAACTCGTTCTTGAGAGATTGCATGGCTAACTAGGGCATATGAGCTCTAAGTTAAGACCAACAAGCTATTCATGCATCAATGTACAATTTGAATTTCCTTCTTTAGGTATTCGAATTGCATATATGTTAGTATAGCCTAAATGGGCCTAATGGATAAGAACATGTGTTTCCTCACACGAGGTCACAGGTTCAAATCTAGAGGGGGTGGGGTATGTACACCTATGTAGACTTTAGCAGTTAAATCGTTGCACATAGGGGGGTCTCTTATTCCACAAACAAGGGGTTCTCATACACCAAATTGATGTCTAGCTTGGATGTGACCTTAAAAATAGGTTATTGTTGTTGTTATTATTACAATATTATTCATTCTTTGAATTATTGAATAAGAGTTCAGTGTTTTGCTCCAAGATTTTTCTCTTCACTCTCTCTTCTCTTTTTTCGTTTGTAAAATTGCTTAGAGTACTGTTTTCAATTAGATTTATAGATCTCATTGTGATCTCTTGCATGTGATCACAATATTTTACAAGATTTACTTACCAATCTCACCTATATACATTTTCTCGCAAAAAAAGCTTGAAATGCTTTGTATCCTTGAATGTTAGTTTATTGCAATCCCTTCTAATATTGATAAATCATTTTATAGTGAAGTAAAGATACATATATATAAGGTAGTGAAGTCTTCATGGTCGGAAATTGTTTTGAAAAAGGTTTATTGTAGGTCTTCAAGTTCTATTAAGCTTCAGGCGACTGTCCTTGTTCATCTTTATTTTTTTAAGGAAAATATCATGGAAAACCTTTCAATTAATTCCTCATGATCCATGGATGGTAATGTTAGGAATTATGATCCAAAAATGTAGTAAATAGAAGTTTAGTTTAATAAATGTAAAAGGGCATCTACACACTCACGTGATTATGTGAGGTGTCCCTTAGTTAGTTTTGGTAACGGTAAATTAGTTGTTACTCTTTGGATATTTAAATCCATCGAGTTTTCTATGTGAGGTAATCTTTCGGGATTTAGCCCTCACATCTCTGTGATGTAATTTTTCCTTCTTCATTAATAAAATTATGTGTCTGAGGACACTTTGTCAGGTAAATGGGGTAAATCGTCGACCTTGATTACGAAGCCTAACCCTAAGGGGATCAAGACAGTTGAACTCGTGACCTTCCCAATTTCAAGGAAGAGATCTCACGTTTGGCCCATGAAAACCTTAGTCAACCCTCAAGTCTTCATCCTTGTTCATGTTGTTTGCAAATTTTTTAATTTCTAAGGTTTCTCTAATCTTCCTCTTCATATAATGATCAATCACGACAATTACTTTGTCATTTTTAAGCAACTCTAATGATTATAGTTGCAAGGGTATTCAAGCAATGATGAGCTATAGGCTTTATTGGACATAATGCCAACATGATGTTCTTTTAATATAACTTGGATTTATTATAGAATATTTACCTTCTCCCTAGCATTAATTTCTCACCTGGGGACTTTCGATATTGGTCTCATGATCCTAATGGTCCAATTTTGACTGAATTTGACTAAGTGAGCCATGGGAGTTCTTCATCCCTAGATTTAAGGGGGGGACTATTATTTTTAGCCAGTGAGGGTGCATTACTTGATTTTAGGGTCTTCTCTATTATCTTATGATCCAAACTTGCATGTTTGAGTTCCTAAACCTAATTCCATGACTTAAGGAAGGGTAGCACCCTCCTTCACTATTTTTAGCTAATTCTTGTTGTGCATGATTAATGCATGGATTAGATCCTTGATTTTAGGGAATTAAGCCTCTACTTGTCATTATGGGTTAGTTATGAGTTGTTTAACTCGTTCCTAAGAGATTGCATGGTTAACTAGAGCACCTGAGCTCTAAGTTAAGCCCAACTAGGTCTTCATGCATCAATGTACAATTCAAATTGCATTCTTTAGGAATTCAAATGACCTATATGCACAATATTCTTCATTCTTTGAATTATTGTATAAGAGTATAGTGTTTTGCTCCAAGGATTTTTCTCTTCACTCTCTCTTCACTTTTTTCCTTTGTAAAATTGCTCAAAGTATTGTTGTTCATTAGATTTCTAGATCTAATTGTGATCTCTTGTAGGTGATTGCAAGATTTTACATAATTGACTTACCAATCTCACCTATATACATTTTCCCACAAGAAAATAACTTGAAATAATTTGCATCATTGCATATTAGTCTATTGCAATCCCTTGCAATATTGATAAATCATTTTATAGTGAATTAAAGATACATATATATAAGGTAGTGAAGTCTTCATGGTTGGAAATTGTTTTGAAAATGGTTTATTATAGGTCTTCAAGTTCCATTAAGCGTCAATCCATTATCCTTATTTATGCATATTTTTTCCAAGGAAAATACTATTGAAAACCTTTCAAGTACTTCCTTATGATCCATGGATGGTAAATGGGGTAAATCGTCGACCTTGATTACAGAGCCTAACCTCGAGGGAATCAAGAGAGTTGAAGATGTGACCTTCCTAAATCCAAGGAAGAGATCTCACAATTGACCCGTGACAACTTGAGATAACCCTAAGGGCTTCATCCTTGTTCATGTTGTTTGGAAATTTTTTAATTTCCAAGGTTTCTCTAATCTTCCTCTTCATATCATGATCAACCATGACAACTACTTTGACATTTTTTAGGTAACTCTAGTGATTGGAGTTGCAAGAGTGTTTAAGCAATGTTGGCCTCTAGTCTCTATTGGACATAATGTTGACATGATGTTCTTTTAATATAAATTGTACTTATTAGTGTTGGAAATATTGTTGTCATTGATGTCAAAGATAAGGGGAGACTGCAGATGTCGAAGATGAAGATTGTTGGAAATATTGTGTCATTGATGCCCAGTTTGGATACCCTATATTTGAAGGCCTTTTTTCTTTAAATACCTAGCTTAGATGGAAGCATATTATATATGGTTGAAAATCCTCCAAGACCTTTCCAACGGTGTATGGAACTCCCTCTAACTATACAACATATACGCTCTTGCTTATTCATATGGTATTACTCCATAGGAATGTGGAGATATGAAGTGTTAAAATAGCCCTGCCAAAATGTTAGGTCCGTCCTGCCAAGATATTTAACAATGTTAGGTTGGCCCATAAAGGTGACTTAAAAACACCATAAATAAGAGGGTGATCACCCTCATTTGTTCATTCATTCATCACTTGAATTCGTCTCTTAGGAGGTGTGCGATTTTAGGGAAGGAGGATTTTCTAAGGAGTGTTTCTTGATGAGGATGTGATATATTTTGAAGGTTTCCAAGGGGTGCATCTTTAAGGATATCATGAAAAATTCTAGAGCAGTTTTCAAGATAGTTTAAGGGATGATTCTAGATCATATTTCTCGGTGATCTTATGATAGTTTGAGCACATATTATGGATCATATTTGAAGCATATTATGGAGCATATTTAAAGCGTATTATGGAGAAGATACAAGGCATATTATGGATCAAAATGGAAGTAGGTTATGAGGTAGATTTGATGAAGATTATGGAGGATATTTGAAGCATGTTATGGAGCATATTTGAAGCAAATTGTGAAGCATATTTGAGGCAGGCTATGAGGTAGATTTACAACAAATTATGAGGCAAGTTATGAAGCATGTTTGAAGATAATTATGAGGTAATATTTGAGGTGATTATGTCAACATTCTTGTACCTGATTCTTTAGTAGGTCGGTGCCTACATATTACTGTGTTGGTGCTTAGTTGAGGATATTGATGTCTCCAGTAGGTTGGTGCCTACATATTACTGAGTTGTTGCTTAGTTGAGGAGATCGATGTCTCTAGTAGGTGGTGCCTACATATTGTTGAGTTGGTACTCATTTGAGGAGATTGATGTCTCCAACAAGTTGGTGCCTACAAACCTTGTAATAGTAGGTTGGTGCCTGCCTATTGTTGATTTGGTGCTCATTTGAGGGGATTGATGTGTCCAGTAGGTTGGTGCCAACATATATTGTAATAGTAGGTTGGTGCTAGAAACATTGTAACAATAGGTTGGTGCCTAGTGCCTACATGAATTTATGAATATAAGCTTTTGTGGTTTTCTCCCAAAAGGGTTTCCATGTTCAATTATGTGTATTATGATTTGAGCTTATGTGTATTTATTGTTTTGAAGTTATTGAATAAGTGATGAATGTTTAAGAATATTTCCATGAATGGGAATAACTGCCACATCTCTTGATAGGGAACGGAATGGCGGAAATGGATCTTAGGGTTTGAACAGCGTTCGCAGGCGACTGTGCAGCCCACTGCAGGCGGCAGCAGGCCGTCAACCGTGTCAGTGGTATTGCACGGTTTCCAAGACCTCTATGTTGGCGGTTTTATGGTAAGTATTTTCTTACTGTGACCTGTTTTCTACCCTTTTCTCTCCACCGAAAGTCTTCACGGTTCTCCAGGTATGGATCAGATTGATGAGGTGGACTATGGAAGCGACACATTGCGGCACCGTGACATATGGAGCTCGCCACCTGGCGCCATCCAGGTTTTGAATGGTGAAGGTGGTTTCGGGGTTGGTGGTTTTGTTGAATGCCATTCGACCGATGGCTTTCCTCTTCCTAGCACTAGTGCTATTCTGGAGTCTGTATCTGTGCCTTCTCAGCCGGTCTCATTGTTTTGGGATAGGACTGGAGTCGGTTTTGTGCCGGAGGTTAGCAGTGATAATATTTGGGGCGTCAAGGATTTTTGCTCCTTCCCACCTGATCCATTATGTTGAGGGTTAGGAGCTTTACCAGATTATCTTAATTCTTCGGGCGACTCTCTTAATGTATCACCAGCGAGGGATAACAGTGTTGCGTCGGTAACTAGGGTGGATTTACAGGTTGGGTATGGTCACTGTGCCTCCCTGGGTGGTAACATTGCAACGGTTTTGGACTCGACGGAGCATTGCGGTTTTTCAAGCCCATCCAGGGATTCAATACTGAATGTTTTTGGTTGCGGGGAAGGTCATGAGGGGATTAATGACCTCCGGGTGAAGACGCATAGGAAGTGGATCAAAAACACGGGTAAAGGCCTGAATTACGCTCTTGGCGAAGACATTGGCTTCCAGCAGATTGTTGGGATGGTTAAGTCGATTCTGGTGGGTAGGGTGTACGGTAAGGCGGTGAGCCACAAATCGGTGATACAGTGGGCTACCGGAGCGTGGCTGGGCCACTGTGGATATGTCCCTCAGATTGTGGGTCTTTCTGGAGGTTGGTTTGCCTTTCATTTTACTTCAGACGCCTATGCACTGTGGGTGCTGAGCATGAATTGGTCGATTTTCAAGGTTCTGCTTCTACTTAAGCTATGGAATCCGTTGTTCGACGCTAGTCGAGAAAGAATGGACACTATACCGCTTTGGGTTAGGTTACCGGGTCTACCTTTACATTATTGGGCCGAGGAACATTTTCGGAGGATTGGCAATCTCTTGGGCAATTATTTGGAAGCCGACTTCTCTTTCGAGGAAACAACGATTCAGAAGGTGGCAAGGATTCTAGTAAGTATTAATGTTAGGGAAGTATTATTTGATAGTATGGATTTAAAATGGGGGCCTTACACCTTTGCACAAACACTGGATTATGAAAATGTGCCGTTTCACTGTAGACGGTGCCATGAATATGGGCATTCGGCCATTGATTGCTCCTTGCCGGTCCGTATGAAGTTTGGCAATTCTCTGAAACGTCGGTTTGTGGAGAAGGAGGTAGGGGTGGTAATGGAAGAAGATTTGTTGGGTCAGCATGAAATTGAATGCCCCTCTGTGGAGGTTCCTACGGGGGTAGTGGAGAATGATAACACTCAGGTGGAGGACGACACTGTACCGGACGTAGGTGCTATCGTGGGCATTGCAGAGATAGAACTCCTTCAGCCATTGACCACTACTCCGGCGGTATCTCTGCATTCTATTACTCGGTCATCAGACAATGCAGCTGGTACTTCTTCTGTTCCCTTTTTAAACCCTTCCTTCAATTTTTTTTAAGAACTTAACTTTTCCTGGTTTTGATTGGGTGGATGGGTTTAGGAATTTACATATTTCTTCACAGTCGTCGGCATCCCTTTCACTTCCCCAGCATCCTGCTGCTATTTCCCCTGTTTTGGAAACTTTCTGGATTGAATGTCCCCCCGTCGTAACTCTTGTTGATACCCTTGTCCTTGTGCAAGTCGTGCCTGAGCCTTCTTCTCCCACAGGATCCTCAGAGTCCGGTTATTTTTTGTGCTCCATGAACAAATCCACAGCGGGAGGGTTAGGGAAGGAAAAACCTAAACTACCTAAAACCAGAGGAAGGAAGTCTTTCATCTCTCATGCTAAGTCCAGAGCTCGCTTGGATCTTAGGAATGGAAAACAACTCTCAATTGAAAGGGCACTTAGAGCAGTGGATGCCCATAAGGATGGGTTGAGATGAAGGTCATGACATTTAATTGTCGAGGTCTTGCTGGTCCCTCCAAAAGACCAGCGATGCGACGGATGTTGCACCTTGAGCATCCCGATGTTTTGATTCTACAAGAAACTATGTGTGGTGGTGATGAAGCTATTGGTAGGTTAAAAGCTTGGTTCCCGGGGTGGGGATTTGAAGCTTCGTATGTTAGGGGTCGCTCAGGAGGTTTGGCGATTGGATGGAACGAAGCTAAGGTTTGCGTGTCCTCTCTATGGGGGATGCATTCGGTTTTGGGAATTTCTTGCAAATTCTTGGATTTTGATAGAATTTTCACTATTGTAAACATTTATGGACCATATTGTGAAAGGGAAACGTTTTGGACCTCTATGTTGGATAGAGAGTTGCTCAGAGGGGATTCTGTGATATTGGGGGGGGATCTTAACTTTTCTCTGGGTCATGCTGAGGTCTGGGGGCTGCATGCTCATGTGGATCCCCTTACAAATTTCTTTGTTAGGAAGTTATCTGAAGGCAATTGGATTGATGTGGAGCCTGTTCAATTAAAGCCATCTTGGAGAAATAAGAGAATTGGTTTGGAAAGAGTGGCAAAGAGGTTGGATCGTTTCCTCCTTTCTGAGCAGATGGTGGAGTCAACATTCTTTGTTCGACAATGGATTGGATCGGGGGGAAACTCAGATCACGATCCAGTTTTTCGGGAGTTGAAGGCTGGCCCTATTAAACCTCCTGCGCCTATTAAATTTACTAAGGTATGGCTAGAAGATACTACTTTCATGGAGCTTATTCAGCAGCATTGGATACCTTATCATTCGGAGTCGATCCATTCTGCAGCCTTCCATTTTGCAAAGAATATTAGAACACTCAAGGAACCTATTAAAATATGGGTTGCAGAGAAGAGGATGAGGGACGATAGGGCACTTAAGACTATTGAAGGAGAAATATCCTCTATCTTTGATGAGTCAGGAGGTGGATACGATTCTCAGACTACTAAGGACCGTCTAGTTCATTTGGAGAATCAGAGGAACATAATACTTTTGTAGAATGAGGAGACTTGGCGATTGAAGAGCAGGGCCACCTGGTTGGAAAGTGGGGATGATAACTCCAAATTCTTTCATGCTTATGCAAAAGGAAGAAGATCTGCCAATATTATTTGGAGCCTTGAGGACTTAGAAGGTAATTCTATGTCTACTTTTGAAGGGTTGGCTGCTGTTGGGGTTACTCATTTCCAGGATCTTTTCAAATCCAGTGAGAGAGTGAATATTGAAGAGGTCGTCAGGGTAGCACAGCTATTCCCTCGGTTCGTTGAAGCGGATGATAACCGGAAGCTGATGGCTCCTATTTCAGGGGATGAATTGAAGGAGGTCTTGGATAGTTTTCAGAAGGATAAGAGCCCTGGGCCTGATGGGTGGACAATAGAATTCTTAATAGCTCTTTATGATATTTTAGGCAATGATCTTTTACAGCTTGTCGAGGATTCTAGGAAGGAAGGCAGGGTCCCAGCCAGCATCAAATCCACCTTCATTGCCCTTATTCCTAAAGTGGATACTCCTTCCACTCTTAATGATTTTCGGCCTATTTCTTTATGCAACTGTGTGTATAAGATCATTACTAAAGTAATTGCTAGAAGGCTCAAACCTATCTTATCTACACATATTTCAGAAGAGCAGTTTGGGTTTCTGGAAGGGCGTCAGATTCATGAGGCGATTGGAATTGCTCAGGAAGGTTTACATAGCATTAAGACTAGGAAGCTGAAAGGAGCTGTTCTTAAAATTGATTTGTCAAAAGCATATGATAAGGTGAGCTGGATTTATATTCATCTTATGCTTACCCATCTAGGTTTTGAGATTGGTTTCATACGATGGATTATGAGCTGCATTTCTACTGTTTCCTTCTATGTTTTAATGAATGGAGCGACGACCCCCTTCTTTCATTCCGGACGTGGTTTACGTCAAGGCTGCCCCCTTTCCCCATTGTTATTTTTATTGGTGGCTGAGAGCTTGAGTAGGGCTATTAAGGAAGCAAAACGGGTAGGAGATTTTGAAGGGATTTTGGTGGCTCCGGGCATCTCTCTTACACACTTGCTCTTTGTGGATGACATATTGCTTTTTTGTTTTGGCTCAAGAAAGGATGTTGACAAACTCAAAGAGATTCTGAACCTTTTTTCTACTGCAACTGGAATGGAAATAAATGATGGGAAATCCTCTCTTACTGTTTCTCTATTAAGGGAGGAGGATTTTATTATATATACTAATTTATTTCCCTTCAGACTTCTTACTCTCTTGGAAGGGTTAAAATATTTGGGGTTCAATTTGAAGCCTAATAACTATTTAAAACGGGACTGGTTATGGCTACTGGAAAAGCTGGAAAAGAGGTTGAAGAGTTGGAGTTTCAGGTGGCTTTCGCGAGTGGGGAGGCTTGTCCTGGTTAAGTCCGTGCTGGAAGCTATCCCGGTATACTGGATGTCACTTGCTTGGATCCCTAAAGGGATTTTAGAAGCTGCAAGGAAAATTTGCTTTAGTTTTCTGTGGAATGGTAAGGAGGATGCTCACATTATCCATGGGTGAAGTGGGACATAATTGCAGCCCCAAAAGCATTGGGTGGGTGGGGACTAAAGAATATTTTTCATTTTTCCAAGGCACTGGCTGCTAAGTGTGGATGGCAGTTAATTAAGTCCAAAGGCTTCTAGGCTAGGGTTATGGTTCATAAATATGTTGAGCCTGATACTGTGGAAGAATGGATCAGGTCCCCTCACAAGTCTCATGCAGGAGGTTCTGTCATTTGGAAAGCATTGGTGTCTTCCTTTGATGTTATAGAACATAATATTGTCTGGGATGTTGGTAACAGACATAGAGTGAGGATTGGCCGCGATCCTTGGGTAGGATGTGAAGCACAACACATTCTGTCAAAGGGCCTGATGGAGGAGTTGAGGCAGCGAGATTTGTTCTTTCTTAATCAGTTGGTGGATGTTGAGAATGTTTGGATGGGAAGCCCAGCTTGGAGGAGGGCAGACACATTTGGATTAGGAGTGGAGTTGGAGGAAGAACTGAGACAGTATTTGAGAGCACTTAGTAGGGAACATATTTTCTTGAATGAAGAAGATGACAATCTTATTTGGGATGGGGATCCTTCTGGAAATTACACACCAAAATTCGGATATCAGTGGATTAGTGAGAACTATGTGGACAGAGAACTGGTTTGGTGGTGGAAATCTGTATGGAAGCTTCAATGTCCATCCAAAGCTAGATTATTCATGTGGTGTGTTTTGGCCAATAGGATCCCGACGTGGGATTTTCTACAGAAAAGAAGTTTTCATGGTCCTATCAGATGTTACTTGTGCAATCTGTATGAGGAAAATGCTCTTCATTTGTTTCTTCAGTGTAGTTTCTCAAGGGAGGTATGGGATATTATTTCCAAAATTTTAAAATTACTTTTGCCGTGGGATGGGAACACTCTTGAAGAGGCATGGAGAAGGTGGACAAACAATTCTGCTTTGAATGCCTTTAAAGCACTTCCCCCGGTTGTTATTTGGGGCATTTGGCTCTCTCGTAACAAATGTTTGTTCACTGATAAATTGGGACTCCCGGCTTTAGTGGCTATTAACAGTTGTGGGATCTTCTTAGCCCTTAAGCGGATTCGTCAGGCGTCAAGTCCTTGAAATATTCAACCTGTGGAAATTGATCGATCCCAACTGTGGGGTTTTTTTGATGGGGCTTGTCAGAATGATCAATGTGGGGGAGGGGCTATCCTTTACTTGTCACATGTTCACTACTATGTGATGTCATTTGGATTTGGGAGGGGAACCAACAACTAGGCTGAGATTCTCAGTCTCAAACTTCTTATTTCTTATGCTGTGGAACAATCTATCCATAAATTTACTGTTTTCGGAGACTCTTTGAATGTGATCAATTGGGTTATTGGCTCTTATCATTGCAACAACCGGAGGATTGCTGCGGTTTTGGAACAAATACAGAACGTCACTCACACATTTGAAACTTTAAATTGCAGGCACATTTACTGTGAAAACAATGTTGAGGCGGACAAGGCCTCTAAGGAAGGGCTGCTCATGGGGGTCGGAATTTGGAACATATCTGAATTTTTAGATGGAATTGAACGAGCTTTTTATCATAGACCATTCATAGAATGATCGAGTCAGCGTAGTTTTTTTGTAGTTTTATTTGATCTTTTGGCGACACTACAACTATCTCTCTCAAACAGTTTGTTGAAAGACATATTTTTGCAGATACACATTATGCAGTTATATAACCCTGTTATGACAGTTCTCTGTTTTTCAGTTGTTATTTTGTAAATAGACAATACAAATTTTGTTCAGTTTCAAAGGAAGTTATTATGCACGTCATTGTAAAAGATGTTAATGCTCACGTAGTGAGAACATCGGTATTTATCTCAGCTCTAAACAGGATGCTTGATTCAGCAATTCTATATACCACTCTATATGAGTGTGTCGATCAATGTAATTTCATACTCTAATGGATGAAATGAAATTATGCTTTTTTTTCTGGGAAAAAAAGAAGTGATGAATGTTTAAAGTGAGAAAAAATATCTTATATTGATTCACCCACCCCCTCTCAATATAAGCATAAGTTCAACATTTAGAGCATATTTACCTTATCCTTGACATTAATCTCTCACATAGGGACTTTAGATCTTGGTCTCATGATCCTAATGGTCCAATTTTGATTGAATTTGACCAAGTGAGCCATGGGAGTGCTTCATCGCTAGATTAATGGGGAAAAGTACTATTTTTAGCTAGTGAGGGCTCATTCCTTGATTTTAGGGTCTTCTCCCTAAATTGAGGATCCAAACTTGCATATTTGAGTTCCTAAAACCCAATTCCAAGAATCAAGGAACCTAATTCCATGAATTAAGGAAGGGAAACACCCTCCACTATTTTTAGCTAATTAATGCCATGCATGATTTATGGCTAACCAAGGCATCTAAGCTCTAAGTTAATCCCAACTAGGTCTTCATGCATCAAGGTACAATTTGGATTGTCTGTATGTATAAGATTATTCATTCTTTGAATTATTGAATAAGAGTTCAGTGTTTTGCTCCAAGATTTTTCTCTTTACTCTCTCTTCTCTTTTTCTACTTTGTAAATTAGCTCAAAGTATTGTTGTTCATGCTAGTTAGATTAGGAATGTTTTGGCAAGATATAAACATTAATTTCAAAACTTGTAATAAATTTGCATAGCTTACAAGGAGCAATTCTGTTGGCATTGCATAACATCCAGAAACACTACAGATAGTATCTCCTTCTCCAATGTTGATTTCATCTGTAACCATGTGTATCACTTTTTTATGGCATGTACACCAAGGAAAAAAATTATTTCCCATTGGATAAACACTATTATTGCACACTAAACTACATATGGACACTAGATCATGACACTTAAAAAAATTAATTTTCACAACCCTTCCATCTACCATAGTGATTCCATCTTCTGAAAGTTTATTTATCTGTTTCATTAAGTTCTCATTTTCAGGATCAACAACATGTGCTAAAACTTGTCTATATTCTTCTTTTCCATCCCATTTTCCAAGGCTTACACAAGACATCAAGCCATTGTCTTCTAGTAACTCGAATAATATCTCACACACCTGCCCACCTCGATCATAATGTATGCGAGAATCAATACCAAGTTTGAAAGAAACTTCATTGATTATAGTTCCAGACCGCTTTTGAAACAATTCAACCATAAAGGAGGCATATGACTTTACTTGCTTGACCCTAACTCCATATGTGAAACCATCAATTCTCTCCCAACCCATATCAATATCCTCAGCTTCTTTGCTCCACTTTTTCATTTCGCTACAAACTGATGTTGGATTAACCCCCTTTAGTACACCATGAGCATCAATTCTCTTAAGACATTGCAAAGCCTTATGAGTCATGCTTGATTCGATAAATACTAAAGCCATGTTCCTCGGCATAAAATCCTTACGAATATCTGCCACAAAAATTGATCGAAGTTTATCAAGGAATCCATCTAGATGTTCAAGAACATCCTCAATTTTAGATTCTTGATTATAGTTTTTTCTCATGAAGTAGCCGATTCCAGCAATAATGTCATTCTCATCTACATCTTCAAGCGATTTTCCAGGAAACCATCTCCCAATTTATTTAAATTTTGTCTTCCCCTCATTTAGTCTATGGTTATACCATCTCGTCCACTTCTTATGATGCAATAAGGATTTCCTCGAGTGGTTTCCTAGTGACCTTCTCCTAGCATTCCTAGTTTCATTTGCTGCAAACCCTTCTGGCATTTCTGCTACAGCTTGACCAATTGTATAATTTTGATTTTTTGTAGTTGCATTTCTGTCCATTTGTTCATGAAATGCAATTATTTCAGTTGTTTCATGTCTTCCACTTGCATCCAAGTTCATAAGAGGTTCATTTTCCAATTGCTTCCCATTGGGCTCTACACTTTGATTCCCTTCTTCATTCTGCAAAAATGGGTTCATTCTTTGGTAAAGATTTTTATTTTGCAACTCAACGTTCAATGAAATGGCAGCATGTAATGGGACCCTCACAATCTATGGAACATAGTTCATTCTTTCATAAATATTTCCACTTTGTGCATTAACATTCCCTTCAACTGCAATTGGAGACAAAGGTTACCTCTGCTGTCCGACAACATTGTTGTTTGTCAATGAAATGGCATCATGTAATGGGACCCTCACATTCTCTAGAATAGAGTTCATTCTTTCATAAATATTTCCACTTTGTGCATTAACATTCCCTTCAACTGCAATTGGAGACAAAGGTTGCCTCTGTTGTCCAACAACATTGTTGTTTGTCAATGAAATGGCAGCATGTAATGGGACCCTCACATTCTCTAGAACAAAGTTCATTCTTTCATAAATATTTCCACGTTGTGCTTTAACAATCCCTTCAACTACAATTGGAGACAAAGGTTTCCTTTGTTGTCCAGCAACATTGTTGTTTGTCAATGAAATGGAAGCATGTAATGGGACCCTCACATTCTCTGGAATAGAGTTCATTCTTTCATAAATATTTCCACTTTGTGCATTAACATTCCCTTCAACTGTAATTGGAGACAAAGGTTGCCTCTGTTGTCCAACAACAATGTTGTTTGTCATTGGTTGCTTACATCGAGGACATTGAGTTTGAAGAATGGTTGGATGATTGTTTGTTGTTTGAGGGAAACTTGTGGACTTGTTTTGTGGTATAGAGTTCTGATCTTGAAATCCTTGACATTGTCCATGGGCACAGATTGCGTTGTCTTTTTACCTCTACCATGAGTGAATTGAAGTAATCTAGACCCTTACGTCGACCTCTTTTTCGAGGAATATTTTGTTGAGATGGCTCATTTGAATGATCCATTAATGAGATACTCTGCAAAATAAACAAAAACAATCAATATTGGCATTAGATTTCAAACATAATTTTTCTAATTAAAAAAAACTAAAATATATCATAAATGTAATTTTACACTAAGAGGCGGATAGGGCTTTGGGCATATGGAACATAAAGGAAAATATCAATGGCGAAGTTCAGGAATTTTACCACAGACCGTTCATAGAATGACTAGATCTGACAGAGGATTTTCAACAACTTCAGAATCTTTCATTTTTTGCCTTTTCTGTTATTTTACGGAAATTTGTCTCACCCAGTTTTTGGCTCTTTTTTCAGACCTCAGAGTCCTTCTCAGAGGACAATTTTGTCATAATATGTTATTATGTCTATTAAACAAGCAGATAGTGTTTTTAAGGATCAATATCAGAAATGTAAAAATCTAAATGCATCATAAGTATAAAAGAAGACTACAAGTCTATCCAAAAGGTAAGAAATATCAGAAATACACTCCTTACAAAGTTAGCTACAGAATGTAATTTTGTTCTCATCGAATGAAATAAAATTACCTTTTTTTTCCTAGGAAAAAAAATAATCTTACACTCAGATTTAACTTGTAATTTTACTCTCAAAATTTACTTGTACCAGTGGTAGTAAAACTACCCAAGTGGCCTCAGGAAACTGCCCACCATAATTCATAGGTTAAGGTAAATGCCCGCCCCATAGTGTCAGGATGTATCTTGTTGATTTTTCTACCTGACCATGGTCTCATCTTGTCTTGAGAGTGTCTGAAAAGAAAGTTATGGGTCTTCCAAAACAATGTTTTGGGAAGATTGCTCCAGTCTAGGAAAATGCAAAAATTGTCCAAGTATAAAATTACTGGTAAAAATGCCTGAGTGACCTTAGTAAAATGCCCTCCATTTCCTGTGGTTGATGTCTTAAAATATTTTGAGGGTATGGGTCTCTAGACTATTGATTTGTGCATCCAACCATATCATTGATTTGTCCAAAGAGTCTCTGTAGGTGAAGATATTGATCTGCCAAAAGTGCCTCCTAGATTGATTTGCACTGCTCCAGAAAAAATGCCCGTCGAGGAGAGAGAAAGAAGTTTCAAGGGATGAAATTGGTCTGGATGGAATCACCTTGTTGGCCTCTATCCATTGGGTGTCTCACACTTCCAATTTGATGAAAATATAAATCTCATGGTACCCTAGGGTTTGACAATTTTTTGTCCAAGTGTTGAATTAGTAGTTTAAAAAGCTAGTTTCAAGTGCCCTCCAGATGATGTGTGTGTATCAAAAATTTTAAAGGGTGAGATGGATATGTTCCTTGTTGAAGTGGTTGTCTATCCATGCTTTCAGTTTTCCTTATGATGGTCACATGTGCAAGAAATTAACCTTCCAAAGTGAGAAAAAACTTGTTCTGCATATTAAGAACAAGTGAAATTTGGTTGTGTTAAAATCACAAGGTTAAGGGGCTATTTGGAAATGCCCACCAGGAACTGTCCTTGTGGGGATAAATTCATCGGTTGACATGAACTTGTTCCTTGTTTAAGTATATATCCAGTCATGGTTTCAGTTTACTTCCTGATAGTCACATGTTCAAGAAATCAACCTGCCAAAGTAGGAAAAATATTGTTTTGCATATTAAGTTCAAAAGAAACAAAAGAGGTCCAAATTCCGAAAAATGGCTAAGTGTTGGAAAATTGGTCCAAGTGGCCTTGGGAAATTTCTTTCCGTGCCTCATAGGAGAATGATAAAAATGATCTAAAACTATCATGCTATAGCTTGTTGAAGATGATATCTTACCATGGTCTCAGTTCTTAAAGAGGGTGTTTTATGAAAAAGTTAAAGGCCTTCCAAAACAGGGTTTCAGGCTGTTTTTGCACCAGTGGTAGTAAAACTGCCCAAGTGGCCTCAGTAAAATGCCCGCCATAATTCATAGGTTAAGGTAAATTCTCGCCCCATAGTGTCAGGTTGTAGCTTGTTGATTTTTCTACCTGACCATGGTCTCATCTTGTCTTGAGAGTGTCTAAGAAGGAAGTTATGGGTCTACCAAAACAGTGTTTCGGGAAGATTGCTCCAGTCTAGGAAAATGCAAAAATTGTCTAAGTATAAAATTACTGGTAAAAATGCCTGAGTGACCTTTGTAAAATTCCCGCCATTTCCTGTGGTTGATGTATTACACTATTTTGAGGGTATGGGCCTCTAGAATGTTTATTGGTGCATCCAACCATATCATTGGTTTGTCCAAAGAGTCTATGCAGGTAAAGATATTGATCTGCCAAAGGCGACTCCTAGCTTGATTTGCACTGCTCCAGAAAAATGCCCGTCGAGGAGAGAGAAAGAAGTTTCAAAGGATGAAATTTTTCTAGATGGAATCACCTTGTTGGCCTCTATCCATTGGGTGTCTCAAACTTCCAATTTGATGAAAATAAAAATCTCATGTTACCGTAGGGTTTGAAAATTTTTTGTCTAAGTGTTGAATTAGTAGTTTAAAAATCTAGTTTCAAGTGCTCGCCAGATGATGTGTGTGTATCAAAAATTTTAAAGGGTGACATGGATCTCTTCCTTGTTGAAGTGGTTATCCATCCATGCTTTCAGTTTGCCTTATTATGGTCACATGTGCAATAAGTTAACCTGCCAAAGTGAGAAAAAACTTGTTTTTCATATTAAGAACAAGTGAAATTTGGCTAGGTGTTAAAATCAAAAGGTTAAGGGGCTATTTGGAAATGCCCGCTAGGAACTGTCCTTGTGGGTATAAATTCATCACTTGACATTAACTTGTTCCTTGTTGAAGTAGCTATCCAGTCATGGTTTCAGTTTACTTATTGATAGTCACCTGTGCAAGAAATCAACTTGCCAAAGTAGGGAAAATATTGTTTTGCATATTAAGAACAAAAGAAACAAAAGAGGTCCAAATTCTGAAAAGTGGCTAAGTGTTGGAAAATTGGTCCAAGTGGCCTTGGGAAATTGCCCACCGTACCTAAAACTATCATGCTATATCTTGTTGAAGAGGATATATTTCCATGGTCTCAATTCTCAAAGAGAGTGTTTGATAACAAAGTTAAAGGCCTTCCAAAACAGGGTTTCAATATGTTTTTGCACAAGTGGTAGTAAAACTGCCCAAGTGGCCTCACGAAAATGCTTGCCATAATTCATAGGGTAAGGTAAATGCCCGTCCCATAGTATCATACTGTAGCTTGTTGATTTGTCTACCTGACCATGGTCTCATCTTGTCTTGAGAGTGTCTGAAAAGGAAGTTATGGGTCTGCCAAAATAGTGTTTCAGGCAGATTGCTCCAGTCTAGGAAAATGCAAAAATTATTAAGTATAAAATTATTGGTAAAAATGCCTGAGTGACCTCAGTAAAATGCCCTCCATTTCCTATGGTTGATGTCTTAAAATATTTTGAGGGTATGGGTCTCTAGACTGTTGATTGGTGCATCCAACCATATCATTTTTCCAAAGAGTCTTTGTAGGTGAAGATATTGATCTGCCAAAAGTGCCTCCTAGCTTGATTTGCAGTGCTCCAGAAAAATGTCCGCCAAGGAGAGAGAAAGAAGTTTCAAAGGATGAAATTGGTCTGTATGGAATCACCTTGTTGGCCTCTATCCATTGGATGTCTCACACTTCCAATTTGATGAAAATAAAAATCTCATGTTACCCTAGGTTTTGGCAATTTTTTGTCCAAGTGTTGAATTAATAGTTTAACAAGCTAGTTTCAAGTGCCCTCCAGATGATGTGTGTGTATCAACAATTTTAAAGGGTGACATGGATCTGTTCCTTATTGAATTGGTTATCCATCCATGCTTTCAGGTTTCCTTATGATAGTCACATGTGCAAGAAATTAACCTTCCAAAGTGAGAAAAAACTTGTTTTGCATATTAAGAACAAGTGAAATTTGGCTAAGTGTTAAAATCACAAGGTTAAGGGACTATTTGGAAATTCCCGCCAGGAACAGAAAACGAGTCTTTGGTAATGGAGATATTTTCCTCCCAAAACAAAAATTTGGCATTTTTTCCCCTTATAGGAAAAATGCTCGCCAGTGTTGAAAAACCATTGTCATTGCATTTCATAAAAACATCATTTCCAGAAATTTGGAGAGTAAACAAATCATTTTATATAATCACTGTTAAATTCAAAATTCAGATGAATTTTATATCCTGCATGACATACCTTCAACCCAATGAAATTTTCAAAAGAAGTTTTTGCTTCGATGAATTTTCAGGAATTGTCTTTGTTGTGAATCATCTTGATGGCCAAAGGTAAGGACGGATGCAATGGCATGTTTTCGTTCTTTCGTCACCATGCCAAATATCACCGCCAATTTTTATTTTTTTTCGAAAAACATTCCCAATATTATTTCTTCCATGATTTTTTTTTAAATCATTTTCGGTTTAATTTCTTCCCTAGATTATTTTTCGGTTCCCCGCCAAATGGAAGATCAAGTGTGAATGCTCAACCAATTTCAATTTAGGATAAGTTTATGATTTTATTACCAATCAGATCATGCTCAGGAATGGATGCTCGACCACTCCTATCAAATAATTGCACCACCGTTTTCTTAAATACTTAGAAATTAAAAACTATTTTACTTCTAGGTTTCACTCATGGATTACGTTGGTTATTGAATGCGATTTAGAGTTTAAAGAATCTTACACCCACCTTCGTAGTTGCCTAACTCATGTTGAACCTGCATTAACTCTTCTATTTGCTGGTAAATGGTGCCCATTAAAACTTTTCTGGCCACACACTTTTGCGATTAGTTGACTCACTCACCGTCTTCACAATTAAAAATATTATTTAATCAACCATGTGGAGAATTTTAACCAATAAAAAAAAGGATCTTTTTACAAAGAAAGCATCTTAAAATCATCTTAAAAGCATCTTTTGGCATTGTTACTAATGAAATAGGATACGTGCTAGTTATGGGTAGAATGTTATGAAGACATCATAACATCTTACGACGTAACACTAAACATCATTACACTTGCAATATTAACATTACACTTTCTAACAGCATTGAGGCTTCTCACCGAGAAACAAAAGTCTCAAGCATGTTTCCCATAAAACAAATTCAAATCCCTTCCATGATGAAAATTCCCAGCAAATGTAAGACAACTTTATAAACCTTTTACCAAAGATAGTTTCATTTATCATGTGTTCTTTTACTATCAATTAACAAAACGGAAATAATAGTGAATGTGAATGAAAAGATCAAAATCAAACCACTTCATATTGGGAGATGCTACAAACTGGATGTGATTGATAGAAAGAATGTGTAGATAAAACTATAATAAGTAGAAAAATATGCAAGCAGCAGGAAAATGACTTCACCATTGGAAAGCATTTGAATATCATATCACTATTATTTCAAGATTCCTTACTCCTCTATAAATAAATCATTTAGAATGCTTTATTATTCATCTGGATGATTTACCACATTTCATTTTTTGCTAATATCTCTGCAATGGAATTGGAAGAAATGATAAATGATGAACTATCTTGAATGTCTTGGTCTCAAGTATTTCTAATACATTATGTTGGGTGTAATCCAAGTGGTATGAAGTGTTATCCTCCCCACCCATGTTCAATTCCCATAAGTGGCATTTTGATCTCATAACTAGTGTTTATATATTTATGAGATCAAAATGCCACTTATGGGAATTGAACATGGGTGGGGAGGATAACACTTCATACCACTTGTGTGTGTGCATATATATAACTTATAAAAAAAACATTAAATTACGTTTTATACATATGACATCATATAACACTCTATTATCCACCAAAGGGTTCTACCTCTAAAGCTATCACCAACTCCATCATCATCCAAAAGTCTAAAACATTGCCAACAAGAAACAAAATGTAATCAGCATGTGGCCATCGATACAATAAAGGAATCCCCATCCAGGGATGACCAAAACCATCCAAGAAAAAAAATGATAAAAATAGAGAGGGGGATTGAGAAAAATACATATAAAAAGAAGTAAGGGATGGCAGAACAGACTCCCTCTTTTTCTTCCAACAACCTGATCAACCCAACTTCTAAAGAGACACCATGTTTTGATAAGGAATTAGCCTTTGTATTCTACTCTCTAGATACATGTGTGAAGGATATTGAGAGGAATTTTGCTTCTCAATTCAAATACTTGGTCCACGATTTCTTGAAGGTCAACATTCTAAATAGATCCATTTAACCAATCCACAAAGAGTTTAGAACCGCCATTAACCTTTAGTCACCCCACATTTTTCTCTATTTCAATTCTAAGAAGAACTTCTAGGGCGGATAATTTATCCCAATTGTTAAATATAACATCTAGGTCTAACGGTAAGGAAACACAATGATCATAATTGAAGAAGAGGCATCCCCCAATACCACATTTCCGATATTGTCCTAGGAAGCACCATAAAAAAATCCCATGGATTTGGGTTCATCTATAGTTAGAAAGCCAATTTGGTGACAAGGGGCTTCCTTCACATTGTCCTTGTAGTCCTCAAAACATTACCAAACTCTTAAAAAACTTCTTCAAGAGAAAGTGGAACATTTTGAAAGTTTATGTTGATTCTTGAATACCATCTGGGCTCAACTAGCAACAATAGGGAAGACATTGTAATCACTTACTGTGTGATCCTCATACCATTATTTGTAAAGCTTTGATAATGAATCCCCTTCCCATTTTCCAACTCCCTTCAATAGAGTTAAAAAGGTTGCGCAAACCTTCTTGGAAAAATATGAGTGTAATAATAGGTGGAAAATGTTCTCCTCATGTACACTACACACGATACAAATGTTAGGGTTGGTCTTAGCCATATTTTGTAGGATTTCCCATGTGGGTATCATATTCAAGAGAGATAACTAGAAGAAAAACTTTGCTTTGGGGCACCTTTTAGCTTCCAAATTTTCTTCTATTATCTTTCATTTTCCACACTTATGATACCAACAAAGTTCATTCACACATAATTATCCAAAATATCTAGAATATAAAGTAATACATTAAAATAATAATATATTGAGTAAATGTATAAGAATGAATGAGATGATAGATTACAATTGAGGGCCCATTATATATATCTAGATAGAGTACCCTTTCATTAATAATCATGTCTTTTCGATAAGACACATATTTTCATTATGTCTCTTAATTAATTAATTATTATTATATTTATTGTTGATATTATCTTATGTATATTCATGCCTTTTATGTTCATAACATCTTACATTTGCAACCAACAATGAATCCTAGCTAATTCTAGCTATGTATGCAACCATGGATGGGGTTTTAAGTAAATAATCTCATGTTCATTGTCCTTCAATTTGATAGAACTAGATATTAATGCCTAAGTATAAGTAATCCATTCTCATGCCTAAATTCCATCTAACTCTAGATCCTTTGCTGACTTCGAAACTTTTGCCGATGGGTTAACCTATACTTCAATAGAGACATCCCCTAGGAAGTGAAGATTCGAACTACAAAGATTATGAAACACCAGTTCTCACTTTCTTGATATTCCCAATCTTCTAATCTAAACACCATCCTACTATGGGAAAGGCTTCAGTTAGAGATTTCCATGAAATGGAGTAGTTATAGAGTGCATTTGGGTCATTCTGAGTCCACTCCTCCAAGGTCAATGATTCTATATGTTTCTCCTCATTGTATCATGACACAAACCTTGCCCTTTTAAAATCCTCCAAATACTCTTCAAAGCTAGAGCCTTCCTAAAAAATTGAATATTCTTTAGACACCATCAACTACATTTTTGGTTCTTTTAGAGTCTTTTTCTTAATAACACAAGCCATAGTGTCTTTGTCCTTTCATCCCCACATAAAACTAAAAGATTTATTCTTTTCCTTTTTCTAAATCCCTATAGGAATGTGCAACTGAATGCCAGTAGACCAATGTTGCTTTAGGACTAATTTTACAAGAGTGAGTCTTCCACGCAAATATAACCATTTGTTGCACCACACCTTATTACACTTCTCGATTTTGGAATATAGGCAAATACAATCATTAAACCCATATCAATTTGATTTTAAATTGAACCCTGGGTATTTTATCCCCTATTGGAATGGAATATTGAGAACTAAAGTAGCATTTTGAGCACACTACTCTATCCCTCACTAGTCCTATGCATGAGAAGAGAAGACTTTAAACTATCGTTTGCATCACCATTTCTTTCATATATGGACATAATATTTCTTGTATTTTTTGTGCATATCCTATAAAACCATTGTCTACAAAAAATAGATATGTGAGTTTGTGATATCTACCCATGTTTACACATTTCAACGCTCTTAGAGATCTAGCTGAATGGGTCAAGAATCTATGTAACACCTTGGAAACTAGTAGAAATAAGAGAGGAGATAAATGGAAACCCCACATAATCCCTCTTAAGGTCTTAAATAATGGGAAACTAAACCATTTACTAAAATGGAGAAAAAGGATGAGCTCAGACAACCACATATCCCATGACCTATGGAAAATTGAATATAATATATATTAATATTAATCTAATATATATTTTGTATACATTGTCAAATGCTTTAGAGAGATATAACTTGATGATTGAGGATAATATTTTTATCTTGATAGCGTGCAAGGCTTCTTGAGTCGCGCTGACTATGTCATGAATACACCCATTTGAGAAGCCAAACTACTTACATGAAATAACTTTTATCTATAACATTGGTGGTGATTTTGTATATGGATTTACATAGGGAGATCGATTGATAATCCTTAAAGGAATTTGGATCTGATTTCTTAGGGATTAAGAAGATAAATGTTGATTTTAAAGCTCCAAGAAATTTCCCAGATCCCTTAGGTTCCTTTACAACAACAAGGAAGTCTTTTTCAATGTATTCATAAAACACTAAAATGTTATTCACCAACCATCTAGACCAAGACTTCTATCCCTTTGAAAAAAAAAAACTACCTCCTTTAATTCATCCTTTGTCACAAGATCCATCAGATGGTCATTTTGGATTTCTTGTACAAACCTTGGGAAGAAAGAGGAAATTCCAATAATATCAAATGTGTTTGCCACTTCATGTTCATTGTATATAGATTGGAAATCAGTTGTGCTTGGCTTTGAATATTTTAGAAATTTTTTAATATGACACCCTCTAAATTTTGAACATCCCAAATTATATTCATGCTCTTCCTCATATTAGAAAAATTATAGAAAATTGGGTATTCTCAGCTCACTTTTCAACTCAATTGGCTAGATTTTTAGTAGCGATTAGTCACTTTCCCAATTTAGCAAAGCCCTTTTTGAATCCTCCAATATTTTGATATGAGTTGTTCATCTTCGCTAAAATATTGCTTGAATTTTGTTCATATAACTATAATATGTGTATGTCCACGACCTACAGATTCATGTGGGAAATATTTTGTTTCTCCTTCACCCATTTCATTGTCAATTTCTTAATATTATTTAAAGATTCATTAAATTGGAATGTCGTTGAGTTTTTGGAGTCACTATTAACATGCACCCAATTTTTAATGACCATCTTCTTATACTCATCATCCCACAACCAATTATGATTAAATGTAAAAGGGGTCATGGGTTTTAGATCATCATTCTCCATTTAAAGAAAAAATAGAGAGCGGTGTTAGTGTTTTGTTACCAGCACAAACCAAAAGGTACCTACTTAAATGCCATATTAATTAAGTAGTAGAAAATGTGAAAATAAACAATAAGATACATGAAAAGTTAATTGTTCTTTATTATACCTCATGCAAAAAGAAGTAAATCAATTAATTGTTGAAGTATGGTTGTCATTGATGTCAAGGTGTTTGAAGTGCGACGTCTTTAATGCGTTTGAAGTGAGATGTCTATAGGAAGTATTTGCAGCTACTAGTACCATTATCTACAGGCATGGGAACTGAAGAATGTATGAACAAGTTCAATTATGATCTACACATCATAGACAAAAAGAAGATAATATACAACCATTTGATTAACTCTAAGTTCGATAGTCTCTAGCAGTATGTATAGGACTTTCAGTAGTTACCCAGTTGTTAACATAAGCTACTCAACTACCAGAACCGCAGAGTGAGGCTTACTACCAGAATGAAACACCCATCCCAATTACTAGAAATATAGAGACTTATGATTACAGGAATCATAGAGTATATGTCAAATTACTGGAACCGCAACTGGTACCTAAAATGTAGAGGAACACATATTCAAATTATTGGAATCATTGATTCGTATAATTCATGACTACCAAAACCGCAAACAACAACTACTGAAACATGGTTATGACTACCAAAACCGCAGATAGCAAGTACCGAAATCATAGAACACGTATTATCGGAATAAGCTATAGTATTTTTCAGTAATTCTCCAACATTGTTAACACATGTCCCAACGTTGTTAACACATGTCCCAACTATTGGATCACATGTAGGTTTGCAGATAAGTTGGGTTTGACATGTGGACGTGACTTGTGCTTAAGGCCAGCTTGAAATGAACAAGACATGAAGATTATGATTTAATGAGATTAAAATCTCCATGAACACATCGACCTCTGTTTGAATAGCAATGGTGTGATGCCCGTGTTTGGTGGTACATTACCCACATTTCCAATGAATGGGTCGGCCTTAAGCCCCTTCTTTGTTGACATGATGGGTCCGTGAGCACAAATGGTTGGCTCAATTAATTAAATCCATCGATATTCAAAACACAAAGATAAATCCTATATATACAAGTGTGTTCAACGCATTTGTGGAATGTATGCATCGAAGGAAAAGATGGATGATCTCTAAGGTACGACAAGGAAGAAATGGGAAGAAGGATGAAATCAATGGAGGATGAATTTGTTTATGAATTTTTGGTCAATAAATTACAAGTAGAAAACTTCTGAGCTATATAAAATATTGAACTAAGAGATTGATCCAGCGAGCTAATGATCTGTTGAGTGGGGTGTTCTCATTTGGCTCTTAAATTACAGATGGTGAATTATTTTGTGGAAGCCCTGGGTAGAAAATTGATGGCTCTGAGTATTAAAGGTTACACATCTAACTAAAAGAAGAGGTATGGTGAATAACGTTGAGCTTTGAGGCATCGAATGACAGAGAAAATTATTAGGATGAGCAAATAGTTATCATCTGGTAATCACAGGGTATGATTATGTCATTGGGTTCTTAGTCTACAAGGTATGTTTCATCACACTGAGGTTGTAGAGATCGCAGAATGTACTTATCCTTTCTCCATGTTCTGAAGTATATGGACATCTTCATTAAAATTTGAAGTTTGTGAGTATTTTCGAGTAATGGTCCGAGGAGAAAATCCCTAAGAAGAGGCAACAATGATTACAGGAAAATCTGTACTGAAATATATGAACTAGTGTGTGAATTTGATGCAATGTGAGGAACCTGCAACAATTAATTGATAAAATGCACGATATATTAGATCACATAATATTTTTATTGATCACGGGCCACTTCGAGGGGGCAACCTCCTTTGAGCAAGCTCAATTCAAATAACTTCACGGTGCCTTCATTGGCCTCAACATGCACTTATATACTAAGTCTATGCCCAATACTATGGGTCAATAACATGGAACATATAATACTACGGGACCACTTACAATGCATATGCGTCCAATACTATGGGTTAATACAAACTATGGATCAACAAATACTACGGGACGACTTACAAAGCATATGCGTCCAACAACAATATACTAACATAGTAAAGAGAAGGGTTGACACGGGTTCCTAACATCCCCTCTCCCTTAGAAAAAGATTTGTCCTCAAAGCTTTAGATGTGGAAATTGATGCGGAATCTGAAGGATTGGTTCCCATGTAGCATCCTCAGGTTGCATTCCGTGCCACTGAATTAATACCTCTGTGATAGATTGAGAGAGAAGATGATGCCTTTTAAGTTTCAGGGAGGATTGCTTGGAAGGTTGTAGATGAAGAAGAACCATATCACTTGCTTGAAAAGTGCACTCAGAACGGTGTTGATCGGCTTGTTGTTTCATTTGAATTCTTGCCATGTGAATATTGTCCTGCAAAATGAGAAGAATCTGATCGCAGTTTCGAAGAACCGAGTCAATTTCTTGAACTGGGGAACTGTTGAGGGTGTATGGAAGAAGAACTAGCAGTGCCTGTCCATAGATTGCTTCATATGGTGTCATTTTAGATGTGGTATTGTACCACCAGAGCGCTTAAAGGAAACCCATAGAAATAACTGTCCAAATCTATGTAGGGATGGGCAAGGGTTCGATCAATCTCGGAAGGAGTTTCATTTCACCCTTGTTGACGTGGAAAGTATCACATTCAGCCACCATCTATTGAATTGTCATTTTCAGTCCCTTCCAAAAGAAGTTACACTGTTCCCGGTCATATAATATTTTGAGGAACCTAGAGTGCCCTGCCGATGGAGAAGCATGGAGTTCATAGAATACATAGCCCTGTCGAATAGATTGCAACCAATTTGGAACACGCATAGAAATACCTGAAAGAGAAACTGGGTCATCAAATGTGCGAGAAGGAGCATCCGCCACCAAATTTTCCGTACCCTTCTTGTAAGTGATCTCATAGGAATAACCCATGAGTTGGCTAACCCATTTCAGGTGTGATGGGGAGGAGACCCGTTGTTCCAAGAAATTTTTCAGACTCTGGTGATCAGTCTTGATGCAAAAATAATTCCCTAATAGGTATGGATGCCACTTCTGTACTGCATGCAAAATAGCCATAATTTCCTTCTCAGATGTAGATGCGGCTAAATTCTTACCGGAAAGGTCTCTTGAAGGCGACAAGCCCACTGGTTCAGCAAAGACAACTGCATATCTATCCAAGGGAGTAGTGGAGACCGTTGATGGGTGCATCTGAATGGAATGGGGATGAGCGATGACACCATGTGAATTCTTCTTAAGGATATTTTCCAAGCGATGTGAACTGATGATGTGGAGAGACCCTGGTTGTAAGCCCATAAATGTGTGTTGTTTCCCATTGACTGAAAACTGCATCAAAATTTCAGCAAAATCCCATAAGATGGGGCCAAGTGTGCATAACCATTAAGCACCCAAAACCACATCACATCCACCTAAGGACAAGGTAAACATGTCAGAGCGCAGGTTATAATCTTCCATAGAGATATGCACATTGTGACACTTCCCCTTGCAAGGTAAGGTGCCCCCATTGACAATCATGACTTCAAAGTTGGAGCAAGGATGGACAAAACAATTAGCCTGTTTGGCGATCCGAGGGTCAATGAAGTTATGAGTGCTACCAAAATCAATGAGTATTGGAAGAGGGATCTTCTTGAAGTAACCCCTGACCCACATTGTTTGTGGGGTGGTGACTCCGGCTAAAGCATGGAGAGATATCTCTGGGTGGTCGTCCGTAGATGGAGGGTCAACATGCGGTTGTTGAATGCCGACCTGATCATCTAGTGTATCTGGAGATTTTGCACCAAGTTCAGAGGCAGGTGAATAATCCACATCCAAGAGATAGAGCTATTGCTCAACACATCTATGTCCCCGAGTGAATTTCTCATCACAATTATAACAAAGCCCTTTTTCTCTACGTGCCCACATCTCTGCTTCAGACAAATACTTGATAGGAGTTGTGTGAGGAGTTGGTGTGATGGGAGGTCGTTGGGAAACCATATTTCTGAATGGAACAAAAGTGGATTTGGAGCGTTGTTGGGTTGTGATCTTGTCCTCCGACAACTTAGCCAACCCTAGGAATTCCATCATTTTGTTGGGACATAACATTTTAACCTCTGAGTGGATTTCATCCTTAATACCACTGATAAAACAACTCCTATAGAATTCATCAGACAATCCTTTAGTGTGATTGGCTAGTCAAATTATGTCTGATACTCTCTCACAGTGCCAATTTGACAAAGTTTAGTCAGTGCTTTTATGAAGTCATCAAAAGCACTAGGACCAAATCGTTGCAAAAAGAGTTGGAAAAAATCTGTCCATTTTGGTTCATCATGAGCCTTGATGTACCAACAATACCATTGAAGGGCTTCCTATTCCAAATAAAAGGATGCAAGTGGAACTTTTTGGACATCAAAAGTATTATGCATACTGAAATATTGTTATGCCTGGTATATCCATCCAGTCGGATCATTACCATTGAAGCAAGGAAAATTAAGCTTCGGCCCACAAAAATTGCTGGAAGAAGAGAACCCAGTGTTCATGGCTGAATGCTAAAGATGGAGGCTGAGAAATTTTTCATCCAAATCTTGGAGTTTGGTGTTGAGGGCTGCAAGTTCTTCCTCCATGATTTGTGCTCCTGTGCGGGTGACAACCATAACTAGGAGTTTTTTTTTTTTTTAATGGGTAGAAAAACACAAACAAAAGCTTATTTAGTAAAGGGAAATTTGGATTTGGGAAAAAATATGATGGGTAATTGGGGTTTGACTAGGTTTTGGACACTTTCGAATGGATAGGGAAGCAGAAAATGAGGATTTTAGAAGCGGGTGAAAGAATGAGAAAATTTGTCAGAGAGGGACAAATAAGCAGAAATTGGAAATGAATACGGTGGCAAAATTTGAAGGCGATTGGGTGAAAATCGAAGAAATTATGGAAAACCCTAAAAATAGAAAATGTGAGATTTCTGGCTTTGGGAAGTGGAATTTGGGATAGGGTCCTCAGGAATGAAATCTGAGGACCCCAGGTATGCTCGGATTCCTAACGGTTCAGGGTATTCACTCAGCCACCAATGCTGTCTGATGACTTGCGTATTGGGGTGGTACACCTCACTCCATGGCTCAGGTAAAACTGATAACCGCTTTTCCACAAACGACATCTCTTGGTTTACCTCACGGGTGGGAACTAGTCAATCAGGTAGGGGTCGTTTCCCTTTTCGCTGGCAGGTCCTCTCAGTGGGCCAACTACTTTAGGGTTCCTGTGGTACTCCTCACAATGAGTTTTAGGGATTATGCCCAAGTACTTCCCACAATTAAGCGGATAGGGATTATTCCCAGATCCAAACCTGCAACAGATGCGAAAAAAAAATTGGCAGAAATTCCACCCAACGAGCCCAAGAAAGTGCTCTGATACTAGATGTGAGGAACCTGCAACAATTAATTGATAAAATGCACGATATATTAGATCACATAATATTTTTATTGCTCAGGGGCCACTTCGAGGGGGAAACCTCCTTTAAGCAAGCTCAATACAAATAACTTCATGGTTCCTTCATTGGCCTCAACACACACTTATATACTAAGTCTATGCCCAATACTATGGGTCAATAACATGAAACATATAATACTACGCGACGCCTTACAAAGCATATGCATCCAATACTATGGGTTAATACCATGGGCTAATACAAACTATGGATCAACAAATACCACGGGACGACTTCCAAAGCATATGCATCCAACAACAGTAAACTAACAAAATAAAGAGAAGGGTTGACACGGGTTCCTAACATGCAATGCTATGAGCAGTACAAGAAGTGTAAATTTGGGGGATTCAAATCACAGGGGTTCTGAGTTTTATTACAGTGCATTTTACAGGAAGTGCAAAGGAATGCAGGAAATCAATTGCCATATTTCATGTAGTTAAAGGTTGACACAAGGATTGCATTGATATCCAAATAAACACAAAGAAAATGTAAAGGAGCATGGAAGAGGACTGTAGATATCAAGACATACCGTGGACTGAGAGCTAAGTCACATATGCACATACAGTGAGTGAACACAAAGATGATAAAGGATAGATTGAAGACCAAGAACAAGATTGATTTGAAGAGGGCTATACCAACATGTATACAATTGTTCAAAGATAGAAAGTAGGTGGGTGCCTATGCAATCATGCTGAGTTGGTGCTCAACTAAGGGGATTGGTGTCTCCAACAATTTGATGCTTACAAAAATTGTAATAGTGGTTTGGTGATCTACTAAGGGGATTGGTGTATCCTACAAGTTAGGTTGGTGCCTGCAATTATTGTACTAGTAGGTTTGTGCCTACTCAAGATTATTAAAGATAAATTTATCGTGGTTTTCTCCCCTATTGGGTTTCCACGTAAAAAATACGTAAACTATGTTTTGATGTTGATCTCTATTGACATGATTGATTATATGATACTGATTTAAATTTGTAAAAGTAAAAATTGATAAAAATATGTTGATCAATATTGATTCACCCCCCCTCTTAGTATTGGTGTATATTCCAACAATTGGTATCAAAGCAGGTTCCTTCAAAAAAGCTTAACCACTGGAAGGAATATCTCAAATACAAATGGCGTGTGAGGAATTTGAGTTGTCTAGACATAGCTCCTTTGTTCAATGGAAAAAACTATATATTATGGAGTATAGAGACGAAGGAATATCTACAGACATTGGGGTATGATGTTAGGCACTCAGTTATCATTGGTTACACGACTTAAAAAACTCCACCAATAGATGTGGCTGCAAATGAGTTAAGAGAAAACAACACAAAGGCAATGGATGCCATCTTGATGGGTTTCCCAGATTATGAGAAAGTCAATTTGAAGTAGTGTACATAAGCCAAAGAGATTTGGGACAAGATACAAAATACTTACACAAAAGAATCACTCCTCGCAACATTTGAAGCAAATCTTGCTAGTCAAGAATATGAAGATGATCAAACGGAAAAGCCATTGAAAAGGGAAGCAACCTAACAAGATATGGCACGTGAAGAGGTAAGTTGCCTAAAAAATGTTTCATTTGTGGTAGAATAGGTCAGTATTATTCCAAATGTCTTTATGCAAGTGAAAATAACTATGATGAAGAATACCATGGCAATGAAGAAAGTAAGAAGAAGCTCTAATACAAAGAAGACAATAGCTCATCTAATGTATGTGGCAATGACTTAGATGAATTTCTTCTCACAAACTCAAATTCAAAAGTTGATCCCTATAAAAATAAAAATAAAAATAATTAATGTTGTAGATGAAATCAAAGATCTCAAGAAGAAGAATGCATTGCTAGAAGAGAGGCTAAATGAATCTAAAGAAGAAAATCATGAAAACAACAAAGAGACCGAAAAGACTATTATTAGTCTAAAAGCACAAGTGGAAGAGGCAAGACAAATTGAAGAAACCTTGGCAAGTCAACTAAAGGAGAAGGAATAAATATGTAAGAAGCAATAAATTGAAATCAACTCTCTATGAAAGGAATTAGAAGAGAAAGCTATCCAGCTAAAGCACAAACTTGAAGCTTGAAAAGAATGTTATGATTCAAATGGAAGAAGCAACGAAAGTTGAAGAAATTTTGACAAGGAAACTAAAAGACAAGGAAGAAATTTGCTAGGAACAAGAACTTGAAATTGTTTCTCTAAGAAAGCATTTGGAAAAGGAAATCACCACAAACTTGAAATTTGAAAAGAGTTCAACAATTATATATGATATTCTAAATTGTTAAAGCTATCCATTTGATCAGACTGGCCTTGGATATGAATCAATCCCTACAGATCAAGTGAAAAAAGAGCCCAAGAGTTATACTAATGATATCGGCAAAGAGGATAATAGACAAGGAGAATCTAATGTCTCACAAAAGAATGACAACAAAAGCATCTCTAGAAGATCATGTCTTTCAAAGCATCCTTACAGAGCCAAGTATCAACGTTTCTTTTATGGTTATTGTTTATGTTGTAATCAATTTGGTCATGAGGCAGTGAATTGCAGAGGAAGTGTTGAAAATGTCTAGTTGAGTAGAAACCCTTATGAATCTCAAACATAGATTCTAATTCATTTGCACCCTTGATGAATTATAATATTGAGTGTTGGAAATGCAACAAGTATGGACATAGTGCAAGAGTTTGCAAGAATGGAACTACTGCATCTTCAAATATAGTTTTTTTATGAATGCAACCACCCTAGCCATAAAACTCGTGACTGTAGAAGCATGATAGAGTCTTCCATGAAAGAAAATGCTATTATCAATTGATAAGAAGGAATTGATTAAAGTATGGAAGAGAAAACAAGAAAAGAAGAATGAAGAATTTTTTTAGCTAGCCCTGTATGCTCAAAACAGAGAAAGGAGTACCATTGCTAAACACAAGAAAGAAAAATGTACAAAAGTATGGAAAAGGAAATTAGAAGAACCAAAGAAGGAAGTAGGTGGATTAGCACTACATGTTGATGATGGATATACAAGTCACATTTCAGGAAACCATAGCAAGCCTCTTATCTTAAAGTTGGGCAATATGATGGTTGAAAGCAAAGACACTATGAATCCTAAAAATAAAACTTAGATTGTTTGGCATGTTGAAGATCTGAGAGATAATTATCTCAGTCTTCTCAATTAATTTTCACATCTGAAAATTGTAAATTTTCATATCTGAAAATTGTAGAAGATATGCTAGGGGAAAATAAGGAAATCATTGATGATTTGAAGGGAAATCTTGCTTAAGAATCTAGATCGAAGGTACCCTAGCAAGCTTGAAGGAATTCAAGTAGAAAATGAAGAGTAGATTATTGGGAATTTGTGAGAGTAAGCACATTAGCTAGCAGCCTTTGTGGTATTGATGAAGGAGGGTTATGATATTAGTTTTGGAGATGGATGGATACTTTATGACAGTAGATGTTAGAGTAGCTCTATGTGCCTACTTTAGTGACGTCTCTTAATGTTTGAAAACATGATACACCTTCAAATCTATAAGAGGACTGAAATTCAACAATTCGCTTGGGATTAAAGGCACCTAACCCTTGATAGAATTTGAGCTTTTAACAACATGATCCAGGGAGCCCCTTCAGAGAATTTTGTGAATAGATTTTTGTAGTCATGGCAGTGGACATAAGGTCTGAAATTCATTGAGTATTGAAGGTCTTTTTTGGCTTTTGAATCTACACAATGATGAAAACATATGTATCCTCACTTGATCCGAGGTAGAGGAATTTTGCAACAACATATAGTCATTTCGAACAGATTCAAAAGGAGCACTACAATTGAGGAATTGTTGTCATTAAAATGCATAAAGGGAAGATATCACTTGAATGAAGATAATTTATAGTTAAGTGAAAAGGCTAAGTGTTGTTTTCGAAGACATTAATGACTTGTGTTAGAGAGGCTCTCTACGTTTAGAAATTCTAAGAAAGTAGTGAGATTTTTTGAGAGCATGCAATGAAAAGGTTGTTTTTAGGACTGAAATACACTATTTGATCATTGGAAAAAAATTGTGACAAACATGGGATTGATTGGATATGGGAATAACCCAGAATTGAGATGAATCTGGCATGATATTATTGTAGAACTCATAAATTCATGGTAGCACTTGAAAACAATGTAAAACCATCATTTTATTGTAGCAAGTTCTTTTCAAGGAAATCTCTTCATTATGGTTGACCGAATGAGGATGGACAACATTATGGAAAAGCAAATAGGTAATGAAGATATTAATGAAGGCTCACATGAAGATATTGATCATGAAGTCTAGGATGGTACAAAATAATTCCTTGAATAGAGATAAATCAAATGTGCATATAGATGATGCAAAGCAAGGTGATAGCATGGTAGAGATGGAAGAATGTAGGACAACTCTTTGAATAATGACACTACAGAAGATGTTCTGGACAAGCTTGTTTTTGTTGATATTCATGGAAATGTTGGCAGAAAAAGACAAATTCTGGATTTAGAGGATACATAAAAAAATGAGACACAATAGACTTATCTGTTGAAGAATACAAGTAGAAAAAAGATAATTCTTGGATTCAAAAGATTACACAACGGAAATATCATTTCTACGCATTCAAAACATAACATAAAATTGTGACAACAAGAATTGGTTAATGAGATTCAAAATATTCTGATAGGAAATCGACTTGAGTTTTATCTTATGGTAGGGTAGAAGTCAACCTTGTTGGAGTTGACATTTACCATAAGAGATTGATCTGTTTGAGAGATAATTGAACAAGAAGTCTTGAATAAATTTGACTTGTCAGCATGGTCATGTGAGGAAATCAATTATGAGTTCATTAGTCAAGATGGGGGATTGATTTAAACTAAAGAAACTCAACTTGATCTCTACTTAATGCCAAGAAAGATTGTCTTTGAAGTCTGGATATGAATACAAATAAAACAAGAAAAATATCATCAGTTAGACAAATAAAGAGAGTATGATTAAGAAGGAGCTCACTATTATAGAAAGAATGAAACATTTAGCTTTGAAGAGAAACAAGAAGCAACTGTCAAGAAGACCTTGATGTTACTTGGAAAGAGTGGAGTTGGTAAGAGTACAACCATCAATTCAATGCTTGATGAGGCAGAGTCTAGAAAAAAAACAAAGATAGTTTTTAATTGATAAGGAAGTTGTCAAGTCCCTGAGAAGATTCGTGAGAATTAAATCATGGCCATCATAATACATGGGAAAGCAAAGAAATATTGAAGTAAATTTGTAAATAAGAAAGGTTCCCATTTTAGATAGTAGGTAAGTACCCAGACAAGAGGAGAGAAGTAAGATATTGTTTGAAAGAAAATAGAATAAAATTAGAAAGAATACATTGATAGGGGGAGCAAAACTGCAAATCAGTTAAAGGAGAAAATAAAATAGAGACAGGGGGAGCATTCCTTTGAAGACAGTGGACATATCAATGGAAGGCATGAAAAACAAACAATCAGAATATACAGACAGGGGGAGTGTCTCTTTTTCATTGCTATCAAAGGGGGAGAGTAAGACAATAAAACAAAAAGTGCAGATGAAAGTCAAGGAGCATGAAGCTAGGGGGAGCTAACTCAGAAAGTTATTGCAAAGACATGAATGCACAGTTAAAGGGGGAGATTGCTGAAGTCATGTTTCACGAGGTTGTCATCAATGACAAAGGGGGGGATTGTTGAAGTATGGTTGTCATTGATGTCAAGGTGTTTGAAGTGTATTTCGTTTAATGTGTTTCAAGTGAGATGTCTACAAGAAGTATTTGCAGCTGCTAGTACCATTATATACAGGCATGGGAGCTAAGGAATGTATGAACAAGTTCAGTTATGCTCAGCACATCATAGACAAAAAGAAGATGAGCTACAACCATTTGATTAACTCCAGGTTTGATAGTCTCTCACTAATACAAAATGGGTGATAAGTGATTAAAAAAATGACTAAAAATGGGTGATAAATGACTAAATTTGGTCACGTGACCGATGGTCATAAATTAACAATCACTTATCACCCAACCAAATTGGTCATTTATCACTTGGTCATAAATTTCTTGAATTGATTCATGCGTTGGTCATATATTTAGTCATTTATTTGGTCATTTATCTAGTCATTAATTGTCGCTATTTGGTCATTAATTGTCGTTATTTGGTCATTTATATAGTCATTAATTATCGATATTTGGTCATTTATTTAGTCATTAATTATTCATGTTTGGTAGTGCATTTAGTCATTGATTGTTGTTAATTGGTCATTTATTTAGTCATTGATTGTTATACGATGATTCGGGCTTTTTCAGTTCTCTAAATCCTCCATGATCTTTTGGATTTTTACTGCATTATGAATTTGAAACCGACATTTCAAGTAGAAACCTTGCTCATCTTCAAGGAAGCATAACCCAAAGAAAAGATTAATATAGTGTTGAGAAAATAAAAGTGATCGTTAATTGTAAGGTAGGAAAGTCAAAATTTCAACTTAAGTTGTTAGATTAAATTAATAAAATAGTTGGAGTAAAATTATATATTAATATTTATAGAGAATTAGTTAATTTATATATTGAAACTTATGGAGGATTGGTAAAGTTAGTTTAAAGATTAAGATCTAAGGTAAATGGGTCAAACTCCGGAATAATTAAAATAAATTATGTAATACCCCCTTTCTGACTCTTAGGATGTATTAGCATTTAATGTAAATAATGTGTACATGTGATGTATGTTTTCCTAGCGTGGAGCTCAAGGCCAAGGCCCCGCTAGTGAAAGCCCGAATTTGATTTAAAAGGGAAAGCATTGATATTTGATGCCCATGTGCTCTTAAGCCATGGAAATTGTAATAGGATGTAAATAAACTTCATGCAATAAAATTTCCAAGACTGGCTATGGAAGCAACGAATGAGAAGGGGCCATGTGTATCCACTAGGGAGTGGTGAGGGGGTTGAGGGATTGAACCATAGGCTGCCATATGTCACCTTGAGAACCCATTTGACTTTCCTTGATGACATTTAATTCTGTTGTAAGGAAGTGGTTGAGGATTCAGTCCATGGCTTCAATGGAGCATGGGCAGCCCAGAAATTCGTATGGCAGAGTATGGGCTCTGTTTTCTTGTACCACAAGCCACTCTACCTCATGGGAGTTGCTTCTTCCTCATCCCCATTCCATTGTGGAAGTTACCAGCACCATTTTCCATCCAAAAACGAATTGCCAGCAGAGTGAAAAACCAGAAATTGCGACTTTGAAAGAACCCACGTTTTGAAGAGCCAAAAATGCCCAGAGTTGGTATTGGACAGTGAAATCCAATGGGGGATCCATTGGTATGAACCTTGGGGTGAATTTGGGAGCAATAGCTACCCCAAAATCCATGGGAAAACCCAGTTTTAACTGCCCAGAAAATCAGTGACGGATTTGGAGTTATGTGTGACAGAGTTGTGAGAAATCCAAGAGTGGATGTATGAATAGAGGATGGGATTGCTGAGTCCAGCTTGAAGTGTATGTGGCTCTGGGATTGAGCTCAGTGGACTAGCATCCTCCTCCATCTCCTATTGCATGCTTGAAAAACCCAACTGTGTGTTGGCTTAGCATGGCTGTTTGAGTGAAACCCTGACTGTGAGTGAGCCATCTAGTTCCTCTTTAGTGGATACACAGCCCAGCTCGGGGGTGATCTCTCAGCTGAAAGAATACAGGCTGGACAGAGATCTATGGTTGGGTGGAACATTGCTCTCACGTAACCAGTCGTTGGACATTTGCGTTGCAAGATAAGTATTCTTTGTGGATTAAATTATATACAATCTGTGTTCTGCAACGTGGTATTTGAATGATTATTCTGCATGTTAATGAAATCGATATGAAGTAGCATAAGAAGGGGATTGAATTCTCTGCCTGTTGATTGCTTCAGATAAATATGCTGATGTGAATCTATGCTTATGTGAATCTATGCTTATGTGTGTTGTTATGTTTATTTCCGCTGTGTTTTATTGAGTTTGCATTTGCACACAGAAGTTTTTAATTGTTATGAATTTATGAGAAATAATATTGGGGCTAAGTCTGCCAAAAGCCCCGGTGTGTTGTTAATGTTTCCTTCCCTGCATTTGATGATGGAAGGGGACGTTACAAATTAGAATTTAAATTGTAATAAAATAAGTTTTAGATTAATAAGAGAAGAAAAAAGTAACAATTAGTTGTAAGGTAGGAAAGTCAAAATTTCAATTTAAGTTGCTAGATTAAATTAATAAAATAGGAGGAGTAAAATTATATATTAATATTTATATAGAATTAGTTAAATTATATATTGAAAATTATGGAGTATTGGTAAAGTCAGTTTAAAGATTAAGATCCAAGGTAATGGATCAAATTGGGGAATAATTAAAATGAATTAGAATTTAAATTGTATTAAAATAAGTTTTAGATTAATAAGAGAAGAAAAATAAGAGGTAAGAATGAAAAAACTATTAATAAATAATAGTATTAAAGTAAAATAAAATAAAAAAATAATAAGTAGTTTTTTTGTTTGTTAAAAAACAATAATATTAGTGATAAGAATTTAATTAATAATAATTACTTTAACAATTGTGTAAGGTAAACGAGCCCATTTCGGGAATAATTAAATTGAATTAAAAATTCTAGTTTGAATTAAGAATTTTAATTTGGGTTAAAATAATTTTTCGATTATTAAGTGAAGAAAAATAAGAAGTTAGAGTAAGGAGAAGTATCAATAGGATATTAATAAATAATAATAATTAATAAAAAATCAGTTAGGTTTAATATTAAATAATAAAATATAAAAATAAGAGAAAAATTTAGTTATAATAATTAATAACAAGAAAAATGGAATAAGGAGAATAATAAATAACCATTATCAATAAATATATGAAAATAAAAGATTAACCAATAAAAGAAGGAAAATAAATAACATTAGAAGGACTTTGTTTATAATAAATAATAATAATAATAATAATAATAATAGAAAAACAAATAGTGATAATAATTAAATATTAAAAGGATGATAAGTAATAATAAAAATAAAAATAAAAGATTTGTTGGTTAAGGAGATAAATTGATTATAATTAATAAATAAATAATGATGATGGTAAACAAAAATAAAGAATGAAAAGGAAAAAGAGGGAGGGGGTGATAGAAAGATAAAAGATGGATAGAAGAGGTCCCGAGAGGAGGGGGATTTTAGGAGTTGATGGAAATGATTATGGAGTTTTGATTAGGATTAGAGATTTTGTGGATAATAGGAGCCCAATATTGACTTATTTTTAGTCCATCCTATTTGTTTATATTATTCGGGTTCTTTTCAATCTTTAGGGCTTCTCTGATTAAGCAAGTAGAATAGTGGGAATCTCGAATGAAAATTTGAGTTTTGACAAAATGGATAAGGTGTTTTGTTTTGGCGAAGTGTTCTGCGATGGCTGATTTTGAGGTTCAGTTGTGATGAATGTTTGTAATGTGTTCTTTTATCCTGGTTTCAAACAAGCGTCCAATTTGACCAATATAGGAGGTGCCATAGGAACAAGGAATTTTGTAGACACTCTGGTGGAGAAAAGGGTTAGTCTTGTCCTTAACAGAAGTGAAAGTTTGTTTAATGGTTTTGAGAGGTTTAAAGATAGTCTTAATATTCTTTTTTCCTAGAATTTTGGCGATTTCATCCATGGTGCCATGGATGAAGGGGAGGTAAGCTTGGGCATCTGGGGTAATAGGAGGGCGTTTGCGTAAGGGGTGTGTTGTTTTGTAAAATGATTTGTCAATTTGGTTGGAAGAGTAGTCGTTGTTTTCAAGGGCTTGTTTTAGATGCTTTTCTTCTTGAGAGAGATGGTTTCGACCAGAGATTCAGAGAGCTCTAACGACTAAGGTGTTGAGAATTCCTAGCTTCTAGGAAGGGTGGTGATGTGAGAGAGCATTGAGGTAACGATCTGTATGGGTTTTATTTCTATAGACTTAATGAGAGAGGGATCCATCATTATTATGAGTTACGAAGACATCAAGGAAGGGAAGAGAATTGTTTTGCTCAATTTCCATGGTGAATTGGATATGAGGAGAGATGTTGTTAAGGTGATTTAGGAATTGTTTAAGGTCCTCCATTGAGTGGGGCCATATGGCAAAGGTGTCATCAATGAACCTTTTCCAACATCGAGGTTGGAGAAGAGTTGTTTCAAGGGATTTGGTTTCAAAATGTTCCATGAAGATGTTTGCAATGACAGGAGAGAGGGGAGAACTCATAGTAGTGCCTTCGGTTTGTTCATAAAATTTCCCTTGGTAACTAAAGAAGGAAGACTCAAGGAAAATTTTGACAAGGTCGGCGAGGTCTTAGTTGACAAAATGGTAGGTAATCTTAGTGGCTTCTTTAATGGGGATTTTTGTGGAAAGGGAAACTATATCAAAACTAACTAGGATGCCAAAAGGAGTGAGATGGAGAGTCTTGATGAAGTGGACAAAGTTAGAGGAGTTTTTGATGAAGGAAGGGGAAGTTCCCTACAAGGGGTTGGAGGGTTTTTCATAGGAAGCTATCAAGTTCATAGGTTGGGGAATTCAAAGTGCTAACAATGGGTGGAAGGGGTATGTCTTTTTTATTAATTTTAGGTTGGCCATAGATTTTATGAGTTAAAGTGTTCTTAGGGAGGACACTATTTTTTATAGTTTCATCAATAGACGAGGTTTTCATTTACGATAGGCTAAAGAGGAAAGGATTTCACTAATTTTAAGATGGTAATCTTCTCGATTCATGATAACAATAGCGTTACCTTTGTCAGCTTTGAGGATGACAATGTTGGGATTCTTAATATTTTTGAGGGCAATGAGTTCAGGTTTAGAGAGGTTTGATTTGGGTGGTTTTGCATGTCTAAGTATTTTGGAGAATTCTTGACAAATATCCTCAACTTCATGAGCTGGGAGATGTCGTATCTCCTCAACTTCATGAGTTGGGAGACGTCGGATAATATTTTCAATATTACAAAGAATATCTTCAAAGGGAAGATGGCGGGGGGCTATGGCAAACTTGAGGCCATTTGCAAAAGATCAAAAGAGGCTTTATCTAGGTTTAAAGAACGAAGGTTAACAATAGAGGGAGGTTTAGGGTTTGGAGGATTAGGGTTAAGAGGGTGAATTTGACGAGAGGGTTGAGAGAGAGGGAGAGGGTTTGAAGATAGAGTAGTGGTATGGGAAAGAGTTGAGTTTAAAGTTGGAGGATGTGAAAGAGAGTGGGTCGGGTTTGTGGTGGAAGGAAAATGTTGCACTGTAAAGAGAGAAGGTGAGTTAGGGACAGCCGGAAGGGCGAGTTCAGAGTTGAGAGCAGAGATGTGTGGAGATGGGACCTAGGGAGGATCAAAGAGAAGAGAGGTATTTGATCCAGTTGAGAGGGTAAGGGAGGTAGCTTGTGGAGACCGATGGGTAATAAATGGAGACCTATAGGTTGCAATGTGTGAGAGGTTAAGAGGTTGATGTGAGGGTTGGAGCTGAGAAAGACAAGGGGAGCGAGGCTGATTGGGATAGGAGTGAAGGTTTTTAGAATCTCGAAGGAGACAATTAAATTTCAGAGATTGTTTTTTGGTAGTTTGATTAAAATAGAAAAGAGCAAAAAGATAAGAACGAGAATCTAATTTGAACCAAATGTCAAAACATAGAATAGAAGATAATTTTAAATGTAAATTACGAACATGAATATAGAGGACATACAAGGCATACCTTATATTTTTTTATTTATGCTCGTAGGAGTGCCAAACGAGTCTTCTGAAATATGCATTGATATCTAAATCCTCAGAGGTGGTGTTTGAATGCAGTGAATTTGGGGATAAGATTGTGATCTCTGCATCTTTTTAGAAATGTTAATTCCACAATCTGCTTCTTTAGCTTTATCCTTGCACGTTCAAATCTTCGAGCTTCTGTGAGCAAATCCTCTCCATGTAAGGATGAAATAAGATGATTCAAGCTTTTGCAATTCTCTAAATCCTCCATGATCTTTTGCATTTTATTGCGTTATGAATTTGAAACTGACGTTTCGAGCAGAAATCTTGCTCATCTTCAGGGAAGCAGAACCCAATGAAAATATTATGAAGAAGACATTACGAGAGAATTATGTTTCAATGCAGAGAGAATGGATAGATTTATACTGTTGAGAAAGCAAAAGTGACTATTATTTGTAAGGTAGGAAACTCAAATTTTCAGCTTAAGTTGTTAGATTAAATTAATAAAATAGGAGTAAAATTAAATATTAATATTTATAGAGAATTAGTTAATTTATATATTGAAACTTATGGAGGATTGGTCAAGTTGTTTAAAGATTAAGATCTAAGGTAAATGGGTCAAATTGGGGAATGATTAAAATGAATTAGAATTTAAATTGTATTAAAATAAGTTTTAGATTAATAAGAGAAGAAAAAAGTAACTGTTAGTTGTAAGGTAGGAAAGTCAAATTTCAACTTAAGTTGTTAGATTAAATTAATAAAATAGGGTGTAGTCTAAATATTCTACGTTTTCAACCTTTTCCGAGCATATTTTCCGTCTCATTTTGTTCCTATTTTGAGTGGAAACCTTTAAAAAATATTAGAATCACAAATATTAGCTATGGAAATTGCATAATGTGGGTGCCAAAGGGGTATTCAAGGGCATTGAATATATTTATGGATTCAAAAACATAATTTAATTATGTAAAAATTTGGATTTTACCAATTGTTTTTTACCGAATTTCGACCAAAACCCACCGTAAGTCGAAAACGTAGAATAAATAGACTACTCCATAAAATAGGAAGAGTAAAATTATATATTAATATTTTTAGAGAATTAGTTAAATTATATACTGAAACTTATGGAGGATTGGTAAAGTTAGTCTAAAGATTAAGATCCAAGGTAAATGGGTCAAATTGGGGAATAATTAAAATGAATTAGAATTTAATTTATACTAAAATAAGTTTTAGATTAATAAGAGAAGAAAAATAAGAGGCAAGAATAAGGAATACAATGAAAGGAAGGTCGGGAATGGTACTGGTGTTTTGGTTGGCATTGATCCAATTTTAGTCTTGGGTGAAGATCAAGTTCTCCCAAAGGAAATTCTTACTCATCTGCAAGAATTTGACTTGATGACACTAGATAAAATTTGAAAAAAGAATCATTCTCAGGATATTGGATCATATTGGCTCTGTGCTAATGATTTAGGTTTTTCGGGAACCTTTGCTTATATTTGGGATCGTTATATCAGATCACTAAACTCTGTTGGTGTTAGATTGTCCTCAGAAAAGGATTCAGTTGTATGGGAAGGAAACTCTGCTACAGGTTTGATTACTGCTAAGTCGACATACTTAGCCATTATTAAAAACAATTGTATCTACCCTTAGCATTGGTGGTATCTCTAACTCTGGAAATGGCATCTTTCGCTTAAGTTAAAGTGTTTTTTTTGGGCAACACTTATGGGTAGGCTCAAAAACTAGGAAAACCTATCAAAGATCAAATGGATTGGTCCAAGTATCTGCCCCCTATGTAGAAATTCTTCGAAGACGATGCATCATCTGTTTGTGACCTGTACTTTTACTAGAAATGTTTGGTCAATTATCTGTAATCACCTTAATCTGGATATCATTTGGGGTTTCAATTCCTTTGATAGCTGTATGTTACATTGGTTCAGGAAAAATAGATCCCAGTAAACATTACCTGTCATCATCTCTTGGGCTCTTTAGATCTCCAGAAACGCTGCTATTTTTAATGAGAAGAAGCCAAAGTTGCTGGATATCTGCTCGATGATTCTACATCTTCATTCTACATATGATAGTGCGGTGGTGGTTTCTAAGATGCAAAAAGTTAGTATTTTTACTACTCCTGGTGATCGACCATTGCCTTTTTTGATGGTGCTTCCAATCATGGCCTATGTGCAACAGGAGGAATTATTATTTTAAACCAACATCACTATTTCACTTTGGGTCTTTTATGTGGATAGGGTACAAATATAAAAGTAGAGCTGATGGCGCTATGGATTGTAGTAAGAGTGGCCAGTCTATTTGGTCTTTGCAATCTGAAAGTATTTGGTGACTCAAGAGTCACTATCAAGTGGGCATGCAGTGAATTTTCTCTAAATATTTCCATTTTAATGCACCGGTGTTCTAGGATCAAGGCTGAAATCTTTCAAAGCAAAAATATATCTTTTGAGCACATCTATAGATATCACAACTCACAGGTTGATAAACTTTCAAAGCTAGCGATGGAAGGAGAGGAAGGGGTCATTGTGTGGGAGGAAATCCTGGATTCTCGTCTCATAAACTCTGGCCTTTTTGATAGTTATGATGCTTAACTCTTTTTTACTCTTTTGAGCAGATTTTCAATGTCACGCTTATTTGGCATTGAGCCTTGATATGTGATTTTTGTAAAACACAACCCTTATGTATCATCTCTACGAGATGTTTTGTTTTGTAAAAGTCTGGATTGGAACTGATTTTTGACACTGGTTCAATCTAATGTCAAGAATGAGACTCATGTACTATTTGATTCTATTTATGAATATCAATAGTATGACTTTTTTCGCTGGAGAAAAAGGAATACAATGAAAAAACTATTACTAAATAATAACATTAAAAGAAAAGAAATAATAATAATAAGAAATTTTTTTAGTTAAAAATTAATAATATTAGAGATAAGAATTTAATTAATAATAATTACTTTAACAATTGAGGTGTAAGGTAAATGCGTCCATTTCAGGAATAATTAAATTAAGTTATAAATTCTAATTTGAATTAAGGGTTTTAATTTGGGTTAAAATAAGTTTTCAATTATTAAGTGAAGAAAAATAAGGAGTAAGAGTAAGGAGAAGTATGAATAGGATATTAATAAATAATAATTAATATAAAAATAGTTAGGTTTAATATTAAATAATAAAAGATAAAAATAAGAAAAAAAATAGTTATAATAATTGATAACAATAAAAATGGAGTAAGGAGAATAACAAATAACCATTAACAATAAATATATGAAAATAAAAGATTAACCAAAAAAAGAAGGAATGATAATTAAAGATTAAAAGGATGATAAGTAATAATAAAAATAAAAATAAAAGATTAGTTGGGTAAGGAGATAAATTAATTATAATTAATAATAATAAAGAAATAATGATGTTGATAAACAAAAAGAAAGAATGAAAAAGAAAAAGAGGGAGGGGGTGATAGAAAGATAAAAGATTAATAGAAGAGGAATAGAGAGGAGGGGGAGTTAGGAGTTGGGAATGATTATGATTTTTTTATTAGGATTAGAGTTTTTTGGATAATAGGATCCCAAGATTGAATTATTTTTAGTCCATCCTCTTCGTTTATATTATTCGAGTTATTTTCAATCTCTAAGGCTTCTCTGATTAAGTGAATAGAATAGTGGGAATCTTGAGCCAATATTTGAGTTTTGTCAAAATGGATGAGGTGTTTTCTTTTCTTTTGGAGGAGTGTTCCGCGATGGATTATTTTGAGGTCCGATTGTGATGAGTGTCTACAATGTGTTCTTTTATTCTGGTCTCAAAAGAGCGGCCAATTTGACCAACATAGGAGGCGCCACAAGAAATTTACAACTAACGGTCACTTTTCTTTCTCAACACTATAAATATATCCATTCTTTTTGCATTGAAACATAATTCTCTCATTATGTATTCTTCATAATCATTTCATTGGGTTTTGATTCCCTGAAGATGAGTAGGGTTCTACTCAAAACGCTAGTTTCAAATTCATAACGCAGTAAAAATCCAAAAGATCATGGAGGGTCATTGATTCTTGTTAATTGGTCATTTAATTAGTCATTGATTTATGTAGATAGGGCACAGAGGAATCAAACCACCAACCTCTTGCATGTAAGGAAAGTGCTCTTCCATTGAGCTAGCACCCTTAAATATAATCAAAGTTCACACTGAATAAAAAATCGCACTAAAAATTTAAGTTTAGTACCATACAATTCACACTTATATTTGGTGCAAAGCAAATTTTGATTCACTTTAATGTTTTTTAGTACCATTTAAAGTTTGCCATTTACTAAAATGTGAGCTTTTCCACTGGCACAGTCCGGTGGCATGGGATAATTAAACCCTTCTATGAAAGGATACATACCATATATCTAGAAATTGGTAAATTTGTATAAAGAAAAATTATGTATCTTAAAATTTATGTTTGGAATACAAATTTATCTTGTCATGAAGAAACAAAAAGGACATTTGACATTATCATTTTCATTACACCAGCTAGGAAGACAGGTCATGTTGCTTTCAAAAAACCTCATCATGTAAGCATCACGTATATGCACAAGTGCAAAAATGTTGTTAGGGCACAACTGCAAGCTTTTAGATTAAAGTTGTGCTCAAGAAATTTCAAAAAATATAATTATTCTGCTCATTTGAAAATCACAGTGAATTTTGTGACTTGAATAGAACTGGAAATAGCATCAAATAGGTCAGCCTCTTTATACATTTTAAGAATAAATGCAACACATGTTATTGACATTCCATCACTATAAATCCAATCATCCTACTTAGGAACAGTCGGTAGCTCAAGGGTATGCCACGCTTCCAGCTTCAACCTGCTGATCTATACATATCATATGAAATTTGAATCTCTTAAAATCTACAAAAGGATTGACTTGCAATTACATCAAAATGAATAATCATTAGTCAGTACATACTATAATCTATGGCTCAATTAATTTTCCATATGCCCACTAAACATAATACATATCCATACTCTGATGCATACAACTGTAAACCCCATCTATCCAGATATTTCAAATAAATTGAACATCTTTATGCCAAATTTTTACAACTCTCAACCAGGAAATAATTCAACCTGTTTATGGTCCCCTTAATAGCTCCAACCATGTGAATGATTGTATGCATGGGAAAGAAGGAATTCTGATCAAATTCTACAACTTAAGTTTCATCTGACAACAATAGATGCAATTGAATTTATGATGTGGCTATTACTTGCAATCATAACATAGTTGAGTTCAATTTTCACGTAATTTAAAAATATCTCTGTTAAAATATTGATATGTAATGGGATAAGACTAGCACAATGATAGTTGTAAGAAAGATATTCCTTTAATATTCTAAATCAAACATCAATTTAATTATTCTGCAAATCTAGGAAACATACATCTCACATATACACATGCACTCTTCCACATGCATTGAAAAAAAGTACTTAGATTTGCACTTGTATTCATTACAATTGCTGAAAGGGAACTGATTATCAATGAAAACTGTCAATTTATAGTTCCAAAATATATAACACGCAACATGAAACACAATCATATATCCATTGGATCTAAGCACAAGCATATATCCACTCGATCTATTAAGTAGGGAGATGTATAGAAAAATACAAGAGTGAACCTCTTAGGCCTTAACAAATCTGGCATTAACATGGATCTATACTAGTGATTGTATGTGTAAACTTGTTTATGCCGGTCTTTTCTTAGTATTAGATAATACATACACAAATATCTCTCCCCAACCAGATTGTAGAGCACCTCACTTCTCTTAGTGCAATTATAACATCAAGCAGAAAGGAATGAAACAATGAAGAATTTGGGGAAGAAAGGGTTGCTAGTCATCAGACTGTTGGAGGAGTGGAGAGCAACTAACAAACTTCTTCGAGAATAACGCATACACAAAACCAAAATATGAAGATAAAAACTTAGTTCAGTAGAGTTAGAGTACATAGAAGCCAATTTTATTAGTTGTGAGGCCATATGGCTTTACAAATTGATGGCATAGTTCATTGATTGGCTATTTATTAGGGATATAGTCATTCTCGGGTTACTACCTTTGCTGAAGATAAGGCCACTTGAGAATATCTTGATGATAGAGGAGCGTTATTAGTGCCCAAATAAAGGAGCATAACTCCCTTATTACTTATAGGCTCGATAGAATAAAGAACATAAATTTAATACTTCAGTTGTATGTCTCTTTCTTATATCCTTCATTTTGATAGCTTTGTCTTGGTCAAATCATCATGAAAGAACAAGTGGTTTTTATGCATGCAACCAATATGAAACAACAAAATAGTAAGGATTTTATGATGTCGCAAAGAAATTGTTTGAAGGCATGTAAGGTTTACCCATCATCCAGTAGTTATCCTTCTCAAGGTGTCATGGGTGGAGGAAAAGATCATGGTGAACACTAGCCTAATCGTTTGAGCCATATAATTGATCTTGCTGAGCCAATGAAAGAAGAGGAGGACTTGAGAAATCCTAAGATATGCGTAAGACCCTGCATGTTACATGCTTCAAGCCATGCAAGGTGATACCAAAACTACAAGCACTTCCAATTTCTCATTACCATACCTGATAACTATACACATTTAGAATTCAATTTTAATTACCTAATTATGATTCATTGGATGTTATGGGCTTGTTGTATCAAGACCCTAGAAGGAAAATTGTAAACTTTTCACATGAATTTCCATGTAATGCATGATTGTATATATACACACCATACCCCCACACTTTAATTTTTGGGTCTCCATACAGTGTACATGCACCTGTACCTGAAGCACCTATTCATGTGTACCCATGTTACCTTGTTTGCTTTAGTTGCAAAACTTCCTCTTTCTTATTTTTTGTCTATTGATGCATTTTATGTTGCCTGCTTATTTTTTACGAAATACTATTTTTTGTATATGTTGCTCAGAAATATGTGATAAGGTTTTTCATTCTTTCTCTATAATCAACCAACCTTGATATCATAAATGTAATGTGGTGTATAGATTTTTATAATTTTGTTCAAAATATTTCTTCATAATGTGGGATTATTTCTTATAGGTAATCAATATGATATACTTATCCTTAGATTTATTTGTCCAATTTATAAATATTGTTGTGAATTGTATTGTTATGTGGATGTTTATCATTGTGTGGATGGAAAATGTGATTTATATCTGTATATGGAATTCTTATAGTCAATAAGTTTATTTATTTATTTAGGTAATCCTAGTTAGCAATAAGAGAGCACTAGGTTTGATGGGAGAGGGTAAAAGTTATCTAGTGTTCCTAATTTGGAAGGGAAATTTTTAATGCAACCATGTTATAATGTGAGTCTTCCTTCAGGGTAGGAATGGAAATGGATGTTTTATCATGTTATTTTTTCTAGGATAATTAAATTCCTAGCTCGTGGAAGAGTAAATAGTCAAAACATTTACCTTGATTTGAATTTTTTTCGAGGTTATTATAAAAGAATTTAGGGAAACCCAATGAAACTTGCATAATGCATTTGTATTTGTTATTAAATAATTTGATTGGATGGTCATGTTTATTATGTGATAATTTTTTTTGTGGCGTGAGCTACTTCATTGCTCACATAATATGCTTGCCTCTAAAAGGGATTGTGTTGTTTTCTCTGCGGTATTCCATAGTTCTTTCCTGCCTCCAGATGTCAACTCCCATGTTGAGTTATCCCTTGGTTCTGCTATTACTTCTTTATGTGGAAATGCTAATGAGTATAAAGGACGAAAATATTATGGTGCAGAAAAACTTGAGCGGTTAGATGAATATGTTGTAGAGAGCACTGCATCAGGTCAACTTAGAGACATTTTACCCATCCAATCAGACACAAGCCATATGACATCTACCATTGATGATATTTTATATGGATGGATTAATGCAAAAATTTCTATAGTTGTGGATGAATTTGGACATTCCAGGAAACCACTTGCATATTCAGCTAATTATGGTGTTGTTGATGATAGAGATTATGCACACAAAAGGAAAGGAAGTTCAGGAAGGTGGGTAAATATCATTATCTTTGTCATTTTTTGTAGATTATTTTTTGGCCAGTACACTCATTTTTGTTTTATCTCTCAGGAGCATGCCCAAAACATTCAAAAAGAAGTGGTGATAACACCAACATAAACCTCCATTCAAAATCAACGCTTGAGGAGACTGAAAGAATGATGGAAAATTTCTTGAGAAAGAAGAGGGATGCTTCATTGAAGATAGTATTGATGAAGGTAACTTGGTAGTTGCTTGTACTTCTGCTTCGTGCAATCAATTAGCAACTGCATATGTTGGGAATGGAAGTGTCTTAGACTCTTCAGCGGTCAGGGGAAAGTCTATTGGATTATTTTATTATGAACACGATGATGATTCCCCAAGTACAACTTGTTTTAAGAGTACTTGAATTCATGTATTTTTTTGGGACACTAAGTGGTGTGGTTTCTTTGGTGGATACTATAAAAAACTCAAAACTCTGCAGATAAGGTAAAATGGATAGAACCACCCCTCCTACTCCATGATTGTGATTTGTAAAACCTGACTCACTATTGGACTGACACTGCACAAAGTAGACATTAGAAAAAACAGACTAACACGACTGGATTTTTGTGAATGATCCTTCCAGTTCAAAACTAATCTCCCAAACAGTACCATCGCTAAAATCCTTTCTCATCCTACGAATGGCTCTCGGGCAAGCTACACCATGATAACTCTAGAATAACTTTAAATTAGTCAAATTGGTCTCAGGGGGGGTGTCCCTAGGGATTTGTATGTTATACCTAGGTGTATGAAATCTGTGTACAAATCATATTGATGTTGTTCCTGTGTTTCGTGGTCCCTTTGAACTATGATTATATTTCATTGATGTCTTCACTGAATGGTCCTAGTGAGCACTACTTCAGGAGGGCCTGAATGTGAAAATTAAGAAACCATTTATTCCTCTCTTCTAGCAAATGATTTTGTTAGAAATGAATCAGTTGACTCCCCTAAAGAAAAGTGAATGCTTACTAGACCAAATTCTACTTTCCATGGACTCGAAGCTTTGAAAAAAAAAGAGACTACATATAAACATCCAAGATCACTCAGTAACAATGGATGGAAGAGATGAAGCAAGTGGATGTTGGTAAGAGAAGAAAGATACATAAAGGAAAGGGATTCATTGGCATTACAAAATAATTTAAATGGAAATGAAAGTAGAAAAACAAAAACCAGAAATGGTAATGAAAATGATACTAATTCATCAACACTCCATGACTTCTAGAGCCATGGCTACTTGACCTTATCGTGGATCAAGCTATGCAAAGACAAACCCATCATATTTCAGGCAAAAATATTCACATACCTTATAATATATGGACCAAAAAGGACCTCTTGTGATCGATCTGAAGAAAACCCATCCAGCCATGGTTATTCCTGGACAAAATTTTGATTCCAAATCCTTCAAATCCATGCTCATCAATAGATTTACAAGGGTTTTGTGATTCAACAACAAGGATAGGGTTTAATCGCTTCACTTGTCTCCACACAAAAATTAAACCCCCCCCCCCAAAAATTAAAGCAAAAAACGACATGACTTGGCCGCTCTAACCCAGACCCATTCTATTACCTATATTAATCATATTATATTAATATTACATATATTACATTACATAGTATATTAATATAATAATATACTATGTAATGCAATATATGTTTAACTATATAATATATTAACAACTATTGTAATGCTATACATTACCTATTAGGTTTTTGGTTTGCCTTTATGTTACCTTCAAAGAAAAATTAATAGGCTGGCGTCCATAGACAAGATCAAAACAAATTAACTGGGACGCACAAAATAGGTGGATTTCAACCGATGAGATGCAAAAGACTCTTACTTGCCGAAACTTCAACTGAGTTTTGAAAGGGTCAAATGATGACGATTTTTGCCAAACGAAATATGAGTGTGATCAGTGCAATAAGTTGAACAAAATTGTATAAAATTCAATACATGATGATGGTTTGAACGAGAAATGACCAATCTCCGAGACGTGGCACTAACTGGAATATGATCACGACGTAAAAGACACAACTTGGAAAGTCTACTGAAGGGGTCATACAAAATCTTAAATGGAGAAACGAGATATGGATGTGATAAGCATATCTCCCTAGACATGACCGTGTAGAAAGAATGATTTTGCAAAAAAAAACTAGGTTTCCCTCTAGTGTCATGTTCCGACACTTCATAAACATGTCTATGTAATTGAGAAATATCAACCATTCATACTCATGTAGTTGTTATCTAATCGTATTTTTTTATCCCATGATTAATTTAGTATCTGAAATATCCATCTGCATTGTTAAAATTTACGAAATTGTAATTTTCTTACAATTTCATAAATTTTAACGTTGCATATGGATTCAGGGACCCTCTTAGTCATTACAAACTAATTAATCATTGCAAACTAATTAGGTCTATTACAACAATTACAATATTGACATATCTAGAGATGTATAGAAACATGATGTTATATATAATTATAAAATCCTATATTATATTATATTATATAGACATTCTTAATTTGTGTATGGCGTATAAGGAAATATTTGATAATTAGGAAACTTATATAATGATTAACTTAGATTGTCTAGTCATATTTTTTATCCCATGACTAAATTAGTCATTTTTAGTTGTAATCACTTAAAATTGCTTAAATTTGGTCATATTTCACTTTAAAACACTATGGAGACCAACATTTTTGGTGGTTTAGACATTTATTTTGCATGGTGACCAACTTTTTTGGTCACCTGGTCATTTATCACCCATTTTTCTACTAGTGTCTGGAAGTATGTACAGGACTTATGGTAGTTACCCAGTTATTACCGGAAGCTACTCAACTATCGGAATTGCAGAGTGAGTCTTACTATCGGAATGAAACACCCATCCCAATTACTAGAAATACAAATACTGATGATTATGGGAATCACAGAGTATATGTCAAGTTATTGGAACCACATCTATTACCGGAAATGAAAAGGAACACGCATTAAATTTACTGGAATCATTGATTCCTGTAACTTGTGACTGCTTGAACCACAAAGAACAACTAGTGGAACATGGTTATGACTACCATAACTTTCAGACAATAATTACCAAAATCACAAAACATGTATTACCAGAATAAGCTACAGGAGTTCCTGTATTTCTCCAATGTTGTTAACACATGTCCCAGCTACCGGATCACATGTAGGTTGCAGATTAGTCAGGTTTGACATGTGAACGTGACTTGTGCTTAAGGACAACTCAAAATGAATGGGACATGAAGATTATGATTTAACAAGATTAAAATATCCATGAAAACATCAGCCTCCATTTGAATAGCAATGGCGTGACACCCATGTTTGGTGGTACATTACCCACATTGCTAATGAATAGGTCGACCCTAAGCCCCTTCTTTGTTGCCACAATGGGGTCATGAGCACATATGGTTGGATCAGTTAATTAAATATATCTTATTTAAAACACAAAGATAAAGCCTATATATACAAGTGTGTTCAACGCATTTGTGGAATGTATGCATCGAAGGAAAAGATGGTTGGGCTTTGAGGTACGAGAAGGACGAAATGGGAAGAAGAATGAAATTAGTGGAGGACAAGTTTGTTTATGAATTTTTGGTCAATAAATTATAGGTAGAAAAGTTTTGGGCTATACAAAGAATGCGCTAAGAATTGATCCAATGATCTAATGATCTATTAAGTGGGGTGTTCTCTTTTGGCTCTAAAATTGCATATGGTGAATTATTTGTGGAAGCCCTAGGTAGGAAATTAATGGCTCCGAGTATTGAAGGTTGCGCGTCTAAATAAAAGAAGAGGTAGGGTGAATACATTGAGCTTTGAGGCGTCGAATGATAAAGAAAAATATGAGGATGAGTAGATAGAAATCATTTAGTAACTACAGGCAATGTCGTGATGTAACGATGAACTCTGAAATCACAGGGTATGATTCTTTCATTGGGTTATAATTCCACAAGGTATGTTTCATCACATTGATATTGAATAGATTGCATGATGTACTTACCATTTCATTTTTTTCTAAATTATATGGGCATCTTCATTAAAATATGAAGTTTGTGAGATTTTTTTAGTAATGGTCCGAGGAGAAAATCCCTAAGAAGAGGCATCAGTGATTACAGGAAACTCTGTAGTAAAATATCTGAATTAGTGTGTGAAGTTGATGTAATTCTCTGAGGAGTGCAAAAAGTGTAAATTTGTGGGGTACAAATGACATGGGTTCTGAGTTTTATTATAGGACGTTTTACAGGAAATGAAAAGGATTGCAGTAAATCAATTGCCATATTTCCTATAGTTAAAGGTTGATAAAAGGATTGCATTGGTATTCAAATAAAGGTAGATAGAATGTAAATGGGTATGAAAGAGGGATGCAGATATCAAGACAAATTGTGGGAAGTGATGTATGGCCTAAGTTATACATCCTTCATATCAAATTTCATTAATGAAAGGTAGGTCGTGGGAGAATGTTCAACTACGTGGGTTTATTGGGAGGTTAGTTTCAACAGTAGCGAAACAATCATTCAAACTGAAACATGGTGGAGGAAGAAGTATCAAATTGTTCAAGAAACTATTGGTAAAATTTTGTACTTGAAGGATCTGGAGGGGAAATTGAGGAGGGATTTCATCCTGTCCACTCTCTTAGGATTTGAAACTCGACTTTCAAGCAGACCTAGTTTGAATTTCATTGTTATCGGGTGTCTGAGGGTTGAGGAATACCATCGCTCAACTCTGGAGGATAATCTCAGTAGGGAACACCATATTATATCTTATTGGGGATAAAGGTATCAAGATACATACTTGAGGTTTGAAGTGGTGATGTTCCATAAAGGTATTCCACCTAAGAACATCTAAAGACACCCTGAATCCATCAACAATGCTTTCTCCAATATGAATGTAAGCTCCCTCGAAACAAAAGTTGTGCATTTGTTTGGATTTCTGAATAAGAGGAAGGGTAGATTTTCCAGGACTAAATATCAAACAGATCAAACCATTAGTACATATTTTGGAATTTTTGTAGTTTACAAACTCCCCTATTGTAGATTGTTAGTTAAAAAAACTATTGAAGACTACATCAAACATTGTTTTTGGAAACAATGGATTGATAAGGTCGACTTTAGGCCACTATGCCATTTTTGGAAGATGCACAATATAAATGATTCAAAAATATAATATCTTTTACATTTTGGGGACAAAGCATAGATTTCAAGGAATTAATACACGTCATGTGCAAAAAAATGAGCAAAATAGTGTGTGTTCACTTTCATGGTCAAACTTTAGGGCTTGAATCAACTCATGTTTGTAATACTAAGGTCATATGTTCTTGGAGAATATGGAAATGAGGGATAAATATCCAAGGTGATGCATAAGGTTGAAATTGATCATGGAAAATTAGGTGAACAAAATTAGGTTGATAATAGAGAGAGATCCAAAGTCTCCTCTGAGTCAACCCACGATCTAACTTTAGAAACCTCATCTGTAAGATCATGTAAAACCAATAACTTATTGCTCCTTTTCAAAATACCATCATAACCTAAGATGATATTCCTCCATGTGGGGGTAATCTTAAGGGGCTGCACATCACATGAATTTGCTTGTCGAATTTGTGGATAAAGAAATCAAACAATGAATCTAGTCTTCCATGTTTGCCCCATAATTCACCTCTCTTCATTATTGAATTTAGGTCTTCACCTAGGATGGAATTCCCATTAATTATGTGTTATGACCCAAGGGTGGCATACATGGGGTTGAATGTATATGATATGACCCCAATTGGGGCATATATGGGGTTAAATATATATTTAATGAAGTAAATGCATATTTAATAGGGTTTTCCTAATAAAGGGCCCACGCGTGCAATGAGTGAATAAGTATATATAGAGGTCACGTAATGATTGTCGAGGGAAATATGTAAATTCGATATATGAATGTATTGAGGTATTTGAAGGAGGTTATCCTATTCTTTAAGGATTTATTATGTAACTCATATCTATTATCTATCTTGGATTTATGCTCCATGTTTACAATTGTTGTACATGGTGTATACTCTAGTTTATTGTTCTATCTTAAGCATTTGGTTCATAACATAGAATCTATTCCAATGTAATACCCCTGAACTGATCCTAAGTAAAATGTGAATATTATTATGTAATGCTTGAAAGGTGAGACAATTGTATAATCTGACATTTAATAAAGTAGATTAAAATTTGAATCTATTAGTATAAACTCCGACATATAACTTTGTGAATTTGAAAGGTTTCGAGCTTGCCAAAGTCAGAAGTTCCTGTGAAAAGTATAAATGCTCACTAGTTTTGTTGACTAGAAACTCTCAGGTGAGAGTTTTATTAAACTCTCGACTGAGATTTTTTCTACCCAAAAATTAACCCTGGGTGAAAGAAATAACTCGATTCAAACTCTCTGCCGAGAGTTTATTTCAAATTCTCGGATGCAAATTTTAGTGCACAACACCCCAAGAATCTTTCTTGAGATGACACATTAAATACCAAAGATCCTGGGCGACGTGTGATAAGATTCTTAAACTCTCACCCGACATATATATTTATACACTCTCGACCGAGATATTTTAAACATAAATCAAAATTATTTTTATTATACTGATTCAGGTCAAGTGTGAGTCAAGTGCAATTACAGTGTGAATCTTGTTGAAAGAGTGAAAATATGAAGAATAAGTTTGGGTAATTTTTGTTGAAATTTGGTTGAGCGTTGATCTCAAATTCTTTTAGATGCAAAGACTTGAAGCAATGACACAATTCAATCCATGAAATTTATACAACCATAACACAAGATATACCCTTGGGAGAATCCTCAAAATTATGAGAACAAAAACCCCAACAATTCTTCTCAGTATAATATAATGGATAGCAGAGAATGATTTCTTTTACAACATAGAATCTTGCTTTCGGAAGATAAGTGATCACCAAAATTCTTGGTGAATATACGGAAGCAATAGAGAAGAGAGATCAATCAGATGTGTGCCTAGCACAACAATAACAAGCACGAACAATACCTTGCACAAAGAGAAGCACCTTGCCTTCAATGGATAAGAGAATTCACTTCACACTGGATTCATCAATCCCGTATAACATATTTATACATACTTCTCTTCTATTTTTAACTTCTAACTTCATGATGAACTCTCCCTCAAACTAGATGTATTAATCTTGCATGGAGTGGTGCGCACCACTTCACATGCAGTGCTTCAACTCAGTGAGATGTCACTTAGGATGAACTCGCCTCTTAACTGAAAGCTTTCCAACTTAGTTAGGTGGATAACTTAAGTGTCAACATGTAAGTGTCACAACTCATGTGTCATATTTTATTTTAACATAAGTGTCATCATGCAATAAAACTTAGTTAACTAGATCTTCTTTGTTGTCACTTAGTTAACTCTCTTTTAACTGAAGTGTTGTCTTTTAGTTTAACTAAAGTGAAAATACTTTAGTTAACTAGTCCCTTTTATTTAACACTGAGTTAACTAAAATCATGTTGATTGATTTACTTGAAGTGACCAATGTGAGTTCTTTAGTTAACTGAGACATATCTTTAACTGATGCTTTAACTGAAGCATTGATACTTAACTGAAGCTTTAATAATTCAAGTTCTCTTTAATTAGTTGAAGTGTCTGCATGGGAAATTTCGAATTCTCTTGATCTCTACGCGTTATATTTATTTCTTTATCTCTTACTGCATGGTCAATATGTCATAACTTTAATTATCCATCACATTACATTATACTAAGAAGAATTATCGGATGGTGTGATCATATTATATTATTCCGGACCAAATGATCATATGCTAAAGTAATTCACTTTAGAGGTGATCAATCTCTAAAGGAGACTTAAAAACAATATGGTGATCATGGTTAATAATATATCACACAACATTAAATGCTTTTAACAAGTAAACCATGACCTTTATATAGAAGGTCCACCTCTATACGGGAGGTCCATCTCATGAATACCTTTATACGGAATGTTCACATGATAATCATGAATTGATACACACAAGTTAGGAGCCTTTTCCAAACAAGAATTTACAACATCATTACTTTGATCAATTACCTCTATATGGAATGAATAACCTTTACACGGAAGGAAATCGAAGTGCTCACCTCTATACAAGAGGATCAATCTTGAATACAAAAGATTGGTTTGGAGAATGTCTCCCGATGCTGTATATTTAACACTCCGTCTCAGCGAGGGAGGCATTCTCTGCCATACCAAGCTTGTCTTGGAAGTACTTGAACTTTGTCATTGGCAAAGGATTTGTTAATACATATGCAATATGCTCATCGGTAACAATGTACTGAATTTTCATTTTACCTTTCTGGACCATGTCTCAGATGAAGTGATACTTCATTTCAATGTGCTTCGACTTGTCATGAAACACTAGGTTTTCGGAAAGCTTGATGCAACTTTGATTGTCACACCTAATAAATGTAGGCTCAATATTTTCACCGAGCAAACCTGCAAGAATATTTCTGAGCCACACTGCTTCTCGGCAGGAAACACTAGCAGCTATGTATTCTACTTCAGTAGTGCTTTGGGATACAAGCATTGCTTCCTACTGGACCAAATATCATAGCTGATCCTAGGATATAACAGTAGCCAGATGTGCTCTTACGGTCCACAATATTTCCTCCCCAATCTGAGTCTCTATAACCAAGTAACGTGACTCCTCCACTAGAGGCATATTTGATTCCATCATATATTCTACCTCGAAGGTACCTAAGCACATGCTTAATAGATGTCCAGTGTCTGTGTCTCGGATCAGACATAAATTGACTCAGAATGCTCAATACATAACATATATCATGCCTTGAATGTATCAAGTACATTAGCGAGCTTATAAGATGCCTATACAAGGTGGGATCTACTAGATCTGACCCAGAACCCGACTCATGAATTTCCTCAAATTGGAAACCATTGGTGTAGTCATATATTTGCAATATATCATGCCAAACCTGTGCAATATATCCACATTGTACTTCCCTTGAGATAGATAAATTTCATCTTTTTTTTCTAGATCTCAAGGCCAAGAAAGTAGTGCATTAGACCTAAGCATTTCATCTCGAAATCGAAGGTTAGATCCCACTTGTACCAAGCAATCATATGTTCCTCTCCAGTGAGAAACAAATCATCAAACATATAGAACCAATATCAATGGTTGGTTCTTCACTACTTTGAAGCACAAATTTGGATCAACTTCAGTCTTACAGAAACCCAATTTATGAAGGTACCTATCAATTCTGGAGTACCAAGCCCTGGGGGCTTGCTTAATCCCATATAGAGCTTTCTTTAGCTTGCAAACATGGGACTTCTTCCCATGTACCACAAATCCTTTAGGTTGTTGAATATAAACCTCTTCCTCAACCTCATCATTGAGAAAGGCTATCTTCACATCCATCTGGTGAAGTTTCCATCCTAGAACAGATGCAAGTGCGATAATTGCTCGGATTGTGGTGTACCTTGCCACAGGGGAAAAGGTCTAATCATAATCGATGCCTTCTTTCTAAGAGAAACCTATGGCATCGAATATGGCTTTATACTTCTCAATGATACCATCTACAACATGCTTTATCTTCTAAATCCATCTGGAAGTCACTATCAACTTCCCATCAGGTTTCAGAACAACCTCCCAAACATCATTCTTCATTATAGAGTTGTACTCTTCTGCCATTGCATCTTTTCAAACTTGTTTATTTGTAGCTTCTTCATATGAGGATGGTTATGAATCATTGATGTGACTCATCAGTGCAACATACCTTGAATATTTTTCAGGTTGCTTGAGCTCTCTAGATGAGCCTGTTGGTGCTCCATGTTTCTCTTCATTGTGTAAGATGTATCGACACCAAGCAGATCTTATTTTAGCGGGAGGTTCATCAGGTGACCTCTCAACCAATTCTACTATTTCTTTAGGAGCTAGCGAATCTGAGGCATCTTCTAGTTTCTCCCTCTCTAACTCTTAAGTGGGAGCATTAGACTCAGGATCTTCCATCTCTGAATCACATTGAATCTCTTTCGATATTTTGAAAGCATATTCCTCATGGAAGGTAACATCTCGGTTGACTTCAATGTTTCTTTCACTAGGTACATATATTCTGTATGCTTTGGATGACTCGCTATAACCCACAAAGGTGCCTTTCTTTCCAGAAGGATCCATTTTGTTCTTTTTTTCTTTTGGTACATGAATGCATACTAGGCTCCCGAAGATCCTAAAGTGTGAGATGTCTAGCTTCTCACCAACAAACACTTATTCCAGTGTCTTCTCATCTAGAGTGGCATGTGGGCTTATATTCTGGATGTACACAGTTGTATGGGTGGATTCTTCCTATAATGAGGTAGATATATATTGATCATGCATCATGGCTTTTGCAGCGTCACATATGGTTCTATTCTTTCTTTCGGCAACCCCATTTTGTTGAGAGTTGTATGGTATTGTTAACTATCTACATATTTTGGAATCACAAATAGCTCATTAAATGCATGTGAATCAAATTCACCTCCATTATCAGACCTTAATGCACGGATGTGATTTTCTTTCTGATTTTCAATTAGGGATTTAAACTCTTTAAATTTGCTAAGAGTTTCACTTTTAGCCTTCATGAAATAAATCCATGACTTCCTAGAAAAATCATCTATGAACAACACATAATATAAGAATCCACTTGGGGAGGGGGATGACATGGGACCACATACATCAGAATGTATTAAATCTAAAATCCCTTTAGATTTAGTAGAACTGCTAGAAAAAAATTTCTTAACATTCTTCCCAAGTGCTTAACCCTGACATACATTATCATGCTCAAAATCAAATATGGGCATACCTTTTGCCATCTTTTGAAGTCCTGGTAGCACTTTGTAGAGTAGGTGTCCAAGCCTTCGGTGTCATAGCTCGCATGGAATGATAGTGTGGTGAATCATAGATTGAATGTACTTCCTGGGTACCTTGTAGAGTCCTCCCTCTCGAACTCCAATCACAACAACAAATTCTAGGCCTTTGTTCTTTGACCATAAAATGCTTTGTTATCCATGAAGATAACTTGGAATCCTTTGTCTTCAAGAACCAAAACTGAGAGGAGGTTCTTCTTCAATCCTGGAACATATAGAATTTCCTCCACATGTAGAATATCACTGGTTCTTAGTTGGAATGAGGTGGATCCAACTCCTTGGATCAAATAACTTGAGTTGTATCCCAACTCTACCATGCATGTGAATTATTTCTCTTTTAGATCGGCGATGGTACTCTTGTAACCAGTCATATGTTTGGATGCACCACTGTCAATCAACCAAGTGTCTGCATTTGTGATGATGGATCCCGAAAGGGATGAGACAAGATAATACTCCCTTCTTATCTCATTTTCTTCGGATGCATTGTTTTGAGTGATTTCATCTTCTATGGCGATATAAGCATGAAAGTTTCCTTTTCGCTTTGCTCTTCGGTCTCTTGAGAAATGGCCTTTCTTGTTGCAATTGAAGCATCTAGATTTTGACTTGTCAAATCCTTTGTTGAACTCCTTCTTCTTTGAATGAGAGAATTTATTTTAGAAGAAGGGTTTCTTTCCTTTCTTCATTCTTGCCGTGAGGGCAATATTTTCTTCTTTGATGCACATTGACTCGCTCTGGATTCGCCCCTCCTCTTGGAGGAAGTCATGCCACAACATTTAGAAGTTAGGTTGTACCTCTCGACCATTTACCACAGCCAAGAATGTCTCCCATGAGGATGGGAGACCATCAATAGCGGTTTGGAGAAGATCATCTTCATCCACCACTACTCCAATACTAGCAAGTTGATCTCTTACCTGAGAGATATTGGAGAAGAAGGAGGCCACTGTCTCATCCATCTACATCTTTAAGTTTCGAAGCTTATTCTCCAATTCCCTCTTTTTACTTGGGGCCTTCTTCTCATATAGATTAGTCAATGTATCATAACATTCTTACGCGGTATTCAACGGTGTGATCACGGGCATCAAGTTATCTTTTACCGAATCATAGATGATCTGTTTAGCCTTATCTTGATTCTTCTTGAAGTTGATGCGCTCTGCATTAGATGTAGGCTCCTCCACCACAGTGGATACATTTCCATCCAAGTCATGTTCCTCTAGGATGTTGAGAATCCTATCCTTCCAAATGTTTAAGTTTGAGGTTCCCTCAAGACAGTCGTACAGAGACTGATGCCATGGTCTTCAAATCTTGTGCTCAACTTCTCAGGATCTACGTAGGCTCTAGCTGGCATGCAAAATTGAGCTCCTTCACGCCCTAAGCTATGATATCATGTTGAAATTTTGTTGAGCTTTGATCTTTAATTCTTTTAGATGCAAAGACTTGAATCAATGAGACAATTCAATCCATGAAATTCATACAACCATAACACAAGATATACCCTGGGGAAAATCCTCAAAATTATGAGAACAAAAACCTCGACAATTCTTCTCAGTATAATATAATGGATAGCAGAGAATGCTTTCTTTTACAACATAGCAGGTTGCTTTCGAAATATAATAGATCACCAAACTTCTTGGTGAAGATACAGAAGCAATAGAGAAGAGAGATAAATTGGATGTGTGCCCAGCACAACAATAACCAACATGAACAATACCCTACACAAAGAGAAGCGCCTTGCCTTCAATGGAGAAGAGAATTCGCTTCACACTGGATTAATCAATCCCGTATAACATATTTATACATACTTCTCTTCTATTTTTAAATTCTAACTTCAGGATGAACTCGCCCTCAAACTGGATGTATTAATCTTGCATGGAGTGGTGCACCCCACTTCACATGTAGAGCTTCATCTCACTAAGTTGTCACTGAGGATGAACTCGCCTCTTAACTAAAAGCTTGCCCACTTAGTTAGGTGGCTAACTTAAGTATCTACATGTGTAGGAACCTTCTTTCTACGGAAAGTAAAATCAAGTGAAATTTTTTATTTTTTATTTTAAACATAATATACACGTTGCCAATTTTCCAAGTATGTCCATTAACAAGTGAATATAGACTCAACCCATCATTCTAACTTAATTCCGCCATGGACCCCATTTTATCAATTGACACAAATGTTTCATATGTATATAACTATCCACGATATCTACTTTCAATATTTGATTTGTAATATGAATTTCAATTCATAAAACAATTAATTTTAACATAGGAGAATTTTAGTTGTATAGCCATTTTAATATAAATATACATACCTATGATATATATATATATATAATCAATGTATAAATATATATAACTATTCATTTATAAACACAATATTTAATTCATGAACTCTACTACATCTAGCTTCATGAAATTGACTGCATCTCGCACAAATACATATTGTCATTCTAACATGATAAAAGTGTAGCCTTTTGATATAAATATTTAACACCTATATATATATATATATAATGTACAATTACATATATCTAAACATTTTATAACCACAATTTTAATTCATGAAATCGACTATGTTATCTCTCCAGGAGTCTTCCTAGATTGCACTCGGAAGAGCCTGGTAACTTGAACTTATCTTGAAGGATGGGGTAAATTTGGATCAAGTTGGATGACTGAGATCAAAACTCATACGCTCAAAACATACAGGGATACATTCAAAGAGACAAGGCTTTAGCCACTGGTGTTCAGGAAGTTTGTAAAAGATAGACAAAGAACTCTTATCATGCTAGCAAACTCATACATACAACATATATATATAAATGGCAAATCACGACAAGCAAAAGGGCACTGAATATCCAGTTCTCAATACGAATATAGGATTACAGCTATCTAGCATAAACAAATGAAAACTCAGGAAATAAACATTTCACTGCAAGTATAAAAGATGTAAGAATGGAAACTGAACACACATATGGCAAAAGAAGCTTATATAAGTGATATGTAACCAGAAGTCTGATAATTCAAATTTGAGCAAAGTTTCTCCAAAATCAAACCTTTCTTGCTCTCAAGCTCTAGGATTTTATAGCCTTTACAACACCTTCCCCCAACTCCTAAGAAGCTAGATTCGAAATCCTAAAGATAGAAGATGAAAACCGTTTTTTAACAAACTAGGAAAAATCATTTCTTAACTTGGCCAAACTGCTGAAAAATGGGGCTCAGAGATGGATTCGATTCTCCCAATCTGTGACACCTGTAGGAAAAATGAGAGAGGTTATTGTTCTATGATATGTTAGGAAGAAACACCTTCGAGCGTTTTGCAGAATGATTCTCCAGTCGCTCAAAATCATCATTTGAAAATGATGACTCTACACAGTAAAACGCCATTAATTGCTGAAATTGCTGAAAAATGGGGCTCAGAGATGGGTTCAGATCTCCAAATCTATGACACTTGTGTATAAACCAAAATAGGTTATTGTCCATTGACTTGTTGTGAGAAAAAACCTCCCTCATATTATTGAAATTCATTTTCCTTTACCGGAGACCTTCATTTCAAAAACATGTGTTAAACAGGCAGATTCTGGGATCCGAAAATTGGGGCTTAGTGACGGATTCGATTCTCTCAATCTGCAACACCTGTAGGAAAACGGAGAGAGGTTATTGTTCTCTGACATGTCATGAACAAAAACCTCCCAGCGGTTTTCAAAATGATTCTCCAGTTGCTCAGAATCGTCATTTGAAGATGATGACTTTTCACAGTAAAAATGCCAATTTTGCAGTAAAAACTTCTCGCCTCCATCTTAATAATTTTCAGGTTTTCGACAGCTGTAGCAAACTTCGACAAGCACAACAGCCTTCAAGGTGATGACAAGGCTCTTAAACTCTTCTTTTGACAACTGGACAATATCTTGATCAAAAATAGAAAATCCATTTGATCCTTTCCCTTCTCTGTCTCCTCAAAGTTGAAACAGAAAGATGATACACATGCCTTTAATTATTATCTTTAAATAAAAACCATCTTCTTGCCATTTGGAGGCAAAAAAAAAACGTGACCTGGGCGAAAATAATGCCTCTCTGCCCTGTTCTGCACTTTCGGTGGCTAAAGAGCCAAAATTCTAACCTGTAAGCTGCCAAAAGCTTTGCTTTCGGTGGCTAATGAACAATTGAAATGTCCGCCTAAGCTACCGAAAGCTCTGCTTGAAAAATAGCTTTCGAAATATGCAAAACTGAAACCTTATTTATAGCTTGGGATCTTCTTCTTATTCTAGACTAATGAAGACATGCTTATAAACTATAATACTACTCAGCATTCATACTATGTATCTATTCTTAGTTTACATATCACTAGTGTAGGCTTTTGGAACACTTGTATTCAACTAAGTGATCTGAAAGAGTTCTAGTATTGTCAGACTTCTGAAGTAGATTTACCAATCTAAGTTTGTCATTCGTGCTTCTATTTCTTCAAGCCCCCCCCAAAAAAGAGTATGAACTATATAAGACACGAAAAGTGTTGAAAATGCCTCTGCTTTCAGTAGCTGTGGACAATTTTGCTTTTGACTTGTAAGCTGCCAAAACTTACCTTTTGGTGGCTAATGAACACCATCGTATTTTCCCAAGCCACCGAAAACTGCCCCCTGACTCACGCTGTATGTCCTTTCACTTTCGGTAGCTAGGAGAGCCTCGAAAATTTCATTTAAGCTGCCGAAAGCAGGGCTTTCGGTAGCTTAGGGACCGTTTTAAATAAGCGCTTAATTACCGAAACCTGTCTTTTGAAATTTTTGAAATGAAAACCCAATCTAATGTTTTTCACACTTTATTACATGCATAAAGATATAAAAAATGAGCCTTAAAAAATTTAGAAATGAATTTTCAAATGACCTCCCATCATCTAAAATTGATCAACTCGACAAAATTATTTGGGGAGATAATAGACTATATCTAACTTCATGAAATTGACTACTTCTAGCACAATTCTATTCCTTTCTCTATCCTATAAGTGAAATAATTTATAAGATAAAAATGTTCCTTTCATTATCCTGTAAGTGAAATAATTTATAAAGTGGCTATTAGTTTTTGTAGGGATCTTCGACGTAGGTTAAACTTTTTTTTTGATTGTTTGTTTTTGTATGTCATAGTGATGACAACTTTACCCTATAAACAAAAGCTTCGAAAATTTATATATTGATGTTCTTATCCATTCTACAATTATGAACATATTTATAAATTATAACCTTAAAGCATACATGTAACTATAATGGACTTTTAATTCTACTAAGCAACAGGTATAATCTTATCATAAACAACTTGTTATTAATATATAACTTCCAACATAATTAACATGTTATTAATATAATCATATTATTAATATATCACTTTAACATAAACATGTTATTAATATATTTTTTCAACCATGAAATATTAATGTGATATTATAACTATTGTTTCCTAACCAAAATTCATTTACTTAATTAGCTAATGTTTAAATGTATTGGCTTAAGCCCAAACTCTCACTTCATAAGATATGAGACATCTAAACATCTTAAGTTTTCCATTTCAATAAAAACCTTAAATATCTTAAATTAAAGTACAAATGCTCCTTTCCTTTTTCTTGAAATATAGAACAACATTTAAACATCCTAGAATAAATAGATTACAATTGAATAAAAGATAGAGTTAGTGCCATATACTTATATTCCTCTCTTCATTACACTATTTATTTCATTTATATATGAATTATAATTTAAGTAGTTATGATGAGAACACAATCATCTATATACATATCTTTTCTATTTATTCACACTTATTATAATTTAACAATGATAAAAATGAATATCTTATACCTATATTTCTTTCTACCATTTCTCCATTTATTAATTTACTAAATAATTTAAGAAATCATAATGCAGTTCTAAATTCTATGTCAAGTATAATCTCTCGATTTATAATAATTCTGAAGATTTAATTTTATTATAATTCATGTTATAATATCTATAATCTTTCCCATGAGGATTTTAACGTTATCTAACTCATAACCATAAGCATCAAACACATTCTTATAAAGGGGTAAAATATATGTAACTCAAATGTTTCCTCAACATCCACTAATCTATTTTAAGATATATATAATTCATTTCATAATGCAATACCCAAGCATCTACTCTAAAGTACACGTGTAATTCATTCCCTTGTTCTTTTGTTATTAATACAACTAATCCAAGCAAATATATAATTCGACTACCTTTTGCCAATACCCAAAATTTCATAAGAGTAGGATTACTCTAGTCATCTAGAAATAACTTTTGTGCATCATTTAAGATTCTTTTAAAACCACACGTGACAATAGATTAAGCGCCACTTGGAAATCTTCGTTTTGCATGAATAAGTAAACAATCACTACCCAGTTTAAGGCAAAGGTTACAACGCACTATCTATGACTTTATTTCTGTAATAAGAGGTACTAGATAGCCTGTGCTTAGAAGTATAGTCATCCTAATTTTAAAACTACCTTCTGAGAGGTGTTGAAATTACATGCCACACGGACAATCTACTATTTTAATCTGATCAGTGAAATTCAAAAGGCAGAAAATCGACCCACGAGTAAGGCAACTGAGCACTTTAATTAGTTACGAAGTCAATCTGAGCATAAGGCTCAGTACTGAAATGGAATATGAAACCGACGTCAGTATCGAGATAGAGCACTGAAATTAAAAGTACACAGTCGATCCAAGCATGTCTTCTTTATTGATCTCAAAAGGGAATGCCGATTCAATGTGATGGCAAAACATTTCAAAATAAAATAATACGATAAACCAGAGCTTAAAGATCGATCTCTGAAATTAAAAGTACAGAGTCGAAGAACACTACACTGTATTTTAGTTGCAGAACATCTATCTGACTAGTTAAAAATAAAACTAATTCCTGAAATCATAATATATAATTCAGTCGGTGCATCTAAAAATTTTCGCTAAATTTCACAGACGGGAAGTCGTTCGGCAAGTGTAGATCGAGCTCTGTAATTAATATACAGAATCGATCTTCTTAATTGAATTGAATACAACAATTAAACAAAGTACCAGGTTTGTCTAAATATCCTTCATTGTGAAAATCCTCACAGCAGATCTAAGAGATGATGTATACCTCACAAGAGTAATTATGATTAAGCAGGAAAATAGAAGAAGAGTGGTCAATACAGTATAATGAGCAACAAAATAATAATATAGAAATACTTCACACACACTAATTAATTAATCACAATATGGACAAATAAATAGTACAATGGTAGAGAGGATTCGAATGCCTAAGGTGGCAATTCGAATTAGCTTTTCAGAGTGATCATAAGATCAATAGAGTGTCATCGGAGCACAACTAGGTGTCCTCATGATCATCGAAGCACAACTGGAAGTCTTCATCATCATCAGTGGAGTCATCAATGCTCAACTAACTGTCAACCATCAGTCAAACTGAGTCTGGTAGGTGTAACTGAGTGTAAACTGAAGACCAGTGGACTGGTAGGTGAAGAAGGGCGAGTTGCTTCCTAAAATCAAGGAAGAAGGGCGCATTAAGCAACTGGAGGGCTAAAACTGAATAATGAGAAGCTCCTGGGGGCTGGCTAACTGAGGGCTAGGTGCTGGACTGATGACTGGGATGCATGCAAACCCTAGAATGCATGCAAACCCTAAAAGTGCATGCATGGCTGAAAATGTAAATGATCAAAACACTGGTGGGACTAGGATGGAGTATAGGAATATCCTAACATTCATGAGCAACAACAGTATAAATATATATAAATATTTGATTGAATATAACATAATCATAAACGTGATAGGATGAAGTTTAGATATCTTAAGTTCACATATAATAACCAGAGAAAATATGATAACAAAAGTAAAGTCAATTACCTCTAGCTTGTTCGAAGAGTTGAGGAGAGTTCTTGAGAAGAAAACGCAGCTTCTAGTTCGTCGTGGGTCTCCACAGATCGCCGAAGGACACCTCGGTAAACCACCCTACCACTCCGGAAGTACTCTCCTTCCTTCCGGACCCCCAAACTAATCGGGTCGTAGAGTTCACACACAAAATCAAGAAAACCAGCTTGGGATTCCCCCCCACCAAGGTTTCCAGCCAAACCCTCAATAGCAGCAAGTCGTGAGGTAATTCAAAATTACGATAGTCATCCAGGGTCTGGGTCCCCTTACCCAATCCCCATGCCTTCCTTATAAAGGAAAAACTCATGTGACACATGTCGCTTCATGCATAATTATTTGTTTTATTGAATTTCTTAATTAATAAAGCTCACCCATCCATGTGTCAGTTTCTTTAGTAGATGCACCAACATTCCTAAGTTTTCTCATGTTTGTCCCCTAGATATTTCACTTAACTCCTAGATATGTGGTGTAGGTGGAGTTGACTAGGTGTCTATGCCTATGATTCCATTTTGCTCCTAAATAAATATTTATAATATTTTTAAATAATCAGAAATATCCTTTCATGTGCAAATGCATAAATAACACTTAATATTATTTAAATGCCAAAATAATCATTTATGTGCAAATGCCTCAAGTACCCAAATGCATTTTCTAAGTAATGTTCTAGGTGCAACACTATATGTTTTTATGCAGTTAAGTTTAACAATTATTTTCACTCGGACCTGGTGCCGCGCCGTTAGGCTTCCCCATTCCTTAATTTCATTTCCCTGACATGGCACCACTCCACTGGGTCCAGTCATCCGTAGTTTCCATTCCTCGGCAAGGTACCACATCGTTGGGTCCTTGCATCCACTCTTTCCGTTCTCGACAGGGTACCGCACCGTTGGGCCCTTCTGCCGTCATCCTTTCGTTTTGACTTGCGGGAACTTCATGTAGGGATTTCAGGAGCCATTACCTTCCATCCTTCGTCTACACACTATTAGGGACTAATGGTGCTGAGGAGTGAGTCCGTTCTCACTGCGCTCCCCCCAACTCGTACGTGACCAGCTCTGTCGTGGCCCACCTCGTATGCCCTCACGCATTCCTCTTGAGAAAGCGGATCAGTGCTTATCTGCTCATGTGTGGTATTTCATCGGAAGTCGACATCGTCGTTGCTCTCCCTGTGTGTGATTTAACCGTGCTCTACGACCCTTCATATTCCTTTGTGTGTCCGTCGGTGAACCGTTTCACTTGTCGCTACACACATTTCTCACAAACATATATTAGTAGTATTGTCCTCAATAATCATAATTTGATTCATCAATCTGCTACTTCATTAAGCATTTATATTTCACTCATAACATTACTCATTCATCTACTTAGAATTGCATCTTGTCAATATCTACTTTCTTCATTCTCATCTCATAGTCAATCATACAGCTAGTCGTTAAGCATCATTCACATGCACAGTTTTCATACCAAAGTTAATCGTTAAACAATATGAAATTGTTCATTCACAATAACTACCCAAATACACATATATCATTATTTCATTGATTTACAATCAATCTTAATCATTAATATAAAAATAAAATCAAATGATTATTTTATTAATGTTTCAAATAGTCGGGCCACTCAGTAAGTGCCTTCAATGTCTACAGTAGTCTAGGGGCACTACAGTTTTCATGTTCTGTCAAATAAACCATTTTATGTATATATATTCATATACATGTACATTCCATATATGTAAATCTTGCCATGTGCAACCGTAACAACTAATTCATAACATAATTAATTTCACGTTTAATTCAACCAAAAATCCAAACATATATTTTTGTATTCACATACTGCAATTATCTATTTAATCAAAATGGTGTATATAAAGAGAATCTGAAAACCAAAACTAAGTATTGAGTATCACTTTGCATGGTACTCCTTTCTGCCGAATTATGACGGTAGCTACTAGGTAATTAAATATTTTACTAGACATAGGGATGTGAGGAAAAATTCCCTAGTATGAGATCATGCATTCCGACCACCGAGCATGTACCTCCGTTAATAAACTAGTACCCAGCAATGGAAAACGCCAGATATGCATGTATTGGGTGTAAAGGGCAAGGGCATATCCTAAGTGCACGTCTGAAATTAGGAATAACGAACATGACGTGGGGTTAACGACAAATGTGAGTATACCATTTTTTTATCTCTCGGAGACTACGATGAGTTATCTACTTCTCCACATGGAAGGATCATCGCAAAATCAGGAGATACCTCGGCGGGATTTCGATCATTGGGGAGTGGACTTCAGTGGGATGCGGCGCTGCGACGTTACACAGGAGTGCTAAAAAAAATTATTGATGTCAAGAAGAAGTTCACAGGCCCTAAATAATTTGCAACACTTAAGGTTATGGTCACTGTTTCGATTTGAAACAACATGAAGGGATACATACAAAGATTAAAAGGTAGGTTCGATCAAGGCAGCGTTGCGCAGATTTCAGGAGAGAGCGCAAGGAACTCTGGAATTACGTAACAACATAAAAGAATACCACAATAAGGAATTGACCATGAGACTCATGCGGGCATGTGAACCGTCCGATTTGAAAAAGAAACTAAATACGCTCAACAGAGATCTATGTTATTAACCGAATTTGAATAAAAGGTAGCACTGGGTGCATTGTTAATCTAAATCATAAGCTATAACCAAAATCAAATATTAAAAAATGCACAGAACTGGAGCTACCGTGATCAGGGTGTTTAGAGTTACTCCGTATCAGGGATCTACACAACTCATGGTCAAGATTAAGGTTAAATGGTCTGGGCGAACGAAAGTGAATGATCTCAGAGATCTTAAACAAACAAGTGAACAGGGTTCAAGTGTGCGATCTGAGTATACTGGAGTCTTCATATCACATTTAACAATAGTGATAGTTCCACGATTGGTCGCATACATAGGTTCAAAACATAATTAGACAGCCACGATACGGGAGTATACAGAGCTAAATTAACACAATCAAACATAATTCAACCGATTCCCCATTCAACGATTATCCTAGATTTAATTCCTTCAAACACACAGAGGTCAAATACAATAAATTCATATGCAACAATTTTCTTATTCAAGGCATTGCAAATGCACAAAATCCAGATACCACAAATTTGATTCACACCAATCAATGAGGTTTAATGCATTCAAATTCTTAGAGATCTGAATACGTAAATATGGCAGAACACTACTGTGCATCGATTGCACACTCATATAACACAATAATAAAATTTATAATATAATTCACTCAGCGTTTATCTCTGTTAAAATATTTCATATACACAAAAATGAATGCTACAAATTTGATGCACATCAATCAATCAGGTTTAATGCATTCAAATGCTCAGAGATCAGAATATATAAATGTAGTAGAATACTATTGTGCAACGATTGCACACCCATCTAACACAATATTAAAATTTATAATATAATCTTTAACCAAATACTTGATGTATCTTAATAAAATGCGATCTTGTACGTCAGAGAAAAATAATTACAAAGAAAACTTGATAAAATGATACTACGAGCTTTCCAGTAATCCAAAAACACTCTAAAGTAAATCTACATGAAGTCTACGAAGTTCATCATATGATTATCCTTTTATCAAATACTCATTCTGCAGAATATAAATTATTGGTATTTAAATACAACAAAAGAACTTATTACCTCTTTGGACGAATATGACAGAGCTTGTCACAGCTTCACTCCTACCGTCGATCTCCACAACTCACTGACGGACACCTTGGTTAGCCTCCCTTCCTTATCGGGAATACTCTTCTTCCTGCCAAACCCCCGAGAAATGGGGCTGTAGAGCTCACACACAAATCTAGAGTTTCAGAAGTGGGATTCCCCCCACCAAAATCTCTTGGCAAAATCCAATAGCATAAAATCAATGGCTTACACACATTACGATAACCATCCATCCATCGGGTCCCTTTCCCTTTCCTCATGCCTTCCTTAAATAGGAAAATTCATTGTGACACACGTCGCTTCATAAAAAAATGCCCAATTTTTAATTAGTCATATGTAATTTAGCTCACCCAACCATGTGTCAATTTTCTAAGAGTGTGCACTGACCTTGCTAGATTTACTCAAGTTTGTCCCTTTGATGTTCAATCTAGTGTCTACTTTTGTGGGTGCAAGTGGTGTTAACTAATTGCTAAATCTTAGTATATCATTTGCTCCTAAAACAATATCTTCTATTATTTTAATTACAAAAATATATTTCATATGCAAAATGGTCTAAATGCAATTTATATGTTTTATGCATAATGTTCATCAATTATTTCCATCTAGGGTCTAGGTACCACATTTTTGGGTCCTTCCGTCGATACTTCTTCGTTGCATCTGATATGCGGGAACTTCCTATAGGGATTTAGGATCCGTTACCTTCAATCCTCCGTCTACACACTATTGGAGACTAATGGCGTTGAGGAGTAATCTCGTTCTTACTGCGTGCTCAACTCCGTCATGGTCCGTTCGTATGTGACCAACTCCGTCATGGTCCGTTCGTATGTGACCAACTCCGTCATGGTCCACTTCGCATGACTTCACGCGTCCCCAGGTAAGCGGCCAAGGGATTTTGAACTCTTCCGTGGATTCTGTAGGAAGTCGATACCATCATCCTGCTTCCGTGTGTGATTTATTCGTACTCTACGACCCGTTTATTTCCTTTGTGAGTTTGTCGGTGAACCGTTTCACTTGTCGCTACACACATGCTCCAAAGCACACATTAATAACTATGTTTTCATTCATCATAATCTATTTCATAACCCGCTAGTCGTTAAGCATCATAATTTCTTCCTAATCATCCCAATTCATTTCATAAACTGCTTATCATTAAACAACCATAGTTTACTCATAATATCATATATTTCGTCAATCAGTTAGTCATTAAGCCAATATGCATTTATTTTCGCACATCACATATTTCATCGTACAACTAATCGTTAAGTAGCATATTTATGTACACATATCACATTTTTCGTAACACAACCTATCATTAAGCAACATGAAATTATTCATCAAATTTAGATAATCATCCACTTCCACATATGTCATTCAATTCATTATTTTCATTCATCATTTATCGTCATGCACATACTTAGTTGTTCTTCAATTATTCAGAAATATAGAATCAAAATGGTTATTTTATTTAAGTTTGATCCAGCGGGGTCACTCGACAAGTGCCCTCAAAGTCTACCACAGTCTAGGGGCACTACATACACCCCTACTTATAGAGAACTTCATCCCAAAGTTAAGTCTTATTGTACTTCCATGGTGAGTTTCACTTTCTTTTCACATACATGTCTTTTGTCGTCATCTTCCAATTTCATCAGTAATTTTATGTACTGTACTTCTCGTAATATTCTGCCGAATAATTTCAACTAATGACTTTGGTTTCTAACACTTCTCAAGGTGTCGTGAGTTAGTGATCTAGTATACTTATATAATTTTATCCTTTAATTCATTTTCGTCAATAACATCATGTCTTTGTCGAGGGGATCCGTTGCTCATGCTAGTAGCATTGATATTTTGTTCTCCAAATTTCATGTATGTTTCACTCTTTCGACCTTTTACCCAAGAAATGGCGAAAGGAGGCTTTTGGTGTCTTTCTAATTAGCCTTTGCATGATGATAACTAAAAATTCCTCAAGTTTGATTCCTTCGCTCATTATGCATTCTCCATTCTTTGCCTAAGATCCTCCTCCTATATAGATTCTTCCATTACATTGGTATTCACTTCTTAATTGAATTCCGTTTTAGAGCTTCCCTAAATAAGGGTTGCATAAGGTCAATTCGATAACACTCATCATCTCGTGAATAACATTTTTCTTATATAAATACCTGTATTTTATACTCATCCCTGCATATATTGTTATCTTTTTGAAGCAATTAATATATATTGTCATAATTCGTTAAAACTTCCCTAGTTATAATTGTATGTTTATCATTTCCTCCTTCCAATTATAATTATATACATATGTTCCATGACATCTGCCTAGCCATGTCATTCCTCCTTTAAAATTTGTGATCGTCTTAATCATATATGTGATTTCCTCTCGCATATCTCGATTTCATAAGTAGACATATAGTTTACCTAGATCAATATATAATGCCTAGAATTCTTAATCCTCCTCTTCTTAGGTTTTCTCCCATAATTGTTGATAGGCTTCTTACCTAGTTTCAATTCGTCCTAAATCGTCTTTTACACTTTCTACACTATTATCCGTCCCTTTTCCTTCTAAATTTCCCAAGTATTCCTTTACATTGTATTTATGCTTACATCTTATTTACTAGGGGATCCAATGCCTTTCTGTAATTATATATATATATATATATTCAAATGCTTTTGAGGAAGTTAATATACTAGTGTTCCTAGTCCGGTCAAGGTTCGACCGACTCTGATACCAAATGTAAGAACCTTCTTGCTACAGAAAGTAAATCAAGTGATTTTTTTTTTAACATAATAAACATGTTGCCAATTTTCCAAGTATGTCCATTAACAAGTGAATATGGACTCAACCCATCATTCTAAGTTAATTCCGCCATGGACCTCATTTTATCAACTGAAACAAATGTTTCATATGTATATAACTATCCATGATATCTACTTTCAATATTTGATTTGTAATATGAATTTCAATTCATAAAAACAATTAAATTTAACATAGGAGAATCTTAGCATTCTAAACCAATAGTTGTATAGCCATTTTAATATAATTATACATACCTACGATATATATATATATATATATAATCAATGTATAAATATATATAACTATTCATTTATAAACACAATATTTAATTCAAGAACTCGACTACATCTAGCTTCATGAAATTGACTACATCTAGCCAAATAAATATTGTCATTCTAACACGATAAAAGTGTAGCCTTTTGATATAAATATTTAACACACACACACACACACACACCTATTTAATGTACTATTACATATATCTAAACATTTTATAACCACAATTTTAATTCATGAAATCGACTATATCTAGCTTCATGAAATTGACTACTTCTAACACAATTCTATTCCTTTCTCTATCCAATAAGTGAAATAATTTATAAAGTGGCTATTAGTTTTCATGTTTTGTCAAATAAACCATTTTATGTATATATATTCATATACATGTACATTCCATATATGTAAATATTTCCATGTGCAACCAACAACTAATTCATAACATAATTAATTTCACGTTTAATTCAACCAAAAATCCAAACATACATTTATGTATTCACATACTACAATTATCTATTTAATCGAAATGGTGAATATAAAGAGCATCCGAAAACAGAACTAAGTATTGAGTATCACTTTACATGGTACTCCTTTCCACCGAATTATGATGGTATCTACTAGGTAATTAAATATTTTACTAGACATAGGGGTGTGAGGAAAGATTCCCTCGTATGCGAGATCATGCATTCTGACCACCGAGCATGTACCTTCGTTAATAAACTAGCACCCAACAATGGAAAACACTGGATATGCATGTATTGGGTGTAAAGGGAAAGGGCGTATCCTAAGTGCATGTCTGAGATTATGAATAATGAACATGATGCGGGGTTAACATCAACTGTGAGTACTGGGTTGGCAGGTGTAGGGGGAGTCCTTTTGGACTCCGACGGAAACAAAGTGAAAGATGTTTCTTGGGGTATTGGCATGAGGACTAACACTGATGCAGAATGGATTGCACTAATCAAAGGTATGGATGTTGCAAGGAAGGAAGATTTCAAGGATCTAGGACCCTTTGGCGATTCTATGCTGGTAATCAAGGAAGCCAGGGCCTTAGCTAAAAATTGTCGAAAACTGGTCTCCAGCTTCATCATCTTTTCATCTACATGCTCAAAGAGTTCCACTCTGTCTCTTTCTTCCACATCCTAAGGCACAACAATCAGAGAGCTGACATCATGGCTAACATTGGCGCTGGCTTGATTGTGGCCTAGCTATCAGTAATGAACAACACCTAGTAGACATTTGGGTCCCATAGCCCTTCTCCATCTCCTTATTGAGCTCCATGACCTTGTTACCCAAGCACCCTTTTAACTTTGGTCTAAACCTTTTTCTAAACTTGGTTAAATGCAATATCTTCTTGGGATCCTCTCGATCAACTCACACATCCTCACAACTCATTTGGCGGCCTCCCTTGGCAGACACCACCTGTCTCGCACACAGGATTTAAATGCGGACAGGCCCCAAGGAAATCTCTGTTTATATCACGCTCGAAGGTGGCGCCTTGTGTATACAACAAGTTTCATTCTGTGACATTCTTTGGGTCGGTTTTTTCAGGCTTAGCATGGAGGACAACAATGTCGGTCTGTGTCTTCCTACGCTTCAATGTCGTAGATGCAGAAAGCATATCTAGGCTCACTCCGGGGGTGTTGGCATGAAACATTATCTCTCTGATTTGGTACAGGGGTAGGGTAATGGCAGTTCTGAGCTTCACGTTTCTCATGGTGGCTTGTCGAAGCACACCTATTGCGGGCATTCCAAATCTAATGAACCTGGTAAGGGTAGAAGCTGGACTCCCATGGACTTGGGGCAGGTTCAGAAAAGAGGCTTTGCTCAGCTTTCCGTTTGCGGACATGATCCAGGTAATGGAAGGAGTTGGACGACTATGGACATTGGTTTGGGAAAGACCCATGGTGTTTCTTCGCAGCAAGTTCGTGGAAGCCCCGACGAACTGGGAACTAGCAGGAATTGGCAGCACAACTTGGGTGACAATTGTGGTATTGTCAACTTGGACTCCCCTCATGGACAGGACAACCCACCCTCTGAAGTTCTCTCACACGTCCAAGATTTGGAATCCCAGGTCCGATGGCTTAGGGGGGAGAATTCAGACTTGAAGAAAGCTATCTATCACCTCTCTACTTTTGTCCAAATTTTAAATTCTAAAGTACAGAGCAACAACAACAAGATGAAGGATTACTTCGACACGTTGGCTAGCAAGATTGAGTCCCTGCACAACTTCCTTAGAATTGTGGAAGCCAAGGTAGACTGCATCAGAACCAACAACAGGAATAGCCCCTTAGTCCTCCTTGGCATTGATGATGAGAACACAGGTGCAGCAGTTGGGAGCAAGGAGAAGAATACTCAACACCATCATGCCAATTGACTCTTCTCTGCCTTCTTGTCCCTGTTTATTCTCATAGCTTTTTTGGTTTCGATAGTCTATTGTTCCTCCTTTTATTATGTATTTCCTCTATAATTTCCTCCTAGGGTAGTTTGTTAAAGTCTTCAGTTGTAGCAGAATAGTGGTTAAGTTTGAAATTCAAAGACTGGCTTGTGAAGAGCCTGTCTTAACAACTCTCCTTTTTTAGGATCAGTCTTCCCTTCTTGTATGTAATATCATCTTTTTTTTAATATAAAAGCTTGTTACCCGTTATTGTTAAAAAAAACATCAAATGTGAGTATACCATCTGTTTAGCTCTCAGAGACTACGACGAGTTATCTACTTCTCCACATGGAAGGCTCATCGCAAAATTAGGAGACACCTCAACGGGATTTCGATAATCAAGGAGTGGAGTTTGGTGGGATGCAGCGCTGCGGCGTTACACAGGAGTTCTAAAAAACATTACTGCTGTCAGGAAGAAGTTCACAAACCCTAAAGAATTTGCAACACTTAAGGTTATGGTCATTGTTTCGATTGGAAACAACATGAAGGGATACATGCAAATATTAAAAGGTAGGTTCGATCAGGGTAGCATTGCGCAGATTTCAGGAGAGAGCAGAAGGAACTCTGGAATTATGTAAAAGCATAAAATAATACCACAGTAAGGAATTGACCATGAGACTCATGCGGGCATGTGACCCATCCGATTTGAAAAAGAAAATAAATACGCTCAGCAGAGATCTATGTTATTAACCAAATTTGAATAAAAGGTAGCACCGGGTGCATTGTTTATCTAAATCATAAGATATAACCAAAATCAAATATTAACAAATGCACAGAACTAGAGCTACCGTGATCAAGGCGTTTAGAGTTACTATGTATCAGGGATATACACAACTCATGGTCAGGATCAAGGTTACCCAGTCTGGGTGAACGGAAGTGAATTATCTCAGAGATCTTAAACAAGCAAGTGAACAGGGTTTAGGTGTGCGATCTGGGTATACTGGAGTCTTCATATCACATTTAACAAGAGTGATGGTTCCACAGTTGGTCGCATATAGAGGTTCAGAACATAATTAGAAAGCCACGATACAGGAGTATACGGATCTAAATTAACACAATCAAACATAATTAAACCGATTCCCCATTCAACGATTATCCTAGATTTAATTCCTTCAAACACATAGAGGTCAAATACAATAAATTCATATGCATCGATTTTCTTATTTCAAGGCATTGCATATGCACAAAATACGGATACCACAAATTTGATGCGCAACAATCAATCAGGTTTAATGCATTCAAATGGTCAGAGATCTGAATATGTAAATACGACAGAACACTACTGTGCAGCAATTGCACACTCATCTAAAACAATAATATAATTTATAATATAATTCACTCAGGGTTTATCTCTGTTAAAATATTTTGTATACACAAAACTGAATACTACAAATTTGATGCACAACAATCAATCGGGTTTAATGCATTCAAATGCTCAAAGATCAGAATATATAAATGCAGCAGAATACTACTGTCCAACGATTGCACACCCATCTAACACAATAATAAAGTTTATAATATAATCTTTAACCAAATACTTGCTGTATCTTAATAAAAGGCGGTTTTGTGCGTCAGAGAAAAATAATTACCAAGAAAACTTGATAAAATGATACTGTGAGCTTTCCAGTAAGCCATAGTCACTCTAAAGTAAATCTACATGAAGTCTATGAAGTTCATCATATGATTATCCTTTTATCAAATACTCATTTTGCAGAATATAAATTATTGGTATTTAAATACAACAAAAGAACTTACTACCTGTTCGGAGGAATACAACATAGCTTGTCGCAGCTTCACTCATAACGTCGATATCCACGACTCACCAATGTACACCTCGGTTAGCCTCCCTTCTTTATCAGGATTACTCTTCTTCCTCCCGAACCCTCGAGCAATGGGGTTGTAGAGCTCACACACAAATCTAGAGATTTAGAAGTGGGCTTCCCCCCCACCAAAATCTCTTTCCAACCTCCAATAGCAGCAAATCAATGGCTTACATGCATTACGATAACCATCCAGCCATCGGGTCCCTTTCCCTTTCCTCATGCCTTCCTTAAATAGGAAAATTCATTGCGACACATGTCGCTTCATACAAAAATGCCTAATTTTTAATTATTCATATGTAATTTAGCTTACCCAACCATGTGTCAATTTTCTAAGAGTGTGCACCAACCTTCCTAGATTTACTCAAGTTTGGCCCTTTGATGTTCAATCTAGTTTCTACTTTTGTGGGTGCAAGCGGTGTTAACTAAATGCTAAAGCTTAGTATACCATTTGCTCCTAAAACAATATCTTCTATTATTTTAATTACAAAAATATATTTCATGTGCAAAATGGTCTAAATGCAATTTATATGTTTTATGCATAAAGTTCAACAATTATTTATAACTAGGGTCTAGGTACTACATCGTTGGGTCCATCAGTCCCTTATTTTCTTTCTTCAATATGGAACCACATCATCGGGTCCATTCATCCACTGTTTTCGTTTATCGACAAGGTACCACATCGTTGGGTCCTTCCGTCGATACTTCTTCGTTGCATCTGATTTGCGAGAACTTCATGTAGGGAGTTAGGATCCGTTACCTTCAATCCTCCTGTCTACATGCTATTGGATACTAATGGCGCTGAGGAGTAAGCCCGTTCTTACTGCATGCCCCCCAACTCGTACATGACCAACTCTTTCATGGTCCACTTCGCACGACTTCACGCGTCCCCGAGTAAGCGGCTAAGGGATTTTGAACTCGTTCATGGATTTCGTAGGAATTCGACACCATCGTCATCCTTCCGTGTGTGATTTATTCGTACTCTACGACCCATTTATTTCCTTTGTGAGTCCGTTAGTGAACTGTTTCACCTGTCGCTACACACATGCTCCAAAGCACACATTAATAGCTTTGTTCTCATTCATCATAATCTATTTCATAACCCGCTAGTCGTTAAGCATCATAATTTCTTCCTAATCATCCCATTTCATTTTCTTAAATTGCTTATCGTTAAAAAACCATAGTTTACTCATAATATCATATATTTCGTCAATCAGTTAGTCATTAAGCCAACATGCATTTCTTTTGCTCACATCACATATTTCATCATACAACTAACCGTTAAGCAACATATTTATGTACACATATCACATTTTTCATAACACATCCAATCATTAAGCAACATGCAATTATTCATGAAATTTAGATAATTATCCACTTCCACAAATGTCATTCAATTCATTATTTTCATTCATCAGTTGTCGTCATGCACCTACTCAGTTGTTCTTCAATTATTCAGAAATATAAAATCAAAATGGTTATTTTATTGAAGTTTGATCCAGCCTCGATTATATTTTTAGTGTGAGTGTTGTTAAAAAAACTAAAAGTACACTTTCAAAGAGGACACGACAAGGAAGATCTCTGTGAAGATTTCAAATTTTTTGGTGGTGTCTTTGTTAAGATATTGAATTTTCATTGCGACTTATTTTCAAGTCCCTAATTTTTTAAACGATGGAGTTTGGATATATATATCAATCCTTAATGAAATTAAAAAAAAATCATACCATATTGTCCATTTGGTTTTGGCATATTATTGTTTTTTTATAAAGATCATATTGTAAATTTTTTATAAAGGGCATATTCTAAATTTGGTTTTAGCACATCACTATTTTTATAAAGGGTGTGTGTTGTGATTTTCGTTTTGGCATATTACACCTTATAGATAAAGGACGTATTTTGAAATTGGATTTTTGTTGATGTATATTATATTTTATTTTCTTCTAAGGGCCACATTGTGATTTGCGTTTAGCATATAATCACATTTTTTAAAGGAAAAATGAATTATATTGTGATTTGAGTGAAGACTTGTGAAATTTGTCTCTATCTTACTGTATTTCTTTTCCAAGAGAAAACACGAATATTGTAAATTTTTTCAATGAAAAAATGGATATTCCAATTTACTTTAAATCACTTATGTAATGTTGTTTTTGGCATATCACAATTTGACTTTTAAATATTACAATTTGTTTCATTAATTGTACAAGTTTATATCCAATTTATTATTATATAATTTTAGGTTTTTAATTCTTTCAACATGGGAAGCCAAAGGAATTGTAAAAGAAAGTATGATCGCATTAGAACTGATCGAGATGCAAGGAAAGAGAAACAACGTGAAAGCATGAGAAAGTTAAGAGAAAAAATAAAAAAAATGAACAAAATGTGGAGGCACATGGTGGTGACGAAGAAATGCAAAATGCCAAGGAACACATTCCTAAAAGAAATGAACAAGATGGAGGTGCTGAGGAAATGGTAAATGTCGAAGGAACGATAGCAAGTGTTGATATTGACACTATGATTGGTGAGTAAAGTATATTTCAAGTTTAAATATTTATGAAAGACGATATAGTTTAAATATTTTTATATATTTGATTTGAAAGTTCACAATCTTTTAAAATTAATTGAATATATATATATATATATATATATATATATATATATATATATATATATATAAGAAGTTCAATTTATAAACTTACATACTTTTATGCAGGGTCAACATCCAACTCACAATAAGTCCCTACCACACCTATCAATTCACAAAGATTAATTGGAAGTTGCAACAATATTGCCATTGATGACAATTTTTTTGAGAATATGGATTCAAGTAAAATTGAAGAATTGAGACCACCGATGCAGGATCATACAGTTCAGTATAGAGAAAAAGCAGTTACTAAAAAATATCTTGAAGGTATTTCTATCATAGCACATGCTTAATTGTTACATAGATTGTTGAAGCAGAAATGCATAAGAAATGCAGTTAAATTATTGGGCATTAAAAGTATCAAAGAGGTTAAAACAAATAAGATGGTATCAAAAAATGTTAATGTCACCCTTTCCACACTTTCCAAAAGGCGATCTCGTGTTGAAAAGGATTATCATAGAGCATTGATAACAAGCCTTGTTGCAAAAAGAACTGCCTCGAGTCGGTTGATGGCAATGACTGCAAAAATATTAAACACGCCAAGAATTTTTTTATTTAAGTATAAAAAATTTAGGATTCAATTAGATGAGAATGATGAAGTTGCATGTTGGGATGTTATCTGTAGGAAACCCTATCATGATAGACTTCCAGATAATGTGAGAGATAGGGTCAAAGATTTTTGGAATTTGAAATCTCGTGTGTTACCAAACGAAAAGGACATTGTGCAGCGTCGAATATCCAAAGGTATTTTTGAAACTCATGCCAAACATATAACAGAGGTCACTCAAGTGGAAATGTTCAACAATTTTATGGAGAGTAATGTTGATGTCAAAATTTTCCATATCACATTTTTCAAACTTAAACCATGGTATGCCAGGTCCATCACTGTTCAGGACAGATGTTGTTTCTGATACCATGTAGAATTTCAATTATATTATGAGACTTTTGTAAATTTTGGCATACAATATTGGCCAAACGATCCCCCTCCTTCGAGTGTTCGTGAATTTGTCTCCGAGATATTATGTGCACAAGAGAATGACCAAGTATTTTATAAGAAATAATGTTTCGGTGGTAGAAAATGCAATGAATGTGCTAATTCGACACTTTTTTATGTTAAATATCCCATTGATCAAAATGATCTCAGACTATCAAATGTCACTGTGAAGTGGAAGAGATATGGATATGTTCAGTACATACTTGTTATAGATTCAACGAAAAATTTTCAAAAAATTGATTTGCTTGAAGATGAGATTTCAGTGACATCGTTTATGGAAAAGTTTAGGGAGCAAACATATAGATATATTAAGCACTCCCACACAACACGATGGAAATATGTTCAATTCAAATAATCACAAGATGTATTTCCAAAAGGAACAATAGTATCAATGGTTGATTTCGATGAGAATTACACTTTCACACCACAAAAGGAAATACAAAGTGAATATTATCATTCAGACCAAGTGTCTATACTTGTGCACATTTTGTATAGACATGCATACCTCGATGTTGATGGTGTTAATAGCAATGAAAACGATCATGAAGTGATTAAAGAGTACCATTTCTACATTAGTGAAGTCCGTACACATGATACATGTTTCGTTCAACATTGTTTTAATATGCTTTATAAAGAATTATCAAGACGAGGAGTAACTTTTAAAGAACATTGGGTGTGGTCTGACGGTTGCATTAGTTAGTTTAAATCAACACAATCATTTTATTGGTTGTCTCACTTTCACAAGACAATGGATATTCACCACACATGTAGTTTTTTTTAAAGAGGGCATGGAGAAGGAGAGCATAATGGTGTTGGGGCATGCATAAAGCGTGCACTTAGAAGATATCAATTGAGTCACTATGTTGTTCAACTTGTAAATTCACTCGATGTTGTTAACTAGTGCAAACAAAATTTAAATCATGAGTTCAATGAAAGGATGGTTCGCATGAGAAGGTACATGTTAGTTTATTTTACTAATATGTTGTTAAGATTTATTTATATATGTATGTGTGTTTTATATATATCTATATATATATAAACAAATACATGTATTTTTGTATGTGAAATGTGATTTTTTAACGAGTTTTTTGTTTTCTCGAACATGTACTTTTGGGATATACCAATGGGTGATGTTTATAGATTGATGCCATATAATTGTGTCGCAGTCCCTGGGACAAGTAGTTTACATTCCATTAGGACCAAGAAAGTAGCAAATATACACTCAATTTAGAAATGAACGTACTCTTGCTTTTGTACTAGATGTATTGATAATGGGGAATCCATCGATGAGTGTCAAAATGAAACTGACAAATTTGTGAAACCTTGGGTACACAAAGAACTTACATTGTTGCTCCTATTTACAAGTTTCACTAATGTAGAGTTTGACAATGAAGTGGTTGTGATTGAAAAATATTATGATCGTGTTTATGATATGGTTAGAGAAGGTGATGTCTTTGCTGTCATTGCACCAGAATATAATCCCAAAAAAGTGCATTGTTACTTATTAAGATGCACTAGGTCGAAAAGCACGTTGATGCAAGAATTTAAAGATCCATCAAATTATACATATGCAACGGGTTCGGTGGTTTTAATGGGACATTTCTTTGAAGAAGTAAATAAATATTCTAACCATATTCTCTTTCAGGACTACCAGGTAGATTTTATATGTTCCCAATATAGTCATTTGCTCAAAGCAGCTCGATTGCAGTTGAAACCAGTGAAGACTAGGAAAATGTACAAGCATCGACAATGGAAATTGTTGATAGAAAATCATAATGTCATTTTTGATAATGTGCCACTGGATCATTTCATGTGAATGGAACATTTATTCATTGATAAAAATTTCTATAATTGTAGGGTTAGAACATAGAATTATTACTGTTGGAATATACATTGTGATCTGAATTGTGTGGTATTGTTGGTGAACTATGGATTGTGATCTCTGCTTATGTCATAATGGAACGTGTATTGTGAATTCAGATATTTCTAAACAATTAGAAGACTAAACAATGCACCGTGGATGTTTCACTATTTGGGGTTTATCACGTAAATCTGATGTGTCATTTATTTTCTTATCTCTAGCTTGTTTACTTTATTGATTTGATCATTGTTCCAAAAAAATATGTATGTACAGTCAATAGTCTTTAAAAATAAAATACTTGTTAGATTGTATAAATAGAACTTAATAAATTGTGTTTTAAATAGGTTGCTACCTTGCATACATTTTCTTTATCTGGAAGTGGTTGCTAAATTATAAGTCATCTAGTTCGTTGTTTTAAAAGTTGAGATGTGAAGAATGAACTCAATAATTGGTTTCATGAAGTAGATATAAGTTGAATATAATGGACATGACCTATTAGACAAGCAATCAAACTACTGTTGAAATATCTAGTATCTCTATACCTGTTAGACTCAAAATAGGTTGTGCGTGCATGCTTGTTTTATTGATAAACATGCATAGTTTATGAATGGTGTTACAAGGTGGCATATGTTATATGTATATAATGAAACGAATTTAAATACATGTTACTTAAACATATTTATAATGATGATCGACATGTTACTTGCACATCAAGTTATATACATATATATATATTTAATATTTTTTTGCAAGGGATTAGAAAATAATGTTCAAACTTATTTTTTGCAAGGGATTGGAGAATAATGAACTCATTGCTCGTGGTTTTAGGATTTTGTTGGATAAGAGTTGTACATTAGCTCCTAGTGCGTGGATAGGATATTCTCTCAAATAGTTATGATTGAAATAAGGTAGAGTCCTATTAAATTTAAATGCATAGTCTTCAACCTTTCAAAATTGAAATCATGGAAGGTGAAATTGTAGTTGTGATGAAGACCAGTGTTTGAATGTAATTTGTGGATCAATGGTTGATATTTTTATACCATATCAAATAATGCATATTTTGAATTCATATCAGGAAAGTATCCACTTTTTAGAAATAAACAAAATTCAAATATGGAGCTTGCGCCAAGTGTTCCAAGCATTGGAGGGCTTGCAAGGAGATTTTCTAGGAATTGTTTCAACAATGAATAAATAATGCAATTAGTTACCAACAACCTCCAAAATGGATCAAGGGAAGAGACACACCCTTCCATTGAATGATTGGCCAAGTAAATATTCACATTAGTGCTCCTCAGGAAGGTAGATGTGTCCACACATGTGGAAGTTCATAAAGTGTTTGACTAAGAAAATCATATTTTATTTTTTCATAATGTTCCCTTCAAGGAGAAAGAACAATTGTTCTCTTTAAAATTGTGCAAAGAAGCTCTTCATGTGGCATGTTTGGTCGAAAACTTCTCCCTTATATCTAGGAATATTTCTCGACAAATTCATGTACTCTAATAATTCCTCATTTTGTATTCAAAGTGCCTTATCCTAATAACATGCTATACGATAGTAAATGTGGTAGCTAGACACACATTATACAAATTCTTACAACTATTTCCATTTCTATTTCTCTCTATATGTCCTTCCTATTACTATAAGGGTGTACCTCTAGAGGTTGCAAGGAATTAATCTTAGACATATGTTTCTCATAGATTGTATTTCTAGGATGTTTCACTTCTTAGGAGACTTGTGAAGTGATATCATTGGTCTCTTAATTTACTTTATAAATATGACTAGCTAAGAATCAATTAGTTAGATCATGTTGAATCTAAGCATATATGTGTAATGAACTTGTTGCTTGTGATTTTTGCATTATTTTCTTGTTGTTTATAGATGTTGATTAACCAAATTTTAGTATCAAATGCCTTCATTATTGTATTAAATATATAGTTGAGATAATAGTCCTCTTGATTTTTTTAGTCTTTAACTTCCTAATATTTTTCCATCCTTTTTCATACCTATAATATCAAATTCCATGACTCGATATTCTAATAGTTTTAGCATAGTAGTAATTATGAGTAACTTCTACAAAAGTGTCATTTGGAGATTCCATCCTTCCATCCACTTGTGCTACATAACAAAATATAGAGTATGGATACTTCAAGTAAAACTTTAATAATATTAAGGGATACCACTCTTTGTTTGTAAATGCACCATTCCTAAAGAAAGAGAGACAATGTTGAGATGATGATGGGAATTACCTTTGATATTTCCATTTTTGGCATCACCTTGAGTTGTGGACCTTTCATAGATCTATTAGTTGTAGACAATGTGCCTAGGAGATAAGGTCTAGTAATTGTTAGAGATCAAGGTATCTCAGGTATGAAATAAATATCTTCAAGCTACATTTTTTATGAATATTAGCATCCAAAATTTTACATTGTTAATTTAGAAAATCCAAACAATCAAATTTTAAGTTGTAAAGAAGTACATGTGACAACAAATTATTTAGAAAGAAATGAATAGAATCAATGTGTCAAATGAAAAGATAATGTGCCAAATCCTGTTTATCGAAGATTAATTCCAACAAATGATAAAATCTCCTGAATTAGATGAATAATAAGATTTTGATAATGATGGTTTTCCTATGGACAAACAACTAGAGTGTTCTATTAGATGTCTAAATGTTGTTGTTCCTCCATTCTATTCATGGTGTATAAATTGAAATATTACACATGTTGAGAAGTATTGCTTTACATTTTTCAAAAATAACCTATCTCTAAAAAATAATTACCTAAGACGTTGACTATGTTTGAGATCATTTTAAATTCCACCACTATCCAATGATTATAAGAGATTGAGTTGCGATGTTGATCGTATTTTTAAGGGGATGTTGATGATATTTTCTTCTTCTCATACATTTGTTTTTATGTTTAGGATGATTGGATAATGCTATCAGATAGGAAATTTTGGGTGACATACCTATGCTTAAAGAAAATCATGATTCATATATACTATTGTTCTTCCTTAGTCACTTTAAGTATGATAATGAATTTAAGGAGGAAACATCATATTATGAACCACCATAGATTATGAGGGAAATTATTTCATTTCATGTTGTTCCACTAATGAATTACCAATAGTGGTTTTCTTTATCTTCAATCATAGATTTTAGTAGATGATGTTCCTTATCCAATTCATTTATTATTTAGGAGTAATGAATAACTTGTTGAATTTGAAGAAGAGGAAGCATTTGAATGGTCATTTAATGTACTTATATACCCCCAAATCCATGACATCCCATAATGAACGTTCAATGAGGAAAAACTCCATGATTTATATAACGTACTCTAATGAGAATGTCTTCATTGACATAGTGGGAAATCATTTCTCATTTTAAAATTAATATGGATAATGATTTTCCATACTATTATGGTGACTCTATCTACAACATGGACACATAAATGTGCACAAAGTAGAAACTACACTTCAAGCATTAACCATTTCAAACTCTTTGAACAATGTTCCTATTTTTTTAGAAAGGATGAGGTGATGCTTAGACCATCAAAGTTGGATCTTTGTAATCAACATCACTAACTAATCCTTTGGAACTTCTGATAAAATAATAAGACACATAAGCCATAATAGAAGGAATAGAGGGGTCACCTCTTATGTTACAAGAACAACACCTACATTGTTCCATTATAAAAAAAATCACCAACAACATCCACATTGTTCCACTATTGTAAAAACAATTCTTGTCTCTTTCATTTTCTCCAACTTCTAATAACTAAGAAAATGTTAAGAATATCTACACTTGTATGAAATTGTGGCTGAAAGTAATAGAAGAAAGGGAAAATTCATAAAAGGAATGGAAAACAGATTCACAAGTTAAAAATCACAGAAAACTTCCCAAATGAAGTTCTTCAACTACTCAGGATGAAAGCAGGAACATACACCTTGGAAACACCCCGGACCAAACAACTACCCTCTCCACACATCTGACTAGATTGAACTTGCAAAGAAATTTCTTTTGTTTTGCTTTAATATCACAACCTTTTTTTTTCAGAATATAACTTGCAATGTCTCTGACCATGGATGCACACAAGCACCTGGAATCCCACTTGCTAAAAATAACAGGTCACTGATCCCAATATTTTTGGGCAATTTATCCAGGTCTTTTTCAGGGCAGACCTCCGAAAACTAAATTTCCCCCAAAATGGGTTTTCCTTTCAAAATAGGGATTTTCCTTTTTCAGTAGCAGTTTATAAAATCTCACCTAATGGGGTGTTGTAATGTGTAGGGATATCCAGGGATGGATAAAAGGAATAAAAATGGGAAAACATTACAAAGGAATTTTCCACCAAACCCACAGAAGGCTTAATGACTACCAGAATAAATAAAAATTCCGAGGCATTATTTCGCTTGTTTGCATTGGAAAAGGAGACCTGGAAGAAAAGAAACTGAAAAACCATGGGAGGTTAAAGTAAGTAATGGGACAAGGAGGCTCAAGAAGCAATTGATCATAAATATCCTTCATACCATTCTTCATCAGCAAGATGATCCATTACCTTAAAACCACATAAACCTGAGAAGAACTAAAATGAAAGATCTTTCGGATGTCAAGTATTGCAATGAAGCAAGAAAGCTCAAAGAAAATGCTCAAAAATTCGTTCAGTATATATAATACTAGCACAAAATCCAAAAGATTGAGGATCCTTGTGCAAGTTACCAACAATGTCAGAGACACCAAGCATAGAGCACTTGTACAACTCATTTGCAAAGAAGATGCATAAGAGAGATCATACAAGCTCATTCATCCTATAAAATCATTGTAATCAACATCACTAAATAATCCTTTGGAACTTTTGATAAAATAATAACACATAAGCCATAATAGAAGGAATATAATCTTTAAAATATTCAAATGGATCGCTGGAATCAATAATATAAATAGGATCTAGTACTTCTACATCACTTAAATAAACATTTATAGAGACAATATTAGTTGAATATGTAGGTAAATTCAAGGCAAAATTAGGTTTTGGAAACCTCATGGGATTGTACTTCCCTACTAGTGATATTTATTCAATAAATGGATCAAATAAAGTAGATGAGATAAAATCCTCAATATAACTAAAAAAAATCAATTATGTTATTTGGGCTCCAAATTTTCATTTCTCAACAAGAACATTAACGTAAAACTCACAACCAAATACTTTGAAATTGCTAATATATGGTCTTCTTCAACTCTATTTTTTTGTAATAATAACATCAGAAAATGCTTTAGTATGGCCCTATTCAAAGTATGATTTGCACAAAAATTATTTTGTCCCAAATCTTTGTATTCATTCCTTTTGAATGCAACATACATTTATCTATGTCAATTAAGATTGTCCTCCTTTAATTTACTTTTAAGGATAAAATACGCTTGGAAAATCTCACTGATTGCTGCAAAGTATAAGTCTGAGATTGGCCTTTACAAGATTCCAAAATTTTCTAAGAGAGTCTGGACAATGATAACAACAATCCTTCAAGCATTGATAAAAGCAACATGTGTGTCCCATATCCAAGTTATAGTATGTCGCAATACCTGCAAACAAAACAACAAAATTTTATCAATAAAAAATGCTTCATGTCCATAAAAAAATTACTTGCAAGATAGATAAAATAATACCATGGATTTAACTAAATTAAGAAAAGAGAAAATTGTAATTAACACAATACCTTTTTTTCAACATTGAGAAAACAATCACCAGAATCCGTTTTTCCATGCACAACCAACTAAACCATTTAATCTTCAATAGATAGTTCCACTTCCACAATTTATTATGCCACCAATATGAGACTATTGCATTTAAGGTGGCAGAGATTGTTTCATAAGCATCTTTAGCACTCAATTGTCCAGCTTTGGAATTCCAAGCCCAAACAAGGGAATCTGCCTCCCTATTAAGCCTGAAATTTTATCAATAAAAAATGCTTCATGTCCATAAAAAAATTACTTGCAAGATAGATAAAACAATACCATGGATTTAACTAAATGAAGAAAAGAGAAAACTGTAATTAACACAATCCTTTTTTTTAACATTAAGAAAACAGTGACCAGAATCCTATTTTCCATGAACAACCAACCAAACCATTTAATCTTCAACAAATAGTTCCACTTACACAATTTACTATGCCACCAATATGAGACTGTTGCATTTAAGGCGGTAGAGTTCATAAGAATATTTAGCACTTAGTTGTCCAAATTTGGAATTCCAAGCCCAAACAAGGGAATCTGCCTCCCTGTTAAGCCCACTGCCAACATGATGAACACAATCCTACAGGTTATATAAAAGCTTTCCATAAACAATCGAAAAGCAACAAATACTTTACCAAGAGGACAAAGCAGAAAATTCACTTATTTGGGTAAGTCTCTTACAGCTAAATCCTTATGGAATGTCATCCCTAAACAAAGTTTTTGGAACAACATTCTAAAAGTAGTCGCTCCATATTCTTTGATGGAATGGATAAAGAGGAATAGGAAGAGAATCCAAAATGTATCCAATTTAGTGAGAGGTTTGACTCTTTCCTTTCCAGCTACGGAATTTTTTTTGGCTTGGAGGGTTGGAGATGAGTCCCGGGTGAGAATTGGGACAGGTGTAGTGATGGGTTGTGGCAGAAATATTTTCCTTCCTGAGAATATTATTCAACATTTGCAATCGATGCACACCTAACTTGGTTGAAAACCCAATTTAAACAGCTCTGTGGTGTCAAGGGTGGATGAAGGCTTTTGACCTTGGTTTGAGAAATGATATGATGCAGGCCTAGGACCTTTTCCTAGTTGAACTTAAAAAGGCTCACATTAGGTTAATTAATGCTTCTGGGGTTAATTTGGGATCTAAATGTTGTAGGAAGATATTACATAACTATATTGGGTTACTCATCCATCCAGTGTCCTGGTCAAGGTGAGTACAAGTTGTGGTGGAAAAATTTGTGGAAGGTTTGTGCCCCAACAAAATGTAAACGCTTTATGTGGCTTACCTTAAATGATAAGGAAGGCCACGGCATTTGTCTTCTCTGTAGCTGTAAAGGGAAATATACCTCACAAATTTTTCTGCATTTTTTCTAAACGGGTTTGGTCTAAATTGGTGACTTTGTTGGGAAAACATTCTTTGTGGAGGAAGGATAATATGGAGGATAATTTCTTGGAATGGTTTACTATCATTGAACTGAAGAGTCTTAGGGATACAACTCCACTAGTTTTGTGAGGTATCTGGTTGGCCAGAAACTCTATTCTATTTGAGGAAAAACTCATCCCTCCCCTCCAGGTAGCAGCACAGTTAAATGTTTTTTTAGCTCATTGCAAGTGTACTCTAAAGGTTAATGCTCAGAGAATTGTGGGGGGAGTTCAGGTGAACAAATCACATGGTTGGGGTTTTCTCAATGGGGATTGTCAAAGTCCTGGATGGACTAGTGGAATTGGTTTATCCCTCTACCTTTCTGATCATCACTTTTTTATGCTAAAGCAAACTTGGGTCAACGAACTGAAAATTTAGGGGAGTTCAAAGCACTATAATTTCTTCTAAAACTTGCTCTAGAAAAGAAAATTATGCATCTTTTATACTCAAATATTAATACTATGCCAAGGAGTAAGAAGAACATGGTGTGTTGCTTACATTGGACTTTTCCAAAGCATACAACACAACAAATTGCTTTCTTAAAGCATTACTTTGCCAAAGTAGGCAAACCAAAATGAACAGAGATGAGCATTGGAAGGCTAAATCTAATCAATTTGGAATTTGGAGCTAAATTACATTGGAGGATGTCAAATTAACAGCTAGCCTATGGATCAGGATTTGGAGAATGTATACCAACAGTGTCACAAAGGAAAGAAACATAAGATTGACAGAATTGCCAAAGGGGCTCAAGCATATCAAATGCAATAGTCCGAGAAAAACTCTTAGATAAGTATTTCTTCTAGGATCAAATTGATAAAATTACCACAAGACTCAAGCATCTCAAATGCAATAGTAAGATGGAACACTCTTATAGGTAAATAATAAAATATTTATTCTAGGATGTCTATTATAGATCTGAAGCTGAATTTTGGAACATAACAAGTTGATCAAGCCTCCACTGAGGAGCAATCATGGACTAAAGTTGAAGGTAATGGAAGTTAAGCTATTTGTCAATCAGAATAAAGTCAAAGACTACTGAAACCATCATTTGTTGGGAGTAATGGAGAGCCAAGTATGGGAGACCAAATAGAAAATTTTGAAGAATTTTCCAAGACACATGAAACCTAAAGAAGCCAGAATCCTAGGTACACTAGAGAATGATCCAGTATCTGGTTTGAGACTAGAGAAGAGAATACTTTGGAAAAAGGAATGGATTTCAAAATTGTGACAAAAGATAGCAACATTTTAGACATCCCAAAAGAGGTTGCAACCATTTGAATATCCTTCATTGGAAAAAACCCAGGTTGAGACATGCTTGTATTTGCAACATGCTACATATTACAATTACAAAAGGTGCAACTTTCTCTACTGCTACAGAAGCAATGACAATTATACCTTGAAATTTTTCCACTTTGCAGAGGAAACTCAGAATAATATAGGACCGTGTGGTTTGTATCCCATGAAACCTCGTCTCAAAATAGTTTGGGTCGCTACTTCCAACAATTTCGTCTTCTGCAATCCAATCATAGAACAAAATGGATTGATTAATGGTCCTTTCCTAAATAAACTTGACAATTTTTTTTTTGTTGAAATGATTTCATCACTGTAATAAAGTATACTTAAAATTTAATCAACAATGACTGAATTATTGTACCTAACACAACATAACGATAAGTTTTATGAAGGTCTCTCAACTGTGTGCTTGATTGAACATCTAGATGCCATATTTAACCTTCAAGCCATATTTGACATGTATGTGTCATCTAGTTTTATTCTTCATCTACTAATATTTTCTTCTTCTTCTAAGATTTATTTTATTTTATTATGGATCATTCTTCTTCTTTAAATAACGACAATGTGGAAATTTTTTTTTTCCTACTTAACCTCATCCTCAAGACAAGTGACCTTGAACTTTCATTGACTCAAGAAATTTCTCGAATGCTATACAATAAGGGAATTAGTTGGTGATCATTTTTATTAGTGTTGAACACATTCTCAATTTCACCAAGTCTCTTCTCTTTTGGCTAATGTTCCAAAGACTCTAAAACCATAATCATTTAAATAATCTTATGGCCATCTAGAGTAGGATGTTGTCATGAATGAAGAATTTTGTTGCTTGATGATGAATGATACTTAGATCTAGTCCCTCTTCCAATATGTAGAGTGGGATGCCACCATGAATGAAGAATTTTGTTACTTAATGATGAATGATATGTAGATGTAGTCCCTCTTCCAAGATAAAGAAGCTATCAGATACAAATGAGTTTATAGGACTAAATATGTTGCAAATGGTAGTGTTGGCAGACACAAGGTGCAATTAGTTTCCAAATTTTTTTCTCATGTAGAACACATTGAATACACCAAAATCCTTTCATTTATTTCCAAAATAAATTACATCTACCTTGTCGTTTCCCTCATGACAAATATTGATGGGAATTCCATCAAATGGATCATGCCAAATACACCTTCTTGCATGGGAGTTTGCAAGAAGAAATTTATATGGAACATAGTGCCATCTAAATATGAACTATATCATGATAGATCTGAAATGTAACATACTAGATCTGGACTGTCGATGCAGAAGTTGATCTTGAACAAGATGAATGTTTCCATCAATCAATTCTACAATCCACTGAACTTAGACTGTTGTTGACTAAACAAGAGGCTGACGTTGACTGACAGGGTTTAGGATCACTGCTTCTAAGTCAATAGAAGACTGATGGAATCTTGGAGCAAGTCATCAAACCATAGTCACTTCCATCATTGATTTGAGTTACTTGTTGATAAAAACAAAAGAGAATTTTGATGAGTGTCATTGACCCAAAGAAGACTGTTGTTGACTGAGTGATCATTTATGAGGTTGTTGTTGACCAAGGAGAAGACTTTCATTGACTATTGTTGACTGTCCAAACCATCGGTTCCTAGAATAAACACTTGGTTGCCATATTTAGAGCCTCGGGATCTGAGTTAAGTTCCTAGTAGGGAATTCGGTGCCTTTGGGTAACTAGTATGAGCCTTTACAGGGTTGCTAGGTTCCAAGGAAGTCTGGTGTAATCCCATATGGAGTTTTTGGATGCCAAAGGTTCTAGGAGCAATATCTAACAGGGATTCAAATGAGCTCGGGTGCTTTGAGTATGCCTCTAGTAGGGATTCCAAACCCTGACCTTTGCCATGAATTCCTGGTACATGCCCTAGCTAGGGCTCGATGATTGAGAAATAGCCCTTACAGGGTTGCGACTACCTTCAACAACATGATTTAACACTACTGGTTTCCTCCTCAAGTGATATCAGACCTCCACGATGAAGATAGAGCCCCAAGAAATCATATTTGGTAGATCTGAGATGAAGATCTTGAGCTCAAATGAGAGTGCTCTCTATTTATAAAATTCCTTTGAGAATCAATTCCATAGATTTAGGATTAAACAAATAATAAAGTATACTTAGTTAGGGTTTTAATATTTTATTTTCACTTTTAACCCTTCAAAATAATACTTGACTTTTATCTTGGGATTTTAGTCCTTCATTAGTGGGCTCTTGGTCCTTCATTGGGGTTCCATAACCATAAAAATTCATCTTAGACCCTTCTCTTGGTCTTTATAGCCCACACATGCCAAATCATCATATACAAGCAACTTAGATAATTAAAATCTCCTCTTCTAATTTCTCATGAAGGATTGGATAAATTACCTTTTAGCCCCTATTGGTATTCATGATCAAATGTTCCCTAGAACCCTCAGGGTCTTCAAAAATCTTCTAGCTTGAGTCCTTGTGACTCAACCATTAAATACAGACCCTCTATACTTGTTCAATGGTCAACTTGTCTTCTAGAATATTTATCATAAGAAAGGTTTTATTTTGATGTTATCTCCTTTGCATAAGGAGATCTCAGTCATCAACATCTTGGTCCCTGACTAGGTTCTCATCCCAAGGCTGATTCCAATTCTCCCAGAGAATAGCTCTCGATGCTGCCAAAAAATCAGAAGTTCCTTCTTGACTCTAGCTTTTATAAATGTCATTTTGACCCTAATGTTTATACCAAGTGAGTACTTGACCATATTCTTATACACGTACTTAGGTCACTTGCATGATTTTCATGGCCTGCGAGTTTTGAAAACCTAAGAAGGTATTTCTGTTTCCCAACCTAAGTCTGTAAGCTACATTCATTGCCTCTTTTGCATGGATGATAATAAACTAGCCCCATCTCCCTTCAAATATGGAGTTATACTTTCTACCACCTACACCTCACCCATTTCTCTTTCCCACAGTAAGCATACATATGAAAATCATCACCACTTTCACATAGATGGTTATAAACTAGCCCCAACTCACTTCTAGTGTGTAGTTCATTTTTTTTCTACCTGCACCTCACTCGAAGTGGATATCACTTTATAGGTCTATATTTAGTTGGTACCCTTTTGTATTTTACTTATACTTGCCTTGGCATCTCCTTCGTTGTTTGTCTGATTGCTCAATACATGCAATAACCCCTGAAAACCATTGGAACACAACCAAGAGGATACTTCGATATATGTAGGGTACATTGAAATTTGGCACATGGTACAATTCATTAGGATCTCCTATGTTGGTTTGTTTTATAGATTATGAATAGGTTGACGACCCTAATGATTTGAAGTTCACATGATATCTTCTCAAGGTTGGTTTCACAACTATCACTTAGGCTTGTAATAAATGAATTTCCCTCTTTTCATTATCAAAATCAGAATGTCAAGCAAGGATTTGTGCAATTTTGGACGTTCCTTCACTTAGAGAAATCCTTTGAGTTTTGATTTTAGCAACAACATCCAACCACTCTCTGGTGCTCTGGTACAACAATCAAAGTGTTATTTAGCTCACCAAGGATCTAAAATTTCAACATTAGTGCATCAAACACATTGAGTTACAAATGCACTTCATTTGGGAGATTGTTCATGAATGCATCCTTGAAGTGATCTATTTCCTTACAGATGATATTGATTTATTGGCATTTTCACAACACCCCCCATAGATGCCAACTTTTTAAAAGCTTCATACTATGTTAGGAGTTGAATTTACCGTTAAGGGGGATGAAGTATGATGTCTCCTTCCTTTTGTCACTTTGTAAATCCTTAAATAATTAAGAGGGGATGCTAAGATATTTGAACACTAGTAGTTTGTTTAAGTTCAACTTGATCTAATGTTTATTTAGGTTAAAGTGTGCTTTTGTGATTTATTAATCCAATGGTCATAATCGTGTCATGTACACATGTGTGATCCAATGGTTCAAACATCTTGTAGATATTAACAACACTTGATATTAGCTCTGCGTTGAAGAAGGCATTGTCACCAAATCAGGTTCTCTATGTTATAATTATGTTGACTCAACATTACTCTATGTTGAGTAATATTGTAATTCAATTTTGAACATGGAAAAGGCTATTAGTGTGCTTACTCGTTGAAGAATTAAAGGATTGAATTGCTATGGTTGTGGAAATTTTCCAAACCCTCTTTTCGTTGGAAAATATCTATAGGAATCTATGCATCGTTGATTGAAGATTTGGAGAACGCATTGAAAGGAAACATTCATGATGAGTGAAATATGTTTGTCTTTTGGTGCCTTTGACCCATAATACATTTTGTGAATGCAATACAAACAAGGATCTTCAAATGTGAAATTGTGGACTTAGGTAAGAATTACAAAGGATAATATTACATTGGGAAAAAATGTACAAAACCATAGTTGGGGATTGCCTTGATGAAATTGAATGTGTTCTAAATGGAATTAAATGGGTTTTGTCTGATCAAAAGAGCAGGTCTATGCTTGTAGTCCTGCATCACATGCAGATTTGGCTCTGGTGAATCCCAAGACCAATCTTGAGTATATTCATAGGGATACTGAGATGATTCTTGAAACAAATTCTGAGAAAAATATGCAGCAGAATCCTGAGATGAACACTGACACAACGAATCCTATGACCAATCTTGTACATCTTTGGAAATATTCAAAGATGTTGTACTTGGAATGGATAATTTCTAGAGTCATATCACGTAGTGGTTTATTTTTCAAACAAAAACATTTGATTTTATATATGATGACTTGGAAAACCTAGAAGAATAGAGGGATATCCTTAGTTGTTTTGATCTAGAGAGTGCATCGAGGTTGATGTTATTCCAAGGGGGAGGGGAATACAATTTTTAGGGTTCTAAAATTTCATGTGTGAGTCGCTTTTTTTTCTTGAAAATTTGTAGGTGAGCATCAAAGTGGTTTCAATTTACAAATCATAAAATAATCTAAAGAATTATGTTGTGTACCATCTGAATTTTCTGGATATTATGTTAATATATTGGACATTTTCAAAGCATTTATTTGGAAATGGATACTGTAAATTTGAAGGAAAATAAAAAAACCCTTGGGGTATGAATTGGAAGGGATACTCAAGGGCCACATAATATCATCTAACTCTGGATGAAGTTTCCCATAGCCTAGAATCCTAGATAGAGAGGAAGAATTGTCAAAGAGCTAAAGGAAAATGTAGCAAAAAAGTTGATGAGGTCAAAGAAAGTTTTGATAATATTGATTGCAATGATTATTTAATTATTGGGGTCTGAAAGGGGACATGTATTCTAACAATAGATTTAAAATGATAAAAGGATTGAGAAAAGAGCCAATATCTAGCATAAGCATATCAAAGATTCTAAATATAACAGTTCTAGTAATAAAGATAATTTTGTGTGCATTGGTCAATTCCCACTAACACATTTGGTCAAGGTATGGATCCCGTCAACAAGGCGACCCGGGTTCAATTCCCCTCAGGGGTGATATAGTTAGGAGGATACACCCAAAATCCAACTAGTTGAGGGTTGGTGTGGCCCAGGCTGGGTGTGATCCCTAGGTTATTTTGACGACTTAAATGCCCATAGGTCATGGTTTCTTAGAGCAAAGGCCACTTCCACAAGTCAGGGAGATTCTAGCAAACAAAAAAAATATAATGTTTTGTGGATTGTTTCTATAGGTCAACCTAAAGTCCAATAATGTGGAATAATTACATGGTAAGAATTTTTTTTCCAATAATTACACGGTAAGAATTTTTTTCCAATAAGGCTAGTCATCACGTATGTTATGATTATGGAGAAATATAAGGAAACCTATGACTTACTATAGTCCCAAAATTTTAAGAAGATATAAATAAACCTTTATAAGTCCTACAATACTTTGATGAAGCATTCAAAATATCTCTAAGGAGATGTGGATCCAATGATCATGTCCACATTGTGCATCTTAGACATGATATCTTAGAAGTCTCTCAAGTAAGTAAAAGGACCATATCTCTTGTTAAGGATAGAAAGCATGTCCCGGGTTAAATCAAGGCCCCAAGAACTTATATCAACTTTGTAATAAAGATTTGGTAATATGTTATCTTCTTATATGGATGGATCTACCAATACTAATTCAGATTTATTCCAAATATGGAGGGGTCAACGAAAATACCTATGTGCATGTCACTGAAGTGGATTTCCTTCACCATTTCCTACATCCTCAATTTCCATCTCATCATTTTGATGTACCTAAAAAGTGAAAATCGAAGTTAAACTCAATATATATCTGCTTGGGAAAAAGTATACCAAAATGAATGAAATCTTTACATAAAGAAATAATTGCTACCTGTGTCTCGAGTGGAAACTATGTAGGTTTAAATTCCTCAACATTCTCTACATTATTAGCGCTTACCTACATATACATTAAAATGTAAGAAACTAACAACACATATCTGTTTGAATTAGGCATTGGCAAGTTCAATCAATAATCTATATAGATCACTTCATATACGTTCTTCTTGTTCGTCACCATAAAATTGAGCAGTGTTGAGATCGTAATCACCATTTAGGAATTGTGTAAAGTGCATATGCTTGAAAACATTTATGGACATGAGATCTCGGACCATATATAGATAAACAAAAGTTGTAATAAACCCTCTCAGCTAGCTTATTCTTCAAAAAATTACAGAGGAAACAAACCAAAATGTAAGAAGACTGAGCATCATTGCAACTTTTGTGGGAAATATAATCATGGTGAATATTTCAAGAAGATGGCAGCCTTGGAAGCAACAATGAATAAACATCACATCAGCCTTGATTCGTCTTCAGAATCTTCATCTCATGGACATGTACTTTGTGCTTCTGGTTTTTCCTATAATGCATCTTCTTCTTCTATTTCAAATGAGTGGCTCATTGATTCTGGAGCATCTTATCATATGGATACGAATAGAGCCATATTTTCTACTATGCATGAATGTAACACCAAACAAATATTTTTTGGTGATGATAGATCTCTTAGTGTTGTAGGATCTAGAATAGTTCCGGTAGATAATGGACAGTTTAGTGATGTACTATGTGTTCCAAGCATTTCCTGCAATTTGTTGTCAGTCTATCAAATCACTCATTCTGGTGAAGGTAAAAATGTAATGTTTACATCTCACCAAGTTGTAATCAAGGATTTTAAAGATCCTCAGCATGTCCTAGCCACTGGAATTTTTGGTGATATTACTAGGTTTTACAATTTTAACAACTTTGGGTCATCACCTTTTCCCTCAGTTTTTGTTGCTCATAGTGATCACTTGAGCAAAATTTGTCATGAGCGATTTGGTCACTTAAATTATCGCTCATTGCAACAACTATGCAAAGAAAATATGGTGACAGGTCTTCCAATGGTATCTTGCAGGGATGGTGTTTGTTCTGGTTTTGTACTCAGAAACCATCATCGAGACAATTTTGACAAACGTGCCTCTTGGCATGCCTCAACCCCCTTGGATCTTGTGCATAGTGACTTGTGTGGTCCTCTTCCATCTACTTCCTTTTCTGGTTTCAAATATTTCTTAACTTTTATTGATGATTACTCTAGACGCACTTGGGGTTTATTTCCTAAAACTTAAGAGTGAAGTATTTAACATGTTCTTGGCTTACAAATCCCTTGTTGAAAAAAAATCTGGTCATCAAATTCTAAAGTTAATATCTGATAATGGTGGAGAATATGTTAACAACAAGTTCACTACTTTCTGCACTGAACATGGAATCCAACAACAACATATTGTTCCATATACACCACAACAAAATAGTGTAGCTGAACGAAAGAACCGCACTTTAAAAGAAATGGATAATTGTATGCTTCAAGCTAAGGGACTAAGTCTTCAATTTTGGGATAAAGACATAAATTGTGCAAATTACATAGTTAATCACACCCCCACTAAAGCTTTACAAGATATGACATCGGAAGAAGCATGGAGTAAAATTAAACCAGATGTAAGTCACTTCCGTGTGTTTGGTAGTGAAGCATGGGTTCATATTCTAGATGAAAAACGAAAAGCATTGCAGCCTAAAAGTGAAAAGTGCATATTTGTTGGATATTCTGAAAATATAAAAGGTTATCGAATTCTTTAGCCACATTCTCATGATATAATTATTAGAATAGATGTTAAATTCAATGAAAATCTCTTGGCCTGCGAGCCTAACTCAACGTTTGTGCCATCTTTGGCCTGCGAGCCTAATTCGACGCTTGTGCCTTCTTCTACTCCCAACTTCCTTGAAAACATTCCAATTCCAGTTTATGATGATGACAATTAGGATGAAAATCCACCTTCGCCTGCTCATTTTCCTCCAGTTGCGCCAACACAATCGCTTCCTCGATGGTTCCGTTCAACATGTGACGTAGCTGGTGATCCTAGATATCAACGATGAACACGTTCTTAGTTCCAACGAGCCTCTTCTCTTTTGGCTCAAGTTTCTGAGAATCATGATCTAGAGACTTTTGCAGAAGCTTCATGGAGTCCAGATTGGAATACAACTATGGATGAAGAATATCGTTCCTTAATGGAGGATGATACTTGGGATCTTGTCCCTCTTCCAAAATGAAGAAAACTTGTTAGATGTAAATGGGTCTACAGAACTAAGTATGCCTCAGATGGAAGTGTTGAATTACTTAAGGCAAGGTTAGTTGCCAAAGGTTTTTCCCAAGTTGAAGGAATTGAATACAACGAAACCTTTTCCCCTGTCACGAAAATGAATTCCATCCGCCTTATTCTTTCCCTTGCAACCTTACATAAATGGGAGGTCCATCAAATGGATGTCAAGTCTGCATTTTTACACAGTGTTTTGTAGGAGTAAATTTTCATGGAGCAACCTCCTGGATATGTTCATAATGACTCTAGCCTTGTCTTTTGCCTTAAAAAATCGTTATATGTCCTTAAGCAAGCCCCTCGAGCCTGGTTTTCCAAAATGGATAGATTTATCCTTGATATTAGTTTTTCTAGATGTCATTCTGACCCTAATGTCTATACCAAGAAAGTAGGAAACAATCTCATCATCCTTGTTCTTTATGTTTATGATCTTATTCTTACTGGTAGCGACCCTAAGATTTTAACCCATGTGAAATCTAGTCTTAAGCAAAAATTTGAAATGATAGACTTATGACATTTGCATTATTTTCTTGGCCTCCAAATCTTGCAAACCAAAGAAGGAATATTTCTTTCTTAGTCTAAGTATGCTTGTGACATTCTTCGTCGCTTTCACATGGAAGATTGTAAACCAACTCCCTCTCCCTTCTAGTCTAGAGTCAAACTTTCTGCCACTTGCATTTCATCCGAAGCTGATTCCACCCTATATAGTCAACTTGTTGGTAGTTCCTTATACTTGACTCATACCCGTATTGATGTTTCATTTGCCGTTGGTCGTGTTGCCCGCTATATGCAAATGCCCCACGAAAGTCATTGGAAAGCAACAAAAATAATACTTCTATATATTCGGGGTAAAATTTAGTTCAAGATTCATTACAGTTCAGGGGGGACTCCTTTGTTGGTTGGTTTCATTGATTCATATTGGGCCGACGATCTTGATGATCAGAAGTCTACTGCAGGTTATGTTTTCATTCTGGGTTTTGGACCTGTCACTTGGGCTTGTAAGAAACAACAATCTCTTGCTCTCTCTTCAGCAGAAGCAATGTATCATGCAACAAGTAATGCTAGTCAAGAATCCTTATGGCTTAGACAAATCCTTTCAGAGTTTGGATTCCAGTAGAAGCATCTGACTCACCTTTGGTGCGACAATTAAAGTGCCATCAAGCTCACCAAATATCAAGTTCAACATCAACGCATCAAACATATTGAGCTACATATGCACTTCATAAGAAATCTTGTTCAAAATCGTGTTCTTGAAGTGCTCTTTTTCCCTACAGATGATTAAGTTGAAGACATCTTCACCAAATCTCTTACATAAGCGAATTTTTCTAAACTTCAATCTATGTTAGGAATTTAGGAACTTGTCATTAAGGGGGGATAGGATCTAATTCCTCCTTCCTTCTCCTAATAGTGTCACTTTTGTAAATCCTTCAATCCTATCCCAAGTTGTTCTTATGGTAGGATGTTAGTATCTTTAGACACTTAGGAGTTAGTTAAGATCAACTTGTTATAATATATCCGTCAGGAAAAGTGTGTTTCTTTAGTATGCATTAGTATGCATTTGTAAATATCTAATCCAACAGTCACGATATGTTCTAGAAATAGAGTGATCCGATGGTTCAACTTCTTTTAGATCATAAATACCTTTGATCCGTGGCTTAACACCCAATTGGTCCATGATATCTATTTAAAGAGCATAGAGGGTCACTTGCTAGTTGATCGATTATGAGAAGCTCATTTGTAACTTTCTTTCTTTTGCATAATAAATTGCCTCCAGTAGGTATTTGGATGGGGCCGTGGAGTGTTTCCCTTTCGAGGGTTTAAACCACGTGAAAACATCGGTGTGTTGATCTGTGATCTGTTTGTGTGAGCGAATGCTCTAGGAGTTTGGTCTTTTGGAATTATCCTGTGCAGTCGAACAATAAAAAATGTTATAAGTTTGAAACATGGCAAAATAAATACGTTCTTAAAGATATCAAACACAAAATTCAAATTTGTTTCTTCCGTCCAGTTGATCATGATGTTGGTTTATATAAATTTACCGGTTTTAATTCAATTAACAATCAACCATTTTATTCCTATGTTGAGAACATTGATTAACAAAGTAAATGATGGCATGAAATATTAGGTCACTTGAATTATGGTAAAATGAAAATGTTATCTAAAATGGTACTTGGCTTACTTGCAATTTCTTCCACTAGATGTGTTTGTGAAGGGTGTGTGCTTGGTAAACATCATAAAGAAATGTTTGATAAAGGTAAATATTGGTGTATTAAAGAACCATTGCAATTAATTCACAGTGACATATGTGGTCGTCTTGAAACTCATTCTTTATCTCATGCTGTCTATTTTCTTACTTTTATTGATGGTTATAGTAGAAAAACTTGGGTTTATTTTTTGAAACATAAGAGTGAAACCTTTGGTATATTTCAAGAATTTAAATCCTTGGTTGAAAATGAATCAGATAAAAGTATTAAGACATTAAGAATTGATAGTGGGGGGGAATCCACTAAAAATAATTTAATGATATTAGAAAATTTAATATATATTATATATTAAAATTTCTAACTGTTTCCTAGAGGCTTACACACACATAATTTTGACATTGGCTTTATTTTACTGAACTCCATGCTATTTTAATTTAAAAGAAGGATGGAGCAAGGGGTGACAGGTGTAGGGTGTGTTCTCTTAAACCCTAATGGAAATATAGAAATATGTTATCCATGGGGAATATGAGTAGCTATGAATAATCAAGCATAATTTTATGCTTTATTTTTTGGAACAAAACTCCTTAAGAAGCATTAGATCAAGATTGATGTGATCTTTGGTGACTACCTCTATCTGATAAAATAGGTGAGGAAAAGGCTTCTTAGGGAAGGAACCATACAGTGCATAACCTACGAAAGATTTCCTTGGAATCTCAATAGCCTTGAAGTTATAAAACTGTTTCATATTAGACAATTCAACAACACCACATCCAATTGTCAAGAGAATGTAGCATGTATTTGGATAAGACTGTGGGCCGTGGTAAAAAATGGGGACCCCCCCTAAAGGGTTTTGGTTCCCCTAGTAATTTGATCATAAGCAACATTAAGGATATTTTAATCATAACCTTCCTCCCTCATGAAATTTATGGGAATAAATACAATTTTCTCATTAGGAATAAGGCATGGTATGCATGTCTTATCACTATTAAGTTATCTGAGGGAGCCTTTACACTCCCTCGTGCCTCAATCTCCCTCAAATCCTTGTTTATTATTCCTGGTATGCATTCCTTTATATCCATCATATGCAAATTAAAATTAAGAGGTGTGATATTATAGTATTGATTTATAATGTATGAGGATAATGTTGTTAGAGTGGAGTGGTTTTAGTGCAGTTCAAAGATCTTTGGCATATGGAGAAGGTACCTATGCATTTATCTATGATTGATACAAGTAAGAATATGTGTCCTATGTTGTTTGGTTGCTAGCATTTATAGTTTCATAAATTTTGTACCTTTCTACCTATATCAGTTTAGGGGAATATAAAAGCTCTGTTCACCTACAATGTATACGAATTATTTACTCTATGGTTTAGAATTATCTCTAAGCATTCCTTTAGACCCATTATGGATTTGGTTGGAGTTATTCTTAGAGTGGGGATAGTATACAAGTCCTTTATCACTTGAACTGTCTCTTAGAATGGCCAAACCCTCAAATTCAAACCCAACTAGAGGAGAGGGGACATGGGAAATCAAGAAGATAACAAGGAGAATGAATGGTTACTTGGAAGGTATGCGGTAGGACATTGAATATCTTAGTGTTCATATGGAGAAACATGAAGTGAAGAAGGAGGAAACATAGACTAATATGAAGGAACAAGGTAGGAAAATTGTTAAATTGGACGGTGATGCTGAAATACACCACAAATTATTGGATTTTCTCATGGATATCAGTCTGTTGCAGGTTAGCCAATAGTTTACACTAGTTCAAGGCATATTGAAGAGGAAACTATAAAACTAGTTTCCATGGCTATGATAGAACAACCTCATATTTAGGCCAACTAAGGACTAGATCAAGAAAACCAGTTCATGGAGGAAGCCCATAGTGGGTATAGATTTAGTTAAATCTAGCTTTTTATATGTATTTCACTTGTGTTTTGTTGCTCAACCAATATGTAAGGAACTGTAGTTTTAGGCCTTATAGGGAGATAATTAGTGAGGCTTTATTTTAGTATGCGTGGAATTTTTTTGTTTGTATGCTCAACTCAAAGAAGTAATTTTTATCAAATTTTAACTTACACGTATCTTATGGCTGGTTGGTCTTCGATAACCCTTTTAATGCAAATATATATACCCGTTTCTATCATTTTTTAAAATTTATTTTAAGAATTGGAGTTGTTATTTTTTTAGATTTTAAATGATCTTAAATGGCATTTAATGCACACTGTACTATATATTTATTATTCTAGATTTTACATAATAACAATAATAATATTATTATAATTATCAAGATCCATGTTAATTCGGAATTGATTATACATTGAAAGGGATCAAAACTTTTCATGTATAGATATGAATATATAAAATTATAGTTTTGATTATTGGCACGATATATTTTATGTAAATATCATAGATGTAATATTTATATTTATCTCTAAATTTAGTGTCTTTCTTTTTATTTCTCTATATAGTGTTTTTTTTTATCGATTGTATATATAAAAACATGTGGGCCTAATGGTTAAGAACATATGTTTCCTTCTAGGAGATCATAGGTTGAAATACGAAAGAGGGTAGGTTCTATACACCTTCGTAGAATTTAACAATCAAATTGTTTCACGGAGGAGCGACCCTTGTCCCATAAACAAAGGGGCCTCATACACCAAAATTAGTTACATCTTGAGTGGACCTAACGATTAAGAACATGTGTTTCCTCCTAGGAGGTCATATGTTCAAATATGGAGGGGGGTAGGGTATGTACACCTCCATAGACCACCATTTTGTTGAGACTGAATCTTTCTATATCACCTAGAGCCTACACTCCATAGCCTTAGCAATATTATTTAGGGATACTTCCCTTGAGTTGGAGGAGAGAGAGACAACCAAATGAGAGAGGAAGAGATACTAAGGTGACAACGGGTAACCTTCTTAAAACTGCACAAGAACAAATCCTTGATGCTTGGGACTTTACATCATTTAAGGAGTACTATATTTTGTTGTAACAAGGAGTATAATACTCCTCCTCGCAGTGATATTTCATTTACTATGTTACATAAATAAATTCTAGCAAATTGTTTCCTTAATAACTTATAAAAGTAATTCACGTTATAATAACTTTCCCTATTTGCAATATGATTCTACAATAAAACAGAGGGTCTATGTAGTGCCTCTCTCCCAAGAATTTCCTATTAAAAAAGAGTAAGTTTTGGATACCCAAGGCATTCTCTCTTGTTTCCTCATATTCCTTATGAATTTGGTTAGATTTCCATCCTTGGCTCAATAGAGGAAAGGTGATGGTGGTTTGAGGAACATAGGTAGTTCACAATGTGGCTTTGAATATTAACACTTTATTGTTCCTTTCTATTCTTCTTTCTCATTTTTTGTGGCAATTTCTCGCTCAACCTAGATGATCTAATTTATGGTTTCATTCGATGGCGAATAAAGATCATTATATATTTCAAGAATTGTTGATCCTTTTCCTAAAGTGTTTGTCTATGTGGGGTTGGGAACATTTCCCCACTGTTTATCCCCTTCTTCCTTAAGATTTTCAAAAGACTTAAGGTCACCTAAAACTTATAAATGTTTATGCTTGAGAAGGAAATATTTGTAGATTTTGGATTCTTACGCTGTGACTCTCACTTTTTTCCATTGAGTTCAAGGTCTAAATGAGATTTGAACTTCCTAATTTATTTGATTTTTGATTATACTTTGTGGAGCCATAGAAAATTTCTTCTTTGGGTAGTTTGATGAAGGGGAATTAAAAAAAAGGATATGTTTGAAGGTAGTTATTTCCAAAATGGCCATATGCATGGCACACCTTGCTTTTAAAATGTAGTTGTTTGTAGTCTAGTCTTTGGTGAAATGTCCACCCTTCTTGATGGAGTAGGATGTCATGTAGTTCCTTAACTAAAGCAACTTCCATACAGATTCAAGAATATGAGTATTGACCTCCCTTGGGTTAAGATTATTCACTGATTTTTCCCAAGCTATCTCCTATATCTTTTAGGGTTTCTTTTTCTTAGAGGATTAACAACAAATGGAGAGGTGGGCCTAAACATGGGAAGAAGAAATTTCCTCTATTTGATTTAAATCTAGCATTTAGATATTGAAATACGATTCTTGAGATCCCACAAAGTATGGCCTAACATGGAAGATAAAATCCCAATCTTCTTTGGACTAGAATATAAATACAAAGAAACCTGCCCCATATGCAACAAATGAGATTTGTTTCTTCATTTTAGACATCTAAGATTTTGAAATCCATTTATCTACTAATACACAGATATTGAAACTAAATGTCCAATAAGGGTTTATAATAATACATTCAACACTGACTATGAAGAATAAGATAATGCATAAATAATATAGAGGAATTCATATTCTCATTCATTAAAGAGGAAAACTGTACAAGAGGTCTTCCTTTCCCAAGGTGGGAAATGAGACACAAACAACTCAAACCTTAAATCTCTCCAATCCCAATGCTCTTAATATGTTAATTTTTGAGCATTAATTCAATATACTCTAGGAGCTTTACTGAGAGAATAACATGTACAACATATCAAGCATATCAATCACAACAAGCAATCACATGAGACAATAGACACACATAGTTTCACTGGGGAAAACCATAAAGGTGAAAAACCCCACAACTTCCTCAGAGATAGAAAGAGCAATGATACAACCCAAGTACACGAGATAGTCCTCCTAGAAGCTAATCCTCCTTCCTCACTTGTGCGCCACTTTCTGGAGAGTGTAGAAGTGAATAATGAAGTGATCAAATATAGTGCCTCCCGCACTCTATTTATACATGACCTGACCTGCCTAATAAACTAACAGGGCCGACTTGTCTAACTCAGTCTAATAACCCATGGTAATACTAATCAGGGCCGATCCCACACTTGGCGGTCTAATAACCCATCACTTGCAAGTTACGACACTTGCGACACTTGTCAATACAAATGATGACACTTTTGTATAGAGGAATTATAGCATCTCTATAGGAGTACAATATACATAGGTGAAATACATTCCGAAGTTACAATTACATCAACACTCCCTCTTAACTAGGCAGGTATTTATCGACATAGATCTGCTAGCACAAGTCTTCTTCTCTGGATCATCGTCATCATTACTGCTGCTGCTATCTCAATCAATCTCAAATCTACTCGTCATAGGAAGTTCTACAGAGCCAACCCTTTTTCATTCTAGATGTAGGCCCACCACTTGTAGGTCTTCATCATCAGTGGCCATACTGTGGAACCTAGGACTGATTACGTGCGTCAAAAAAACCTAGCGCAGACTATAGGATCTTTTATATGTTGGCCTTCACAAAACCTACTCAGAGCATCCCAGGATGTTACGAGCACACCGCTCTACCTATCTGGATCTCGATAGAGCATCCCAGGCTGTTATGAGCACACCACTCTTCCTGTCTGAATTTTAAAGGATATTTTCTATGTGAAATTTTGCAAAACCTACTCAGAGTATCCTAGGATGTTACGAGCACACCGCTCTACCTGTCCGGATCTCGATAGAGCATCCCAGGCTTTTACGAGCACACCGTTCTACCTGTCCGGATTTTAAAGGATCTTTTCTATGCGAAACTGTAGCAAAACCTACTCAGAGCATCCCAGGATGTTACGAGCACACTGCTCTACTTGTTCGGATCTGGATAGAGCATCCCAGGCTATTATGAGCACACCGCTCTACCTATCCGAATTTTAAAGGATCTTTTCTATGCTACTTGCACAACCTGTCCACAGCCACAGAGTATCAACCTGATACTCAACATACATCATCCTGATGTATACATGATCAAATCGATCATCATCATTGCATTATCCTAATGCATGTCATCTGGAGCAACATCCTAAAGCTCGTCATCTGTGATCATCCTAATCATCATCATCATCATAGCATCATCCTGATGCATGTCATTTGGAGCAACATCCCGAAGCTCATCATCTATGATCATCCTGATCATCATCATAGCATCATCCTGATGCATGTCACCTGGAGCAACATAATGAAGCTCGTCATCTGTGATCATCCTGATCATCATCATAACATCATCCTGATGCATGTCATCCAGATTAGCGTCCTGATACTCATCATCCATGATCAACTTGATCATACCATGCATCCACCTGATGCATACAATGTATTTTCCTAATACATATCATCATACATGATCCACCTGATCATACAATGTATCCACTTGATACATATCATCATACATGATCCACCTGATCATACAATGTATCTTCCTGATACATATCATCATACATGATCCACCTGATCATACAATGTATCTACATGATACATATCATCATACATGATCTACCTAATCATACATGTATCCACCTGATACATATACCAATACATGATCCACCTGATACATATATAAATACATGATCCACCTGATCATACAATGAATACACCTGATACATATATAAATACACGATCCACCTGATCATACAATGCATCCAACATGATGCATATACAAATACATGATCAAATTGATCAAAGCATCCAACATGATGCATATACAAATACATGATCAAACTGATCAAAGCATCCAACATGATGCATATACAAATACATGATCAAACTGATCAAAGCATCCAACATGATGCATATACAAAGCAGTAACTGGAGCATCGTCCTAATGCTCATCATCCAACGCTTACATCCACAGCCATGGGAAGGATCCTCCTCTCACCATGCTTGGAATGGTTGCTGCAAATGTGTCCATCACTTCTTCCTTGAAGTGTCGTCAATCTGAAGAACACCAAGCCTCTCTCTGAAGTACTCAAACTTCACTCTGGCTAGTGGTTTCATCAACACATCTGCAGCCTGCTCATCCGTCGCAACATACAGGAGCTTCACTGCTCCTCTCTGCACCATATCCCTGATATAGTGATATTTGATCTCAATGTGCTTCGACCTATCGTGGAGCACCGGGTTCTCAAACAACTTCACACAACTCTAGTTGTCACAAAAGATACCAGTAGCATCCAACGGGAGATCAAATAACTCAGACAGTAGCTTCCGGAGCCATACTGCCTCACAACTAGCCGAACAAGCTGCAACATATTATGCCTCGGTTGTACTCAGTGCTACGCAGGACTGCTTCTTGCTAAACCAAGAGATCACACCTGAGCCCATACTGAAGCAACACCCAGATGTGCTCTTCCTATCTGCAGCACTGCCTTCCCAGTCTGAATCAACATAACCCTACAGGTTAAACTTTTGATTTGCATCATACTTGAGCCCATAATCAATTGTACCCTTCAGGTACCTCAGAATATGCTTTACAACAACTAGGTGAACACCTCTGGGATCCCTCAGGAACTGGCTCAATGTGTTCACCGCAAAGCAAATATCTGGTCTCGTGTTCATCAGGTACATCAAGGACCCAATCATCTGACGACACACAGTGACATCAACCGGATCAGATGAAGCATCACACAGAAGCTTCAGGTTCGATGCCATAGGTGTGGCCATGGCCTTGCAGTTCATCATCCCGAATCTCTTTAGGATCTCTACTGCATACTTCCCTTGTCCAAGGAAGATTCCATCTGCACTCTGCCACACTTCCATGTCTAGGAAATAGTGCATCATCCCCAAGTCCTTCATCTCGAACTCGGCAGCAAGCTTCCTCTTGGTGTCGGCAATCAACCCATCCTCACATGTTACAAACAGGTCATCCACATACAATAGTAGTATCACAGGATTGCCTTCCTCAACCTTGTAGTAAAGGTTGGAATCCACTTTACTCTTGGTAATGCCCAAACTGGATAGAAAGCTGTCTATCCTACCATACCAAGTCCTAGGAGCTTGCTTCAAGCCATACAAGGCTTTCTTCAACCTGCACACATATGACTCTCTGTCATGTGTCTCAAAACCAAGTGGCTGCTCCACATACACTTCCTCCTCGACTACACCATTCAAGAAAGTTGTCTTGACATCCATCTAGTGTATCTTCCATTTCATCATTGCAGCCAGGGAAAGTACCGATCTGATGGAAGTGTACCTAGCTATAGGAGCAAAAGTCTCTTCATAGTCTATCTCCTCTTTCTGGGAGAATCCACGAGCTACAAATCTTGCTTTGTATTTTTCTATGCTACCATCTGCAACATGCTTGATCTTGTAGATCCATTTGGAAGTCACAACAGACTTCCCTTTAGGTCTTGGGACTAGATCCCAAACATCATTTTTCATGATCGATTGGTATTCCTCAACCATGGAATCCTTCCATTCTTTATTTTCCACTGCTTCTTCATAATTGGAAGGTTCTTTGTTCATAATATCACAGAGTAGGGCAACATAACTGGTATGTGATCTTGTCCTCTTCCTTTCTCTGTGTTCTTCTTCTGGAATGCCATACCTTTCTGCATCTTGAATGAGCTCTCTAGCCCATGCAGGTTTCCTCTTGTGAGAGTTCTTCTCACGGGGTGGATCTATAGGTTCTTGCGGATCTTCAACTTCACGATCTGCTTCTGGAATTGCTTCAGTCATGGTGGTGTCTTGAAATCTGATTTCCTTTGGTTCTTCATGATCTTCAATAGGTGCCTTATTTGATTTGACGTAAGTTAATCCTCATCGAATGTTACATCCTTGCTGACATCAATCTTCTTGAACCCTGGAAAGTATAATCTATAAGCCTTCAAGCTTTCACTGTAACCCACGAAGATTTCCTTCTTTCCTTAAGGATCTAGCTTTGTCCTCTTTTCCTTTGGGATATGTGTATATACTAGACAACCAAATATTCTGAGATGTCTGAATTCAGGTTTCTTACCAGAGAAGACCTCTTCTGGTGTCTTGTTGTCCAATATCTTGTGAGGTGTTATGTTTTGCACATATACAGTTGTCCTAGCTGCTTCAACCCAAAGATGCATAGGCAGATCCTGGTCATGCAACATTGCTTGTGCTACTTCCATGATTGTTCTGTTCTTCCTTTCCGCAACTCCATTCTGTTGTGGATTGTAGGGAGCAGTCAAATCCCTCTTAATCCCTGAATCACTGCATAGCTTCTTAAAGTAACCTGAAGTGAATTCTCCGCTATTGTCGGATCTGAAGGTCTTGATCTTCTTATCAGTTTGATTTTCCATCAAGGCTTTGAATTCCTTGAACTTATCAAACACTTCATCTTTGTTCTTCAAGAAATAAACCCAAGTCTTCCTAGAGAAATCATCAATGAAAGAGACATAGTATACATACCCACTCAGAGAACTAGATGACATCGGACCGCATACATCGGAGTGGATAATTTCTATGATTCCTTTAGCTTTGCTTTCACGTCTTGGAAATTCCTTCTTAATGTTCTTTCCTTTTGCACATCCTTTGCAAACACCTTCATGCTTTGTCCTGATTTTAGGAAGACCCTCTACAGCTTTACTTGCAATTGGTAGTGCCCTATAGTGCATATGTGCAAGCCTTCTATGCCAAAGTTCACTTGGCTCCATGGATTCATGTACCATGGCATGTTCAGGTTGTCCCTTCAATTTGTACAATCCTTCCTCTTGCTCTCCAATCACTACTGCATCATCTATAGTTTTACCCTTTGGCCACATTAGGACTTGGCCATCTACAAATGCAACCCTCATGCCTTTGGCATCCAATGTAGATATGGAGAGTAGGTTCTTTTTGAGCCCAGGTACATATAGAACATCTTTCATCTTCAAAGACTTCCTAGAGTCTAGGTTGTAGGAGGCATGACTACTTCCCTTGATGGGATATTGATAGTCATCCCCAAGTTTCACTTTATGTGGTGACTCATGTTCAGATAGATTTACAAAAGATTCTTTAAACCCAGTCATGTGTTTGGAAGCCCCACTATCAATAATCCAATCATTACATCCATGAGAGATAGTACCTGTGAGAGCAGAGATTAGAACATATTCATCTTCACTTGATGAAGCATCACTTTCTGCCCTAGCCTTCTTCTTGGGAGGTTCATCATCCTCAGCAGCATGAGCATGAAATCTCTTCTTGTTGTACCTCTTCTTCTTGTTGAATTTGTTGTTGTTGTCTTTCTTCTTCTTGGGACAATTTGAAGCAAAGTGTCCTATTTCATTACAATCGGAACATCGAACATGAGAGAGATATTTCTTCTTATGATGAGGGTGAGGATGTTTCTTGTGATGATATTTCTCCCTCTTAAACTTGATTCCCTTGGTGTGTGTTGTGAGAGCTTGATCTTCATTCCCCATCTTCTCTTCTCAGGCCACAAGCCTTGCTTCTTCTTGCGAACATTCCTCCCATAGTCTACTGAATGAGATCAACTTCCTTCTTGCACAGATTCCTTGGATGAAGGAGTCCCATGACCTAGGTAGGCCATTCAAAGTAGTCATAACAACTTCACCATTATCTACTACTTCATCCACAGCTTCAAGTTGTTGCTTGATCTGAGAGACCTTAGAGAAATAAGATTGAATGGTCTCTCCATTCTGAAGCTTTACCCCTTTCAATTGATTCTGCAGAGTCATCTTCCGATTTATGTTCTTCCCTTCAAATAGCTTGGTCAGGGAATCAAACATCTCCTTGGGTGTCTTTAGAGATGACACATGTGGTATGAGATGGTCTTTGATAGAATCAACAATGATCCTCTTTGCCTTGACCAAGTTCTTCTTATGTAAGGCCTTAGCCTCTTCTCCCTCTGGGACAGGGACCTCTTCACTTATGTAAGTGTCCAATTCATTTTCTTCAAGGATTAACCCAATCCTATACTTCCATGCACAGAAGTTATCAGCCCCTTCAAGCTTATCCTCAAGCTTGGTGTGGTGAGACATCTTAAAGAGTACTTCAAATGGAAATATAAAAGATTTAGGTCTTACCACTTGATTTGCAGAAATCTAGATCTAGTGCTGGATTAGGGTTTGTCAGAGAAACCCTAAAAATTCAAAATGTGAATTTAAAACTTCTGAAAGGATAGAAATATGTGCCTTGATGAGCTGATCATCCTGGTATATTCAGAATTTTAAATCTGCAAAGTTTCACCCTTCAGAAATACCTTTTTGTCTCCCGGATTCACTAGGGAGGACCCTAAATTAGGGTTTGAGTTTCTCGGAGCTTCACCCAACCCAAAAGTTTGATCCAAAGCTCTAAACTTCGATTTTTCCAAGGAGCTTCCAGCTATGGTCTCAGAATTCAGAAATTCCTATTTTTGTGGAAACCCTAATTTTTAGGGCAAAAAATGAAAGTGCCCAGAATTGAATTCTGATTCGACAGAAAGATGCGCCTTTCTGAGGAGAGTTAATATACCCTACTTCCTTTCCAAAATATGTGGAGAGAAACCCAAAAACAAGAAGCCCTAGCTTCCGCAACTGCATAATGTCTTCTTCTCAGGTTAGCTCTGAAACCATGTTAATTTTTAGCATTAATTCAATATACTCTAGGAACTTTATTGAGAGAATAACATGTACAACATATCAAGCATATCAATCACAAAAAGCAATCACATGAGACAATAGACACACAGAGTTTCACTGGGTAAAACCATAAAGGTGAAAAACCCCACAACTTCCTCAGAGATAGAAAGAGCAATGATACAACCCAAGTACAAGAGATAGTCCTCCTAGAATTTACTCCTCCTTCCTCACTTGTGCGCCACTTTCTGGAGTGTGTAGAAGTGAATAATGTAGTGATCAAATAGAGTGCCTCCCGCACTCTATTTATACATGACTTGACCTGCCTAATAAACTAGCAGGGCCGACTTGTCTAACTCAGTCTAATAACCCATGGTAATACTAATAAGGCCGACCCCACACTTGGTGGTCTAATAACCCATCACTTGCAAGTTACGACACTTGTCAATACAAATGACGACACTTCTGTATAGAGGAATAATAACATGTCTATAGGAGTACAATATACATAGGTGAAATACATTCCGAAGTTACAATTACATCAACATAATATGCCACACCAATATAATTAAGAGAAGGATGGTCATTACATCTAAGCAACACCCTCTTCACCTAATTACATCATAAATGCTAATTTTACCTCATTATGGTCATAGAATACAATCAAGTCATAAATTTAGTCCAAATTGCATAGGACAAGTATATCAATCACCCCATACAATCTAATACATCAATAATAATTGAAGTCCTAATAGGGTTCCAACAACCCATCCCTTCCCCCAATGGTTGTCTCACCCTTGAGACAAGTACATATTGAAGACAACTCCAATTGTTTGTAACAATCTCAAATCTACTGGAACCAAACAATCATCTTCTTGTAAGTTGATCTATAAATCATCAATATGCTAACTTCTAGTCCTACTTTGCACACTCCTTTGTAGGTTACCCAATCCATAAATGGTGCAATTATCTCATCAAATCATACTACTCATTTGGACACTCCTCATACCACATCTCCTCATGCTACCTCTCCTCTATGTAGCATGGGTGGGAATCCTACTCATCTCAACTAATCTCCTTAATATTCTAAAAATGTCTCTATGGTGATTAATCCATCCTACCATAATACATAGATGCTAACTAGTGTAACTACCAAGTCTGTAGAAATTGACACTAAATATCGGTTCATTCCTACTATACATTAATAACCTCTAAATCATCAACAACAATTATCTAAGCAATCATTGGCTCCTCATGCACAAGGGCCGAGTCTATATCAATTCCACAAAATATATACAAAAATAATCCCCAAATATCCAAAATATGAGCAATATCTTGCAAACATGAACTTGTTAACATTAGTTTGAAAAAAATCAATCACTAACACATTATGGACAATATAATTGGAGATCAAATCCAAAGTCTTTATTTGAAAATTCCTACAAAATTTGAATAAAATATCTCTCATAATAATCTCTAATATTTTTAAGCCAAAGTCTCAACAATTGATCATCATGCAACTAATCTTTGAAAGAGGGATGAAATAAAAAATCAATGAACTTTGTTGTGGAACAAGAACCATCACTCAATATATCCATGACAACAAGAGCTTGTGTAAAGAATCTTTGGGTTATGTCTCCAAAAATATTGGTATACAACAAGACTAAACAATGAGACAACTCAAGTTGTTCAACCCTACCTCAAACATTGCCCAACAAAATCTTACTTGACCCAACGAGACCCAATGACAATGATGTTGGGGTAGCTTTTCCTTGACCCCCCCCTCAACACATTGATTACATCATGACTCAATGAATCGAAGTATTACTCTTCCATTCCGACAATTTAGCCCCATAGGGCCAAACTCAATCATTGTATTCCACTACATCCTACAAAATTGACTCCTATATTACCATCTTAATATAAGAGAAATCATCTCCATTCTTAAAAAACAACCATGTTTAATCCCATAGGAACAAGTGGATTCAATATAACTCTCAACTTCTATGGGATTGAAGAGACTCTTCTTTGAAAAAAGTCACTCTTATTTGATTTTGTTCAATTACAACTCAAAACTTTATAGATATTAGATACATCCATATATGTTTTAAGGAAATAATGCCTCCAAACAAACCCTATCAAATTTCAACAAATTCCAATATCTTAGCATATCTCTATAGGAAAATTCCACGCCTCGCATAAAGTGTGTAGCATCCATCAAAATAAATTTATATTTGTTTTAATAGCCAATGCGCATATACAATATTCATTTAGACCTTTTCAATAATCATCATCATAAAAATGTCTCCCATGCGCTCATGTAGCATATCTATCCAAATGTGTTATCATCCTAAAAATACCTTGTAAAAACATGTGCATACAAACTTATCATAGTAATCATGGATCAAAATTCCACTTATTAGAAGGGGATAGGGTATGCATATCTTCTTATATTAAACAATCAAATTATTACATACAAAGTTTAATTGTCCCATAAACAAAAGGATCGCATACATCAATTTAACATCTAGCTAGACTATGATTTTAAATTAGATATTATATTATTATTTTTATTATTTAAAATTATTATGCAATGTGATATAAAACAATTAAAATTAGTGAACACATAGACGATGGAGATAATGTGTCTTTAATGCCAACATTGCACATATAACTATGTAATCCAATAAACTAGTGCTAAGTGCAAACTACAACTTTTAAATCAATTTACCATATAGCGCATACCAAAATATTGGCACAAGAAAATATATGGCTCTACAATGCTACTCACACCCTTACACCATGTATGTGCTGTTAAAATATTGTAACTTCTAAGAATATTATATTTGTACTTTATTATTCCGGAGATGTTTCATTCCTCCGTGGAGACCCTATTGTATATCTGGAGATGTTTTATTCCTCCGTGGAGAATGTGGTAACTTGGGTTACTAGAATTCCCTAGTGGGGGTCGGCCCTGTATGAGTCATGTGGGTTAAAGGTTTATTAGACCATCCTAGAGGGGTCGGTCCAATCATCCTTATGTTAAGTGGTTAAGTTGGAGCCAACCTAGTTAGTATAAAAGTCAAGTCGGAGTTGTGTATAAATAGAGGAGGCGTGTTCCTCATTTAACACATTCACTCACTTGTGAAACTCACATAGGAGAGAGAGAGATCTGCAATGGAGGATAAGGAGATCATGTTTGTAGATTACATCTTTGTATTTGCTGGTCATCTATATTGAGGAAGCTTTGCTGGGTTTTCTACCCCATGAGGGTTTCCCAGGATAAATTTGTGTCTCTTATGTTTATGCTATGCTTGTTGTTCTTTCAGTGATCCTGTATATGCTATTGTTGTGAAATGGAATGTAATACTGAAGTTATCTATCTTAGCATATTGAATCTTAACATGGTATCATAGCTAGCCTGAAGGAAGGCAATGTATGGCACTTACGACACTTGTCTCACTTGCGACAATTTGAAAGTTAGGGTTTTATATAGAAAAAAACTAGTTATCGTGGAAATTTCACTATAAATCCATTTTAGTGAAGGTTCAGGATCTAAAGCTTCTACAAGTCATAGATAACATCCCCCTGTATCTTGTGTCCAAAGGAAAGCCTCAGATTCGTTGTACTTTGTGATTTATGATCCGTACAAGTTAGGGTTTCTGCCTCTTCCAGATATCAGTCATAAATAAGTGACCTAGGAAAAAAATTCATATCTCGGGATAGGAAGCTCCAAATGAAATTTCGTAAAATGTGATAGGTAGGGAACGAACTATAGTTTCACAAATCCTCCGAGGCCTAAGTTGAACCAGTGATATGTGGCACTCCGTACAAGTTCGCTCTTCTGTTTCATCCCATAAATAGGTCACATTGCGACACTTGGCATAAATCTCTCTCAGAGAATCCATTTGAGTTCATATCTATGGGGTTGGAAATTTAACAGGTTAGGATACAACAGGCCAAAGTTTCAGACCCTGATGATATGCAATGTTCGAGTTACACTAGAAACAATAAGGCACATATTTCTGTGAAATAGAATTGGATTTTTAGCATTCTCATTTTTGGCTTATCACTGCTGCGGGAATTTAGGGTTTCGGAGAAAGTTGGAATTTTTGAAATATGAGACCACGGCTGGATGCTCCTCATCAAAATCAAAATTTAGAGACCAAGATCAAATTTTTTGATTGGGCAGAAGGTCGGGCTTGATCAAACCCTAGTCTGGGATTTTGATCGGAAAGGTGGAAAATTAGGGTTTATGCAAAAGTTGGAATTTTTGGAATCTGAGACCACGACTGGAAGCTCCTCAGAAAAATAGAAGTTAAGAGCACAAGATCGAACCTTTTGGTTGGGAAGAAGACTGGGATTTATCAAACCCTAGTTCGGGATCCTGTCTAGAAGATCCAAAAGTTTTGAAGGCAATTTTGAGGGGTAAAATTTTGGAGATTTAAAAATGAAGTATGCCAGCTTGATCAGGTCAGCAAGGCACATATTTCCATCCTTTCAAAAGGTTGAAATTCAAAGTTTGAATTTTTAAGGTTTCTCTGACAGACCCTAATCCAGCTCCAGATCCAGTTTCAGCAAATCAAAGTGGATTGGGTTAATCCTAGAAGAGAATGAATTGGACACCTGCATAAGTGAAGAAGTTCCAGTTCCAGAGGGAGATGAGGATAAAGCCTTACATAAGAAGACTAGAAGTAATCCTGACAGGTATGACTTGAGGAAATACAGGTATGTTTTGAAATCTGATTCTTGACTAAGTTCATAATATGTTTGTCTTCATGTTATTGAGGTTAGTACAATTATGATTGTTTGATAATGGATGCATGTGAATGATAGAAGATATTCATTGATTAGGGTGATGACATTTATGATTGTACTAATGCACTTGTGGTGTTGTATGAGGATGATGTTGTCTTCTAACAAGATACAGGTACATCAAGAAAGACAAATCAAGTTCTATGACCATGATGACATAAAGACAAAGACTCATCCATAGTCTTTGATCACATAAAAGCTCTACTTACGAGGTATGCATGACTTTGTTCTACTATGCTTAACTTATGAGATATGTAGGTTCTAGCACAAGGTCTCTAAATCATTGAAGAGAACAAAGAAGATATTGTTTGGGTATGTTAAGACATAACCAAGCATGATAATCCAGGTATGTTTTCCTATATCAAGTTAGAATCCTACTTTGTGTTAGGATATTAGGTAAGTATACCTATGTGACTCTATATAGATAGATTATTGGGTCATTAATGTATCTGACGAATACCAGGCCAGATATATGCTTTGCGGTGAACACCTTCAGTCAGTATCTAGTGGAACCTAGACGAGTTCACCTGATAGCTGTAAAGCATGTGATGAGGTACCCGAAGGGTACGATAGATTTTGGTCTATGTTATCTTGGAGATCATGACTTCATATTGTATGGCTACATAGATGTTGATTGGGAAGGAAGTGTATCAGACAGGAAGAGCACATCAGGTGGATGTTATTGTCTGGGATCTGCCATGATCTTGTGGTTTAGAAGGAAGTAGTCTAGTGTGGCTCTCAGCACAGCTGAAGTGGAATATATAGCTGCTTGCTATGCTAGTTGTGAAGCGATATGGCTTCAGAAGTTGTTATCAGGATTGTATGACCTAGAGATGGACCCACTGTGATCCTATGTGACAACCAGAGTTGTATCAAGATGACAGAGAATCTAGTGTTCCATGATAAGTCAAAGCACATAGAGATCCGATATTTCTATATACGGGATATGGTGCAGAAAGGAGCTATCAAGCTCGAGTATATGAGCACTAACGAACAAGTTGTTGATGTGTTAACCAAACCTCTGTCTCGAGTAAAGTTTGAGTATTTCCGAGACAAGCTTGGTGTAGTTCAGAAAGACCCTCCTCGAAAGGGGGAGTGATATGGTCGATGATGATATTTGGATACTGGTATCGATGTGGATACCTGTATCGATGATGAGATTTCCTATATCGATGGTAAGGTCAATGACGAGGACACTATATCGATGATGTGGATATTGTATTGATAATGTGGACACTGTATTGATAATGTGGATACTTGTATCGATGACGAGGATACTTGTATTGATGATGTGGATACTTGTATTGATGATGAGGATACATGAATCGATAATGAGGTTACCTGTTTTGATGACGAGGTTGATGATGAGGTTACATGTCCCGATGATGAGGTCGATGATATCAATGATAAGGTTGATAAGTGGTCCTAAGACTTGGTCTAGTGGAAGAGGAGGGATTGTATCATCCCTGGACTTAGGTCCCTGAACAGATCCGTAGACAGTTGTCTTCGAGAAGTGGTCCCTAGTGGACAAGGAGGGATTGTATCATCCTTGGACTTAGGTCCCTGAACAGATTCGTAGACAGTTGTATTTGAGAATTGGTCCCTAGTGGACGAGGAGGGATTGTATCATCCTTGTACTTAGGTCCCTGAAAAGATCCGTGGACAGTTGTCTTCGAGAAGTGGTCCCTAGTGGACGAGGAGGGATTGTATCATCCCAGGACCTTAGTCCCTGAATAGATCCATAGACAGTTGTCTTCAAGAAGTGGTCCCTAGTGGACAAGGAGGGATTGTATCATCCTAGGACCTTGGTCCCTGAATAGATCCGTAAACAGATGTCTCCGAGAAGTGGTCCCCAGTGGACGAGAGGATTGTATCATCCCAGGAATTTGGTCCCTGAATAGATCCGTAGACAGATGTCTCCGAGAAGTGGTCCCCAGTGGACGAGAGAATTGTATCATCCCAGGTCCTTGGTCCTTGAATAGATCCATAGACAGATGTCTCCGAGAAGTGGTCCCCAGTGGATGAGAGGATTGTATCATCCCAGGACCTTGGTCCCTGAGTTGATTCGTAGACAGATGTCTCCGAGAAGTGGTCCCTAGTGTATGAGAGGGGATTGTATCATCCCTGGACTTCGGTCCCTAAATTGATCCGTAGACATATGTCTTCGAAAAAGGGGTTCTGATACTTTGTCTAATTTGACGAGTGGACTGGATCGTACCTAGACATGATATGGTGTCTTAAATGGATCATGTGTATTGCAGGGTATGCTACTATGATACTATTGATCGTGAGGATCCAAATGACGATGCTGTTGATCGTGAGGATCCAGATGACGATGCTGTTGATTGTGAGGATCCAGATGACGATGCTGTTGATTGTGAGGATCCAAATGACGATACTGTTGATCGTGAGGATATAGATGACGATGCTATTGATCAAGAGGATCCTGATGTTGATGTTGTTGTGGCTGTTCGAGTGCTGCAGAAGATGAAGATTCAGTACTGAAGATGTTGATGTTCCAGTAACTATTTGAGTTACTGATGATTTATGAAGAAAGATTCCAATGATTTATAGATGTATCATGTATCATGTAGTTGATGACTCCTTTCTCCTACAGATGTTGCTATAATATCCTTCTCGTTAAGGGGGAGTGTTGAAATATTGTAACTTCTAAGAATATTATATTTGTACGTTATTATTCCGGAGATGTTTCGTTCCTCCGTGGAGACCCTATTGTATATCCAGAGATGTTTTATTCCTCCGTGGAGAATGTGGTAACTTGGGTTATTAGACTTCCCTAGTGGAGGTCAGCCCTGTATGAGTCATGTGGGTTAAAGGGTTATTAGACCACCCTAGAGGGGTCGGCCCAGTCAGCCTTATGTTAAGGGGTTAAGTTGGGGCCGACCTAGTTAGTATAAAAGTCAAGTCGGAGTTGTGTATAAATAGAGGAGGTGTGTTCCTCATTTAACACATTCACTCACTTGTGAAACTCGCATAGGAGAGAGAGATATCTACAATGGAGGAGAAGGAGGTCATGTTTGGAGATTGCATATTTGTATTTGCTGGTCATCTATATTGAGAAAGATTTGTTGGGTTTTCTACCCCATGAGGGTTTCCCAGAATAAATCTGTGTCTCTTGTGTTTATGCCGTGCTTGTTGTTCTTTCAGTGATCCTGTATATGCCATTAGAGAGATTTTGAGGTCAAAAAATGGCCTCCTAAGAGATGTACTACAAAAATATGAGATATATTAAAATATTATGAATTGGGGGTTTTATGGGGTAGATATATATGACAAGTCACCTCCCACACTATTTTCTTTGCACAATATAACTAACCATGGTTGAGTTGCTTTTCAAAATTCACTAGAAATAAAATTAATAAAATAAGTCTACATTGATGTGACTAAGATTCATTGTAAATTCCCAAAAATTTATTGTTCTTTAGCATTTATTTGTCTTGAACTTGCAAATAAAATGAAATAATAAAATATATTTTTAAGAGTTATTTTTTTAATTTTATGTTGATTTTTTATATTTAGTATTTTTCTCATGAATTTAATTGAGAATTTATTTACATGTAAAATGTTAATAATATTATTATAATCCACATTGCATTATTATTATTATTATTTATTAAATCTATTATTATTCTTTATTAGTTTGACATTATGTTATTAAATAGAATGAAGTGAATATATAATTTAAAATTAAAAACATAAAAATGATAATATATTATTTTATAAAAAAATGTGAAAGGACTTTCTTTATGAATTAAGAGTACTTTACTTGAAAATGACAATAATATTATTTTATGAAAAGACTATCATTATGAGTACTTTACTTTATGACTTAAAAGTACTTACACCACTAGCTTGGTTAACTATGTGTTTTCATCCACCGTAGAAAATTTGAAAAATAAGCATTCTTAACTCATGCAATGCCACCTCACCAAGGGGGATGATGTCATCTATTAGAATGTGATTGGTTGTTTTTTATAGTACATTTTCTTTGTTTTGAAGCCATTTTTTGACCTCAAAATTTCTCTAATGTATTATTGTTAAATGGAATGTAATACTGATGTTATCTATCTTAGCATATTGAATCTTAACATGTGCCCCTGCAATACTTGTTTCATCCTTGAGACGAGTACATATCGAAATGAAGTCTATTTTTTGGGAACAATCTCTAACTCTATTGAAACCTATTACTGATAATCCTATAATATGATCTACAAATCATTAATATGATAAATCCTACTCCCGCTTTGCACACTCCTTCATAGGTCATCCATCCCACAGTCCAATCATATCCTCAACCGCTACTACTCCCATATACTCTCATCATCCCCACATCTCCTCTTGCTACCTATCCTCTTTGTAACATAGTTGGGCATTCTACTCATATGCATGAATCTCTTTAATCTACTCAAAATGTCCCTATGGTCATCAATCCATCCTAGTAGAATACATAGGTGGCAACTAGTGTAATTTAGAGGTTTGTATAAATTGACACTATACATTGGGTTAGCTCCTACTCTACATTAGAAACCTATAAATCAACATCATAATTATTCATCATGACCATCAACAAAAAAAATATACACAATCATTCACTCTCGATGAAAAAACATTGAGTCCGTATAAAATCCACATCATCTCTACCAAAAATCTTCCTCAAATATCCAAAATACAAGACATCTCTTGCAAATATGATTGTAATGTTAAAATCACTCTAGCCAAGAGAAATGATTAACACATGGTGGCTAATATGGTTAATGAACAACTCCAAAATTTTCATTTAAAGATTTCTCCAAACTCTGAATAAAATCTCTCTATAATAGTGTCTAATTTTTTTAGCTAAAGTCTCAACAATTGATCATTGTGCAACTAAACTCTAAAATATGGATGGAATATAAAATGAATGAACTCATGGCATGGACCAAGAACCACTACTAAATGTCTTCATAATCCAATTTCCTCTACCAAGTCACAACCAACAAGTTTGTGATAACAAGATCTTCACAAAAAGTCTTTGTGTGATGCCTCAAAAAATGTGGGTATACAACAAGACTAAACTATGGGGCAATTCAAGGTGTTTTAACTCTACCTCAAACATGACCCATGAACTCTTACTTGAGCCCCCCAAAACTGAATTGCTATGATGCTAGGGTAACTTCTCCTTTCCCTTCTCAACACATTGATTACATCATGACTCAATGAATTAAAATATTACTCCTCCATATCAACAATTTAGCTACAAAGGGCCAAACTCCATCATTGTCTTCCAATACATCATAAAAAGACTCCTATTTTACCATCTTAATATAAGTAATATCAAATCCATTTTTAAAAAACATTCATGTTTAATCTCATTACATCAAGTATGCTCAATACAACTCTTAACCTCTATGGCAAAGACACTCTTCTTTGAAAAACTCTTTACACAAAATTTTTCAATTACAACACAAAGATTTATAGAAATTAGATACATCATATGTGTTTTTAAATAAAGAAAGCCTCCAATGAAAACCCTATTAAATCTTTAACAAAATCCAATATCTTAACACACGTCTATGGAAAGATATATTACCTCACACAAAGTGTGGCGCGTACATTGAATAAATTTATAATTGTCTTAATCCCCACTGCACCTACGAAATTTTCATCTAGACCTCTTCAATAACCATCACCATAAAAGGGATATTGGAAAATGGCTAATTGACCACTCTCTTTATGCAAGGAGGAGGACAATGGAGAATGATTGGTTTTTTATTCACTCTTCTAATCAATTGAGTTTAATGAGATATTAGAGAATGGTAGGATGACCATTGAAATTGTAGGGGACTAGTAGAATGAACATTAATGTTGACCATTATGTTTTTTAATCAATGAAAAGTGAAATAGGAGAATGGGTAATTGATCATTTTCTTTTCCTAAGGAAAAAGAGAATGAAGAATGACCAACCAATGATCATTCCCTCTTCTAGTTCTAGTTAATGAAAAGGGACATTGATATATGATAAACTAATGTTTCCACATACCTAAGTAGATGTAGAATGATTAACTAACAAGAGCCACGAGGTGGCAATGTCCCCGACATTGCTAATAGTTCTTGTTATAAGACAATAGCTCTCGTAGAAAGAAAAAAAGAATGTAGAGGGAAAAACATGTTTGGATTCATTTTCCACTTTAAAAGAAGAAGCTCAGTGTTTGATATTGCCAAATCTAAATATTTTAGAATTCACAATAGTGAGCTCCATTAGATTCTTGACATTTGTTTTCTTGAATCTTCCAAGTTCAAAGCTGTGCTATGTCTTAATCATCCATAAAATACATTGACTTTAAAACCTTAATATCAAGATACTAATTTATGTACTAAATTTAATTTAAAATTGATAATTATTATAATATAAATGTAACATTTGCATGAAAATTTCAAAAATTTCAACTAATTATCAATTAGTAAAAGTTTAAACTAATTGTCCCATTCAGGATTCCTCATTGTAAATAAACTATAAACCCATAACATTGCCTTAAAGGAATATTTATTTGGAATATGATAAATTATAAGGTGGATTCTTCATTGTGAGTAGTACCTAGTGTAGTGGTAATGTCCTTGCCATTGTTGAATTTTTGCAATTTATTAGTTATACATATTGTGACTTGTATCTAGATTTTCAATGTGGAAAAAGTTAGGTAGTGGTAATGTCCTTGCCATTGTTGAATTTTTGCAACTTATTAGTTATACATATTGTGACTTGTATCTAGATTTTCAATGTGGAAAAAGTTTGGTAGTAGTAATGTCCTTGCCATTGTTGAATTTTTGCAACTTATTAGTTATACATATTGTGACTTGTATCTATGGAAAATATTGCTCACATGCTTAGATTAAAAAAACTAAGTAAATAACTCTCAATGTTGATTGTATATGTACCAACACTTATTTACATTGTGTTATCAGGTTAAAAAAATCAATTTAAATTAAAATATTTTCCAGTTGTAATGTTGTAGTCAATTTTAATCGAATAAATAAAAAAGTTTTGTAAATTGTAGTCAATTTTAATCAAATAAATAAAAAAGTTATGTAAATGAGCTTCATTGTTGATTGTAACTGCACCAACACCTATTTTCATTGTCTTGTGATTTATTTATATGTAATCAAATTAATATCATTATATGTAACACATCATTATATGTAACACGATTAATTATCAATGATATTTAAATTTAATTTGATTTCATAATTATATTGTATTTTATTAAAAATTCCAATTAAATAATATTTTAGTTGTATATTTATTATACATTACCAACAAATAATAAAGCTTATAAATGAAACAACAATTGAAGAAATGACACATCACCAACCAATATTTTCTCTTTTTTCAATGCTTCAATTGGGTAATTAAAATAATTTAGATATATCAAAATAATATACCAAACCTCATAAAATATCCATATAAGTATGTGGTAAATAATGACAATATAAAGTCTGACAATATAACGCAATGAAAAAGTTACGCTAAATAAGATCCTTAAATGATCGAATGGTGATCAGAACGCAGTGGTACAATGACCGACTTTCGATCAGAAGTGTATAGAGCCATATGTTCGCATCTCTTTAAAGACATAGAGGAAAATCTGGTATTGGTTTGGGAAAATCAACTCTGTTCACGATAAAGGAACCTGTTGGTAATAAGGGATGGAATACAACCGAGGGGTTTGTGCTTTATAATATATAGGCCCGGACGTATCAACAATTATAATAGATCGTTATCCGGGTTGATCCTGCCACCACTTCTTAGTTCAAATTAAAGCAACCCAGTGCAATCAAATTGATTTTCTCTCTTTCAACCCAGTTCATTGATAAATAAAAAAGACACAAGATCTCCATACTGACCAAATACTTGTCTCAGATCTTCATCCGTTGCATTTAGGTATAGCTAGCCTACAAATGATAACTCCACTACCCGTCTTGTCGACCTAGTAAACAACGGTCTTATTCTCTGCAAACAAGCCACAAGCCATAGTTAAAAAGCACACCCCCAGTGATAGATTCAAGCCTGATACACTGCAAATATGATCCCATCGTATTATATCCCAAGCAATCCACATCCCACCTCCATCTCCTCAGGGCACACAGATGATTAACCCCACATAAATTTCAACGTAGCTCATATTCGAAGAAGCCATCGGCGGCGGGACATCCACTGCACATAGCCATTGTTACCCCAACAATAGGGTTGTCCAAACAAGATCTGAAAGCCACAGACGAACCAATCTCTGACCATTAACCCTCGGAAGGCTATACGCAACGGAGCTCCATAAACGTTGGCCGCATCACTGCAAAGCAGGTTAAACTAAACAATGCAATCATCAGAAATAAGAAAGCATTTGTCCCGAAGAACATGTATAAAAGCTTCAATTAATTAGCAAAACCTTAACATTGCAACCATTTATACATCTATTTTACACCATTTACATTATACATCTATTTCACACGTATTGCATTATGAGTTTTACAAAGAGATATTCATCGGCCAAAATACATTTTATAAGAACTGACTTACAAAATATTGTTTAATGTTGGCCTGTGCTCTTCATCACCCAGGAACGAATGGATACTTCAGACTGAGCCTGGGTATTCCTGAATCCTGCTGCCATTTTATAGTTTGTCCAAAACCGCCTCTATCAAGATAATTTGTATATTTAACCCAAAATTTCAACATCTAAACCCTACATAATGATACTTTGATGTTTGTCTCCTCAATCAACATGTTCATATATATAAAGGCAACGACATGTCTATTATTAATAAAACTGGCATCACTTAAAAAATTTAAACGCTGGAAAATGAGGGCCTTGATAACATCTTCACTTTGTTTGCCGAAGACTCTGATGCATGCATCCCTCGCTTCGTATAATCCATGTCGTGTAATAAATGTTTGATATTCATCCCCCATCAAACTCTTGAATTCTTTACTCTGCTCGGCTACTAACTGCCTGGATACCATTTGCAAAGTTCGGAATATCCCCTGGCAGTGTTCTGAATTGCCTCCATTGTTTCTCTTATCCAAGCAATAACTCGTCTGATTGTGTTCCTTGCTGATATGCATACACATATGACCCACGAATCCAGTTCTTCTCTTCTTCCGTTTTCAAATTGGGAGAGGTCCTGATAATCTCCTCTGCCTTCACAAAAAGCCTTGCAAATTCATCCGCATTGAAACGCTGCTGATGAACAATGAATTGCTCATCCACATTGAGACAATGGTGATGAACAATGAATTGCTCCATTGCTTTGTCATGCAATTGTTCAAATTGTACATTTATAGACTTTAGGGCGCCCTTGAGAGAGCGCACATGAAACCCCAACTCTCGCACATGGCTTCCCACTGCGTCAAGGGGATGAGGGTATCAAAATACAAAATAGTGATCTCCTCTCCTCTCTCGATGTGTTTGGAGGCATGGATAAACATGGCACTTCCCACTTCCAGCCTGCTCAAGTTAGGCAAGCAAGAATGGTTAATCATGGACGACAACAGCCAAAGACTACAATACATCTGGTCTTTCTGGATGAGTCTAGCTCCACCGAATGAGTGCCGATTTGTAATATCCTGAATATTGTTAACATACACTCGCAAATTTTCACTTTGTTCTTCTTGGACGTACGCCCTAAACAGATCAATGCCTGGAATATCCACGCTGTCGGGTGTGCAGTATTCGTCTAAACTATAAATCTGTGGGAGTAAGCTCTGTGGTTTCCTAGCTTCACCGACTACCGTGGTGACAAGATTTCTTCAGGCACTGTGTAAGTGTTAAAGACTTTATCGTAAACAACTGCCATAGCATTGCTTACCAGCAAAAGCTCCCCGATCCCTGTAATTATCCATGCGGATATCACTTGCATGTAATTATCCACACGGCCTAATTGCATGGCCTAATTGCATGTAACTATCCACGCGGCGGACTAAGTTAAGAAGTGATGCAAGACTCTTGCTCACTACAACAAGTTTATCGCCAAGTCTCTGGCGCACTTCCAGAACCGACGAGGCTGAATAGCTGTCTGGGCGATCCTCCCAATATCGTAACACAAATTTTTTAATTGGAGATCGAATTGACGGTCACTATCCTCGGAAAAAAACGATGCTCACAGAATTAATACAGTTAAACCAGATTTACTTTGCTGGGATTTCTTCCAAAAAATACCTGCATTAATTAGCCTCTGCGGAGCTGAGGTCAGCCCGCAGCCCCCTCTTGGGAAGGGAGAATCGAGACTGATGTCAATATCCTGCCACCAATAAACTTTTTTTTAAATATTAATTTTAAAATTTCAACAAAATATTAAAAAGTTTCAACTATAGTTTTTCTATAGTCTGAGAAAAATTTATAGGTTTAAGACACACAATAATAAGAGTTGGACAATCCATAGATGATCCCCTTCGGGACATAATAATTCTTTATTCAAATTAGTGAATGCCAATTTCATTAAATCTATTTGTATAACTTGAATGCAAACTTTGAAAATGTGAACATTAGATTCAAATGTGTGAGTATCAGGTTCACAAAGTATCTAAAAGTGTGAAAATTGGATTCCCAAAGTCTCTAAAAGTGTGAGTATCAGATTTGAAAGAGTGTATATTGTATTTTGAAAATGTGCCTATAAAATACGAAAATGTGAATGCCAAATTTCAATGGTGTGCATATTAGATCTGAAAGTGTGAATATCATATTTTGAAAGTGTGCATATCATATCCAAAAGTGTAAATCACATCCACATGTGTGATATCTGATTCCAATAGTGTCAAAATTATTTTTCAATACTATTCATGTCAACATACATTGGTTACACCATCGTAAATAGAGTCATAATCGAAATCAATGTAGTTATTACATTGAGAAGTGATACATTTTCATTCAAGTACAATAAGTATGGTTGTTGGCACCGATCCATTCATACGAAATTGAGGACTATGAATTAGTCTTGCCTACCAACTTTTTCACCTTATCTCAAAGAATAAAACTAAATTGCCCTAGAAATATTCACAAAATCCACATTGGAGGTCATGATAGAAGAGAACATATAAACTTCGATAGTTAAAAAAAAATACTTAAGGATGATCAACAATTAATGTTCGATTTTTTATAGAACAAAAGTCATTAACATACCACAAGTGCTCATTGTTCCTCATACACGTATCATTCATCAACATCATTCCAACCCTCACCATTATAATCCATTTGACTTAATTGTGCCCCAGTTATTACAAAAACATTCCCATTTATTTTTATTATCTCTCATCTCCATCATATCACTGGGTGACCATTCCCATACGATACTATCAAGGGTCACCATTCCTTTTATTCCAATAACCCACCATCGTGTTTTTTTATACAATTTATGTACGATACTTTGTTGTCCCATGATGTTGAAGTGGGCTTATGTTGATGAACCTCTACCTTATAAGTTTCACTAATAACATTTGACTCTTTGTAAATATTTTCATTTTCCCCGCCCAATCATATTTGTGAATCTGGTTTTGATGACTATACTTTGAACATGTATCCCTTGACAACATGTCCTTTGGACTTTGGAGATAATTAATTTATGGGCTTGTTACATAGAGGTCCAACATAACGCTCCTCAATATTATGGACATTTTCCTTCAAGTATGATTCTATGAAATCATGTGTGGGTGGTGTATTGATGTTGATGTCTATGTCCTATAATGTGGATGAGAAAAAAATATTTCTACATACTTAATGTGGGAAAAGGGAATTTCCAAATACTTTAATTCATTCTCCCAATAGGTTATCTTTAGATGTAAAAATTTTTCCCCTCCCTTGTCAAGCCCATTTCTCCAAAATGAAATATATGCTTCTATTCTTTTAGTTATTGCTTCCATCTTTGAAGGTTTCTTTACTTGTAGATGTGATAGCATAGGTTTCCCTCTAGGTAGTTCTAGATGACCATTGGGAAATGAACATCACACATTTATAGGAGGTGACCAATTTCATCTCTATTCAGGCTTCATATTGTATAACTATTTTTCCATCGACAAGTTGGAATTTGAAGTATTGACACCCTTTGATACCTGATGTCTTGTATTTCCCATCCAAGAAGTGTAGCTCTACAAATATCTTGAATTTAAATGAATCCTCAATAAGATACGAGGGGAAGAAAGAAAACTCTTCTATTGTCCTATAAGAATCCATGATATTTGAGAAGGAAAATATCTTTTCATTTTAACAAAGTTGATAATATTATATATGGTTCACTAGGAGGAAATAGACCTCTATGATTTCAAAGACTCATCTCCATTAGAAGGGATGCAAATGAGAACATGTAGATATTTATTTTGTCACATGCACAATTATCCATTTGCAACAATACAACTGATAGTAACTTTTTATGTGGGATCATGTATTATTGACATTTTCCTCAAGATATTGCATACCGTCTTTCTTATAAAAGAAAACATTTTCCATATAATACATCATTATATAGTGAGTTCTTTGATGTCCCTCTAATGTACAACAAATCCATATATTTATCCACCATTGGTTCTTTGAGTTTCTTGAGGAATTTAGATAATGAAGTCAGAGTGAAGTTTGAATTGAATTCCACAAGTAGAAGACTGAAGTGGTCGAATTTGTTAGTCTCATGTCCATGTGTAAGCATACCAATCCAAAAAATTGGGAGATTCATGACACTATTGATTGTCTTTTCCTTCTTTCCCATCCTTTTTATAGAAGTCCTTGTCTTGTCCACCTTTTTAGCACAATGCTCAAGTAAGTGCTTGTATGTTTCAGTGAATTCATTATATAAGAATAGTACACCAATATAACAACTTCCAATATAGCTATTATGGTTTGTTTAATCACTCATAGATGTTTTAACCAGGTTGGATAAATGGTGCTCCTATTTTTTTGTTGATGGAGACACACTCATCATATATTTCAAATAATTTTTTTCTTTTTCATTGCAGCACCTAAAAAGTGCTTTCTCATTATCATGCCAAAACGGGCCTACAGTACATGAGGAAGACTCAACATATCTAGGTTCTTGTTGGCCTTATGAGAAGCAAACCCCCATTCATATTTGGAGGAAATAATTTGAGAGGAACTCTTATTACATCTTGATATAATTATGTGTTAGTTGTGGGGATTTATCTAAATTCTGGTCCACAATCATATAATTTGCACTAGCAACCATTGTAACAATATATTATTTGTATTGTTGTAATCCATTATATTTTTTTTTTCAAATCACCTATTTTGATGTTGATCTTATGGAAATATAAAATGATTTTGGGTATATTGAAAAAGCTTGCTACCTTACATTGTGACATACATCAAATGTGTTAAATTTCATGGTAATAATGGTTCTTTTACTTAAAAATCTCTTCTCCTTATCTACAATACGAGAATTGGATGTTAAAGAATCGAGCACAAAGGCTCTTGATTTTTCATCACTCAATTCATATTATTTTCTCATCAATCATCGTCTCCATGGGTATTTTAGCCATGCAATCATTTTTACAAAAATGTGCGGAGTTGATGTATCTAAAGAAAGATTAATAATTTTTAATAGTTTTTGTGCTTGACTCACCATTAGGATATGCACTTGGTCTTGGGAATTTGAGGTGGTTATAATGAACTTCCACTACTATTTTCACATTGTTTCAATCCATGATGTGAACAAATCGATATTCAATTGGATAGGTTGTGCTTCTATAGTTTTCCATAGATTGACCTAGATCTCCCTTTCACTTTCTTTTAATATCACATATAGGGGGCATCACTAAGGTCAACCAAGTGGTATGCATGCCATATTCAGCTACAACATTCTAATATGAAACATTTATTACATTGGATGGGGAATTTCACAATAAAAACTCCATAATCATTGCCACCTAGTTGTGTGAAGTGCACTACATTTGCTTTCTACACATTTGAAATTGTTATTGAGGTGGTATAAACTTGCTCTGAGATGGAACATCAATGGACTGAATTCACTTCTACTCCCAAGAACTTAAGGTTGTTATTATTTTTCTTTTACAATGCTAAACCTTCTAATTGTTCTATTCCTTACACCTTCAACATATATTCTATTTGTTTTTGTAAGTAAGGTAGTTTTTGTATTATATAAAAAGGGAACAATTACATCCATACAAAACAGGTCGAAGCTCGGTTGTTCTTCTGCGTTTCTTGGCTCTCAGGCCTTATAACATGAGAATTACCGTATGACTGTCCAACCCATATCATTAAGCCAAAATTACAATTACTATTGCGACAAACCTTCATATAATCTAGACTACTTGAAATAACCCATACACTAAGACTTCTAAACCTTCTGAGCATAAAACAACGAACATACCGAAGTAATAGATACCAGAAAACCAAAACCTATAAAAAAAACACAGATCCTGATCCCAAAGAACCTTTACAAAAGAATGTAAGGCAGGTCCGGAAAGCACCCTTAATTATTACCGCCAGCAGAAGACGTCTGCGCAGTAGGATAGCAGATGCCCATGGATTGCAGCATGAAGTCCATCTTCCTGTGCAGTTCTTTTGTTTCTTCTTGTAGTGTGTTCTTCCATTGTTCCATCGGCTCCTCTCCCCCAGTCTTCTCCAGCCACTCCCAAATTACATGCCCCATCAGATTCTTCATCACCCAGTAGAGAGCAACTGTCCGCTCGTAAAGGCTGAGGCGAGAAGCGTTGTTTCCCGGGTCCATAACCCAGTCTTCCATTTTTCGACATTCCTCATGCAAGGTGTCCTTGTCAAGATCTTGCCATAGCTACTGTTCCACCCCTTGTATTCCCCGTTGAACAACCAATGGTAAACTCAATTCAAACATCTGAGCCTCCCACCTAGCTTTCTTTTGTGCCTGGGAGACCCTGTGACCCTCATCCAAAGGAGCCTCTTCCCTCTTCTGACTCAATCGTCATCCATATGTGATATTATCACCTTCCTCCTGACGATGACCCTCCATTTTGTTGATCCCCTGGAATTCTCCTCTCCCTATTAACAGAATGGAGATGGAAAAGTGCATGCAGAAAAGAGCCTTACGAGCACGTCTGAATCCACCACCTTTCCATTCCTTATAAGGTAAATTTCCATTCCGGGCAATAATTAACTTCGTACCTGCAATTAAAAGTTGCTCGTGCTTCGTAGTCCTTTGGAGATATCTCCCAAGTAGATGGATGGATCCTCCATTCCCCTCGCTCATAACTGCAACCGCAACCTCAAGCTTTGAAAATATTGAAAATAAGCCGTTGTAAATGTTGGTTAAGGCCCTTTTTCCGCCTCCTTAAACCTTCATCTATTTTGCGGGTGGAGAAAACCATCACGTGGCTAGGCAAGGGCCCACCTGTTTTCTTGACTCCTCCACTTCATGATATTGCGTCATGTCCTGAAGCATAATTTCGCTGCATCTATCCTGGGCATTCTCCTCGTTCAGATCCTACCAAGTGTTAGCATAAATATAATTATGGGTTTCAATCTTGAGGTTTTCCAGTAGGTCCACCAGTTTGTTTCCATTCCTTTTGACATGGTTGAAAGTAAGTGCCATCCTGGGATGCATGATCACCGCTAAATTCTCCAGCCTCCCTTCTAACCGCCAGGATGATGCCACCTTGAAGCTTGGATTTCCATGTTGGATCTCAGTTTCCATGTGTAAGAATACCTGAGAGTCTCCTTCAACAATTAGTGGGGTCCAGTTATGTAAATCCACCATCTATATTCCATAAAGTAAAAACTCCACTTCCGCTACATTTTTGGAGTCCGTGCTAATGAAGCCGGTTCTAAAACCTTGAAATTATCCGAGGTGGTTTCTGATAACACATATGAACCCTGTTGGGCCGAGATTTCCTTTCGAAACTCCATCGAAGTTGAGTTTGAAGAAACCGGATGGGGGAGGAGACCATAATTATGGCTAGATCTCACCATGGACGTCCTTCCTGGTCTCCTAAAACACTGTATTGGCCCAGATATTCCCCGTGCCTTTAGGATTAAGGACTGCGGGGCATTTGCTTCCCAATCAACATTTTCCCAATATTGAATTTTCATTGTTTCGAGCATCTTAATCTGGATGGAGTTCTAGACCTTGTATTCAGCTCCAAATTTCCCTTGGAAAGTTCTGGATTTTCTTTCCCTCCATAATTCCCATTCCACAAAATATGGAAATATATTCCAAAGGAGATTAACAATTGGTTTCTGAAACGGGTCGTTTATCCACAAGGAGATGGTCTGGTCCGAGCAGTTTTTGTTCCTGTCTGATCTTCTAAAAGAAGTGGCTCCCCGATCCCATAAGTTCAAATTAGAAGGACACAAGTTTAGGAGGTGATCGAATGTTTATTCCTCATTAGTACACATACATCACCTGTAAGGGCCTTGCATACCTCTCTTTTGAATATTTGCTCCTGTAAGGATGCGTCTTCTGATTACTAACCAAATGAAGATGGAAATTTTGGGCCACAGTTTTGCATCCCACAACTTCTTCCATTTCTTATCGGGAGGTTGGTTTTTATGACCCGTCCATATGTTATATGCTTCCTTGATGGTGAAAGTGCGTTTTGGTTCAAATCCCCATCGGATTTTGTCCTCCCCCATGTGAATTGTGATTCTTCTGTTATTTAGGGATTCTTTGATTCTGTTGACTTCCTCCTCAGGACCAATATGTTCCCACCAATCTCGAGGTGCCCAAACCGTGTAATCTTGCTCTATATTCGAGTCTACCCATAGATCCTTTACATGTATTTTTTTCTGGTTAATACACTCCTGGATTATCTGGGGAGCTTCTAAGCTTCTTTCAAGAGGAGGTATTTGCTACCATGAATCTTCCCATGCCATATCTCTCCACCCATTTCTAACTTCCCAAAAACTGTTAGCCTGGATTAGTCTTCTCCCTTGGGATGCAATTTTCCATATATGCGACCCAGGAATTTCCTCTAAGAAGCGGATGAGATTAAATTTCTCCCATCCCCCAACATATTTCTTATGCTAGATTTTTTCCCATGGTTCCTGTTTGTGGGTGGCCCATCTCCACCATATCTTAGCCCCACTGACATAATTTACTTTTTCTGGATCTCGAAGGTTGAGACCACCTTTCTCCTTAGGAGAGCATATAGTTTTCTAGTTCACCATGGCCCATTTCCGGTATTCACTTGGACCGTTCCACAGGAAGTTTCGTTGTATGTTCCTGATTTCATTCAGGATTTATTTCGGGGCCTCCAGGGAAGAGAACAGGTAAACATGCATATCTTGTAGAATGAATTTTACCAAGACCAGTCTACTTGCAAAATTTAGAGGCCTAAAGGTCCAATTTGAAAGTTTTTTTTCTCATTTTGTCCAGCAATTCAGGCCATGAACCTTTACGCACCTTCGAATCCGCTAAAGGGGCTATGAGGTATTTGGATGGAAGGGAGCTCTCTTGGAATCCCAGAATTCGACAAATGTTGCATCTAGTAATCCTTGGGGTATTAAAGAAGAAGACCTAAGATTTTTTTTCGTTAACTTCCAGACCCGAATATTTACCAAAGTTGGTTAAACACATTTTGATCTTCATGGCCTCTTGAACTGAAGGATGCCCCATCAACATTGTATCATCAACGAACTACTGGTGCGTTTGGAAATCTTCTCTCGGGTGGATGAGAAGCTCCTACATTTATTGATTACCTTGCCTAACCTTGATTTTTCTACCCAGTCCTCCCACCATTATTATGAATAAGAAGGGGGATAAAGGGTCTCCTTGTATAATACCACTTGTTGGTTTCATTAGACCCATGGAACTCCATTAAGAAGAATGGAGAAGAAGGATGTAGAGATGAGATTCATAATCCAGTTGATCCAATCTTCCACAAAGCCAAAGGATCTGAGCATGGAACTCATGAACTTCCAGTTGAGTTTTTAGTAGGATTTATCTATGTCAAGTTTCAACATCATCCCCAGGATATTCTCTTTTTTGAGGGAATGGAGAACTTCATGAACAAGGATAATTCCGTCCATGATTTTCCTCCCTTCAACAAACCCTAATTGCTTAGCGGAGATCAAAGAAGGGAGGATGGGTTTGAGACGGTTGGCTATTACGTTGGTAACAATTTTGTATATTGCATTGCAAAGGGATATGGGTTGAAATTTACCCAGAGAATCTGCCCCATCACCCTTGGGGATAAGAGTTAAAAATGTGGCATTGAAAGCAGGGAGAATTTTCTTGGAGAGTCTAGAATTTTCCACAATCTACCAAATGTCTGTCTTGATGAGGTCCCAAAAGTGATGAAAGAAGTTGGCAGTGAAGCCATCCGACCCTGGTGCTTTCCCATCAACCATTTGGTTCATTGCTTCTTCAAATTCAAGAAGGGTCTTTGGTTTCATTAGAATATCGTTTTGATCTTGCAACACTAGAGCAAGGATATGTTGTGTTATTTGCTCAATGTCCTCACCTTTATCCTAGATAGGTTCAGTCATGATATTCTGAAATTGGTGGACAAGTTCCTCCGCAATGTCCTCTCTGGTTTCCAATATTTCTCCATTTTTATTTTTGATCATGAGAATTCTATTTTGCGACCGGTTCTGGATGACCGATCCGTGGAAGAATTTGGTGTTTCTTTCCCCGTCTTTTAGCCAATTAACTCTAGCTTCCTGGTGCCACGAAATTTCCTCTTGTTGTTCCCTCTCCTGAATCCTATTAAACACTCTTGCTTCTTCTTCCTGAAGCTCGGTTGTGTATCCTGCATTCATGCCTTGTTTCTGTATTTCCTCCAACCTGGATTCTAGGAGTTTTTTATCTGCGAAGATATTCCCAAACTCCTCCTTATTCCATTTCTTTATCTTTTCTTTTAGTCCTTTCAGTTTTAGTTGGAACTTATACTTAATTTGTCCTTCCCCTTTGCATAGATCATCCCACCACTGCTCCATTTTTTCTTTGAAATCGGGATGGCCTAACCAGAATTGTTCAAATCGAAAGGGACTTTTGAATTGTGTACCCATCCCGCTCTACCACAGTTCCATTGGCTAGTGGTCTGAACCAACGGCCGAGAGAACGGAAGCTGTGATTTCACTTCCCGATTCAGATATAAGAAAGCGGACCAAGCGAGAGACAATGTGACTATATACCCTTCGTTTGTTGTTCCACGTAAACCGACCTTACCCCAAGATAACATCCACTAGACTTAGGTATTCAATAATATCTATAGAATGAACACATTCTTCCTCCAACCTACATCTTCCACCTTTATTTTCCTCTAAAGAGGTAATGAGATTGAAGTCTCCTCCCAAAATCCAATGCTTCATCTCTGTCCATTTGAGCATTCACGGAAGGGAATCAATGAAAGACAATTTTTCATGAGGTGTGTGAGGGCCATAAACATTGGTTAAGATTCCAGTGACAGAGAAACCAATTACTCCAAATTCTGCTGAGAGGAACCAATGATTCCCATTGAAGCCAGATAGACTTACTTTGTTGGGATACCATAATATTCCCAAGCCCCCTGCCATCCCTCTAGCATCCATACCCATTCCTTCACTTCCTTTCCATATCTTCTTACCTGTTTCTAGTAGCTGATTCGCCGAGCACTTTGTTTCTTGAAGGAAAACAATGGTCGGATTTATCTTTTGAATCTTTTTCTTTTTGAGGGCTATTAAGACCTCTTATATTCTAGGATACAATCTTCATTAAAAAAGCAAAGATATTTATAAACCTAGTGCATCCCTAATGGTAGGGTACTGACCTGATTCAATCAAATTTAAACATGTTGCCACAATACGCTTCCTATTGGATTTCCTTCCCGACTTCCTTATTATATCTTCATGCTTTCTTTGTAGTCTTTATGGGACCTCGGGTTGATTCCTAGATGGTTGGTTTCCCTTGCTTTGATGATATCCTCCTTTAGTAGAACTACTTGCTCCTGGGGAACATATCCTTTCTTGGCATCTTCGCAGGCTTGTTCAATGCCATCTAGATCTAGATCCCCAATATCCATATCTTCAGTTTCTTCTCCTGTGTCCCTTTCTAGGTCTTCGTTGGGGTTTTATACCACCGCAGTTTGTGTTGCCTTTATATTTTGTCCTTCTTTTCCTGTCTGCTCGGTTCCTGTTGGTTCTCATTAGGTGATGCATTCATCTTTTCCTCCGATTGATCTCCTAAAGCTTCAAATTGATTGGATGTTAAAATCTTCTTGGGGGCTTCGATATTTTCTTGTTTTCTCCCTACTCTTTTATGCGTAGGAACCCTAGTGAACCCTTGATCCATCTTTTCCTCATCCTTCTTGGGAAGGGATTTTGGAGTGTTCATAGGTCATTCTCTGAACATATGTCCATATTTGTGACATCTACGAGATTTGAACGGGATTTGTTCAAAATATAGGGTTTGCACCCAATCTTTGTCTTCCCATGACATTTTGATGGCTTCTGGTAGTTCTTTGGATAGATCCATATATACACATATCCTTGCATAGGTCGTGTATCGTTGTGCCTTGGTTTGCTCTGATATTTTAATGGAGGATCCCAGATTGTTCCTGATATCTTCCAAAATTTTCGAGTCCCAATACTCGCTTGGGAGAGAGTATAGATGGATCCATACCGGTGAAACTCTCATATCCTCTTTATCCGGGAAAAACTTATCCTTCCAAGGTCTTAAGAACATGCCTGCAAAGTAGAATAAATAAGGGCCTCCATCCAACACTCTGTTTCTGCCTTCCATGCTTAGGAAGGAGATGGTAAAAAAGCCTTTGGACCCCAGTTGTAGATCATAGTGACCTCGTGGTTTCCAGGTAGATTTTATCCACCAAACTAGGGATTTTTCCGAAGGTGTCATTCCCACAAATTTTCCTATAAGCGCATGATCTTGCATATATTGAATCTGATCCCTCAACTTGCTTGATATGATCTGCATTGAGGGTATTAGGATCGATTTAGGAATGCACTAGACATGATTCCTTCCGATTGGGGTGCCTACCATTTTTGGAGCTTGGGAACTCGTTCCCTCTCCTCCCATTACCTCCAGAGGGATCGGGATGCCCCCGATCTAGATCCATCCCGAAGGATCAACTGGGGAGGCTTGAACCCCCCCCCCATTCTTGCAGCCATGGTCGTCGTCAGTCCTTCCGCCTTCAAAAAATTGCTGAGATCCGCAATGCCAAAAAATTTCCACTACCATATATTTCTCCTAGAAAGTATGCTTTTTAAATAAAATCATCATAGAACATATATTCTATTTTGACATACACCATTTTTTCTATTGTCCAAATAAGTATCCTTCCAAGTTTAAAAACAAAGACAAGCACCACAAGACAATACTTGTTCTTTCACCCAAACACCAAACAAGAGAGGTATCGACCTCTCTCCTTTAATAACATTAAGGTCATTCACATTTGTGACAACACCTAAACCTATATATTCTCCTTTCTTTGAACATCTATGTAACAATTTGAATTCCTTTGCAACAAATGTAGTTCTATCTTGAGGACTCAAACTCCTTTTATCAACAATAATCATTGAAGAGTGTACTAACTCATCTTATTCAATGCCATTGACCTTATCCCATATTTTATTATTTATAACGCATTTGAGTGTCTATTTGAAAATTATCAACATATGGTAGTGAGCACTCGATTTTCTTAACCAGTTGTGACACATCCCACTCAATAAAGGCCAACAAAGCTTCTAACAGTGCGTTTACATTATCTAATGCATAGATCAATTGATCTTTCCATTTGAAAATTTAGGAACATTAAAAACAAGACAACCGTGGCCAATGCGATTACCATACAATATCTTTTTGTTTAGGTAGGCCATTCCCTTTGTTATTTTGTAGCCATCCAAAAACAACTACAAATGTTTAGAATTGAGTAAACTAGAAGACACTATTGTCATATGTAATATAAAACAACAAAAACACCATCATAAATCCTCGAAGTACAACTAAAACATCATATAATTGCATTTCAATGCTTATAGCTTATGTTTAATTCTTTTATAAAAATATTAGTGCCAAGGGTAGTCTCTCCTCAGTTGAGAATGTAATTACAATATTATATTTTTTAAAATACCAATTAAGGGCTATTTTCATTTAAATACCAAAAGGTACCTTACCTTATAACATTGTGATAACAATATTGTAATTACAATGTTGTAATAACAATATTGTAATTACAATGTTGTAATAACAATATTGCTATTATTGATAATAGAATATTTTAATTACAATATTGTTATCGAAATATAGCATAAAAAGAAAACACTCTCTCCGGGAACACAATAAGCGTATCCAAGTCTATATATATATATGCGCGCGCGTGTGACGGTTAACCACCCCTCTACATGGGAGGAATGAAACATAAAAAAACTTGGACTGAAATAGATTGTTTCTCAATGTTATTTTCATTGTAATTGGTCACCTATGCTTCTCCTTGTATTTTCTATTTTTGCTCAATGCCGACCCTTCTATGTTGGCATTTTATGACTGTCACTTATTGTCAACCTGTCTCGACTAGTATTTCTCACTATCACTCGACCCAATCCCTCTGTGGCATTTTCTATGTCGATGACACTTAGTGAGGAATTAAGGGTTTGTGGTTAGATTTGATTCCATGGAAGAATTATTTGGCTTCTTGCATGGATTCATTGGCTTCTTTGGATTATTTAAACCCGTGGATGACACTTGTGGAGTGGATAGTAACATCATGGTATATAGGTAAAGAAATGAACTTTTCCATCTCATTTAATGGTAAAGTGAATATTTAAATCCATTGAGGGTGTTTTACATGTTTTACCCATATTTACAATGGATCGACATATTCATCATTTATAAAGGGATATGGTTAAAGGGTATACCAACTCCTTTTTATTTTGACATTCATTGCAACACTTGCAAGTATCCATAGAAGGGTTGGATAACTTTTTCCCATTTACAAGTAACATGGAGAAGGTCAACCAACCCTTATAAATCTAAAGTTTCCTTTCTTGGACCACAATGATTCATAGTAATACAATTTTCTGGAGTTTTTTTGTTTGCATGAATCTCTTTGACTTGCAGAAGTGATCTATGGTCTAAGAAACCATGACCTAGGGGCATCTAAGCCGTCAAAATCACCTAGGGATCGCACCTGGCTTGGGCCACACCAACTCTTAGCATGGTTGGATTTTTTTGGTGTCTCCTCCCACCACTGTCGAGTTTCGAACCCTGGGACGCCTAACAAATGGAACCCCTTGAACACCAACCACGCTAGTGGGACTTGACAATACAATTTTTTAGGAGTGGAATGTAGAAGGGACAACCAATTATTCATCATTTCTATTAAAGAAGAGTCAAATAATAATCGACCACCCCTTCTCCATTTCATATTGTATTTCACTTGCACCCATATTTCCAATGAGTTCATAGTTTCAACTATTCTTGGGAAATATGGCAAAGGGTCGAACAACTCCTTAAAATTATGGTATCAATTGACATATTTGTGAGGATCCATAGAAGGGTCAAATAAATCTTCTCCATCTACAAGTATCTCAAGGAAGGGTCGTCTAACACTTCTCCATCTATTTTTTTTAATGGACCATAATTATTCATATATATACCATTTTTTAGGATTTGAAAGTAGAAGGGTTGACCTATTCATCTCCATTTACAATCTTATCAATATATCAATCGGCTAAACCATTCCCTCATTTAACATGATGTAAGGGAGACCCCATAACAATTGATTGAACCTTATCCATCTCATAATATATTTCACTTGTATCCATATTTCCAATAGATCTTTATTATTCATGTATTTTAGTGGAATACGGGGAAGAGTTAGTTGAGCCTTCTCCATCTATAGTTTTTTAATGTGCCACGATGATCCCTATATATAACATATTTTAGTAATTGAATGTAAAAGGGTCCATAATTTCTTCTCCATTTACATTCTTATTGACATGTCAATCACCAAACTTATTCCCTCGTTTAACATGATTTAAAGAAGAAAATGCATTCTTATTGACATGTCAATCACCAAACTTGTTCCCTCATTTAACATGATTTAAAGAAGAAAATATAAGAGTCAGTAAACCCTTATCCATTTCATATTATATTTCAACGTTATCCATATTTCCAGTGGATCCACATATTCTTTTTCCAACTCTTCTCCATTAGAGTATAATTTTAACACTTGTGAGCATCAATAGAAGGTTCAATTGGCCTTGATCCATATATGAGTAGCATGGATAAGGGTTGAATGATTCCACTCTCTGTTGGGCTTTACTTTTTGGCTACTTTGATACTCTGCCGCATTCTTGTGTTAAACCTCTTTTCTTTCTTCAACATCTCTTAAATCACCTTTCAATGTTCAAGTCCACGCTAGAAATCACTTTTCAATGTTCAAGTCCACGCTAGAAATCACTTTTCAATGTTCAAGTCCACTCTAGATATCATATGAAGCTTTGATACCAATGTTAAAATGTCAAATAAAGAAATTAAGAAGATAAAAAAGGTGGCGATATGGAAAAAGGCTTATCTTGAGTATTTAATAAATATGTATAAAGATTATATATGGGACAAAATTTAGTAACTACCTAACAATTGCTTCATTACTAAATACATGTTGAGGTATATTTAGGACATAGATTAGGGTTAATTTAACATTTTTTACTAAGAATCAATAATCATCCTCTCTATCACGATTTTTATTATAAAAATACAAAGTTATAAATCTAATTGATTTAGATTGTGGCAGATTTTTGAATAGTTCGTAACTTCCTTTTATATTCAAAATGAACTACTAAAAAGTATTAAAATCATAATCTATCAAGTTTTGGAACTTCAAATGTAAATTTGAAATTGTGCATTATAAATGAGCTTGTTTAAACATACATTTATAACTTTTACACTTATTTTATGATTCCTTTCACATAATAACCTCACATAAAACAATGGATGAATTAACTTCATGCTCCTACAATATACAATATGAATGCATACAATGATATGATCATACAAAAAATATTTAATACCTCTTCTTAAAAGATTTCATTGTCACATTCTTTCATTATATTTTCTAATTTTACATACTTTTTTTTATAATAGGTAATCCAAAACTACACTACTTCTATCTATTTGTCATTCACATGTAAACATGTAGGAAATCTTTCAACCCAATGGGAAACCTATCATGGCTATTATCACTATAAACACACCCTTTATATACACAAGTTTATCCCTATAGGAATTAAGAATTCTTTAAGTTAAGGGAAAGTAAAAAAATACTTGTAAAATTGCTTCCGAAGTTTGAATCAAGTGAGAATTTTTCCAAAATCAATGGGAGGGTGAAAATTAATCAAAAAGAAGGATTAACAACTTTTAATATGAGGTTATGAAACTTCCCGATTGAACCAATCTATACTTATTAGTACTACAGAGGAAACTGATCCCCCCATCAAATTCCCTCAAACACCCAAATTTTAGCAACTTTGCAGTGAACAATCCACTTTAGGACATGCACATGGGATTCCTTAAGGAAACCTAAATGTGCATGTGGGGAATGCCCTCTTTCAAGGAACCCTTTTACGAGTTGCACACATCTCTATAATCTCCTACGAAAATTCACTAATTTTTTTTCCAAAATTCCCACAAGAAATCGAATAGGATGAGGTATTCTGTACGTGTTTAGGCCAATTATAATACACAATTAATAACACTATACAAGGATTCAACCTTTCCCAAATCAAGAGACTTAATCTCTTAAAACTAGGGAACCAAAACCCTAAAGGGGAATTTCTTAACAACAAAGAATGCAAACGAACTTTTCCCAAATTAACATACCTTTTTTTGGATGGTTATAAACTTCCTTCTACTTTATCTTCAAATTATTGTTTTCTCCGAAATATTTCTCCAAGAATTTGATTTGATTTTTGTCCATACCAATTAATTTGAGCTTACCGATTGACCTTTTTTTCCATATTCCAAGGGTACTCTTCTTCCCTTGGAATCCTAGAGATGTAGGGGATGTATGAAGTTGTCTATAAGCTAGCGATAATAAAAGGGCCCACCTACTTCATAAATAGATTGTGCAACTACCAAAGAACAATGAAGTCCCCACTCCTAAACAAGACTTAATTAGAATTTGCATAATCAAGACCAAACTCTCCACCATTTAACCATGGAATATTTCAACATTAGAACAACCATCTAACCTTAGTGAGCATAAGGTGCCTTGCATGGCCACAAAACTACATTTGTAGTCAAAATTTGACATTTGTTGGGCAAAAAACATTTTTAATGTCGAAAATCTGTTAAAATGGGTGAAATTTGTCTTTTTATTTATTTATTTTTCTCACGATAAACATTTAATTTGCCACTTAATCAATGTCAAGTCAATCTCAATCAGAATATGTAAATATACTTAATGCTGGTTAAACATTGAGTAATGAATGTTTGAGTTTTTATTTTATTTAGGCCAATGAGTATTTTATACTTTCAACATGTTTGTTCATAATTTTTTCTTCACATTTTAGAAGACAACATCACGAAATAAATAAAGCCTATCTTTTTTCTAAAGAGTTGGGATTAGGTGACATAATACTATAGGTGAATTTTGCTACCCATAATTGAAATTCTATTAGGTTAAAATTTGTAAATATCATTTGAATTCTCTATTTGTAAAATTATTTGAATGCATACTAATAAATTGGTCAATAGTTTCCTGAAATAGAAAACAATTTATCAAATAACTTTAACTTGGCCATTGGTGTTGGCTTATATAATGGATATAATCAAAGAAGAATTAGATCTCACCATGGATGTTGACCTTGATGAAGGAAACTATTTTGCACATACAAGCAATTGTGAAAACCCATCTAAGAATCATACCAACTTCCTGATAGTGGAAATGATAATTTTTATTGCACTTACATGAAATGAAAAGATAGCTTAACAACTAGAAAACAATGCTTAGAGCATGGGCATCTGGAAGGGGAAATTGAATATTACCCCTTGGTAAGATATATGAAGCATGCTTTTTTATTTTTATTTTAAAGTTTTTTGTGGGTTAAAATATTTTGGATGGAAATGATTTATGCTAATATTAGTTAGCATCTTGCATGCCTTCATAAAAAATATGTAAGATGAGCTCACATAATCTAATTTGGGCAAAGCATTATTTTAAAGGGGACTAATACTTTCATTAAGAAATGTTATTGCAATTTTTTTTGCTTTTGATTACATATGGCCTCTTGATCTCAAAAATATGCTATCATCCCAAATTAATTCTACTTGTGAATGCTTGAGAACATGCACTTTTTTTATTGTAAAGATCTAAAAGTTTTTTTCGTAACAGTGGAAATCCCCATCCACCGCACAACTGCTTCATTGAGACAACCGCTATATCTGATAACTGGGGTGAAAACCATGGGTCGAGGCTTGCCTTAGTGTTGGCATAAAAGAGAATTCCCCCCAACAATGAGTAGAACTGTCATTGTGGAGGACACAAGGATTTGAAGGGCGTGTTATTTAGCCCCCTTGCAACATTGATACTTGAGTCTCCATCAAGTTAGGCAAAAGGCCCCACCACTGGCTCCTAGCCTCAAACCCATAAACATCTCAAAGTTTATGTGATGACATGATGTATAACCACTAGTTTGAAATTCCAATGACATTTCAAATAGAGTTTGTATAAGGAAGTTATCATCATTTGAAATTAAATAACCTATAAAATACATGCATTTTTTGATTTTTTAAAATTATACATTTTTTTAAAATTCTTGCATAGATTTCCAAAAGGATTTTATTTCTAAGCCGTGGCTGCACTATCCACTTCAATCACTTGATGTTGAAAGTAAAAGTAGGCTCTCATAAAGACCAGCAAACATTGCAAGTTCAATTCAAACGAGTGAACATGAAAGTTTGGAAAATTATTGTAACGATGAAAGTTTGGAAAATCATGTCAAAATTTGGAAAATTATTTTAAAGTGGAATTTTGAATAATTATGTGAAAGTTTGAAAAATTACTTTAAGATAGAAATTTGGAAAATTATGGTAATTTGAAAGTTTGGAAAATTAATTTAAAGTAGAAGTTTGGATAATTATGTGAAAGTTTGGATAATCATGTAAAAGTTTGGAAAATTACTCCAATCTGAAAGTTTGGAAAATTACGGTAATCTGAAAGTTTGGAAAATTACTTAAAAAAAGGGGAAGTTTGAAAAATTACGATCGCGTGAAAGTTTGAAAATTTAATGCAACATAAAAGTTTTGAAAATCACTTGCAACGTGAAAATTTGAAAAATTACCACAATGAAATAAATTCTTAAAATCTTCCCATTAACGAAACAAACTTTATTACTTCACCTCAACAAAACTTTGAGAATTAAACCCTGGTATTTTCTTATGTGGTGATAATGTTTACAATGTCTTATGTGGTGTGTCTCTATAATTTCTAGTTACCCACATAAATTCAATTCTGATCATATTTATACAATTATGTTTATATAATTGATGAATACATAAATTCAATTCCGATCATATTTATACAATTATGTTTATATAATTGATGAATACATAAATTCAATTCCGATCATATTTATACGATTATGTTTATATAATTGATAAATAAATAAGACTTCCTCGAATATTACTCTTACCTCTGTATTTCACTTACATATTTTGGACAAGACATCCATGTTTTTCTTGTGATAATGTGGTGGGGTGAATATGATTGCAGATTAATAAATAAGGTTTCCTTGAATATTATTCTTACCTTTGTAAGATTTTTAACAAGACATCTATGTTTCCTTATGATGATGAATAAACTCAAAGCCACATTTTTTAAGATTGTTTTTTAAATGACTTTTATTGCTAAATGATTACATATTTTATTTATTAGATAATTACCCAAAGTATTTGAATGTAATCTTTTTGGGTTGATCAAAACCCAAATGATTTGGATGGTTGATTTTAACAAAATTAAATTTGAAATTTATAGTTTAATTTGGTTTGGATTGTTGAAAACCCAAATGATTTGGATTGTTGATTTTAACAAAATTAAATTTTAACTTTATAGTTTAATTTGGTTTGGATTGTTAATTATTAACAAAGTCAAATTTTAACTTTAATAATTCAATTTGGGATTTTGCAAATTTGATGCTTCGTTTAAAAAGAAATACACTTGCTTATATTAAAAAATCTTATTTGCTTTGATGTTGGTGGCACGATGCACTGTGGTCTATTAATTGTCTGCTTAAGATCACGTTTTTTTCATGGGACGCTTTTTAGGACCGCCTTCAACGCTTCTTTTTTTGAAGGACCGAGTAGATGTCCCCTTTGTAAGGTACATTCTGAGTCACTCACTCACCTCCTCATTGAATGCTCTTATATCCAACAACCATGGCAGCATATTCATCATCTTTTGGTCCTCCCTCCCCTCTGGTCGGGTCCCACACTTTCATAGGATTTTTTTGATGGAGATCCACGTCCACAACTCTTATTTCTCCTGTTCTAGCCTTTATTGTCATATGGAATTCCTGGAAGGCTTGGAACCATGCCATTTTTCGAGACTCTTTTATTCCACCAGAGATTTATGCCATACGCAGTATAGGATTGGCCCTGGAGCACCCTCCTGCTATTAGACCTTCTCGTATTCGCTCTGTTTTTAGGAGTATATTGATAGAGACACCCCTTGGGGATATTTCGATGGTACAACACTAGGAAATCCATCCTGTGGGGGCGCTGGTGGCATCATCCATCTCTCTTCTACTCACTGGTACAAGTTTGCTGCATCCACTGGTTTTAGCACCAACAACCGTGCAAAGCTGTTGGATCTGAAATAAATTTTGCATGCGGCCATTATGAGGGATATTCATTGCATATAGGTTTTCGGGGAATCATCCCTTATCATTTAGTGGATGAAATCTAGATGGAAGCCACATAAAATTTTGCTATCTCTTGTCTATGAGGAGGTCTCGAGACTTGCCGCATCTTTTGTTCGGATTTCTTTCTGCCATATTTATAGGGAACAAAATAATGTGGCAGATGAACTCTCAAAAAAGGGTCTTCTTCTTGGAGATGGCCTATGGTAGACTTGGTCACATGATCTCGGGTATAACTATGGCCATGGACCTATTCTGTTTTGATATCTATTTTCTGATTGTGAGGTGTATGGTTGGGTGCCATGTACACATGTTTATTGACCATGCTCTTTTATGATCTCTTTTTGAACTTATGTTTGGACTCTTGAGGATGTATTATAATACATCTATCTTTTTGGAAATGTAAAGAAATGTGACGTATGTCAATTTCGAGAGACCTATACGGTCATGTAAAATGTTTCTCTTAATATAAAGCTGGAATGCCTTTTTTTCTAATGGAAAAAAAAACTATTATCACCATACGATCCTCAATTGTTTTTTCAAAAAGGTTTTGAAAGTATCCTTAACTATTTAAAAGGCAAGGAATCATTCAAAAGGAGAGATTATGTAAGGACCCTTTAAGGGAAAGGAATAAAATGTAAAAAAAACATAAAGGGTAATTATTAAAAAGGCCATACAAATTATAACTAAAAAATGACTTCTCCCTTTGGAGTATGAGGGTATTCTAATTTGAGGAGAGACCTTTACTACCTCCCTTTTTATGTATAATTATTTAATGAGAGAAGCCCTTATTGGCCAAGAATATTGCTAGATATTTTTATTGTGAGATTCATGGACTATTCTTTTCTTTGGTGCATTGGAATGTTAATGGAGTGGGTGACTTTTGCTTGATTACTCTCATTTATGCACTACTTATTCGTTTTCTTTGTGGTTTTAATGTTTGTGCTAGTTTGAATACAAATCTATTACTTTCAACATTGTTTGTAAGCTATCACTGTTAAAATGTTAGTGTGTAGAATATATGTAATAGTAATCCTGTGAACGAATCCCTTTTACTACTTGCATTTATTTCTATTGGTTTCATTCCTTTATAGTTTCACTAGACTAGTTTAAGTCATATTGCATTGTGCACCATAATTTAGTTGCTTTAATTCATTGCATTATAAAACCCCTAAATGGTGGATCGAGCCACATTTAGCAAAACCCCCAAAATAGTAATCAACCATCAAGTCAAAACATGGATGGGTTTTCCTACACCGAATGGGAGAGAGTCTAATTGGGCCTCTTTTACGGGGATGACTCTTATTTATGGCAAGCATTTTGGCCCGTCAACATAATTGATACTAGAAAGAGGGTCATCTCTGACAAGCTACCCCTGAGCATAACTGAGTTGATATTTATTTTATGCTTTTATTTGTGAGAATATATGAATTGATATTTATTTTATGTTTTTATTTGTATGAATTTGCCCCAAATGTAACAACCCCATTTTCCTCAAAATTGGAATTTTTATTTATTTATTAATACTAAAGATATCTAACATATAGTATAACTCTTCTTTCTTCTAAGGAGATATCCAACTTATATGACTTGTTCTTCCTTTTATACCGATTTAAAAGGAAATATTTAAAGCTACATATGTATGTTTATGACTACATTTCCAACATATTCATTTCATAATTATAAATCTATAATCCTTTAGATAATAATCATCAATCACAATGTATAGCTAAGGGAATTATTTTGTATAATGAGAGTTTAGTAATCCTCTTCTCTTCGTTAAATATACCTCTAACAACATTTTGTCATAACATTAGTATATAAAAGCGGGATACTTCACTTTTCATTAATGTTATATTCTACGAATCATTCTAATTCATAATTCAATATAAACATTGGTATTTCGTTATGGCATATATTTCGATAACATTAGAATGAATTAATCTTTTTTCCAAGGAAAATATAACTTACTATTAATAACCGAAATAGTAAATAGGTCCATGCAAGACAATCAGCACGTGACAACCAAGTAAGAGAAGTCAAGGACATGATCAAACCATCTGTCCCCAACCCAAGAGAATCACACAACATCCCGTAAATATGCATAATACCGAAGTGACCAAGTAGAGATAGGAGGGCAGGATCAAACCATCTGCCCTCAATAGATAATCAACACAACTAACCAAACAGTATGGGGACAGGATCAAACCATCTGCCCCCAAGTAAATAAGTATCAAGTTTAATCAAAGTATCATATAGTCCAATGTAGAGATAGACCCATACCCAAAATAGAGGGACCAAACGATCCAATACCAAAGGTGAAAAAATCACCAAAAAAGTGAAGAGCAACCGGGACAAAAATATAATAGGAAGTTGGAGAGTCGGGGCTAAAAACCTGCACAAAGATGATAAAATCGCATAATATAGATGCCTCCAACAAATATGTAATAAAAACACATGATAAAAAAAGAGAGGGGTAAATCAGTGCATAATGAAAGAACCATGAGCAGTAGAATGGTCGTCACGCCATTCCTCCCAATAAAGGAGCCCCTTTGGAGTAGATAAGGCCAATTTCAAGAGCCGGTCAGCATCCAGATTAGATTCCCTAAAAATGTGGATGAAATGGATATAATCAAATCCATTGATAGCAGAACGGATATCCTCCTTCCAAAAGGTGAGTAGCAGAACATCCAGTGGAGCAGCATCCAGGTCCCAAGAGATAACAAAGGATGAGTCCCCGAGGACCAATAATGACGAGACCCCCTGACACTTAGAAAAATAAAGCAATAGCCATAAAGCATAGAGTTCACTCCTAGTGTTGGAGCCAACACCAGTATTCATCCATATATGAAAGCACCAAGAGTTGGTGAGAGACAGGACAGTGTCGGCACCACAGAGACCCCGTCCCAATACCGCCGCCCTGTAAAAAAAACCATAGGGGTAAATTAAGATCGGCGGATTCAAATTGCATCAAATATGAGGCAGCTGAGAAATTGGATGATTGAATAAGGCCTTATATTCTTTGAAAGCATCAACCGACCTTCCACATGACAACATTACGTTCGGTTTGACATCCTCAAATAAGCAACAGTTTTGAGTCTTCCACACCTCCCAAATCAAGAAGCAAGGAAGTGCCACCCTAGTGGGTGAGTCAGAAATCCATGTACCCAAACAATCCATGAGGGTGGTGGGCCACCAGACCGAGGTCCAACCAACAGTGCCACAGATTACCTGCCAAAGTTCCTTAATAAAGCCGCATTGAGTGAAGATATGGTCGACAGATTCTGCCTGAGAGCCGCACAAATAACATCGGCTCGGCCCCATGAAACCCCGATGACACAGGTTATCCCAGGTCAAGATCCTGTTATATAAGGCCAGCCAGATGAAGCATTTAATTTTAAGAGGGATATTGAACTTCCAGACAACCTTTTACCATACCACAACAGGATTAATGGAGCCAACAAATAATGATTCATAAGCCAGTTTAGCAGAGACAGTTCCACGTTCAACATCCCACGACCAAATAAGTGTATCAGGTCCATCGGACAAATTGATCATACCCCGGGTAAGGAAACGGGTATAATTAGACCATTCCATTTCCATACTGCCCCGAAGACCTAATTGCTGTGCAGAAATCCATGTAGTATGACCACTACCCACCCCCTGCGGAATGGATGCATGCGCAAGAGTAAATAAACCCTTAGAGTGAAGAAAAGTACACAGGTTCAGTGAAAGCCGGAATTCATTAGAACCCCCAAGAATAGGGTCGGCACCCAAACGAATCCCTCGACCATTTCCAGGTAACCAAGATAGCCAACCAACAATACTAAGAAAGGAGCCCAATAAACCATTCCAGATGTTAGAAGCACCAACCACTCCCGAAGAGCCCCTACGGAACCAACTTACCACAGGCATATTTTTAAGATATTTAACATGAATGATCAGGCACCAGATAGAATCAACAAAGAGGGCACGCCAAAGACTTTTAGCATGAAGAGCATCCACAAAAAGTTCAAGATTTTTGATATCCCAACCCCCCAACACCCAGAGGGTCTCCAGAGTCTGCCAGCCCATCAAGTGAAGTTTTTCTTTTTCCGCCCCCCCAAACGAAAGGATACAGAAGAACTTCTGTCTTAATCTATGAATGATAGACTTAGGAATTTTGCACAAAGAGAACCAATAAACACCCAGATTCTGGAGAACTGATTTATCCAAAGTAAGTCGACCACCCAGAGATAAATATCTCAAACTCCAATGACTGGTTCGTGCATCAAATATCCACAATAACCAGAACCAGTACGAGATATGATAGTTGGAGGGTTTGATAAAGTATCCCAAATATTTTGTTCCACAAGACAAAAACTTGAAAACTAATGGGAAAAATGTACCAATCTCAAGGCCCACGCATGGATCCAATTCATGCTGCAAGAACCAGGACTTAATAGTGCTGATTAACATCCCTGACACATTGCAAAATATATCCAGAATAATTTTGAACTGTCTCCATTCCTCCTCAAGCCCCAGGCCATATAGCATGACATCGTCCACAAATAGCGTATGAGTGACCGTAATACCACCAACCATCTTAATACCATATATGTGACCATCTCACCGAGCCTTATGAATTGACAGAATCAACCCCTAAATAACAAGAAGAAACAATAAAGGTGAGAGAAGGCATCCCTGCCGGATACCACGAGTAGCCTTAAAGAATATGGTAGGATTACCATTGATAAGCACAACATAATTCACTGAATTTACACATGCCATTATCCATTTCATAACCTGCCAGGGTAAGTCAATCTGTATGAGGATTAATCTAAGAAAAGTCCAATCCACCTGATCATAGGCCTTCACTAAATCCAGTTGTAGAATCAGAGCATTGAGATGTCTTTGATTAATACTATGAAAAACCTCCTGAGCAATCCCCACAGCATCCAAAATCTAACGACCCTCCAGAAAACCAAATTGTTAAGCCGAGATAAACTTAGAGAGAGTGGGCTTGATACAGAGGGCAATAATCTTGGAAATAATTTTATAGACCAGATTGAAAAGGGCGATAGGTGTGAAATCGTTGAAGTTTTCAGGATGGGAGGACTTAGGAATGAGAGCCAAATAAGTAGAATTAAGAGCCCCGGAAACCAGGCCCAATTTCCTTGAATCCTCCACCACAGCCAGCAATTCCTCCCCCATAATATCAAAGAAGGAGATAAATAGTTCCACCATCCATCCATCCAGCCTAGGGATTTTATCCTTGTCAAACCCCCTCAGAGTGGATTCAATTTCCACCAGAGTAACTTCCTCATAGATTCGATCCCCAGCCTCATCAGAGAACATACGAGGGTATTCTTTAATAATCTTAAATTGTTCCAACAGAGAGGTGGATTTGGGATCATAGTAGATTTCTTGAAAGTGTCGGACATCTTCCTGATGAATATCAGATTCACAAACAATACGACGACCAGTATGATCATTTATATCCCAAATAGTATTCTGGATACGGCAGGAGTCAGCACATTTGTGGAAGAACTTAGTATTCAAATCACCAAAGCAAAGCCAATTAGCACGACTCTTCTGACGCCGGGTATCTTCCTGGATGAGGAGCATATTAAGTTTTCTTTCTTCCAAGAAGGTGAGCTTGGACTGATCACTAGGAGTGAGACCAAATGAATTAGATCTGTTTAATAAGTCCCCAATCTCATGATCTACTAGGGTCAGTTCCGCATCCAATTCAACCTTCTTATTCTTTTCCCAAGCAATCGTAAAAATCTTCAGAGATTTAAGTTTCTCTGCCATCTTATCCATAGCCAAACGTTCCAAAGATACATCAACCCGAGCCCAATGATTTGCAACCAGTAGCTTAAACTCCGGATCCTTAAGCCATACAGAATTGAATTTGAAGGGATATTTTTGCCTGGGGGCCGAGTGTTCAAATTGGAAGAGGATCGGTGAATGATCGCTGATGTGTATCAAATGAGTCCAGGAACGATAGTTCTGAAAACAATCCAAGAGAGTTTCCAAGACCAAGAAGCGGTCAATACACTTGGCAATCCATGCCCCATCTTTACGACCATTAGACCAAGTAGCAACTAGTGGACGAAGAGCCACATCCACTAAATGGTAGGAGTTAAAAGGATTTCTAAAATAATCCCCCAGTGGGTCCAGCCGAGCCGAGGGGCCCCATATTTCCTCTACCCCCCAGGATAAGTTTAAGTCACCAGCCAGTATCAAATTCTCCAGTGAGAGTAAGTGTCCGGAACAGGCCAAATCCCAGAAAGCAGCACGGTCACAGTAGGGACCATAAAAATTCACAATGTTGATACTTTTATCCAGACCATTGAAACAACCAAATAAAAGAATACCTTACGAGATGAAAAATGGATCAAGTTAGAGAACTCTTGGATTCAAAGCGGCCAATAATCCACCAGAGAGACCGGCCGCATCAACAAAACATATCAACCAATTAGGACGGATTTTACAAAAGAAGGAGTGTGCCTTCTCCCCACAAACCATAGTTTCTTGTAGAAAAACCAAATCAAGATTAATAATATGCATAACTCTTTTGAGGGCCAATTTTTTGGGAAAACACCCCACCCCACGAATGTTTAGAGAGAAAAAAATCATTAGCGACCCCTGGAAAGGGCTTTAATTCCTCTAAGAGCCCTGGTATAAGGAGACAATTGAATAACATTCAAAACCGATGGGGAACCCCCATCCATTGGTGTTGATTTCTTCTGCTTACGAGCACTGCGAGTCTTAATAGGAGAGAAGTCATGTTCCAGACCCCCCGACTGAGCCCCCTTGCCAATTTGTTGGGCACCCCACAGGTAGAGTTTTCCTCACCGATTCAGTCTTCGAAACAAGAGAGCCCGACATAGCATCAGTTAGAGCAATCCCCAAATCTGCCTTTTCTAAAGTATGATTTTTATAGAAGACAGGTATCAGGGTCTTCTTAACCATTTCACAATAAGACGGGATCACAAGGGCAAAAGTTAGAGTTGAAGGAAGACATGGTGGAAAAGTGGGAACCGGTTCATCTGGAATAGATTCAGTGGATTCCAGAGGTTTCACCGGAGAGTCAAATTCAGATGACAGGATAATGGTTGAGGCTGGGGAATGAGTGGGAAGGGTTTGAACAGCCGCAAATAGAGGTTCACCCAGATTATCCGACAAGTCGTGTTCAGCAAAATCCGAATCCAAAGAATTAATGGGAAAAGAGGGGGCATGACGATGGCCAACATAATTACCATTATTAATCTCTAATGAGTTTGTGAAAGAAACTTCCAAGTCATTTAACGAATGGAAAAATGAAGGATCATTGGCATATAACTTACTCATCATAACCGACGGTTATCCACCAGGTGGGGGTAAGCGGTTGGAGAAGCCATCCAAGCCACCATGAACATCACGGTCCCGTTCACTGTCTTCATCGGACGTCCCCATAGGATCCACATCAGCTAGTTTCCTGTATGAGGCAACTTTCTTGTATTGGCGCCAAAGATGGCCAACTTCCTTGCAGAATGAGCACCTGAATGGTATACCCCAGTAGTCGATAGTTTGAGCCAGTTTCCGGCCCCACCAATTGATGTGTAACACATCAACCAGACCCAACGTAGTATCCATCTCAATAAGAAGACGTCCCATACGGCGGTCAAAACCCTAAAGATGGTCTTCCTCAACATGCAGAAAGCGACCCAAGCTATTTCCAATAGCTTCAAATGCCCCATGGTTCCATAAAGCCAGAGGGAGACCAGGGAGAAGGACCCAAAGGTGCCGAAAATGGATGTTGGTCCTATCCAGATCGAAATCAGTCTTCCAACGTTGCAGCATTAGACTGCCATCCCCATATAGCCACAGCTTCTCCAGAATAGCTGTAGACTGACTTTCAGCTTCAAACTTGAAACCATACCATCCTTTAGCTAGCGCAAACACCTTAGGGGTATGACCCACAATCGACATCCAATGTTGGGTCACCCAGCCCACAATATCAGATTGTTTGACCGCAAAATATGAAAACTTGCCCACAAGAACAATCATGTTGAAGTCTACCAATTCGTCCAGGCCAATATCCTGACCCATTGTGAGCCAAACCTCACCCGACCGACAACCCCATTTTTCCAACAGTTTGTTTGAAGATCTGGATGTACCCTGTTGTGAGGCATTAACCCATTGCGGGCGAACTTGCTTACTGGCTACCGAAGGAATAGACTGCCTGTCCGGTGGATTTGACATGTGCCCAGAAAGAGACAAGTGTCCCTTGTGTCCAACATACCTGCCACGCGGCGGAGAGGGTTGTCCACCCGGCCCAAGAACCCGTTTCCCTTTGAGCATTTCCTCGTAGAAAGAGTGATTTCAAAACCCCCGCCTCTTCCATCCAGAAATCCGTGTTTGTCGGCGAGTGTGTGATGGGGATTGAGGGAGGCATCATGGGTTCACCCATGTTGAATCATCGATAAAAAACAAGCCCGGAAACCACCAGTTCAGGTCAAGAAAAAGCAAAGACCGAGATGCTGACAATTTTTGCAGCAAAAAATGATGGAACCCAGGTTCCGAATCAGGTTCAAAGCAGGTAAGATATTCCAAAAGAAACCGCCCGGAAAAAAAACCAACAACCTCGGAAACCACTAGATCTGGTCAAGAATAAACAAATTCAAGACACTGACAGTTTCGCAGAGGAAAACGATGGTACCCAGGTTCCAAATCAAGTTCGAAGCAAATGAGTGAACCCCAAAAGAGTACGACCATGCCAAAAAAGCACAAAGGAATAAGGAATAATGATAATGTCGGAAACCGACCACCACAAACAAGCCCCGAAACCAAGAAATGGCTAAATGTGCATCCCAACAGAAAAGAACGATTAGTTAACAGATACCACCCCCAAGATACATCTGAAAACCAAAAATCGGCATTATGGGTTACCTGACAAAGATGCTGACCATACCCACAGCTGACAGGGTAATTTTAAATCATTTCAGGACCACAAGTTGTGTGTTCCACTAGATCCTCCGGGTATATTGCCAATCTATGACCGGAATCATGCCACAAAGCCCAAAATATGGGTCGGAATGTGCAAGCCCCGACCACTCCCCCAGAAAACCTGTCACAGACAACAAACAACCCTAGGGTTTCATCAAACCCTAATCACCGCCTCGCCTCCGCATCGCTCCGCTCCCCAACACAACCGATCCATTACTAAAATAGAATGAACCAATCTAAACACACACACACACATATATTCCATAATTTAATGAATCGATATAAGAAAATATCGATAGCATCTTTATTCACGTAACTTGATCCTTTTGAGGTAACTTATCTAACTTTTATACTTTGTTTTCTTTTTATTGAATAATAATACCCTCCCAAGTCTACGATGTAACTTAAATATAATCCCAAGATTATTTTCCAACCAAAAAGGAAGTTACACAGACTTACGTATCAACATAAAAAAATCGATTATGCACAGAGTTTGGTTTTAATTTTGAACACTCCCATATTACATGAAATTGACAACTACGTAACCCACAGGGATTTAATATTACCAATTAAATTTGTAATTTGGAACTACCCGAGGTTCATTGTTATATTACAATTTTTTTCCAAGTTATAACCGAAATCGTGATATCTATACATATATAAAAAAAGTATCTAGGGTTTTCCCAAAATAGGGGATGGAAAGAACAGAGGATATATGTATGCTAAATTCACCATGCATATTATAGAATACAATAGGAAATTTCCACGATTGGAGTATACCTATATAACACAGTTATGCAAATCAACTAATATTGATATAAAAAAAAACTACAGTAATATAAATATATACCATTTGATATCTCATTGGTCATGAATAAGGAAGATACACTTACATGAAAATGATGAGAATGACTACCTAGAGAATTAGTTCCTCCCAACCATAGGAGAGGAAAACAACTTGCTAACCAACTCCACCCCCGAGTTGAATCACCACCAGGCACACTAGAACAACAAGCAACGCTTCCACGTGACACTCTCTCTTAGAGTCCGTAACAAGCTCAGTGATGGACTTATGAAAAAGAGAAACACTCAACACATACACTCACAACAAGATTTCTCCATGCACAACACAACGTCCTGTGCTATCTCAGTGCACCAATATATAGCTTTTTCCTAGGTGTTGTGCCATCCCAATCAAATATCAATCAATACTTCAATCCCTATGATTCAGGGTCTTGTATGGTAGTTGAGCTTTTAGATTGGATTTGATTGGTAAAATATCCCTTGCTTGCTTTGCACATGTTATGTGTCTCATGGTGCTGTCCCCCTCATTTAATTGATTTCTATAAGTGTCTTTTTCTTTTATTAATAATAAAATAATAATTTGTTGTGCAAAGCGTCGCTCACACCTCTTGTGAGTATTTTTGAGTTTTTAAATAACTTTTACAAAAATAATTATTTTTTGAAATATTTTCAAAAATAAAATAATAATGTCTTGGGGGTATCGCATTTCTCCCCCCTTATTCTTAACACCATCCTCTGTGTTCTTTTTATTTAGATCTCTCTTGCTCCTTCTGGAACATGGAAGGATATGCCTCTCGCATTTTATCCTCCATTTCCCATGTTTCCTCTTTAGGGATGAAGTGTTTCCATTGCACTTTTATTTGAATGATGGCTCGATTCCGTAGCATGCGTTCCTTCCTGTCTAAGATATGCAAAGGCTCGGTTTGGAACTCGCCCTCGGGTTCTACTTGAATCATATTCCAATCAATTACATGAGTAGCATCATGCACATATTTTTTTAACAAAGAAACATGAAATACATTGTATACTTTTATAATAGGGGGGAGTGTAAGTTGATAGGCTACCGGCCCTATCTTAGCTAACACTTCGAAAGGCCCACAATACCTGGGTGCCAGCTTGGAACACCTTCCCAAGCTCAAGGCACTCTTCTTTGGTTTTACCATTAGATACACATGATCTCCAATGTTGAACTCTCTTCAAATACTTTTTAAATCCGCATAAATATTCTGCCGACCTTGGGAAACTTTTAAGTTTTGTTGCACTTCTTTGACAATCTGTTCCATCTCCTTTAACATGTCAGGTCCTAGAACAATCCTATCAATAGGGTTATCCAAAAACACATGAGTGTGGCATTTTAGACCATACAATACTTCAAATGGACTCATTTTTAATGAAGCTTGATATCCATTAATATAAGCAAATTCTACTAAATGGAAATAGTCTTCCCATTTACTTAATTTAACCAATACATACATTTGCAACATATCTTCTAACACTTGGTTATTTCTTTCAGTTTTCCCATCTGTTTGAGGATGATAAGCAGTACTGGAATTCAGTTGAGTATCTAAACCTTTAAACAAAGACTTCCAAAAATTACTTGTAAATTTTGCATCTCTATCATAAATCACGACTTTTAGAATACCATGCTAAATCACGACTTTCAGAATACCATGCAACATGATATTTCTTTCATAAAAATATCAGCTATATTTATTGCTTTTAAAGTAGATTTTACAGGTATGAAATGGGCAACTTTACTTAATTTATCAACAACTACCATTATTGAGTCATGTTGCTTATTCCTTTTAGGTAATCCTGTTATAAATTCCATACTTATTATCTCCCATTTCCATTCTGGAATAGGAAAGGGTTGAAGTAACCTGGTTGGATGTTGATGTTCTGTTTTTACTTGTTGACATTCTATACATATAGCTAGGTAATTTGCAGCATCGTTCTTCATGTTAGGCCAATAATAACTTCTTCTTATCTTGGTTATCATCTTTTGATATCCCGAATATCCGGAATACGGTTTCTTATGTAACTCATTCAAGATTAATTGCTTAACTTCTTTAAAATTAGGTATATATAATCGATTTTTATAGACTAGAAAATCTCCTCAGCTTCTAAAAAAATGTGGATTCACTTCGATCAACATCTCTTTCCAATTGTTCTTTAATTCTTAAGTATTCTTCATTATTTTTAAATGCATCTTTTATTAAATCTTCAAGATTTGTCTTATACCTGCTAAAAGAGGCCGAACAACGTGGAATGACATTCCTACTCAAGGCATCCACCACTTTGTTATCTTTACCTTTAATATGTTTTATTTCAAAATCATACTCGCTCAAGAAGGCTAACCACCTTGCTTGGCGAGCATTTAAACTTTGTTGATCAAATAAGTATTTTAAACTTATGTTATCAAACATTAAAGTGAATTTTCTTCCTATCAAGAATTTTTTTAAGAATCCCCCCTAAATTTATATGTATAATAAATGAGCGAATCCCCATGATACATAGGAAAATATGAAGGCTATTTTATCAGTAATATAATATGTATATATTTTTTTTGGCGAATCTCATATCGAATTATATAATCTTGTAAAATTTTGGCGAATCTTTTATTGAATTTTAAAACCTTATAAAAACTTGACGAATCTTTCACTAAATTATAAAACCTTGTAAATTCTTGGCGAATATTTTACTAAATTGTAAAACATTATGGAGAATCAAGGTGATTTTTTCGATAATGTATAAAGCCATATATAATAATAAAAAAAACATATTCATTAAACTGTAATATCTATAGAAAAATCCATTATCCACTGCTTGTTGAATTACGGTAATTTTTATTTGATTTGTTTCCTATTCTTATATGACTTCTTCAAGCAATTCCATTAGGATAAAATTACATGAAACTAAATTTGACTAAAATCCATGTTTTTTCGTTCTCCTAAGTAACAAATTAGCCACTTCAAAAATTTCATAGGCGGTATTGGTTCATCTAATTTGTTGTATAAAAAATTATCTATGGAAATTTATTTCAAGATATAGTTTGTGCAAGAAGCTCAAACCCTAATTCAGATCGATTTATTCAATTCAAGAACTAAAGGTCAATTTAAAATTTGCAAAAGCATCTAACTAGTTTCAAATTTGGTATATCAACTCTACATATGAATTCAAATAACAATCCCGACGGTCTAAAAAATCCCAATTATCTGGAATTGATTAAAATTGCAAAATCATGAATAAAAAGAGATAACAAAAGCAAACACCGCATAATTTACAAAACACATCACATATTAAGATAGTTCAAATTTCTGAGTAAAAAAGCATAAAATGGATTCACCATTTACATATTATACCCCATAAATTTGATCTTAATATTGTCAACTTACCTCTTTAAAATGTCCAATTGTATTTGAAAGGGACTACTTCCTAGTCTCCAACCTTTAATGAATGGTGGCCTATAAACCTCTACAAGCTCTACAAAATCATATGAATATCCTTCACAAATGTATTATGTTGGCAGACAATATATCCAACACTAATTGGGTTTTGGAAGATCAAATATTAATAAGGGTGGTGTTGCAACATAGATAATCCACGTAAGAGTGTTATAATTTTTGTTATCTTAATAGAAAATCTATCATTAAAAGTTTCATGCAAATATTAAATTGAGCTATGGATGCCTTGGCTTAGTTCCCTATCTAGGAACAACATCTACAAAATCATCATAGAACAAGAAATCCATTCCTATTGGATTTATAATAGAGAAGAACATGTGAATTCTACCAACTTCGATGTCAATAGGAAATTGTGAAATGGTTAAATGCCCTGATAAGCACAAGGCATCTAAAAAATAACATCATTGGGTGGGGCATGCATGGATATGACAAACAAGTAGGCCACATTATAGCACCCCAAGTGAGTACAAAAGTGAAAAATATGTACACTAGAGACTTAAGATATAGATTATTGGCTCAAGCATTGGAGGATAAATGATTATGTCTCCTTTTAGAATATTGATACCATTAAAAGTACTATAACAACTAAGGGGTTTGATGTACAAGGCTTTCTTCATGACCATGTTATAGCATTTTTGTGGTTTTAACTATGTCATGTGCATGTTCAACTTGTGTTTAGTTGTGATGGACCAAGCATGATATTCTTCTAACTCAACAAATCAAGCAATTATCTCAATCAAGTATAAACCCCAATATTGTTCCCATTTAAGCATATGATCCTAGTTTACATATGACAATGCAATCAAAGAATAATACTTATGTAATGCTATCTTCATGTTTATTAAAGAATATAATATACTTTGAAGAAGAAGAAATAATAATAGTGAATCAATGTAAATGTTCAGACATATTTACAAGCACATGCAACATAGCAATACATGACTATTACTCTAAAAGGGTTCAACATTTTAGCGAATTTCTTATTAAATGAATAACAAGAACTAAAAGAACTTATCAACTACAAAGAGGATTTTCCTTATAGCAAATGAAGCAATACTTGTCTTTTTTCAAATATTTAATGCCAAGGAACTTAGTATGACAAAGCGATTTCCACCCAACCATAGGAAATATGTTGTAGATTCCATCCCCTAGTTAGGATATGATACCACCAAGGTGAACATGATGATTGTAGTTACCACCAAGTGAAAAAAAGGATTATAGCGATTGAGGTAACCTTTACTTAAATACTTATGAAAATAGCACCTTTTTTTTTTATGTAACTTTAACTTATAAAATATATATAATACATTTATAATGTAACCTCGTGGTTCTATTTATAAACTGTAATAATTTTATTCATAATACTTATCATCAATTTATAATTTACTCTTTAAATATTATATAATTCATATTTTAAATTTAACAATACTAACTCTATCCATTCTAATTATTATATCCATCGTGGATCTTATGCCAATCAAATATTCATATATTACAATTGTTATGCATTCCTTAATAAGTAAATGGTACTGGTGAACATGGTGAACAATAAGCATTGACAAAAATAATCTTATAGAAAAAACATTAGCTTATAGATTTTAATATTGGATGAATATAAAGTCTCATCATAATAACTAATTAATGGCTGAGGTCATAAGGAATCTATTATCATCGAGAAAAGAGAAATAAGCTCTTGTTTTACATGATACCAATAGATGATGGATTCACAGTGGTCTATCCATCCAATATGAAAACTAAGATGAGGATTAAAGGATTGTTGATGGCATAGGAACTGTGGACTACTCTAGTCACAACAGAAAGAATGGATTCACATTCAGCGCATGAGAAGAGTACTGGCTTCAGGACTCGGGTTATAGCTCGATTGACATTAAGCCATGTTATACTGTTGTTTTAGATGCACTTGTTCTACATTTTATTTCCTTATTCTAGGACTATGGACGCGATACATAAACAAATTAAATGTTGCTGGATGCAGATTGAACTTGGAGAAAGATAAGCTAATTTGGTCAAATAATAAAGCTATAGGCATTGTTACAGCCAAACTAGCATATAAAGCTATTATCAGTTACTGGTGTAACTATCCTTCTAACTGGTGGTATAAAACATTATGGAAATGGAAAATACCATTGAAAATTCAGTGCTTCATGTGGCATGCATTAAGGGGAGGACTAAAAACCTGGGTCAACTTAATCAGGAGAGGTTGGGTTGCTCCAGGTATGTGCTGCTTATGCAGAAATAATTCAGAAACTTCACAACATTTATTGATGGGTTGTGTTTTCTAAAAAACACTCTGGTATTTAATTATTAAACATATTCAATTAGACTATCATTGGGGATCGAGAGTGTTTGATATTTGTGCTCTCAATTGGTTCATAAATTGTAGATATTTGCCTTATTTGCCTGTGGTGATATCTTGGGATATATGGAGGACTAGAAATGCAGCAGTATTCGAAGAGAAAAAACCCAGTATTGAGAATTCTTATAATAGAATCCTTTCTTTAATTAAATATTACTGTTCGGTAACAGCTAAAAAAAGTATTAATTGGGATAGTAACTTCAGTATCCCTCATCATAGACCAGCTACATTCTTTGATGGATTGACAGTTGGCAGTTTATGTGCTGTGGGGGGAGTGATATACATCAACAAAGATCACTACTTCACCCTTAAGCTGAATTGTGGAGTAGGTACCAATACTAAGGCGAAATTACTTGGTCTATGGAGTGTGCTTACTATCTCTTTTGTTATGGGATTGCATGATGTGATTGTCTTTGGAGATTCTAGAGTGACGATAAAATGGGCCCAAGGGGAACACAATTTAAATGTGATTTCCTTATATCAATGGTGTTGTAGAACAAAGGAGAAGATTCATCTCTTCAGGAACATTGCTTTTGAACATATATTTCTGGAGCACAATTGGATGGCTGATACTCTCTCTAAAGAGGCGCACATAGGAGTCGAAGGCATTATAAGATGGGAAGAATTTCAAGATACACAATGCATTTATTTTGGCAGTGTGAACATATTTGAAATTTAGCAGATATATGTTGAATGTAGATGTCTTTTTTGTGTAGGGATTACAGTTTATTTTTGATGAAATATCTGTCATCAAAAGAACAAAGGATACTTTTTTGAACATAAGTCTCAGCTATATGACTTATGTATGATTGTACTATTTGATTCATCTTATGAATAACAGTGGTACGTTTTTTTCCCCTGAAAAAAAAACAACTACTTTTATTAAAACAATGGAGTGTCCGCTCCAAGTATTTTTGGGTTATAAATAATTAAACATATTGTGCTTTCTTCCAACAACTAGATTGCCAAAATATAAGATATCGCCATAATATTTTTGTTTTTAACCACCGTCCATCGATTATTCAGTCATATTCTAATAAATTTACTATAACTTTTTATTGTGAAATAGATTTGAACTCTATTATATAAACCCAGAATTAGATTGTACATTCGACAACTTATCATTTAACTAAATAATCATAATAGTTTATATGAATACATGATCTATCACTATAGGGATGGCGCACAAAGATGGTACCCAAATCTGTTGCTACAGGGACGCGCTAGCGGCAAAAAAAAACTACGCGTACGCACCTAAGACAGCGCGCACACACTGCTAGGTTCAGTACCGAACCGAGGCGCGTACGCGTGCCTGGTGCGTACATGTACCTGGTGCGTTCGCGCTACGGTGGCGCGCACACGTTCCTGTTAAAAAAAAAAGACAGAGCAGAATGCCCCATTCTGCTATTTGGACTTGAGCGCGACCTCCACTCCTACGTGCGTGTCAATTCAACGACCAAAGGAGGCCAAATCCACTCCAAAATCCCCCAAATTCACCCACAAACTCATCAATGCATCAATTGGTAGGTAAATATCGAGTTTTTTTTTCATTTTATTCATTCTTTGTGTCAATTTTTTGATTTTTTTTGTTTATTTAATTGTTAATAATTCCCAAATTTTTAAAACAATGAACCAATTTTCAATTGTAGATTGTAAACTGAGACAATGAGTGAACAAGATGTTAACCCCAAGTCCGGTGGAACACAAGAAAACCCAAACCTTGGACCCAATGTCAAAGAAAACCGCGAACAAAATCCAAATGCCGAACAAAATTTTGAACAAGATGACCTTAACCATTATGTAAATGAAATGAGAGTGCATACTCGAGATCTAAGAAACTCGGGGGAACCATCTCGATTGTCTCTTGCCACGTCAATTGAGAGCTCAATTGACTCCCTCATCCATGCACATTGCCAATTGACTGGCATGATTGAATTTAGAGCTAGGATGCGGGAGTATTACTCCACGGGCATTTCCAAGGAAGCAATAAAAGATTTGAACATTACAAAAGCCCAATTATATAGTATGTTCACTGATCCAAAAACAAACCAACCACTGAACACTAGAAAGCCACATGTCTGCATGGATTGGTGTCATTACCAATCGTGGAGGGACAATTGGATGCAGAGGTGGTTCATGGTGTATGATAAACCTCCCTGCAATAATAGGGAGGTTCCATAGTACTTCCTTCGGCAATTGTGGGTTGAGTTTTGCCTTGGTTTATATGTCAACTATTTTGACATAGCCGAGTTCCAGGGTGTTGGGCATGGCTCTACCCAAGATCGACCTGCTGCCAGGAGGAACCCACTGAGAGGGCCACCAGATCCTAGGTGCGACCCCAACCCCTCTCCCCAGGCACCTCAGTTACCCCACAAGCTTGATCAGATCGAGGAGGCAATGAGGAATGTTGCACGTGGACTCCTCAGACACACCTCCTTTGTAGCAGTGACTATAGTGGATAGGTTGGGTGACCTTGATAGAGATCCAGGTGCAGGGCCTTCACGACAAAGCCAGGATAGACCTGTGACCAGTGGTAGCCATGCTGGGCATTCCAGTTCGACGGGGACAATGCCACATTTTTGTCCCCATTGCGGGCACACTTACCCTGGCCTGATCGAGGGATGTTATATGGATCAGGTTAGCAATTTTTTTAATGTGTTTTCAATCATCGCTTGATAACTTGTAAAGTATTTTTGTTTGACTTAAACTATTATTTCAATGTACAGTTATTTAGAGCTGAGACACCAACATGGGATAACATAGGATCTCCCAACCTGGATGCAGCAATGGCAGCTGCAACTGAAATTGCGGCACCTCACACGGAGGTATTTTCAGTAGCTCACACAATATTGTTTTTACTTATGTCATTTATATTACTTAAGTATTTATATTTATGGCATACACATTGATAGTTCGTACAATGTTTTTGAATATCTTGATTGCCTAAATAATGACTTGTTTAACATGTTCATAACATGCATGCATTTTGGTGTCCACAGGTTTTCCTTGACTACGGTTATCAACCATCCCCGCCAGGTATTGGCAGATCACCATATACAAAGGTACAATGTGTAGTTAAAAGCACACTTTTAATTTGAATTGTTACGACTTACTATGGTTTAATTCATTGTTTGTTTACTAAATTGTGATATTACAAATGTATATGTAGGTGCCACCAATAGCTGCAGGTCCCCATTTTAGTCCTTTGTTTCCACTCTCTCCCATGAGTCCGCCCCCTCGCTTCCATCTAGACCCCTCCCTCCATCCACCCCCTCCCTTCCATCCAGCCCCCCTTCCCGGCCATACTCCCCCCTCCATCCATCCTCCCCCACTCGTCCACGCCCCCCCATATATACATCCTCCCCAATTTATCCATGCCCCCATGTCTATCCATCCTCCCCCATTCGTCCACGCCCCCCCTTCTTTCCACCTTCCCCTCTTCGTCCATAACCTGCCTTTCGTCCATCCTCCTCCCTCCATGCAGGACTGCCCTCCCATGCACCATCCCTCAAAACCCCCCCTAGTCCTTTTCGTTCGATACCCTCTATCGTACAACCGACAGGGGTTCATCATCCACGACGTCCTCCTCCACCCCATACCACCATGTCTTCTCTCACCATATCATCCCCACTTCTCGCCACTATTGTGGCATCTACTCTTCCAGTATCCTCATATGTATCTCCAGTGGTTGCACATGTAGTGGCTTCCACTACATCTTCGCCCCCCCCATGACTGCATCGGAGCTTGTTGTCCAACCATCTGTTCCACCTACTAGCCCAAAAGCCCAGCCATGTCCATAGTCAGAGGTGTTCATAGTGAGTATCAAGCTAATTTATGAAAATATTTTGATGCATTAACAAAAAATAATTTAAGCAATTATTACTTTTCAATGAAATGATTGTTGTAAATGTTGTAGGCTGGAATTGCTGAGAGGCTCCGCAAATCCAGTACACCTGCCTCACGTTTCCCACTCGCATTAGAGGTGATTTATTTAAGATTCGAATTCTACATTTGTTTTATAAATGTGGTAAATGTTGCAAATGATTTAAAATGACGGTATCTTATATCATTTGTTCCAGAGCCTAGAGAGACAGTCTACTCCTAGACGGAGCAAGACTCGAGGCACTAGTAGCTCGAAGAGTAGGAAGATCGACTTTGGAGATGCGCTTGGGAGTGACGGGGGTGGTCACAATGCTTGACACACCATTTTATGTACATTAGCCATGATGTGGCACTTTTGTGCACCAGTTTCCATGTACTTTGTATATACGGCACGAGTTGCCATGTATTTTGGATCTACGGCATGAGTTGTCGCATTTTCTATAGGGCACGAGTTGCCATTGTATGTACATTGGGAACCATGTTCCACTATTTGCCAAAAATTGTATATGTTTGGATGAGTTTTGTCTCCTTGATGTACATGGATTTTTAGTTATGTGATCTATATCGATGTTGTCTATATTAGTATCTTATTGTCTAATGTTGTTGTCTCATGTTGTGTGTATCATGATGTGATGTTGTCTAAATTTGGTGTTTACTTCTATCCGTCCATGGCATGCGGTCTTAAGTTTTGGTACCAATGATGTCCATGCATTAGTTGATAATGTGAATCAACCTGAAGCTTACCTAGATCTTAGAAGAGAAGTTGGATATCATAGTTCACCTTGGTTTATCTTTCCACATGTAAAATCTTGTAATGGTATCTATGTTAAGAAAACATTATAAACATAGGCTAACTGAAACAAAATCATGTGTGAGAATTAATCTAAAAACAAACGGAATAAATGGATGGACAAATCACACCTCATGGCACATAAGATATACATTGGGAACTTGAGTACTAGGAAAAGAATACTTAAAAATAGAAAATTTCCATTGTTGTCAAAAGGTTAAAATGAGATCCAACATGATTTTTAATAGCTGTACATAATGAGATCCAAAATGAGATCCAAAATGTCCATACTCTACATAATGAAATGTCGTCACTAGTATTTATATTGACCATTTTGTCTACTTAAGATCATGCAACAAATTAATAACCAACTTATGGAATCATTTCTTAATCAATTGTCACCATACAAATAGGACAACCTTGAGCACAATGTATAGCTATCTCATTAATTTTCACTCACGGATATAGCCACCATTGATTTGATGACCATCACATCCACTACCATTTACAATTAGGACTTCCTTAATTTATCATTATGTGATAGTGATCTAATATTATGTAGACACGTTGACTTGAATAGGTATAGTTGACATTACAATAAATGACTACCATGAGGTGTATTTGTGAGGCTATATCCACCTCAACACACCAACTTGTTACCCCAATACCCCAAATGCTTTCGAATTCTGTCTGGAAGGGATTGAAGGGTATTAGGACATCCTAATTCATCTACTAGACACTTAGACACTTGTTAAAGACATTTAGGACTTGCATTAAATCAATGGAGTCACACATACACCCTCATCAAGTTACATGCATCCATTAGTGCGCCATCAACACTAGAACATGTAAGCATTACTACATGTTGGACTAAGCTTTACTAATGTTATGATAATATTAGGTTTTCCATCCATTGAGAAGGTTGTCATAGGTGTGCATATCGACCATATAAAAATATTCATGGTACAACCAATTTCAAACCATTAGGTTTCTAAATTAGGTATCCGGTGCTAGGTACAACAGTTTTCTAGTTGATGATGGACCCTTGCTATATAGATGAGATACTATTCAGATATGTGTATAGTGATTTGGATTCAAATGTATGCACATGGATATACATATACAATGAAAATGATTTAATTTTTATATGTATTATAATTTATGGCTAGATCTTAGGCTACATAATAGGGTTTCATTGTGATTAGAAGACAAACTAGGGTTTACGCTACCAACTAGGGTTTTTAGTCTAGGATCTCGTGTTTCTAGGCTAGGATCCAAGCTCTAGGGTCACCATCTTAATGTTTAATTCCACTATCACGACATCATTATCACCAATACCATGCCCACTACTACAATCACCATTAACCCTCTCAATCCCACTTTGTACATTTCCAATACTTCCAAGTTAAAATTTATAGGTCTTGTTGCTAAACGATTTTCACTTATCTATTCACATAGACAAATCCACTTCCATGAAAGATTTGTTGTAGCTTGGTATACATGCAAGTTCACATGCAATAATAGTTGAGAAATCCAAAACATCCTATACCTTGGAAAAACAACCTTATTAATCTTCTTTTGACTAAGGAAGGGGAGAACATCATAGTACAGTCTCAATAGCAATGTGTTTTTTAATGAATACCCTCTATAAAGGGCATACTATATTTATCTGGTCTTTAAATCCAAGTTATTTGGAATAGAATGTCACAATTTCAATTACACCATTAATGCAACGTGTTCAAATTGAAAGTTTTGTTTTGTTGCATTACATGTGTTCAAACATTAACTTCCACGAATTATTCTTTAATAATAAAAAAATATTAAATGATATTTTTTTAAGTCTAACTTCATTGCTGAAGGGTTATTTTGTCACTAAAACTTTGTGTCAAGGGCAATGTAAAATTTCAAAATGTAAAAAAAATTTAGTTTGAAGGGAGGAGATGAAATGGAATTCCAATGCGAAATGCCATTGCCAATAATTGAAATCTTCACATGATCAATGCTCTGTGCATGTTGGCTTGCATGAGTATTTCATGTTGACCGACTTTTATCTACACATTGATACAAATACATGCCATCATCAACATCTCCATCATCATCATCTTCATCTTCATCATCAACGTCAACATCATCATCATCAACATCTCCATCATCATCATCTTCTCCATCATGCTCATCAACATCTCCATCATCATCATATTCTCCATCATCATCATCATCTTCATCACCACCACCACCATCATCAACATCTTCATCATCATCACCATCTTCATTATCATTGTCATCTCTAGGTTCCTCATCAACATCTCCTTCATCATCATCATCATCATCTTCATCACCATCACCATCATCATCAACGTCTTCATCATCATCACCATCTTCATCATCATTGTCATCTCTAGGCTCCTCATCAACATCTCCATCATCATAATCTTCTTCGTCATCATAATCATCATCTTCATCATCATCACCATCACCATCATCATCAACATCTTCATCATCATCACCATCATCATCATCATCACCATAAGTGCTCGGTGGATGATTTTCCAAAGTTGACCCCCGTGTGCAAAAATTGCACACTCCCTTGAATGGAATGCCAAAAATATTATTAAAAAAACTTGAATAATAAATGATATATAGAGTTACATTACAAATTTACATACCACAAAAATGTGTAAGCCCCAAGGCATCATGAATTGTCCATGTAAGTATTCCATGGAATTAAAATTGTTTTTGGCCTATTGGTTTGGAGATGTCATACATACTAATGCCAACCCATAATTTAAAAGTTCATCTATGAGAGGCTCAAGATATACATCGATATTTCTAACTTGGTTCTTACCCAGTTATTTGAAAACTAATATACATAATTAACTTCTTGTAGATGCAAAATGTAAAAAAAAAAAGTAAGAATGAATAGCTTATATGTTGTTAACAATCTTAAAAATGTACTTGGCACAATTAATGCAAGCCTGATGTGCTCCCTCTTAAATGAAGTCCTAACAAAAACTAGCCAATTAGAGTCATTGGTTTTGAGCTCTCCAAATGGATTGACACCATCAATTTCCATTAAAAGTCTAACATTATGAATTTCTTCTTTAAAAACATGCCACATTTCCTCAATGTTTCTAAATGCAAAACCATCTCCAAACATTCACATGACACCATCTTCACTTCTTTGTCGTGCATAATAGTCCATAAATTGTGTTATGTTTTTGCACTTGAACAATCATCAGAAATGTGGAATTATGGGTATATGACGAAGAGCTTTGCAGGGAATATTATTTGCTACCCGATGAGTATGATATATACTAACTCCATATTCATGGCATTCAATTTTTTATGCATGTTTCCTTTAATATATAATATGATCATTAGGACATGCATCAATTATGTTGTACTCCATTCCTATATCTTTCAGAATGACACCAATTTCTCTGTATGTGCGAGTTAAGGTATTTGATGATGATATAAGAATATCACCTAACAAATTACAACAAAAAAAATTAATATACTAGAAAACGAAAACTAAGGGCCTATATATTAAAAACGCAAATAAAACACAAATAATTATAATTATATACAAAAAATATTGCACACCTTTGTTAGTTTTTCAGAATTTACAATCTAATCTAGGATCTTAACTGAGAGAATAACATGTACAACATGTCTACAACATATCAATCATGGACACAATAATGCAAGCACACAAGAGACACAGAGTTTCACCGGGGAAAACCAAGAAGGTGAAAAACCCCACAACTTCCTCAGAGATAGAAAGAGCAATGATACAACCAAAGTACAAGAGATAGTATTCTCCTAGCAGATGATCCTCCTCCTCACAAGTGCGCCACTTTCTGAGAGAGATAGAAGTGAGTGATGAGTGATCAAATAGAGATCTCCCGATCTCTATTTATACTTGTCCTGTCCTGCCCAATAAACCAGTGGAGCCGACTTGTCTAGCTTAGCCTAATAACCCATGGTTACATTAATCCGGGCCGAACCCACACTTGGTGGTATAATAACCCATTTACCCACATGACTCATACAGGGCCGACCCCATCAAGGTGGTCTAATAACCCATCAAGTATAAGTTACGACACTTACAATATAAATGACGACACTTCCATATAGAGGAATAATAGCATCTCTATAGGAATACAAACACTTTCGTATAGAGGAATAATAACATCTCTATAGGAATACAATATACATGGGTAAAATACATTCCGAAGTTACATATACATCAACACTCCCTCTTAACTAGGAAGGTATTTGTCAACACATATCTGCTAGCACAAGTCTTCTTCTCTGGATCATCATCAACGAATCATCGTCATCGTCATTGCTGTTGCTATGTCAATCAATCTCCGATCTACTCGTCATAGGAAGTTCTACAGATCCAGTCCTTTTTAATACTGGTTGTAGGTCCACCACCTGCAGGTCTTCATCAACACTGGCCATACTGTGGAATCCTCAGGATTTATTACATGCGCCACAAAACCTCGCAAGAGCATCCAGGCTGTTACGAGCACACGGCTCTACCTATCGTATCTCCCAGGGCTATATTATATGTGACTGTCACAAAACCTTAAAAGAGTGTCTTGACAAGCAAGAGCTCTAAAGAGCATCTGAGGCCTTTTTCATCCTGTCTAGATCTCCAGGACTTATTACATGTGACCCTTACCACAAAACCTTTAAAGAGTGTCTTGACTAGCAAGAACTCTAAAGAGCATCTGAGGCCTTTTTCATCCTGTCCAGATCTCTTGGGCATATTACATGTGGTCATGGCAAAACCTCGAAAGAGCATCCCAGGGCTAATTACGAGCACACAGCTCAACCTATCGGATCTCCCAGGGCTGGATTATATGCCATAGGACAAAACCTCGAAAGAGCATCTATCAGATATCCCAGGACTATATTACATGCCATAGGAAATACCTTGAAAGACTATCTGCAAATATCCCACGGCCGGATTATATGTCCTCCCAAAGCAAAACCTCGAAAGAGCATTTGCTAGATAACCCAGGGCCACATTACATGCCATAGGAAAAACCTCGAAAGACTATCTGCAAACCTCCCAGGGATGGATTATATGCTTATCTGCACAACCTGTTCCAAGGCCACAGAGTATCAACCTCATACTCACCATATATCATCCTGATGTACACATGATCATCCTGATCATCATCACTGCATTGTCCTGATGCATGTCATCTGGAGCAACATCCTGAAGCTCGTCATCCATGATCATCCTGATCATACAATGCATCCACCTAATGCATACCAAGTATCTACCTGATACATATCATCATACATGATCCACCTGATCATACAAAGTATCCACCTGATACATACACAGATACATGATCCACCTAATCATACAATGTATCCTCCTGATATATATCAACATACATGATCTACCTGATCATACAACATATCCACCTGATACAGATACATGGTCCAAGAATCCAACATAATGCATATACATATACATGATCCAACTGATCATAACAAGCATCCAACATGATGCATATACAAATATATCAAGCATCCAACATGATGCATATACATATACATGATCCAACTGATCATAACAAGAATCCAACATGATACATATATAAATATATGATCCAACTGATCATACCAAGCATCCAACATGATGCATATACATAGCAATAACTAGAGCATCATCCTGATGCTCATCATCCAACGCTTACATCCATAGCCATGTGAAGGATCCTCCTCTCACCATGCTTGGATTGGCTCCAACAAATGTGTCCATCACTTCTTCCTCGAAGTGTCGTCAATCTGAAGAACACCAAGCCTCTCTCTGAAGTACTCAAACTTCACTCTAGCTAGTGGTTTCGTCATCACATCTACAACTTGCTCATCCATTGCAATATACAGGAGCTTCACTACTCCTCTCTGTACCATATCCCTGATATAGTGATATTTGATCTCAATGTGTTTCGACCTGTCATGGAACACCGGGTTCTCAGACAGCTTCACACAGCTCTGGTTGTCACAAAAGATACCAGTAGCCTCGAGCGGGAGATCAAATAGATCAGACAGTAGCTTCTGGAGCCATACTGCATCACAACTAGCCGAACAAGCTGCAACATACTCTGCTTCGGCTGTACTCAGTGCTACGCAGAACTGCTTCCTACTAAACCAAGAGATCATACCTGATCCCATACTGAAGCAACACCCATATGTTATCTTCCTATCTGCAGCAATGCCTGCCCAATGTGAATCAACATAACCCTGCAGGTTAAAATTTTGATTCGCATCATACTTGAGCCCATAATCAACCGTACCCTTTAGGTACCTTCGATTATGCTTTACAGCAACTAGGTGAACACCTCTCGGATTCATCAGGAACTGGCTCAATGTGTTCACCGCAAAGTAAATATCTGGTCTCGTGTTCGTCGGGTACATCAAGGACCCAATCATCTGACGATACACTATGACATCAACCGGATTAGATGAAGCATCACATAGAAGCTTCAAGTTCGATGCCATAGGTGTGGCCATGGCATTGCAGTCCATCATCCCGAACCTCTTTAGGATCTCTATTGTATACTTCCCTTGTCCAAGGAAGATTCCATCTGCACTATGCCACACCTCCATACCAAGAAAGCAGTGCATCATACCCAAGTCCTTCATCTCGAACTCGGCAACAAGCTTCCTCTTCATGTCGCCAATCAATCTATCCTCACCTATTACAAATAGTTCATCCTCATACAATAGTAGTATCACTGGATTGCCTTCCTCAACCTTGTAGTAAAGGTTGGAATCCGCTTTACTCTTGGTAAATCCCAAACTAGATAGGAAGCCATCTATCCTTCCATACCAAGTTCTGCACATATGTGACCTCTTCTCATGTGTCTCAAAACCAAGTGGCTGCACCACACACACTTCCTCCTCGACTACACCATTCAAGAAATCTGTCTTGACATCCATCTGGTGTATCTTCCATTTCATCACTCGCTTTGTATTTCTCCATGCTACTATCTGCAGCATGCTTTATCTTATAGATCCACTTGGAAGTCACGACAGACTTCCCTTCTGGTCTGGGACCACATCCCAACCATCATTCTTCATGATCGATGGATCATGGCATTCTTCCATTACTTCATCCCAGATCCTGGGAACTTCAATATATTCAATATCTTCAATAGACATCTTTGTTGTTGGAACAAATGTTGTAGTCCTTCTTTTGTAGGTGATGGTATACGATCTTTCCTACAAAACAAGTTAAATTGCATGATTAGAAACATCTCATAGTTTTCAGAACAAATTCTTACATAAAGAAATATGTCATACAGTCATGCAATTATTTTAGCCAATGCTTCAATACAACATTCATCCATATCCTGTAACTTTCTAGATGCCTTCCAATCTCTACCAGAACATTGTTAAGAGTTTGAACTACTCCCAAGATGTCAACAAAGAGGTTTCATTCCATATAAGTAGCAATGGAATGTTGTACAGTGCCATAGGCCACTTACCCATCACATGCATATTAGTAGTATACTGTTCATTAATGCAATTATTCTAATATGCATAATACACACCCTAAGTCTAGGAACATAAGCATATACAACATTGAACAATATTATTTAAACAAACAAGTATGCAAGAAATGACAATTCAAATACTTATCTTTGTTTGGTTGTAGGGTGGACTCCCTCTCAATCTTTGCTTCCTTTCTGCAACTCCATTCTGATGTGGATTGTGAGAAGTGGTCGACTCCCTCTGAATATCTGCATCCTTGCATAAACTACTGGAGTGTGCTCCCTCTTGATCTTTGCTTCCTAGATTACATGTCCTTGAACTTATATCCATCCTCGATCACTATGCATGCTTACAAGTATCATTATTGTGATATCCTCGAGATCTCATACATAATCATACATTTATTAGTATAATCTCAATACTATCAGAAACAAAATAGCCTTAAACATGTATAGTAATGATCATTTTAAAAACAGATAATAAACATTAGTATTCAAGGTTTATATAGGACTCTTCTGGTTAGTTATATCATCAATTAAAGTAAGAAACATAATATGCATAAACCCATGATTACTCAAACCTATGAATGCCATGTATACTTATATAAGATATCCTAACACAAGGTAGGATTTTAACTTGATATAGGAAAAACATACCTGGATTACCATGTTAGCTAGCTATGTCTAGCATACCCACATGATGTCTTCTTGTTCTTCAATGACTTGTGCTAGTAACCTGCATATCTCATAAGTTAACCATTATAGAACCAAGTTATACATACCTCGTAAGTAGATCTTCTATGTGATCCATGATATGGATGAATCTTTGTCTTCATGTCTCCATGGTCATATGTTCTTGAACTAGAACATGATTTGTCTTTCTTGATGTACCTTTCATGTTAGCGGACAACATCAACCTCATACAACACCATAATGCATTAGTACAATCATAAGTGTCAAAACCCTAATAAGTGAATATCTTCAATCATGCATTCATAATTTTATTAAGGTGTTACGACAAGTAAAAAATTAATCAAGATTGTACTAACGTAATAATATAAAGACAAACATATCGTAAACTTAATCATGAATAGATTTTGAAACATACCTGTAAGTCATACCTGTCGAGATTGCTTGTAATCTTCTTATGTAAGGTCTTAGCCTCATCTCCCTCTGAAATAGGAACTTCTTCACTTATGCAGGTGACCAATCCATTCTATTCTAGGATTAATCCAATCCACTTGATTTGCAGGAACTGGATCTGGAGCCGGATTAGGGTTTGTCAGAGAAACCCTAAAAATTCAAACTTTGAATTTCAAACTTTTGAAAGGATAGAAAGATGCGTCTTGATGAGCTGATCAAGCCGTTATACTCAGAATTTGAAAACTGCAAAGTTTTACCCCTCAAAATTGCGTTTGAAACTTCTGGATCTTCTGGACAGGATCCCGAACTAGGGTTTGATAAATCCCACCCTTCTGCCCAACCAAAAGGTTCGATCCAAAGCTCTAAACTTTGATTTTTCTGAGGAGCTTCCAACCGTGGTCACAGACTTAAAAAATTCCAACTTTTGCAGAAGCCCTAATTTTCCACTTTTCCGATCAAAGTCCCGAACTAGGGTTTGATCAAGCCCGGCCTTCTGCCCAACCAAAAAATTTGATCTTGGTCTCTAAATTTTGATTTTGATGAGTAGCATTCAGCCATGGTCTCTGATTACAAAAATTCCAACTTTCTCCAAAACCCTAATTCCCAGAGCCATGAATGAAGGTGCTCAAAATCCAATTTTGTTTTGACAGAAATATGCGTCTGATTGTTTTTGGTGTAACTCCGAAATTGTGAATCCACAGGGTCTGAAACATATAAATGTGGTAGCTCGACCTGTCATCTTTAGAAATCCATAGGTCTTACCTCAATTGGATTCTCTAAGAGAGAGTTATGCCAAGTGTCGCAACGTGACCTGCTTATGGGATAAAACAGGCGAGCGAACTTGTACGGCGTGCCACGTGTCACTGGTTCAACTTCGGCCTTTGAAAACCTTACCAGAGAAACTAAATTCCATGCCTTACTTTTCACTTTTTACAAAATTTCATTTGGAGCTTCCTAGCCCAAGTTGTGACCTTTTTTCCCAGGTCACCTGTTTATGACTAAGATCTGGAAGAGGCAGAAACCCTAGATTGTACAGATCATAAAACACAAAGTACAACGAATTAGAAGTTGTGCTTCGGACACAAGGTACATGGGGATCGTATCTTCGACCTATACACGTTTCAGATCCTGAAACCTTGCCAAAATGGATTTATAGCGAAATTTATACGATGACTGGTTTTTGCTATATCAATCCCTAGCATCGCAAGTGCAACAAGTGTCATACATGCCATACCATGCCTTCTTTCAGGCTAGCTCTGATACCATGTTAGTTTTTCAGAATTTACAATCTGATCTTGGATCTTAACTGAGAGAATAACATGTACAACATGTCTACAACATATCAATCAAGGACACAATAATGCAAGCACACAAGAGACACAGAGTTTCACCGGGGAAAACCAAGAAGGTGAAAAACCCCACAACTTCCTCAGAGATAGAAAGAGCAATGATACAACCAAAGTACAAGAGATAGTCTTCTCCTAGCAGATGATCCTCCTCCTCACAAGTGCACCACTTTCTGAGAGAGATAGAAGTGAGTGATGAGTTATCAAATAGAGATCTCCCGATCTCTATTTATACTTGTCCTATCCTGCCCAATAAACTAGTGGGGCCGACTTGTCTAGCTTAGCCTAATAACCCATGGTTACATTAATCCGGGTCAACCCCACACTTGGTAGTCTAATAACCCATTTACCCACATGACTCATACAGGGCCGACCCCATCAAGGTGACCTCTAATAACCCATCAAGTATATGTTACAACACTTACAATATAAATGACGACACTTCCGTATAGAGGAATAATAAAATCTCTATAGGAATACAATATACATGGATAAAATACATTCCGAAGTTACATATACATCAACAACCTTAACACCTACGCAATTCCCATGTTTGAAATACAATTCATTACCTTCAAGTTGGCCAACAATAAGAGAGTAGAGAGAAGATTTGTCTTTGAGATTTTTGTGACTTATCAATAAGATGTACACCATGAATATATTCATATATCTCATCTGTTGTTGCATTCTCATCCATGACAACAAATGTGCCATGGATCAACCTATTTATCCATTTATTCTCAATAATATTGGGTCATTTTCTTCCATAGTATTAACTTCAATTTCATCACCCTCACCATCTCTACTATCATTTGTAGCATGTGGAATCCAAAGCATTGATGATCTTGTCTTTGTAATAATGGAAACAAAATAAATACATTTAGTATAGAAATAGAACAATATTAAAACTATTGAAAAATGTAAAAAAAAACATGCTTTTGCTATCTTACCAAGGGGTGGTATGCTTTTCCACCTTCCAAGTGCCCATGCTCTAAGCAATGTTTCCTAGCTATTAAATTAACAAACATTGTTCTCTCCATTCCTTTGCATTGCGTACAATGGAAATAACATTTCCCGTCACCAATATCATGATCAAGATGAGGATGATTCTAATTAGATGTTTTTTCACAATTGCTAGTTTTTTCAAAAGGATTGATTTCATTAGGAGAAAGATATGGAGTGTCAGTGTATACAGAATCAAGAGCCGATGTTATATATGCATTTCGGCCAGATACACTAGCACCCCAGTTAAGGTTACCCGGTATTGTTTTCTATCTCAACAAAATAAAAAAACCATTCATTAGTACACTAAGAATAAATTCAAATAATTTCAAAAATAGAAAATTAAAAGAATGTATTAACAAAATTCAACTTTATGCCAAATGTCTCTTCATGGGGCAGTGTTTTGAATGGTTTGTGTTCTAAATATGGTAATGTATGATGCACACACATAATTAACAAATGGCCTAATCAGCTCAAAACTATAGAAAATTGTTTAAAGAATAGAAACATACTTGCAAGAAAAAACCAATATAGACTAGGGTACATGATGAAGAAATGTCAAATATTAATCCTCTTAATTCAAAAATAAATTGTAGTTTCAAGGATAATCTCAAAATATTAATCCTCTTTGTTTCCTTGTCCAATCGACTTTTCAATGTCATAGAAAAGGTGAAAAATACCTAAAATAGGTCTAACATCGCTCAAGAGATGTTGGAATAGAGACACTACTTAAACAAAGTTCATGGATGTTATAAATATCGCTTAATAGATGTTATTGTGCCAACATCACTTAAGCAATGTTTGTCAAGACATAACATGAATTTTCCGTCAAATGTTCTGCCTGTTCGACTTCAATTCGATGTTAAAAGTTGATTTTTTCATTAAACATTGGTTGAAAAGTTGAATTTGGACCCCAAATTTAGTAGTGACTGATTCCTTCCATAATATATAATTAACAGTTTTTTCCATATTCTTCCATGCATTCTCTTATTGTCTATTGTGTGGATCTATTGTTTCATTCTCAAGTTAATTTCTTTATTCTATATTCATATCTATTAAGATACACAACAATTATTATCAAAGCACTTTCCAAGGCATAGTTGGAAAACAAATTGTACTTGTTTTTTGCATATTTGGAGTCTTGAAATTCAAATTGTTTTCTAAGCATTTGATGTAGAATTTATAGAAACTAACTACATATCTATATTATCTTCACATTTTAAAAAAACATCACTCGCATTGGAGTTTGGTCGAAGGAGATATTGAAATTTTAATCATACATATAACAGCATGTAGATTTTCATAGTTCATCGTGTAGTATAGTATTGAACTTTTGGATATAATTGTGTGCATATTTCTGAGTCCGACGTTTCGGGTGGACACTCCACCCATCTTCAGGGAACATGAGAGCTCAGTGATATACTTTTTTTGTTTTGTTATGGTCATGCCTTGATTCTAAGTATGGTAGAGCAGACAACTTTTGACAACTTGCTTAGATTGACGCCAAAATGAATCCATGTAAAATACAACTTCATCAAATTCATTTTGACATATTATATGATATACTTCTAAGCCATATCGATGCAATTATAATAATTTAAATTAGCTATCTCAAAACCCCAACTGCACAAAGGAACTTCAATGAAAAGTAAGCTATTTTCTTTAAAACCCTAGTTATATTTGAGGGATTTTCCAAGCAAGATGTTCTTTTTAGGAAAATATTATGGTCCTAGTATTGATTGTTATATACATAGGATGGTGTCATTATGGGAAGAGAAGTGGATATCTTGTCTACACTATGGTTTAATAGAAGACATTGCCATATGGTTGAAGTTGGTTAACTATGGAGAAATGAAGGCACTTTCAAATGAAGAATATGAAAATGTATATTTAGATAGGTGGTCTCATGCCAAGAAGGTGGATAAAGGGAGCACCAAGGGTTTACTTTCATGTGCAAATTTCCTATTATAGGTTTATGGATGTCTTAAATAAGAGAATCACATTATTTCTATAAGCCCTAGTAGAAATTATAATTTCATCCATGTTGACTAGGATAAACAATTACAAGTCTCTTCAAAGCATATCCAAATCACAAAGGTTGAAGGTGAGAAAGTTCAAATTTTTACATCTTTGAAGATTACCATGGACAAATATGTTTTGCATTCATATTTTAATGTTATAGTCATGGATGATGGATGATGTGGATATCATTCTTGGATATCATTGGATGGACATGATGGATATGGTAAATATTAATGTGCAAAATAAGTTTATGAAGATTTGGTATAAGAAAAATAAAATAATAGTACAAGATATTTCTCTTAGTTGACAACAAGGCCCAAAAGATGCACACGAAGAAGTTCTTGCATGGAAACTAACTGCAATACCTATAGACACATTAGTTGAAAAATCTAAGGCTGAATGAGAAGGAAAAGTACACAAAAGAACTTAAAAGAGATCCCTAGAAAGGGCATAGTAAAAAGAAAGAAGAATCTATAGAGGTGCATTTTTTAAAGGACCATAGGTTGAAATTTTAAAGAAAAAAGGATCAATAGCTAAGGTTACTACATATCACCATTCACACCACCATGAGAAACAATATGATCAAGGGAAGCTCATGAGAATCAACGACCCTACTATGCAAATGCATGGAACCAAAGCAACACCCAGTATAAAGCTACATGGATGAATAAAAACAATGCATAGAGTAGCATAGGACCATACAACCAAAGGAGATATTGTGATAAATATTAATGACATATGGTATTGGTTGGATCCCATGTTTTCATTTCACTAGGATGGATGGATGCTCATGCTTGGTATCATTTGACTAAATTTTTGACAAGATCATATTATATGGCTACCACTTATGTCTTGAGAATGAAACATGTGAAAGGGGATAATGTAATGTATCAAGGGAGGATAATATGGGTACATAAGGAGGTACCCAATAGGGATAATAAATGCGATGTGGCCATAATAATGGAATAACGCCCACTTGGTAATTGGTGGGTGATAAATAGGCCCACTAGTAGATAGAATAAATGATACAATAATGAGGGGTAGTTTTCATAGTCTTCTAGGAATACTTGTGATAAAGTATATATGCACAATTGGTATTGTATTGAGTTATGTTGGATGCTGAGTATTCTGTTGTAGCACACATGGCTTGTGGAGTGATTCCTTCCATTAGGAATAATTAAGTGTTATCCTACCTTAAGGGTTATTTCCATATTATTTCATTCATTCTATTCTTATATATTGTGTGGATTTATTTGGAATTTTTATTTTGGAGAGAAGGAAATAAGAGGTTGTTGTACTCTGCAAAAAGCTCATTAAAACCTCCCAAGATGAAGTGATGAAGAGTGTAGAGATGAGGTGGCATGAACTAAAAAATGGGTTGCAAAAAAGTGAGCCACATTCATTGCTAAGAATAAAGAAAATGCTCTACAAGGTTGATTTATATTTATGGCCTTAGGAGGATTACCTCAAATTCAATTGGATTTAAATTCAGATTTTCCCTCCTCCTACAACCCATTCCATATTTTAGATGTTTAGGGGAACCTGATATTGAAGTTGAAAATGAAATAAGGAAGGAAATTGTCGAGTTTTCAAGTTACCATACAAAAGAGGTTGAAACATATCCCAGATCTTAGAAATGAATTCTTCATTGCACAAAGGGTTGTGGAGGAGGATATATCTTAGAAAGGTCAGATAGTACTCTATTCACCATGAATGAACATCAATTCACAATGCTACTTAGACTTAGCAGCAATAGGGGTAGAATCAACAACAATAGAAGAGGAAAGAACAAGGGAAAAGCCAGAAGAATATCGAGAAACCGATACAAATACCGACTAAGTAGTAGTCAATAGAGACCTACATAGTACATGACTTATTCCATATCATCATTGTTTTTTCTTTTCCCTTTTTTGTTTTAAATGATTATTGCTCTTGAGTTGGTCCATGTTGTTCATGTTTTATGGCCAATTACCCTCCTATAACCTTGAAGTTTTTCCTATTATTAAGATTGATGTTTACTAAATGGACCAAGTTTGTAGCTAATGACAACTTGCTGAGTAATTATTGTTATGGTTAATTTTGGTTTCATTTTATGAGTTGTTATATGAATATGCTTGAAAGTTGATATTTTCTTTATGTTGATAGGTAGGGAATATTGATGTGTTTGTTGGTGGGTTTAATTTCCATTGCCTTAACCTCTATTTCTATAGAAAGTTGTTTCGATTTATTTTTCAGCAATTGGTCCCACCAATGGCACCTATCCCAAATGCAATAAGGATAAAGGATGAGTGGGAAAACACATTCCTTCCATTCTAGAGCTTGTATGTGTTCATTACTCTAAGAAGGGAGAAAATGCACCCAATGGTAGAGAACTTGGCACAAAATATTAACTTGCCCCTATGATTTGAATAGAGAAACAAATGGGGCTATAGAAGTGAATATACACAACACTCTACCTAGAGAAGATGAAGGATGGTCACAGAATATACAATATCCCATCAAAGTAGTCAACTATAGGGAAGGGTGGCTTCATTCATTCTTTGAGAGATCATTTGTTCTAGTTCCAAAGGAGGATCACTCACCCCATAATATAATTCTTCAACAAGCCACCATAATTGATGAAGAAGAAGTTGGCGATTTTAGGGATAAGACTAGTAGTCAATAGTGTGGAATTCAACAATGCAAATTCAAGGTTTCTTTACTATAAATATGCTCATACGAAACTTGAGTTAGGGTAGACAATACTATATTTTTAAGCTTGCATACAACTAGGGTTAGAGAGTTGTAAATTCAAGTGTTGTAATTTTGAAGTTGCTAATGAAATAAATATACCATTAGTTTGAGATAATTTAAGTTTTAAAGGAAGGGATTACTAATCCTATTTAAGTAGGGCCCACTTGGAGAGGTTGGTGGTGAATGCAACTTTGTGTTTGTCTTTGCAGTGCATATGTATTCCATTGTGTTGTTGTTTTCAATTTTGTAGTATGTTTATGTCACTGCAAATATCATTTTGCTAGCATTCCATGAACCTCTGGTTGGTAGAGGAATTATTGTTGTAACTCATCATTCTCTATATTAGATTTATTCCAAGAAATGAATTTACTTTTCAATTTTTTTTGTAGCATTGGATTTTGAATGTTCCATTTTACTTTCAATAGCATTGTTTAAGTTTCCATGATTTGTAGGTTTTGTATCACTAACCAATAAGCCACAAGGAATTTTATTCCCATATGACTTCTACTACATAATACATAATCCATGCAACTTATGGGAGCCATGATCTATGATGGGGTTGTATGAAAGATCATCAAAATAGAAAAATAAATGAGTAGTATAGCATACTTGTGAAGCTTCCCAACTTCCACAAATAACTAGTACAAGATCCAAACTCTTAATTAATCACCAATTATTTTTGTATTAGGAAGAGCATATAGCATTAAGGTGCAAATTGTGTTTTCTTCCTTACCTATGCTTGCCTTTTATTATCCCAAACCACTTGCCACTGTATGCAAAATAAGATTTTATTTATTTAATTAATTATCTAATATTCACCCACCCATGCGTGAATCCATGCACAAGTAATCCTTTTATTTTAAAGCTAAATGAGGATTATTCATCACCGACAACTTCTTTTCAGTATATTTACTCTTGAGAGTCTCCTTCATCTTTTCGCTCTTTCCTAATTTAGTGGGTGCACATCTATTTACCTTTTTCTATTTTAATTTTAATTTTAATTTAGTTTAACCATTCATAAACTATCTTTGCAAGAGAGAGCTAGTAAACATGAATGCTCTCTAGCACAAACTTCACAAGGGTAAGCCTTCCACCCAAACAGAGCCATTTAAAGGCCCAACAATCAATTTTTTTTTCTACTTTTCTGTGGAGCCACATCCAATATGCCTTGACATAGTGGTTTGGTTTAAGAAAGTACCCCAAATATCTGAGGCCATCTAGAAGAGACTCCACTTTATAAGGAAGAAAAAGTTGGATTTGGGTTATAGCATCTGAATCAACAACATGCTGAAAGATTGAAGATTTATGAAGGCTGACCTCCATGCCTGTAGCATCACAATAGAGATATATAATATCATAAAAATATTTCCACTCTTCAACAGAACCATTACCAAATAAGAGGACATCATCCACAAACAACAGATGTGTAATAAAATGCACCGAAGTCACTTTAACATCAGTCAAAGTCTTATCCTACTTAGCTTTTCCAATAAGCCTACTAAGTCCTTCCACCACTAGTAAGAATAATAAAGGACTTAATGGGAATCCTTGTTGGAGGCCCCTAGAAATTTTGAAGAAGGATATAGGACAACCATTGACCAAAACTGGAAAATTTGCTAAGGATACACAAGACATTATCCAATCTATCACCAGTAAGGAAAGGCCAATTTGGAGGAGAACCATTATGAGAAAATCCCAGTTAACTCTGTCATATAATTTATTCAAGTCCCTTTTAAGAATAAGAGCAGTGTAATCATTCTTGGGTGACCCCAGTAGCATCAAGGATCTGCCTCTTATTCAATAACCCAAATTGTTCTTGTGATAAGCATTCAACTAATTTTGGTTTAATCATATCTGCTATAACCTTGGAGACAATTTTATAGACAAGATTACATAGAGCAATCAACCTATATTCATCAAAAGATACGGGCTTATAGTTATTTGGAATTAGATCTATGAAAGTAGAATGCAAGGAACCAGAGATAAACCCATTAACCTTGGACTCTTCTACCACATTCAATATGTCCTTCCTCATCAAATCAAAAAACTGAGAAAATAACTCAATTTCCTAGCTATTAGGCCTAGGACTTTTGGGATTGGCAAATTTTTTGATAATGGTTTCAACTTCATTCAAAGTAACTTCTCTACCAGCATGAAACCCCTATTCTTTAGAGAAGAATCTAGGATATTGTTGAATCACCTTTATTTGAGCCAAGATATTTGTTTTTTTAGGATCCTTAAAAATATTTGAGAAATGTGAAACATCGTGTTCTAAATATTTTGGGGAATTAATGATCTTCCCCTCACTATCCTTAAGGTCCCAGATGGCATTGAAATTCCTTCTTTGACTGGTATATTTATGAAAAAACTTGGTATTACAATCACCCTGCTTGAGCCAAATTGCTCTACTTTTTAGCCTCTATGTTTCTTCTTGGATATTTAAGAATTTGGATTTCTTAGCTTCGAACTCAATTAGGTGACTTTTGGTCTCCCTTGAAAATATACCAAAGGAGTTTTGTGTGAAGATGGAATCAATCTCCTCCTCTACCTATAACAGGTTTTGAGAGAGCTCCCAACTTTTGTTTTTCTCCCAATGGACGACAACCTTTTTTAACCGTTTCAATTTGGAAACCAAATACTCCATAATAGACACCTCATATTCCACATAATAGGTAGACCAATAAAATTTAACCAAAGAAAGAAATTCAGGGTCCTCAAGCCAAACATGATTGAACTTAAAAGGGTATTTATGCCCATAGTGGTCCACATCAATCTGTAGACAAGTACGCAAGTGGTATGAAATCTCTGAATTTATGGACCAGACTTGAATCTACCAACAACTTCTAAGAAAGCATATGAAATGAAGAACCTGACAAGTCTCTTCAAGTGTCCAGAGGCATCCATTGCATGCACTCCCACCCCAGGAAAATCTTTAAGAAGTACTCAACAACCTTTGAACTGCAACACATAATTTCTTGCACCAATACCATATCAACTTTATTGACGTTGAAAAAATGTTTGAGGGCATAAAGCTTGGACCTACTTCCAAGCCCCATTATATTATAGGACAAAAGGATCATTAATCAACCTATTTATGGGTCAAACTAGCTCTAAGGACCCCGGGAAAAGCATTTGAAACTCCAAGAGATGAAGGAGACACACTATTGTCTAATTTGATAGACAACATAACATAATCCTGCACAAGATGGCTACTTCCATTTAGATCCAACCCCTCTTTATTTGATAAACCTTTTTTATTTTGTTTACGCCGAATGGTAATATTGGCACAACGAATGGATGAGAGATGTGACACATCTGGCCACAAAGGCTTGTCTAAGAAGACTCGCAAGCGTGAACCGGAAGCTGGGGTAACTTAGACACGACATCGCTCCCTCATCTCCGTGTACGTCCAAAATATAATATCAACCAAATCTTCCTCGTCCCCCGAGTAGTCCGCAGTATCCAGTACCATAGCAACATTATCTACATCACCACAATATCCAAAAGAACTTAGTCACTCCACAAAAAAATCGGCAAGGAAACCAAGGGTTTGTAGTGGCCCTAGGATCTGCAGAGAGCCATAGACCCTGCAAGCAGGGTTGGAATTTGTATTCATCTTTGCCCGTCATACAATTTTTTTTTGACGTTTTTGATTCTTATACTCCCCATCAAAGAACGGTTTGTCCAAAATTTTGACTTTCAAGAATGAAGTTTTGATCATAAATTAAAACTTCGATAATGAAGTTTTAATTAAAAAATTATCCTTCCATAATTAAGTTTTAAGTTAAAAACTACTCCGATCAATAATTGTTTGGGGTTGGTTACAAAAAAATACCTAAAACCTCAATTTTCAAACACCTAAACACTCAATTTTCAAGTTTTGAATGAAATGGATTAAAAATAAATCTCAATAAAAAATTTATTGTGCTACCATGCATATAACTATGAACTACTATGAACCTCCTCAATATTCTGATTTATTTTACTATGTTAGAAACTCAATTTTTTTCAACTTAACTTAATTTCCAAGTTTTTAAATAAAATGAAAACTCAACAAGGTTATCTAATTATAATGCTAAATGCTTAATCTACATCTTGATACAATGCATAAATCTATAAAGTACTATGAAGGTGTGTAAAATTATGGGTTTATTCTGAATTATTTAACTATGTTGAAACTTACATTTTTCAAGGTTATCTAATTATAATGCTAAATGCTTAATCTACATCTTGATACAATGCATAAATCTATAAAGTACATAAATCTATACACTACTATGAACGTGTGTAAAATTATGGGTTTATTCTGAATTATTTAACTATATTGAAACTTACATTTTTCAAATAAATTTTTAAGTTAACAAATATCTAAAAACTCAATTTCTAAATTTTGAAAAATAATTGAAAATATCTATTAAAGTTATTGAAATTTGAATTGATTTCTCATATGGTTGCTCTAGTTTTAAAGCAAACCATAAAATTACCAATTCACAAACACTCATTTGAATGCAAGCCATATCATTACCATTTCATAAACTTGAAACACTTTAGTCACACCAAATCATAACCCAATCTTTTGATGCTTATTTCAAAACTACAAAGTATACCCAAAATATAGTAGAGTGTAGCTGCTATGCTACCTAGTTTTATAGCAACTAAGACACCCTCCTCACATCAAGAACTAGATTTCCTCCACCTATAAGTGTTCTTTCTTCTTTCTTCCACAAGGGTTCTTTCTTCTTTCTTCCACATGTAGGTGTTTTCAGGCAATTTATAATGCAACTATTGCATTTTTAATGAAAAGATGAAGGGAGGGACTCAGGACTAGGCCATGCATATGTGCAGTATGTATGCTATGGGTGCAACGGACTGCCCCTAAAAGAAGAGCATGGGCTGAATTTCGAATTGATGTCTCCCTACAGTTTTGGAATTATTTTCCCTTTCAATGGATCTCAAGATTCTGTGATTTGCATGGCAGATTCCTGGGTTATGAATGGAGGTCGAAATCGAGGGTTTCAAGCATCAATTTTTATGCTTCCAAGACGATTTATCAATGGGAGCCGAGTTTCATCTCCCTCCCTTGTTGTTATATAGATGCCCATAAATCGAATTTTATGCCCAGCACTTATAAAATTGCCCATAAATCGTTTTATGTTTCCAGCAGTTGTGAAATTCCCGTGAATCGATGTGTAGGTCCAACAATGGTAAAAATTCACCTTGACTTTGTTTTTCTTTGGCCCAGCCACCGCCAATTCAACCAGTGATTCATTCTTCTTTTTGGTTACTGCCCAAGGGTTTAGTTTCTTGTTTTTGTTGCTGGATTCAAAAGTAAGTTGGGTTGAAAAGCTAAGAATGAGCTTAGAGGGTTCCTTTCCCAGTGGAATTAATTGCCCAACTTGGGTAGCCTCTCAACAGAAAAAATGTGAAAAAATATGTGGACAGAGAGTCTACAGTACAGGTGGAACGTTGCTCTTACCAAGTTATCCTAAGACAACTCTCTCAACATATGCTTGTGCTTGTGTCATGTTTTCATAATCAATTCAGTGGAGTATGAATGGTGAAAATAGTTGTTTATAAATTTGCAAGACATACCTATTTCATGGTCACTATAATCTAGCATCTATGTGTGCAATTGTCTCAAAGTATTGTTTGTTTGAATAGGCGTCAATGAATGCATTACATGAGGATATAATAGTGCAAGTTCAAGGCGGGTGTAAGAAGAAAAAATCCAGTTCTGATTCGAGGAAAAAACAAGCAAAATCGGCCGAGTTCAGCAATTTTGGGCCTAATATTATTATGGCCTAAAACTGTGTGCATTTCACTTTTAAAAATTATTATGCCCCGATGCAGGTTTCCTTTCTACTTGCTTAGATGCTGCTAGTTATAGCTTTAATGCTATTGGTGTTGTTGGTTCTACTGCAGCTTATGCCTTTGCTTTCACCTCCGACGAATGGGTATCAATGTCCAACAAGCTATGATGACTCTCAAAATATAAAGTCTAAGTTAATATTTGATAGATTCACCAATGCTGGACGAGATAATATTAGTGAATATGTTGGATAAATTTGTCTCGGTGAGATTATTTATATTTAAACAGGACTCTTTAAACGAGTCTCTCAACAGGCTCCATCTACAGGGCTTTTTTTCTTTCAACTACGCTATTTCAATCAGGCTATTTAAACCAAGCTCTTTCACCAGGGCTATCTAAACCAGGTCTTTTTAAACCAGGGCTCTTTAACCGGAGCTCTATCTACAGCTGCTGATCTAAGCTAAGGGTCAAAAGGGATATCCTGTTTAGCTTCCAGGTTCTTGTCCAGTATCTATGGGTGGGTTGAGGCCCCCCGAGCAGTGTTGTTGTTTCGTTTTCAAAATCTCTTCGTTAAAATTGGTCTTGTGTTTCTCTATGATTGAAGGTATGAACTAAATATATGATTGAAGGTTTGAGCTAAATATTTTGTTGCAGAGAGAGTGAGAATTAAGACTTACCAGCAGAGCCTGGAGGAGATCACCTTGGCAATGGAAGTGGCAGCATTGCAAATCGGTGGCGTTCCTCCAGCTTGCAAGTCGGTAGAACTAGCAGGTGGCAGCGTTCTTCTGAATCCTTAATCTTTGAATTCGAGCTCCATTACTAATTTCCAATTTACCAATACCATCATCCATGAACCGACATCTATTCTACGGAGGAGGTGGTAGATGGATATGGCATAAATGAGTTAATTCCTTCACAATGGATTCATTAATGAGCGCATACTCTGGAGTATGCCACTTGGTTTATCCCTCGTCCGGATTTGGGAATAAGCTCTACCCTTCAAGCCCCAGCTGTAACATCAAAATTCAATATTTCTAGCTGTAACATCAGAATTCGATATTATGGAATAGCCCTGTCAGATAAAGTCGTAGGATTTGTAGCCTAGTAGGGAATTGAGACTTGGAAATGCGAACCAAAACACCAGCTTCACCCTCGTGGCTTCCAGCTAGAGCAAGGGAAATGGAAACTAATGACGTTTTGTATAAATGATTAAACGTCAAAAAGACGTTTCCAATAATTAATTGGTCGTTTGGGTGGACGGTTACATAAAATATTTGGCTGTATTTAACGGGCAAAATGCCCCGTGACGGGCAAAATGCCCGTCAAATTCCAACCCTGCCTGCAAGCAACCCTAACCTTGAAACCCTAGTTGCCTTTTGCCATTCTCCGTCCTCCATCTTTCTCTAATGCATTTCACTTATAGAAAATCTAGATTTGTTACTTCATTGATTATGAATACCATTATGCACCATGCATTTCACTTATGGATGCATAATGGTATTCATAATCAATCAAGTAACAAATCTAGAATTTCTTGTTAGAATGTCAAATAAAGAAGATCAAGAAAGTGGCAACATGGTGGAAAAGGCTCATCTTGAGCATTTGATAAATATTTATAAACATTACATATATAGTACAAAATTTATGCATGTTAAGAACATATTTAGGACATAGATTAGGATTAATCTAACAATCCCCCTAATTAAAGGTTAGCAAAAACAATTTTCTTCCACTAAATGGTGGTTTAAGGATTACCACAAACTCTTCCAATCATTATTTTAAGGTTGTGGAACACCAATAACTCTTCCAATCATTTCTAAAAAGTAATCGTGTCGCGGAATTCGGAGGTGAGTTCGTACAGGCTCTGGTTTCTCACCAATTCCATAGCTAGGTTGTCTCTTCAGCCCTCGATGGAACGGGCAGTGAAAAGTTTGCTAATATCATCGGAGGTCATGTCTAGAAGCACATCGAAGTCGACTCGGCGGTAGGAGAACTTCTTGAACGTCCTCTGCTTGGGCTAAATGGTGCCTCATTTTTGTTTTGTTTCAATATAGAGACCAGAGACAACAATTGGCTTCTTTGTTTATCATCATTTAACTATCACTCTATCTTTTAGTCATGTTTTGTTTTTTAACCCTGGAAATAACTCTTCAGGATTACCTAAACGGTCCATACAACTCTTTTCTCACACCATAAACTAATCTAATCTGCATGCATCCATGGTATAACAATTACGTTCATGAACCCTCCGCTGCGGAAACCCTAAAACCACTCCATCGGAGACCCCCACAAGATAGCTTTTACACAGCTTTTGAAGTGCATTTCTTATCAGAGGAAATTCTATCAACGAGCGTAAAAGATTAAATAATATTTCTTTTATCAGCGGATATTCACAAGCGTTGGCAATGGCGAGTTGAGGGAATATAAAAAATGAGGTTCGCCCATGAGTTGGCTGTATTGTCATGGTAATTCTGACAGTCTACGGCTAAACAAATGGAGATTTCTCAGCCTTTGGGCCTACGGGGACGATGCACACTAACAACTGGGCATTTTTAGTAGTCTGCACACCTCGCTTCTGGTTCAATTACCAGCACATGGCCAATACATTGTCCCTATATCAGACTATAAAAAGGCTAGGGACAGCTCTGTCTCCTATTTTGGGCACTGCTCCTCTTCTGTATGACAGGCACCAAAATTCAATAGCAATAAAACTTCCAACGATCCCTTGACAGCAGTGAGAATGAAGGCTTGCACAGGTATGCTCGTGGCTGTTTATATTTCACCAGAATGTCTGCCATTATTCTTATCCCTAGAGAGCTTATATCCATCAACCCCTAGATATTTAGCCGAGATTTAGTATAGTAGCATAATTCGAGTATAGGGATACGAATACGATTTCGTATGGAAAAAATACATAACTTAAAAATCCAATACGGATATTATGATATTTAGACTTGTTCACACAAGGGAAAGATTAATGACTTTTAATATGAGGTTATTCCCGATTAAACCTATCTATGCTCATTAGTATTACAGAAAAAACCAAACCCTCCTCAAAAACCCAGAATTTTAGCAACTTTGTAGGGAGCAAGCCACTTTAAGACATGCACATGGGTTGCCTTAATGAAACCTACATGCATGTAGGGAATGTCCTCTTACAAGGTGTGCATGTTTAAAAATGCATGTGATTTACCCTTCTACTCGCTACAAACATCTCTATAATCTCATATGAAAATTCACTAAACGTTTTCCAAAATTCCCACATTAGCCATCAAATAAGATGAGATATTATGTAAGTGTTTAAGTTAATTAGAATACACAATTAATAACATTATACAAGGATTGAACCTTTACCAAATAAGGAGACTTAATCTTTTAAATCCACTGAACCCAAATCTCAAAGGGGAATTTCTTAACAATTAGGAATGCAAAAGAACTCTTCCCAAATTAACATACCTTTTATGGATGCTATAAATTTCTTTCTTACTTTATCTTCAACTTATTGTTTTCTCCAAAATATTTTTTTAAGAATTTGTTTTAATTTTTGTCTATACCAATTAATTTGAGCTTATCAATTGACCTTCTTACCATATTTTAAGGGTACTCTTCTTCTCTTAGGATCCTAGAGATATAGAAGATGTATGAAAGTGTCTACAAGCTAACAATAATGAAAATACCTACTTACTTCATAAATAGATTTTACAACTACCAAAAAACAATGGAATCCCCGCTCCCAAACAAGACTTGATTAAAATTTGCATAATCAAAACCAAACTCTTCACCTTTTAATCATGGAAAATTTCAACATTAGAACAACCATCTAAACTTAGTGAGCATAAGGTGCTTTGCATGGCCACAAAACTACATTTGCAGTAAAAAACTGACTTTTGTTAGAAAAAAAAACATTTTTAATGTCAAACAATCAGCTAAAGTGGATGAAATTTGTCTTTATTTATTTATTTTTTCCCACTACAAATATCAATTCACCGATGTTAAATGGGAATGTTGGTTAACTAACATTTAATTTGCCACTTAATCGATGTAAAGTCAATTACAATTAAAATATCTAAATATATTTAATGCTAGTTAAACATTGAGTAATGAATATTTGAGTTTTTTTTTAATTTATTTGGGCCAATGAGTATTTTATACTTTCAACATGTTTGTTGCGAAATTATTTGAACTATACTAATAAATTGGTCCATAATTTATTGAAATAGAAAACAATTTATCAAATAACTTTAACTTGGCCGTTTCTATTGGTTGACTTATATAATGGATGTAATCAAAGAATTGCACCATGGATGTTGACCTTAATGAAGGCAACTATTTTGCACATACAAGCAATTGTGAAAAACCATCTCAAATCATACCAAATTCTTGATAGTGGTGATGAAAAATGTTATTGCACTTACATGAAATGTAAAAATAGATTAACAACTAGAAAACGTTGCTTAGAGCATGGGCATTTGGAAGGGGAAATTAAATATTACCCCTTGGTAAGATAGATGGCACATTCTTTCTTTTTTCTTTTCTTTTTTTAAGTTTTAAATGTTTTAATGTTTGGATGCTAATTATATTTATTTATTTGTAATTACACAGAAAAATGTGGCTATGCTTGAAATTCATAATGTTTCAATTTGTAGTAGACATGGTGTGGTTAATAGAATTGAAGCTAATCCTATGGTAGAAAACTAAATTGATATTATTGAAAAAGAAGGAATCAATAGGTTGATAAATGTCACATTTGTTGCCATGGATGAGGTTTACAAATGCACCCATGATGTACCAATTGATGCCTCAACACACCCTAATTTAACTAACTTGGGGACCCTCTTTCAAAATTTTAAACTAAGTTTTTTCATCCAAGAAAAAATGAGATGTCAGTTGAGCAATTTTGTGGGTTAAAATATTTTGGATGATAATGATTTATGCTAATATTAGTTAGCATCTTGGATGCCTTTATAACAAATATGTAAGATGAGCTGACATAATACAATTTGGAAAAAGCATTATTTTAAAGGGGACTAAGACTTCCATTAAAAAATGCTTTTGCAAATTTTTTTTGCTTTTGATTATATATGTCCTCTAAATCTCCAAAATATGCTATCATCCCGAATTCTACTTGTGAATGCTTGAGAACATGCACTTTATTGATTGTAAACATCAATTTTTTTTTTATAACCTCATAAATCCCCAACCACCGTACGACTGCTTCACTGAGGTAACCGCTATATCTGACAACTGAGGTGAAAACTACGGGCTGAGTCGAGCCTTAGTGTTGGCATAGAAGATCATTTTCCCCAATGGCAAGTAAAACTGTCACTGTGGAGGACACAAGGATTTGAATGATGCTTTATTTAGCCCCCTGCAGGGTTGGTACCTGGGGTCAGCCAAGAGGGCCCACCATTAGTTCCTAAACTCATATCCATAAATATCTCAAAGGTTATGTGATGACTTGATGTATAAACCAACCCGGGATCAGCCAAGAGGGCCCACCATTGGTTCCTAGACTCAGACCCATAAATATCTCAAAGGTTATGTGATGACATGATGTATAACCACTAGTTTGAAATCCCAATGACATTTCAAATGAAATCTGTATAGAAAAATTATTATAGTTTGAAATAAAATAACCTATAAAGTACATACATTTTTTGTTTTTTTTTAAATAGTTTTTAAATTATACAATTTTTTATTTTTATTTTCATTTTTGCATAGATTTTCAAAAGGCTTTTATTTCCAAGTCTTGCTACACTATCCACTTCAATCACTTGATGTTGAAAGTAAAAGTAGGTTCTCATAAAGACTAGTAAACATTGCAAGTTCAATTCAAATGAGTTAACGTGAAAGTTTGGATAATTATGTGAAAGTTTGGAAAATTATTTCAAGGTGGAAGTTTGGATAATTATGTGAAAGTTTGGAAAATTAATTTGAGGTGGAAGTTTGGATAATTATGTGAAAGTTTGGAAAATTACTTTAAAGTGGAAGTTTGGAAAATTACGATAACATGAAATTTTGAAAAATTACTCCAAGGTGGAAGTTTGGATAATCATGTGATAAAAGGTGAAAAATTGGATAATCATGTGAAAGTTTGGAAAATTAAGGTAAGGTGGAAGTTTGGAAAATTATGGTAACGTGAAAGTTTGGAAAATTACTTCATAGTGAAAATTTAAATAATCATGTAAAAGTTTGGAAAATTACTCAAGCTGGATGTTTGGATAATGACGTGAAAGTTTGAAAATTACTTCGAGATGGAAGTTTAGGAAATTATAGTGACGTGAAAGTTTGGAAAGTTAAGTGAAAATTTAGAAAATTAAAACTGACGTGAAAGTTTGAAAAGTTACTTGTAACATGAAAGTTTGGAAAATCACTTACAACTTGACACTTTGGAAAATTGCCAATGAAGTAAATCATTAAAATCCTTCAATTAACAAAACAAAACTTTATTACTTCACCCCAACAAAACTTTGAGAATTAAACCCTAGTATTTACTTATGCGTGGTATATTGTTTACTGATGTGGTATAGTGTTTACGTCTTATGTGGTGTGTCTTTATAGTTTCCAATTACTCACATAAATTCAATTCTAATGAGAATAAGAGGCGATCAGCTTTTTATCATCCTGGCATCTAGCTATTTTCTGCAGGGCGGTGAGATTTTTAATTCAAATCCTTTCGCATCGGGGGCGCCTTAGGAAGCTCTTTGACCTTAGAATTCTCAGTACGTTGTTTTTACGCAATCTACGTAGAAGAAATCCATATTTTTTAGGAACTATTTTTTGATAAACGTACGGGAAAACTTTGTTTAGATTTGCCAAAAATATTTGGAATTCATTTATTCTTCTCAGGAGTAGCTTGTTTCGGATTTGGAAGCCTAGTCCAACTCCACCAACAGAATCACTTGCTTAAACTACTGAATCCACTTCTGAATCTATATATGTTGCTGCTCCTATGTTTGTATAACTAAATAAGGCTTCCTCTCACTTACATATTTTTGTACAAGACATCCCTGTTTTTCTTGTGATGATGTGGAGTAAATATGATTGTATTATCAATAAATAAATAAGATTTCTTTAAATATTACTTTTACCTTTGTATGATTTTGGTAGGTATGTTTTCCTTATGATAATGAATAAACCCAATTTCACATTAATTAAGATAAAAAAAAATTAAAGAATTTTTATTGCTAAATAATTACATTCTTTACTGATATTGAACCAAGGTATTTGAATTTAATCCCTTTGGGTTGTTCCAAATCCAAATGATTTGGATGGTTAATTTTAACAAAATTAAATTCTAATTTCAATCATTTAATTTAGTTTGAATTGTTAACAAAATCAAATTTTAATTTTAATAATTCAATTTGAGATTTTGCAAATTTAATACTTCACAAAGCTTATAAGGAAACACATTTGCTTATATTAAAAAATATCACTCATATAAATATACTATTATCACCATATGATCTTTAATTGTTTTTTCAAAAAGGTTTTGAAAGTATCCATAATTATTTAAAATACATCATTCAAACAGGAAGTTTCCTTGTTTTTTCAAAAAGGTTTTGAAAGTATCCATAATTATTTAAAATACATCATTCAAACAGGAAGATTATGCAAAGAACTTTAAGGGACAAGTATATAAAATGTAAAGAAAACCTAAAAAATGGCATATTCTTAATTAAAATTGTTAACATGGCAATATATTTAAGGAAAAGTAGTTAGTAAAAAATCCATATAAATTAAAATTTGGAGGACTAAAAAATGGGTTCACCCTTTGGAGTATGAAGGTATTCAAATTTGAGGAGAGACCATTACTTCCTTTTATTGATGCAATTTATCTTCAATTCTTTAATGAGAGAAGTCCTTACCGGCCAAGAATAATGCTAGATATCTTTGTTGTGCTATGAAGCTGGCATAGACTATTATTTTATTTTCTCTAATGCATTGGAACACTATTGGAGTGGGTGACTTTCGCTTGATTACTCTCATTTATGGTACTTATTCTTATTCCCTCTAGTTTCAATGTTTGTGCTTGTTTGGATACAAAGCTATCACTTTCAATTATGTTTGTAAGCTATCGTTGACAAAATGTCAGTGACTAGAATATATGTAACAATAATCATGTGAACTAATCCCTTTTGCTACTTGCATTTATATCTATTGGCTTCATTCCTTTCTGGTTTCACTAGACTAGTTTAAGTCATATTGCATTGTGCGCCATAGTTTAGTTTCTTTAATTCATTGCATTAGAAAAACCCTAAATGGTGGATCAAGCCACAACCAACAAAACCCAAAAAATAGTAACCAACCATCAAGACAAAATGTGGATGGGTTTTCCTACATCGAATGGGCGAGAGTCTAATTGGGCCTCTTTTATGGGATAAATATTATTATTTATGGCAAGCATTTTGGCCCGTCAACATAATTGATACTAGAAGGAGGGTCACCTTCGACAAGCTACGCATGAGCATAGCTGAGTTGATATTTATTTTATGTTTTTATTTGTGAGCATATATGAGTTGATATTTATTTTATGTTTTTATTTGTATGACTTTGCCACAAATCCCTACATGGGATTCAAACACACCACTAAGCTTGCAAAGGCCTTTGCACAAACTCCCAAGAAAGGCAGTTGAGTATTTTTTTAAGTTTGATGGTGAAGGAAATGTTATAGCATTAGAGCATATTAGAAAATATGAATTTGTATTATGTCTACTTAATATTATTCATGAATATGTGGTGTGTAGTCTATTTCCTTTCACTTTCGAAGCTAAGGTTTCATACTGGTATAATTTTCTTCCCATTATGCAATTCAAAACTGGTCTTCAATTTAAAAACATTTTCATAAATTTTTACGGAGATGGTTATAATATGGTTGAACTATGTATAAAAATCGATGAAATGCAAGTGGAAGCTGGGGAATTTATCAGTGACTTTAACACATGTTTCTGACAAGATTATCATCTTCTCCACTATAATAATAAGCCGTTGATTGAAATTGTTTGTTAATGTAATGTGTGCGCTCTTCCCAAAAATATGGTTATGTGCATAAGGAAATAATATATTTTAATGAGGCTTGTGAGTAAACACAAAGTATTAAGAAAGATTTGAAAGGTACCCATTTAACCCTTTTTCATCTTCTGATTTGAATAATGTAAATATTTAGTAAAATCAAACCAAAGGAATTGGAAAATGATAAGTTGAAATTTGTGTAATGAAGTTCCTCTTACAAGGTGAAAGAAAGAAATGGATATATGTGCATAACATGAAAAGAATAGGAGCCACACACAAACCAAACTATTGTTTGAAGGAAAAAGGAAAATCAACTCTTAATTTGATTGATAAACCATGTTATAACTTTCATGTGCTTAACTTTCCCATGTACAGTGCGTACATTACCTCAACCTTTGGTGTTTCTGAATTTGAATCTCAATTTTTAGAACCAAATATTTACCTAAAATGATTTGATTTATTGTGGGAAGAAAATACATTACACGATCTAAATAACATACCTTTAGCATACCCCAGATACGGGTGGTGATATGCATGGGAAAGAGACCATCCGAACAACAGATGGTGAGCCAGATCCCACGCATGCAGCATGTGGGAGTTTATGAAGGATGGTGGCTATGTTAATGACGTTTAATGGGTTTATGAATACGTCGATTTTCGCACGGGGAGAATTCATGCGAGAAAGGAATTGTGAGGAGTTTGAGGCGAAAGGTGGTATGAGCAGCAACCAGGCTAGTACTGCATCCATCATGGAATTATGTGTTGGAATGCCGTTAAATTGTTCGACAGGAGGTCGTATTTCATTGCTTTGGGAGATTTCTCTTTCGTAATAACATATGTGGCTTCAGGTCCGTGTTGTTTCCTCTGTATCAGTCATGGGTTGGTCATTCTGGGCTTTGTGTGGGGTGGAGGAAAGGGCCCCAGGATCTTGGAATAAGGGGAGTCTGTGCTACGACAGAGAAACAAGGGCGGTATGGAGGAGGTGGGGATGAAGGGAGTGAAGGAAGAACACGGGTGATGCAGGGTGTGTCATGAGCAGCTTAGAGCATCCCAAGCCGCTTGGAACTACCATGCGACTATACCTACGTCAATCCGGGTGGATGTCGAGATGATGGAGGAGGGTATGTGGTGTCAGGTGGAGAGTGTAGGCCCATCGGTAGCTAAAGTCGCATAGGAGACCTGGATTCAGGATCGTGGGTCATCACGAGGCCGTTTGGGTATTTACGAGCAGAATGTAACTTTATACTAGGTAGTAAGGATAATGTTGGGTCGTGTGTTGCTGGAGCGTGAGGAGAAAGGTGTTCTGGTGGCCTTTTGGAAAGAACTCTATATAGACACTCGATTGTTGCACATGAATGTCGACATGGTGGGGTAGAAGTTGGGCATCCCATTCATGTCGAAACTGGGGTACTTTGATCCTATTAGGGATAGCGGACCGACCACGAGCGAGCAACCATCTGGTATCGCACGTTGTGACGGCTCCTTTTCACTGGAATCGGGTAATTTTGGGTTTTGAGGCTGGGGTCTTTGATTTTTTTTTATTTTTTGTGTTTACAATGGTTTGTCCGGTTGGTATGCTATATGCTGGGTTAGATGTGTATCAGGACAGGGGGCTTGGGGAAGTATGCTTTATGTGGGTTTTTTTTGTTATGATCATGCTTTTGGGGCCTTGGAATGCGTTGAGGATGCTCGCTCTATGATGGTTCGCCTTTTTAGTTTAGTAAATAAAAATCTTGGTAGCTATGTTTTCTCTTTCGGGAGAGGGGCTGTAGGAAAATTGTTACAATATGTCTTTTGGGATGCTTTGTGATGACTATTTCAGATTGCAATGATGGGCACTCATACTGCTAAAATATGTAATTTTTTTTGTACACTTTGTTGGTGTGCTTTTAATTCGACTAGGGTTCAAACATTCAACATCACACCAACAAACACCACTACCACAGATAACAACCCAAAAGGGAGATTAATCCCTTTTAGTGACACCTAGAGAGCAGATGAAGTTTCACCCGAAGTACCTATGGAAGCTGTAGGAACCAGGTTTCTGTAGCAAGGAAAGGGAATAGCTCGACATGCGATGCAGTCATCATACAACCCATAACATAGTTATTCTAGAACATCAACAGGCTTAGATATTCGACACATTTGTCACTTCGACATAACCCATAATATCACCACAATGATATAACTTAGATTATATTTTGCATTCATATCACTTACAATCATCTAGATCATGCATTCATTTAACTATTCAATCAGAGGGAAGAAACACATATCACATCACACATAACACCACATAAAGACACCATATTTGACGTTGAAACCCATCCCGGGAAAAACCACGTTAGAGATTTTATTTTATTATGAGTCGCAGCCAAATAAGCAATTCAATAAGGACTTATAGATTTCTTCATTTCATACAAGGGATCTGTGCACACAACCTCCATATCAATGACTCAGCTTCTCCAAAATAAATCCGACAAACATAGTATATTAATTCGTTTTAGACTCAAAATGTGCTCTTATAACATTGTCTGACAGTAGCAAAAATAGTAACCAATAGTAACCAACCCAAAACTCCTCCCTTATTACATATTTATAGGGAACACTTAGATTTCCCCTCTCCCACTAACCCACTAACTTACTAACTGACTCATTAATACAATGTGGACCATTTCTAACTAACTGACTCAACTCTGACCATTTGACTTGATTAACATAACCGTTTTTCCCAATTTCTTGGCTGCTTCGTCGGAGTTGACCACTTTTCCAAACCACTTCCGTATTGCCTTTGTCCACACCAAAAATTGTTTCCTAAAAAATGGTACCTCCAAAAAGCCAAACCCAACATGCCCTCAACACTCACATGTGGCTCGTCCCGAGCCACTTCAGGGTTGTGAGACAGGTTCCTGTAGCTTCGACAAAAAATCCTGGTATACACTCCTACTCACTTCAACCAATTGTTGGACTTCATATTTTTTTCTGGGTGACAGCTTCGACCAGCTTTGCAGTGATATGTGTATGGATTTCCTCGACAACCTGAGTGACTACCGACTAGATGGAAGTATGCTTACCCCTGATGACTTCTGATATGCGCTTAGCCTCATACTGGATCACCTCAACCCTTTATGTCAGTTTCCTATGTTGCATCCTTAGCTGATTGATTTCTTGTTGCATCTCTTTACTATCCGTAGCTCTCCTCATTCATTGGACCGGTGGACAATTCAACTGTTCACGCAAAGTACTCATTTTCTATTCAACGACCCCAATCTTATTGGTGACGTCTTCCAACTCAACATCTTCAAATAAGGTAGCCTAAGACTGCAACACTTATCATACATTTTCTCACATTAGGCCTCTACTTCTTGAAGGATCTGAACAACCTCCTGAATGACTGCCTGTTGCTGCTTAGTTACTTCAGGTGGGGTACTTGGCACAATATTAGCTTCTAAATCATGTACCTTCTGCCGATAACCCGAGATAATAGCTTCCAAGCACTGTAGCTTCTCCTCATATTTCATATCTTCAATAATTTATACCTCAAATACTATGTGGCAGGTGACTTTGAAACAATATGGAGTTGGGGTTTCCAAACGACAAATGTAGAACTTCGACACAATGACCCTGGCAAAAAAACTTCGACAAACTAATAAATTGGGGTTTCCATGAAACTCTAACAGAACTATACATCGACACAGACAGTTTGACACAACTAACTAGGATAGAAAATAAACTTGAGGTTTCCAAGTGATTTTTTTTCACTATGTACAAGCATGGAATTAGGCATCTTTACTTCAGAAGGCCACGACTGTCTTTGTAGGGATTCAGCTGGATACCATTCACCAATCCTTGGAGGATTTTGCCATCTTTTGTGACTGTACAATCCTCCCTCTGTGAAAAAATTAATAACATATGGCCCTATCCAATGTATCCATAACTTACTAGGATGTTTGAAAAATTTGATGTCATAGAGAAGAACAAGATCTCCTCGCTAAAAGCGCTCCTTAGTGATGCGGCGATCATGCCAATATTTTTTTTGATATTTTTTCACCTGCTGATGAAAACCTAAGACAAATATATCATCTTCCAACTGGATTAACTGCGACAGTTTCTCTTCAATAGCACCAGTATCATACATACCTTTAAAAGCAACAATTCTTAAACTGGGTATAATATACTCCATGGGAATCACAGCCTCGAGTCTAGAATTGTTCTTCGAATTCCTCTTCCTCTTTAGATATGAGTTGATACTCTTCCTCCTCATCGCTAGAATCCTCGTCGAGTTGTGGTACTAGTTCGTAGTCTCCCCTTTCAGTTTCACTACAACCCTTCTTTCCTGTTGCGGTTCTCCTCCTCTTGTTTGACTAAAATCATCTCCAACTACGCAGAAACCCACATTCTTCGTCAGTTTCACTTTCTCCTCCTCTTATCATTTCAACTCATTCTCCATTCATCTAGAACAGTGTCCATACAGTACCCATTCCCATTATGCACAATCGCTCTACTCGTTAGATTCCATTCGCATCACTCCTTTTTCACAAAGTAGCTTCTTGATCGACAGGTTCAACGACTTGATGTACTTACCGCGTGGACCTTCAAAGAAATCACATTCTGCTGCACTATGTGACTTGATAGTGTCAACAACGAATTCGGTAATGTATCCCTCCAGTACATTGTCCAACCAGTAATCCACTGCGTGAGAAATCTTGTTATTCATGCCTTTCATTCGCTGTATCAATGCAGGTGTCCAACTCCTAGGTTCGCCTCCTTGGAAATTTGTCTTTTGCTCAGTCAATCTTTCTAACCATTCATGCAATATTACAAGAAACTCACCAAATAAGGCCTCATGGATATCAATAAAAATATACTTATCTAACCAAATGTTGTCGTCCAATCGGGGATGCATGTTCTACTCCCTTGCAAATTCTTTCAACTGTTGATCTACCCAATATTGGATCTTTGGTTTAGTTAGATGCCACAACATTCCCCTTCACTCAAATACCGGTCCCGGCAACAAAACCATTTGTTGGCATGTTTTTACTTCGACTAGGGTTCAAACATTAAACATCACACCAACAAACACCACTACCACAGATACCAGCCTGAAAGGGAGATTAATCCCTTTCGGCGACACCTGCAGAGTAGATGAAGTCTCACCCGAAGTACTTATGGAAGCTGCAGGAACCAGGTTTCTGTAGCAAGGAAGGGTAATAGCTCGACATGCGATGTAGTCATCATACGACCCATAACATTAGCTAAAACATTTACAGGTTTAGAGCTTTGAAACATTTGTCACTTCGACATAACCCGTAATATCACCACAGTGATATAACTGAGATTATATTTTGCATTCATATAACTTACAATTATTTATATCATGCATTCATTTAACTATTCAATTAGAGGAAAGAAACACATATCACATCACACATCACACCACATAAAGACACCATATTTAACGTGGAAACCCATTCTGGGAAAAACCACGGAAGCGCTTGTCTTTTATTATGAGTCGCAGCCAAATAAGCACTTCAGTTAGGACTTATAGATTTCTTCATGACATACAAGGGATATGCGCACACAACCTGCAGATCAATAGCTCGACTTCTCCAAAATAACTCCGATAGACACCGTATATTAATTCATTACATACTCAAAATGTGCTCTTATAACATCGAGTGACAGTAGAAAAAATAGTAACCAACCCAAAAATCCTCCCTTATTACAAATTTATAGGGTGCACTTAGCTTGCCCCACTCCCACTAACCCACTAACTTACTAACTGACTCATTAATACAATGTGGACCATTTCTAACTAACTGACTCAACTCCGACTATAGCTGGAGTTTTCACACCAGCTCGTGCTAAAGAGCACCTACTAAGGATTCAATAACCCTTAGTATAAGTTCATAAACATGGATAAAAAAATAAACAATAAGCAAATGATGTATGCAAATAAAAAACATGAAATAAATCTAACTACTGCAGTAAAATGGCAAATCAACAGGAACTCATAAATGAAATTTGCATTTTTATATTATATGGAAAACAAGGGTTTGTAGTAATGGTTACCTCAAAAGAAGAGGTGATGAGGGTCCTTGCAGTAGTACGAAGAGTAGTGTGCCGGGTCTCCAGAGTTCCTTGCTCTTCTCCAAATACTCAATGGGTTGGCCAAGATTCAACTAACTGGGCACAAAAGCTTGAAATGGGAGGCTAAAGTGCAGTCGGGAATTTGGCAACATGAGGGTGTGAAGAGTGATTGATGTGAAATGGGGGGCCTCGATCACCTTTTTATAGTGATTTTGAGTGGTGGAGTATTGGCCCATAGTTTTGGGCAACTAATGGTATTCGGAAATAGTATTAGGTATTTTCCCTCTTTTTTGAATTTATTTTGATTTTTTCCCTTTTTCTTTTATTTTGGGTATTTTTGGACCCTTTTGTGGTTTTTTAACCTTTTTTGAAGGAATTTAATTATTGTTTAGGGAAATAATGTTTTTTTTCGTATTTGGTTACCAATTTAGGGTTTTTTGGGGTTTTTGAGGCCAAAAATGTGGGAAAAGTGGAAAAATGGGGTATGTGACTAGGGAGATGAGCTAGTGAACAATTTTTTGGGTGTTAACACCGACCATTTGATTTGATCAACATAATCATTTTTCCCGATTTTTTGGCCGCTTCGTCAGAGTTGACCACTTTATCAAACCACTTCCGTCTTTCCTTTGTCCACACCAAAAATATTTCCTAAAATATGGCACTTCCAAAAAGCTAGGCATAACACACTCTGTTAATATTAAATTACTTACTTACAAAAAAAAACTTACCTTTTACATAGTCTGAAACATGTTTAAAATCTAATATACGAACCTCAAAAGATAATGGTTTTGAGAAAAAGGAAGATACTGCCCATGATTTTAGTGATTTCCCTTGTCTTGAAACAAAAGTATGTGTAGAAATGGACTTTCCCATTTTGAATAATGAAAAACAAAAGGATAATATTTTTTTCCAATTAACCAATATTTGAAGTTTAGTGAGAAAAAAACGGTTGGGAATCTATGAGAACACAAAATTTTCATCAGATATTGAAGATATTTTAAGTTGCCTAATTTATTTTCAAGAATTTGGCATAGAGTAACTTCTACATGAGTCTCCTTTTCCCTTATTCCCTTGCCTCAACTTTAAGAATCCAACACATGATGAAGGAAAGTCTTTGGAATTGGAATTAATAGATTTCGAAAGTAAATTTTAGGATATGTATGACCAATGCCTACTTATGCAAACAAACATTCAAGGGGAAAGGGTTATGAAAACTAGACTAGTGGATAGGTTTAATTCTCTAGTTGGTGTAATTATCTAGTTGGTTTAAAAAGTAAATGTTTTTTATTGCTAAGAATTCAAAATAGTTATAACAATTTAGTACCTTGACATAGATAAGGGATGTTTTTCTTTTAAAAAAGAAGATAAACATAATAGTTTTGGGCTTGTGTTTACCTACGTATAGTATTGGGGGGTCTCAACCCTGGAGGTAGTTGTTGCCTTTCTTTCCAGTCTTCATATAAGCCAGATAAGTTTTTTGGTGAGGCATTTGCGGAGGGGATCTCATCTAGCAATATTGTGGCCCTTAGAGTTGAGAAGTCCCTTGCAAGGGAACAAAATGATCATTGTATACTTTAATGTGAGGCGGGTGGGGGGGATTCCAAAACACATTTCCCTTCGTAGAATTTTGGATATTATCAAGTCGGATATTGTACTCATTCTAGAAATGATGACAGTTGGTGGGAGGTCTCGAGAATTTTTTGCAAAGGCCCCGACAGGGTGGGATATGTGCACAATTGATGCAGTTGGTAGGGAAGGAAAAAATTTTGTACCATGTGATAAGTGTAGTAAACTGCTATGGGCCTTATTCAAACAAGAAATATTTCTTGGAAGGATTAAAGGAGGATGGTGTATTGTATGTGGCAAATCTCATTTTTTGTGGTGATATGAACTTCGCCACTTTAGAACGGGAATTTTGGGGCGCTAGAGCTTGAAGCGATCCGCTTGTTGGTTTCTTCGGCAAGTTTTTTTCACAGGTTGTTCTTATTGATATTAATCCTATCCCTCTTGTCCCTTTGTCGAGGAATGGAAGAGTTGGTGACGATCGGGTAGCAAAGAGACTCAACAGATTTTTTTTGTATGAGTCCCTTCTGGGTAGCATTAGTGATTATAGGTAATGGATGGTGAATGTAAACATCTCACACCACATGCTTGTAATTCTTCAGCTAGATATCGGTTTAGAGAAGGAAAATTTCCCTTGCAAATTTAATCATTCCTGGATAGAGGAAGAATATTTCATTGGCCTTGTGCGTGATAAATGGAGATCTATGGATGTGGGAGGGGATCATTCTCCTATGTGCTCCTTGGTGCAAACTAAAATCATTAAAATTGAACTTAATCAAGTGGGAAAGAAAGAAAGAAGAAGGCCTTAAAGTTTGAATTGGTGGAATTAGAACAAATGATCCAT